>JBBGZY010000658.1:3370000-4030000 GCA_037952925.1 Lithobates clamitans
CTTTTCTATTCAGGCTGTTGCTGCTTTTTAAAGGAAATAGACTGTAGGACTTTGCATACATTTTGATTTGATGTACATGGAATGTATCTAGGTGATTTAAACAAAATTTCGATTGAGCTTTAAACCTGGATTAGAATTGGCATTGGATGACTCAGAAAGAGGGAAGAGTCAATATTCTTCTGCTATCCATATTGTCAAATGCCAGTGTGATAAAGAGTAGGGTCGATCTGAACGTACCTGAGTTTGATTCGAGGAGGAGGGTTCAGGAAACTTTACTGAAGTTCAGGTTATGAGTCCAAACCCAATTGAAGTCAGTGGGAGCCAAAAGTTTAAAAAACAGTAATGGCCATTTTCTAGGCTTGGGATTGTCAAGCAAATGGCATAAAGGGGGCTGGACACTTTTGTGGCAAACGTTTGCTAAAGAAAAAAAATATAGAAATTCCATTTGGTAAGGAACAGCAGTTTTACCAATGCTTAAAGTGGAACATTAAAAATGCAAAATTCCTTTAAATAACATGCCTGGGAGATGCCTTTGAAATGGCACATCTGTACAATATAGACAACCTGCTACAAACTGTAAACTGATATTTACCAGAAAAGAAAGTCCTTTTTAAACTGTTAGTAAATGACAGTCCCAGCTGCTTAAATGGCTGGTTGCAAATTAACACATTTTTAGCAGTGTATGTGGTTTTTGTTTGGGAAGGTCCGCTCATTCCAGTATTTTTGAACGGCTTTCAAAAATACCTCCCAAATTTGCTTCTGGAAGAGTGGTCAAACATTCCCATAGACACACTCCTAAACCTTGTGGACAGCCTTCCCAGAAGAGTTGAAGCTGCTAAAGCTGCAAAGGGTGGGCCAACTCAATATTAAACTCTACAGGCTAAGATTGGGATGCCATTAAAGTTCATGTGCGTGTAAAGGCAGGCATGCCAATACTTTTGGTAATATAGTGTAGACATAAACTGACAAACTGCTTTGCTAATCTGGAAAAGTAGCACTGTGAAAGCCTCAGTAATGCGGCATACACACGAGCGGACTTTTCAGCATCAAAGGTCCGACAGTCTTTCCGACGGACTTTCGACAAAGTTATGACGGACTTTCGACCGAGCTACGACAGACTTTCGAAACGACTGGACTTGCCCATACATGAATGGACTAAAGTCCGTTCCAAAGTCCGTTGGTTTGAGCGTGATGACGTTTTTGTCCGTCGGGCTAGCATAGAGACGAACGGATTCTTCGACAGAAAAAGTCCGCTGAAGGTCCGATGAAGCCCACACACGGTCGAAAAGTCCGGTCATGTGTACACGGCTTAAGGCACACCCTTTTGTAACACAACTAAGTAGGAAGGAGAGCATGCACATATACTAAGAAAGCTGAAAGTAGAAGTAGAACCTTCATATGTACTACGTTGGAAGCACAGCCTGTAAAATTTACATTGGAGGGTAATCGTGGCCCACCAGCTGTTGTGAAACTACATGTTCCATTAGGCATTGCAAGACTGATAGTTACATGACTCCCAGAGGCAAAAGCATGATGGGACTTGTAGTACCCAAACAGCTGGAGGACTGCAGTTTGCGCTCCCCCCATGCCAGCTAGAAGTAGAACCTGTGTATGTACTAAAGTGGAAGCAGAACCTGCACATTTACTATCCAGAAGCAGAACTTACATATGTGCTAAGCTAGAAGTAAAGCCCAGCATATTCACATAAATGGAAGTGGAGCTCATGAACTAAGCTGGAAGTATAGTCTACACATGTAGTAAGCAAGACCCTGCATAGGCACTGAGCAGGAAGCAGAACCTGCATATGAGCAAATAACAGAGCCCATATACTGTATGTTCTAAGGAGGTTTCAGAGCCTGTATGTGTACTAAATAGAAAGCATAGCCTGCAAATGTACTAAGCAGGGAGCCAAGCTCAGATATGTACTAAGTACGGAGCAGAGCCTACTTATGTAATAAGCAGGCAGTATAGCTTGCATCAAGCACAGCCTGTATATGTACTATGCAGAAAGCAGAGCAGAATTTGAACCTGCACTAAGCAGGTAGCAGAGCCTCCATATACTACAAATATTACCTAATTATAAACTATATGCCATTTCTACAAATGCCAGTGCTCATAAGTAGGCCAGAAAAAAATTAGAAAAGGAAAACATGCATAGTGCAACCCACAGCAGCCTCCAGAGAGAATTAGTGCTTCTCTTTATCTGGTGCAATTTAATGCTACCAAAACAACGATTTATTTAAAAAAGAACCGGTTGGATATGTTTCAGATTTTTCTCCTTACGCATAGAACTGGATATCATTTCTGTCCTCTAGCTGCAAAATTATTAATGTCAAATATACCCCCAGGCACTAAAGATATAAATCCAGCCTGAATTAGACTCAGAAACTTAGTAGGCCCCAAGGTGTTTACTGAAAACTGTTTGAGAATAGACTTGATTTTATACGGTTGGGTGCTCATGTACTGCATAAAGCTCATCCTGTTCTAAATGGGCTCCCTGTTCTTAATGGATACGTGATATTTCAGTTTATACGTTTCCTTGATACTGTTCAAATCAACCAATATAATTCTTTCAGGTCAATGTTTTTCAAAGTGTGCCGCACATATCAGTTGTGGTTCTGTTTTGCACTTTAGGTCAAGGAAGAGCTCACTTTAGAGTGGCCTTTCCTAACAATTTTGCTCCAGAGAAACCCTTGAAACAAATCTCCGATTTCGGGGAATCCCTGCTAAAAGAAATCCACTGGGGTTGTTGGGAAAATATGCCCCAGTAGAAGGACGATGCTCCGAAACATGTCGGGTTGCTCACGCCGTTAAATGCCCTGTTACCACGCGATTTTATTTTACCTTTTGTGATCACTTTTCACTTATTGAAGTGCACTGTTTAGCACTTTTTCAGCTTTTAAATAAAGCTTCTCTTTTTAACTGATTCATGCCCTATGTGGAGGATTTTTTTCTTATCTCCTCTCATGAATGGGACCTTGCTGAGCCCCAACTATTTCCACTTCCAAACCTCTTCCATCTGAGAGAGAGACCCTGAGAGACCGGGAATCCCCATACCATCGCCCGGCGATTCTGATCCTGGATGCGACTCCCCGTCAGGACTCCCTCAGCCGGATACCTTTGGGATCTGTGTATCCCTCAATCCTGTATGACACTCCACTATATGGTGACTGTGTCCACCTTTTCCGGTAAGGATATCCATTTCTACTGATTACAGTTTCCACTGTGAAATTAGAAGACCCATGTGCAGAGTGTCTCCTTATACAGAGTCCTCCCCAGTCCCCACTTTACGTGGAGACATGACACCATCCACGCCCAGGAACCCCCATGTGCGTTTGGGACTAACAGATGATTCACTATACACTTATGGACTTTTTTCATAATATGGTTACACATTTGATTTTTACCTGTCACCTTATTTCATGGACATAGTTTTTCTTTTTAGCACTTCCTCACAGATATAAATTGTTAATTTATATGCACCTTTTGAGCGCTGCATGTCTTTTATCTTGTTGGAAAAATGCCACTTACATTGATGGTCAGAATTCCACTCTTACAGATAGCTAAAATGATCATTGGCCTGACACAGGCTCGCCAAGTGGTGTTGGTCCCGTAACTATGCAGACAACATCAGATGCAGCCACAGCTTAAGGAACCCCTAACAACCTCTGGAGGATACCTGGTTGTGACTGGCTTTAGAGGTTAGCTGTTGGGGAGTAAGTGTAAAGGCCCCTTTAGGGGTTAAGCGTGACTATATGCATACCCAATTACCATGAGCATCGCTAATGCTGGACACCTCAGGCAAGTGCCCCACATTTCTGTTGGGGTGCCCAAGGTCCCAGCGTTGTGACCACCAGCAATTCTTTTTTTTTTTAATTCAAAGTTCTGGTAGATCTCAGGTACCACAGCAGTCTTCTCTCTCCTGTGTCACATGACACAACCAAGGGAAGGACTTCCCCTTACCATGAGCTATTGTAGTATCTGAGGTCTGGAAGAATGAGACCATGGGTAGTGCAGGTATGCTTAATTCATACTTTTCTATAGTATTTTTTTGTGGAATGAAAATAGCTTTCCATCATGTATTGTAAGTTATTGCCAGGGTTACTGATGTTGCTGCTTTTGTATGTGCTAGCACTGGGTTTCCAATAATGCAGTGAAAAGAGAGCGAGGAAATATCTCCCCATCAGGAGCAGAATTCAAAGCCATCTGCTTGGTAAAAGTTGCCACAAGCTAGGTGCCTCAGCATGCATTGATAATGTTTCACTTTCAAAAGCCTTCAAAAATTATTTTGGTTTTATAAAAAGTCTAAAAGGGAGAATACTGTAATATCCACTTTGGTGTTTTTTTAACAGAAGAATCCACTCTGTTTAATATGAATCCAATTCTATATGTTCATTAATGTGTGAACAAGCAAGCATGCAACTTCATGTTTGCCAATTTCTCAAATGTGAGGTTGTATATTTCGTGCTCCCTCTTCATAATCCCTACTCCTCATGGTTTGTTACTATGGCTATTTTAGTGATTTTTATAGCATAGATATAGGAGTAATGCACTTTGTTTGCAAGTTTTGTTTTTGGAGGCTGGACTTTCCCTATTCATATGCTAATGAACTAGTTAGACTGGTTCATAAGCTCAGGACAGGAAGTAATGCTACAGGAAGTAGGGGGAGGTGAGGAGGACTTGAACAAGCCATATGCCAAACAAAGGAAACACAGCCATGTGCTAGAGACAAAGAAGCTTTACAGGACTCTGAGAAGCAAGAGGCAGTCTGAAAGATCCTGAAAGTAGATTCCATCACCAGGAAGAAGTAACTGTTTTGTGTATGCCTATCACATACATTGTACATGCTTATTTGCTAGGAAGGATAGATAGCTTGTGCATGTTGTAGGCATATTTTGTAATACTCTATACGTCGTGAAATTAATTGTAAGTAGTTCATATGTACAGCATTTTGTTTAAATAAAGCTTGAATACACAATAGAGTTTTTCTTTATGCTTCCTTGGTTTACTGCAAAGAACCTTAAAAAAGACAACGCAAAACACATGCTGCCAGGTGGTTACTGAAGGAAGGCTATTCAAGAAAAAGAACAAACAAATGCTTGTAAATCAGATGGTGCATGTTCTCTATTTTGGTTGCAGCATTCATAATGCAACAGCATCTCTGATGTCTTTCAACCTAAGGGAAGTGAGAGGTTGAGTGGACATGAGGGAAGGGAGAGAGATGTGTACTAATGAGGGGCGAGGTGAAATGTGTATTGGGGGGGTGGGATGTTGGAGAGAGATGTGTCCTGGGAGAGGGGGGGTGTACTGGGGAGGATGTGTACTGGGTTGAATATGTATACGGGATGGAGGGGGGGACAGATGTGTAATGAGGGAAGGTGGGAGAATTGACTCCTGCACTCTTTGTAATGTTTGCTGACTGGTGCATTATGCACCACAAGCCCTGCCCTCTGTGCGTTATGTACTCCTGACCACTGAACTATGTTAAGCACTCTTGACCTTAGCGAACTTTGTATTACATACTCCTGATCCCTACGCTCTGTACATTACATACTCCTTATCCCTACATTCTATACATTACATACTCCTGACCCCTACAGTCTGTGCATTACATACATTACATCCTGACTCTGCACTCTGTAGATTACAAACTTCTGACCCTGCACTCTTTATGCTATAATATACATTGCTCACTCTTGACCAAAGGGTTTATTCTCTCGATAATTAATGGTTACTAAGTAGTCACCGATTATCTTAATTAAGTTTTCGTTTTAAAGTAAGCTCCGGTATAGTATTAACTCCCTGTCTATATTCTGTGCGCAGAAAATATCTGTAATTGAAGAGTTTCATTTTTTTAAATAGATTGTGTTGATGTTTATTTGTGTCTGTAAGACTTTTGCTTGTGGCACAGCAATTAACGCATATCTTGTGGGTAGAGGGAATATGGTAAATATGTGCCGTGTATACAGTGAGGTTTAATTTAACCATGCCCCTTTAAGCGCCTCCCACTGTTAGCACAATTTAGCTACCCCCCACAGTTTGGCACATCACTCCTCCTTCCATCTACGCCCTCTCCTTTAAGTGGCCAAGGGAGCCCCAGGTCTTTCACAATCATAGAACTGCCTGTGCTAATCAATAAAATCTTGCATATGTTTTAAATTAATTTAAAAACAAATTTATAATATTTAGTATTTTTAGCTTTAATTAAAATAATACCTGGTAATCATACAACGAAGATCCTTGTTCACGCATTTCCTGTTATATGGTAGCACTGCTCTGCCCTGTCTTCCAACCTTTCTCTTGTGTGGTCACATTGTCACTCTTGTCCCACTGGATAGATTTTCTATTGATTTCTGTCCTGGGGAGGCA
Source organism: Lithobates clamitans (assembly GCA_037952925.1). Lineage (NCBI taxonomy): Eukaryota > Metazoa > Chordata > Amphibia > Anura > Ranidae > Lithobates > Lithobates clamitans. The sequence goes on from JBBGZY010000658.1 coordinate 3,376,370, forward strand.
TGATGTGACATGATGTCATTGCAGAACTATGATGTCATTGCATTGCACCTTCATGGATATTAAAGGCATACTAGTGATTCTTCTGTATATATGATTAGAAACATGTCTACTGATAGCACAGGATAAAATTAAATATGGTGAGGTGCAGTGCATTTGAAAATAACAGCGTGATATTGCACTGATATCCTCTAGATGTATTGCATATGTTTCATCAGACAATGTCTTCTCGCAGATCAGTATCATTCACTCTCAGAAGACCAGGAAGAGTTAAAGGTAATGCAAGGCCTATTATATCTTCGACAGCAATTAGTATGCATCATACACGAGGAGGGTGAGATAGGCCCTTCTATGTCAGCCTGAATTATCTTGCCAAAGGCTGAAGCCAAAGAATAACATTCTCAGCAGAAGAATCACATGTAATTTTTACATCTCCTTAAGACTTGAAATGTGGCTTTCTGATTGGGCGTGAAGTCTGCATACAATATTTAGAGAAATTGGGCATAGAGCACCAGTCCCTAGCTTTGTCAGACTTGGATCCAAAAAATAGAAATGTGATGTGACTTCTTTTTTTTTATTGTACAGTAGAGTGGTATGTATGGCGAATAGCTATTATTACTATGGGTATATATCTAGAGAGTGTTAGTGTAAACCTGATATAAACTAATCCCCCTAACAAACCTACCCCAAAGTCCTGCTGAATCACAGATGAGACAAAACAATTAGAAAGAAAGTGAGGCACACTTAGGTGAAAAGTAACTTTATACCCCAGGTTATGATGATTAGGGAAATTAGTGTAAATTAAAGTGGTTGTAAAGGCACAATGTTTTTTACCTTCCTGCATTCTATGCAGCAGCCCCCCCAATGCTTACTTGAGCCCCCTCTCGATCCAGCGATGTCCACTAGAGTCTTGCCTTTCCCGGGACTTGCACTCCTAAATTGCTTTTGGCAGCAGCGGGAGCCAATGGTCAATCACAGTCAGTGAACCAATCAGGAGACAGAGGGGGCGGCGCCACACCATGGCTCTGTGTGTGAATGGACACACAGAGCCGCTGATCGGGAGCACCTGCTTAGGTGCCCCCATTGCAAGCCGCCGCTTGATGTGGAGGCAGGAGGGAGGAGCCAGGGGTGCCACCTAAATGCTACCTGAGAAAAGTAGGATCGGGGCTGCTCTGTGCAAAACTATTACACAGAGCAGATAAGTATAACATGTTTATTATTAAAAAAAAAAAAAAAAAAGACTTTACAATCACTTTAAAGTGGTTCTAAATCCTTGTTTTTTCTCTTTAAAATAATAAACACATCATACTTACCTGCTCTGTGTATTGGTTTTTCACAGAGCAGCCCCGATCCTCCTCTCCTCGGGTCCCCTACTGGCACTCCTGGCCCCCAGAGCAAGCTGTCTACGGGACACACAGAGCTTGTCTCAGCCCTGCCCCCACTCCCTCCTCACTGGCTTCACAGTGCTTATCCTCATAAACAGTGCCCCCACAGAGAAGTCCATGGTAGCTTGGGTAAAATAGGCAAACAGCTGAAGAAAACCAAGGACCAAGGACAAAGAGCTACCCCAGTGAACCTGTCTGGTAGCAGTTGGGTAGTGGTTTCCACAGTAGAAGAGAAGTTGCATTCTATTAGGCTCTGACCGAGCTGCCTGCACGCTGGTTCTTACAGTAGGGAGCCTCTCACCTGGCTGCACATCACCTGCCCAACTACCTCTGTCTCATCAGGTGTTGCCTCTCTGAGTTGCTGAGGGAGAAAATCTGAGGAACATATCATCTACTGATGTGTCCAGGGATCCAGGGAGTTGTGGGGAAAGGGGTTAAAGGGGCCTGGGCCTGCACCTCAGCATGGTGAGTAAATAGGCCCTCTATTTACAGTGTGTAGAAGGGAGAAGCAGCACACTGAGAAGTCGAGAGGCATGTTTGAGACGTTTATGACAATGGACTACAAAAAAACACAATAAGCCTCACCTGCTTGTAAAGAAAGCGCACAGGAAGCATACGGCAAGATTATATCCATCCACACAGTACAATGACGCGTGAATTAGCTGCATTCTTCACACAATGTCCACATACTTCCAGCTGTCAGCTTTACACTCTATCGGTCCAGGTGTTAATGTCAATGAGTTCTGCCATAAAATAAAAGGGAGAGCTTTGACCAGATAAATCCTTCATCATTGCACCTAATAATATATTCAGTTGTTGTACGAATGACACACAGTCTTTCCTGTATGTGAGCCTGTACCTTAACATCTCATTTACGATCATTGCTTTTATGTGCATCATGGTATACAGAGCATTGCTTCATGTCATGGAAGGATTCCAACTCAGTCCAACTTTTTGCTTTCACTAGCCTCCTATATTAACCCCTTGATGCCGACCTCACACAAATATGCGGCCCCACTGGACTGGGCTTATTTCCATAGGGGGTGCATATTTACGTACTTTTTTTGTGCTGCGTGCACTCAGCACAGAGGTCGGGATCTCACCGATAGCCCCAGGCCCCGTACTAATGATCGGGACCCAGAACTCCCTATTTCAGGTCACCTGATCGCTGTGATAGCCTCTAATTGGCTACCACAATGATCTGTCACTGTGAAGCCCACCCCATGTTTTATTTTTTTGGGAATGGAGAATGTATCTCTCTCTTCCCTTGCAGAGAAAGAAAAAAAATTGGGTGTAAAAAAATTATTAAGTAATAATAATAATAATATAAAAGAAAAATACCAAAAAATACCCAGTGCAAGTTTTGATCTAGGTCAGTGCCAGGGTTAGTGTTTGGGCCAAGGTCAGGGTCAAAGGTCAAGGTCAGGGTCAGTATTTTTTTGGACAGGATTTGTTTTGTTTTTAATTAGCACCAGTGTCAGTTAGTGTCAGTGTCAATGTGTTTTAGGTAGGATGAAAAAAAAAAGAAGCAAAATGCACATGCTTGTTTCTGGGCTGAACTATGGGTACAAACAACAGTTTACATACCCATTTGTGGTATCGCTGCAATCATCAGGAGCAGGAGCATTTATTTGGGGTTGTTCTTTGGTGGTAGACTATGGTTGTAAGAAGACATATAGAGCTAAATTTAAAATAAAAAAATGTTTTTTTTTTACTATTTAGGATCAGTTTTACTTTGATAATAAAAAAAAAAAACCAAAATCAGGAGATATCCATTACCATTTACCAACAAATGAAAGCTCAATTTGTCCTGAAAAAACAAGGTATAATCCACCTGGATGGACAAAGTAGTTGTAATAATATGTACGGTTTTACTAACATATGTCAAAGTTGCAAAATTGTGCTTAAGCATTAAGATTTGTTTTACCCTTAGGTGCAAAGGGGTTAAATAGTCGTTCATAAGAACTGTTCATACTTTCCTATTGTAACCAATTAGATTTAGACATTCATTGACAAGCTTCAATTTTCGTTGCTGCTAATTCGTTAATGTGAATCTATAGAGACAGTTGCTTTGAAAGACAGTTTGGTAAAGGAAACCCATTCTGTCCCCTTATACTGGCTATACACCAGTAGAATTTCGTTCAAACTTTTGTTCAGATTTCTGAAAAATCAGTTGTCAGAGCGTTTGATCTTGCCATCATTGAGTCCTATAATTTTTCTTGAATGTCCTTAAAATTTCATCCAGATATAGGTGTGCGCTATATATATATATATATATATATATATATATATATATATATATATATATATATAGCAGTAGGGCAGAGGATGGTGTCAGTAGAGTAGTGGACAATGTCAGTAGGGCGGCGATTGGTTTTAGTAGTTTATTTTTACAATATTTTTTTACAATAATGTATTATTTCTTTATTTTTTTTTTACAATTTTTTTAGGAGCCCCATTGGGGAGCTTTGGTAAAATATCAGGGGTCTAAACAGAGCTCTGATGTCTCACTTTTGGGACAGAGAAAGGGACTGAGGACAGAGATTCCCCAGTCTGTTTTTCTGCAGCCAAGCCATTTTTGCTCCCCGGTGTCATGTGAATCATTAGGTCTCAGGTGTGAATGGGGAGCAGGCGTGTTAAAATTGGTGTTATCGCTCTCACTCTCTCATACTGGTCACTGGAAGTTCAACATGGCACCTCATGGCAAAAAACTCTCTGAGGATCTGAAAAAAAGAATTGTTGCTCTACATAAAGATGGCCTAGGCTATAAGAATATTGCAAAGGCCCTGAAACTGAGCTGCAGCATGCTGTCCAAGACCATACAGCGGTTTAACAGGACAGGTTCCACTCAGAAGAGGCCTCGCCATGATCGACCAAAGAAGTTGTGTGCACGTGCTCAGCGTCATATCCAGAGGTTTTCTTTGGGAAATAGACGTATGAATGCTGCCAGCATTGCTGCAGAGGTTGAAGGAGTAAGGGGCCAGCCTGTCAGTGCTCAGACCATAGGCCGCACACTGCATCAAATTGGTCTGCATGGCTGTCATCCCAGAAGGAAGCCTCTTCTAAAGATTATGCACAAGAAAGCCCGCAAACAATTTGCTGAAGACAAGCTGACTAAAGACATGGATTACTGGCGGTTGGAGTGTCATGGTCTGGGGCTGCATGAGTGCTGCCGACACTGGGGAGCTACAGTTCATTAAGGGAACCATAAATGCCAACATGTACTGTGACATACTGAAGCAGAGCATGATCCCCTCCCTTCGGAAGACTGGGCCGCAGGGCAGAATTCCAACATGATAACGACCCCAAATACACCTCCAAGACGACCACTGCCTTGCTAAAGAAGCTGAGGGTAAAGGTGATGGACTGGCCAAGCATGTCTCCAGACCTAACCCCTATTGAGCATCTGTGGGGCATCCTCAAACTGAAGGTGGAGGAGCGCAAGGTCTCTAACATCCACCAGCTCTGTGATGTTGTCATGGAGGAGTGGAAGAGGACTCCAGTGGCAACCTGTGAAGCTCTGGTGAACTCCATGCCCAAGAAGGTTAAGGCAGTGCTGGAAAATAAATGGTGGCCACACAAAATATTGACACTTTGGGCCCAATTTGGACATTTTCACTTAGGGGTGTACTCACTTTTGTTGCCAGCGGTTTAGACATTAATGGCTGTGTGTTGAGTTATTTTGAGGGGACAGCAAATTTACACTGTTATACAAGCTGTACACTCACTACTTTACATTGTAGCAAAGTGTCATTTCTTCAGTGTTGTCACATGAAAAGATATAATAAAATATTTACAAAAATGTGAGGGGTGTACTCACTTTTGTGAGATACTGTATTTCCTTTTAGCTGACGATTATGTCAGGTTTACACCAATACATTTGCTGTGTTTCGTGTTTTTGTGGGCACAACAGCCCATTCATTTAAATTGGCTGCTGTACCTGCAGGAAACACAAGAAAATAGGTCCCTGCACCTTCATGAAAAATGCAGCCACAGGGAAATTGCATGGTGCTTTGGTGCTTTTGCACCATGCGATTTCCCCCATCTGAAAATGTGCTGCAGCTTCAGATGCGTGGGGGAGGCAATAAGAATGAATGTCAGCCTGTTAAATAACAGGGAATTTTGCCTACAGGTGCCAGCTGATGCCTTTTACAGGGAAACGCAATGTGTGGAGCAGCATTCCTTAGACGTTACCACGTAGCAGCTTGTATGGCAAGATCCACGGCTGTGTTACCAAAGTCCTCAGGACTATGAGGAGAGTATTTTTCGTGGTGATTCCATTTGCTTGAGCGCATCTGATCTCTATAAACTGAGATCCAACTGGTCTGGTAAGTGGCTGTGATTTTATTTGAAGAACACATCGAGTGAACACATTTTTTCTATATATATATATATTTTTTTGTTTTTGTTCTTAAGCACATGTTGGACTGTTTATCAACTTTTTTGACACAATATCATATATACATGGACACTTTATATGTGTGATTTGTCTGTGTAGCAAGGTCTCTGGCCCCCTTCAGTCTAATGAGAACCTCCAGTTCTCAAGTTCAATTAGCAGACTCCGAGACTTCAATAGGAAGACAGCTATGTAGGGAAAGGCCTCCAGCAAGAAGCCACATCTGCATGTGCAGGAATTCTGTCTCCTATGGCAACAGTCTTTAACAGTTCCTAACAGAAAGCGTAACAGTTCTTTTACCTTCACTACAACTTCCAACTTCTCCTTGTAGTTCTTCAGTACACTGAGCTCCTGGTCTCTCACTAGACCCACTGATTCACTGCCACTAAATCCCTTGAGCTCCTCCAATCTTCACGGTGGTATATTCCTCAAGCGTCACGCCCGCCTCCCTGCTGGGTCCCTAACTTGGCACTCCCGATACTTCTCAAACTTCACTCCACTGGCCTGCTCGGTCCCTGGCTTGACATACAGGGCTGCTCTGCAAGTGTCACCTCCGCTGGTTGGGTCCCTGACTTGATCACCGTCTGAAGTTTCCTGATTCTCCACTGTGCCCGTTCAGTGAGAATACTGCTCCGGTACTTGCTTCAGTTACTCACTGTGGTCCCTGGTAATAAGGTGGTTGATCACTTAGTGGTAACAGCTTCCCCTCTACCTCTGACCACAACAGGTTCTCCAGCCGGCAGAACCGTCACTTCTGGTTGAACTGCAAGCCGCAATCCCAACCCTGCGCTGCTCTCTTGCTTCTGGATAGGCCCTCCGACAGCCTAGCAGCCAGATGCCCCTGGGATAGGCCCAATCTCTGGCCTAGCAGCCCGGGGCAACACAACAAACGTCCACCCAGACAGCCGTCCAGGTGGCACAGAACACAGATCACCTGACTCCACCCGACTATATAGGCTCTCCCAGCAGGCCAAGAGATTTAAGAAAACCCCTGTCCATTGGCTCAGATACCCCATATACCCATAACCTGACCTTGAGTTGCCCTTCTCATATCTAGCACCACCAAGTACCTGGCCACCTAGTGGTAGAAGAGAAAAGTGCAATAAGGTCTAACTTAGGGAGAAATTATTAGATCTCTAACAATCAACCAGGATAACTACCCCTGGCAAGTGAATTTGTGAGGAGCATCCCTGCCTAAACTCTAGGGTGCTACATCTGTATTCATTGTAATTTTATTTTTAATTAGCGCGCTTATATTTTTCTCACATTAGCACACTGACTACCCAAAAATTGTTAAATTCACTTTTAAACATTCATAATTGGAAATGTAACAACAGTAAAAGATATTACTATGATAAACCAAAATATCAGAAATAGAAAAAAAAAGAATCAGCAATTAGGCTCAGTTCACACTAATGCATTTTTTTCATACTGCAGGACATTATTTTTAACAGGGGTTCCTGTAGAACATATATTTACATCAATGCATTTTTGTGCCTCTGCGCTTTTGGAAAGGGTCAGGGACTTTTCTAAACGCAAAATTCTGCTTTTTTGCTTGTATCGTTTCAATAGTGTAAAATAGTGTTCAAAAATGTAAAATAGACAGTCTATTGACTGGAATGGTACCAGCTGATTGGAGAAAAGCCAATGTAGCACCAATATTTAAAAAGGGCCCAAAAAACATCCCTGGGAATTACAGACCAGTTAGCCTAACATCAATAGTATGTAAACTCTTGGAGGGGATGATAAGGGACTATATACAAGATTTTAGTAATAAGAATGATATCATTAGCAGTAATCAGCATGGATTCATGAAGAATCGTTCTTGCCAAACCAATCTATTAACCTTCTATGAGACTTCCTTAAACTAAATCTCTCTAAAACTGAGCTATTAATATTCCCCCCCGCCCGTGCCCCCCTCCATGACTTTTCCATCAAAATCAACAATGCAACCATCAGTCCCTCCCCTCACGCCAGGGTACTAGGTGTAATCCTAGACTCTGACTTGTCATTTCAGCCTCAAATCCAATCGCTGTCAAAAGTTTGTAGAATTCACCTCCGTAACATCTCTAAAATTCGCCCTTTTTTAACAAATGAAACCACCAAGCTCCTCATTCACTCCCTTGTTATCTCTCGCCTTGACTATTGCAACTCCCTTCTCATTGGCCTACCGCTCCATAGGCTATCCCCTCTTCAGTCTATCATGAATGCTGCTGCCAGACTTATCCACCTTACCAACCGCTCAGTGTCTGCCAACCCTCTACTTCAATCCCTACACTGGCTCCCAATCACCCAGCGAATTAAATTCAAAATTCTAACCACAACATACAAAGCCATTCACAACTCTGCCCCAAGCTACATCACTAATCTTGTCTCCAAATATCACCCAAATCGACCTCTCCGCTCTTCTCAAGACCTCCTGCTTTCAAGCTCTCTCATCTCCTCCTCCCATGCTCGTCTCCAGGATTTCTCCAGAGTCTCTCCCATCCTCTGGAACTCGCTACCTCCATCTATCCGGCTATCCCCTACTCTTGCTACCTTCAGGCAATCCCTGAAAACTCATCTCTTCAGGAAAGCCTATCACGTCTCCAACTAATCTCCTACCACTTCCACCAGCTCATTCCCCACAGTTACAACCTTTTGTACCACCTGCCCCACCCTATAAGATTGTAAGCTCTTCTGAGCAGGGCCCTCTTAATCCTATTGTATTGTATTGTATTATAACTGTATTGTCTCCCTTTTATATTGTAAAGCGCTGCGTAAACTGTTGGCGCTATATAAATTCTGAATAATAATAATAATAATAATAATATGAGGAGGTGAGTTGCCATCTAGATAAAGGAAGGCCCGTAGACGTGGTGTATCTGGATTTTGCAAAAGCATTTGACACAGTTCCCCATAAACGTTTACTGTAGAAAATAAGGTGCTTTGGCATGGACCATAGGGTGAGTACATGGATTGAAAATTGGCTACAAGGGTGTGTTCAGAGGGTGGTGATAAATGGGGAGTACTCAGAATGGTCAGGGGTGGGTAGTGGGGTTCCCCAAGGTTCTGTGCTGGGACCAATCCTATTTAATTTGTTCATAAATGACCTGGAGGATGGGATAAACAGTTCAATCTCCGTATTTGCAGACGATACTAAGCTAAGCAGGGCAATAACTTCTCCACAGGATGTGGAAATCTTGCAAAAAGACCTGAACAAATTAATGGGGTGGGCGACTACATGGCAAATGAGGTTCAATGTAGAAAAATGTAAAATAATGCATTTGGGTGGCAAAAATATGAATGCAATCTATACACTGGGGGGAGAACCTCTGGGGGAATCTAGGATGGAAAAGGACCTGGGGGTCCAAGTGGATGATAGGCTCAGCAATGGCATGCAATGCCAAGCTGCTGCTAATAAAGCAAACAGAATATTGGCATGTGTGTGGATGCGCTGCTCACTCTGTCCTATCTGTGTATGTGCTATCCTTTAAACATATTTTTATTCACCATCCACCTTTGAAAAATTCATCACATTTATATAGCAACCATATACCTGTAAAAATTCATCACTTTTAGACAACAACCATATTCAAATTAAATAAATTATATAGAAGTCCAGTGATATATATCACATGGTAATAAAGTCTCTTCATTCGTGTATTACAATTCTTCCGTTGAAATGCCGTGAGCGGCGTGCTCTTTAGTGTTGAATAAGTGACTTAGTGCTCCACCACCACCTGTGAGATTTGCCACTCACCAGATTGATCTTTAAAACTGCACCTTTGGTTCATTCATAGGGATAACCACTCCACTCAAAGGGAATTTTCTCCAATAACTATACCAGGACCTCAATGTTCCTCATAAAAACGGATGAAAAACGATCATCGCACAATAACGTTTAAAACCTTTATTTCATAAACAATAAAAATATGCACTCACATTTCCAAGTGCCATAAGGCCGGCACAGAGCTTTTCCAGCAGTTAGGGACGGGTGGGCGCTGCAGCCCGGTACGTCTGGTATGTTGTGCTGTCTCCGTGTGCCGCTAGCGTTCCCCCCTGTGTGTTCGTTCGCGTCACCAGCCCCGTTCGTTCCCGATCACGTGGGTCCGATAATCTCCCAGCAGCCTCTACGCGTTTCGCAATCCTATTTGCGTCATCAGGAAGCTTCCTGATGACGCAAATAGGATTGCGAAACGCGTAGAGGCTGCTGGGAGATTATCGGACCCACGTGATCGGGAACGAACGGGGCTGGTGACGCGAACGAACACACAGGGGGGAACGCTAGCGGCACACGGAGACAGCACAACATACCAGACGTACCGGGCTGCAGCGCCCACCCGTCCCTAACTGCTGGAAAAGCTCTGTGCCGGCCTTATGGCACTTGGAAATGTGAGTGCATATTTTTATTGTTTATGAAATAAAGGTTTTAAACGTTATTGTGCGATGATCGTTTTTCATCCGTTTTTATGAGGAACATTGAGGTCCTGGTATAGTTATTGGAGAAAATTCCCTTTGAGTGGAGTGGTTATCCCTATGAATGAACCAAAGGTGCAGTTTTAAAGATCAATCTGGTGAGTGGCAAATCTCACAGGTGGTGGTGGAGCACTAAGTCACTTATTCAACACTAAAGAGCACGCCGCTCACGGCATTTCAACGGAAGAATTGTAATACACGAATGAAGAGACTTTATTACCATGTGATATATATCACTGGACTTCTATATAATTTATTTAATTTGAATATGGTTGTTGTCTAAAAGTGATGAATTTTTACAGGTATATGGTTGCTATATAAATGTGATGAATTTTTCAAAGGTGGATGGTGAATAAAAATATGTTTAAAGGATAGCACATACACAGATAGGACAGAGTGAGCAGCGCATCCACACACATAGCACTTTTAAAGTTTTTCACTTGAAAACATTTTCTGGATGCAGCAGCTATAGTTATCACTTACACACTGTTGACAGGATAGGTTTTGTGCCAGTGACACATATATTTTTGAGAATATTGGCATGCATTAAAAGGGGGATCAACTGCAGAGATAAAACGATAATTCTCCCGCTCTACAAGACTCTGGTCCGCCCGCACCTGGAGTATGCTGTCCAGTTCTGGGCACCAGTCCTCAGGAGGGATGTACTGGAAATGGAGCGAGTACAAAGAAGGGCAACAAAGCTAATAAAGGGTCTGGAGGATCTTAGTTATGAGGAAAGGTTGCGAGCACTGAACTTATTCTCTCTGGAGAAGAGACGCTTGAGAGGGGATATGATTTCAATTTACAAATACTGTACTGGTGACCCCACAATAGGGATAAAACTTTTTCGCAGAAGAGAGTTTAATAAGACTCGTGGCCACTCATTACAATTAGAAGAAAAGAGGTTTAACCTTAAACTACGTAGAGGGTTCTTTACTGTAAGAGCGGCAAGGATGTGGAATTCCCTTCCAAAGGCGGTGGTCTCAGCGGGGAGCATTGTTAGCTTCAAGAAACTATTAGATAATCACCTGAATGACCGCAATATACAGGGATATGTAATGTAATACTGACACATAATCACACACATAGGTTGGACTTGATGGACTTGTGTCTTTTTTCAACCTCACCTACTATGTAACTATGTAACTATATAATAGACTTCAATGGAGAAGCAGCAGAAAAGCATGTAGCACGTTTTTGATGCATTTTTGACACATTTTTGATGCGTTTTGCATTACTTAGTCTGCCCAACAACAAATTGGCCAAATAAAAATGAAAAAAGAATCAAAAAATGTAAAACACATCAAAAACGGGTGTCCAAAAACGCAGAAAGCACAGCAGAAAGCACTGCTAAAATGCTCAACAGCAACATGCATAGGTGTGAATGGAGCCTTATACCTAAATGTCTATATATCACAACAGTACACCACTCCATAGGAGCTGCAACATCTTTCTTCTTCCCTATCTGCAAAAGATTATACAATATCATTATATATGTTATAAAATAATAATCAACAAATTAAGTGCAACTTCTTTCTTCTTCTTAATCTACAAATGATTATAAAAATAATTGACATGGGAATTTACAGATAGGCAACTCCTATCCTCATATTGATTAGTGGTTCCAAATTAATAATAACTATTGCAGTAGGGAACAGACACAAAAGATACACTCCGCATCTTTCAGCTTTATTATGATGCAATTGAAGGTTTTTTACACATGATTATGTAGGTATCACATTAATATTACAATTGTACGTTCATGGTAACAAGGGGCGTAACATAGGCAGACTAATTCTAATCAGGACTCGATTGAATGTAAACAAGTAATGAAAACATTATTAGTGCCATGTGCACAGTGAGGGCAGTGTGCAATACATACAAAATAGAATACAATTACCGTATATACTCGAGTATAAGTCGTTCCGAGTATAAGTCGAGGTCCTAATTTACCACAAAAAAATGGGAAAAACTTATTGACCCGAGTATAAGACGAGGGTGAGAAATGCACAGCTACTGTAAGTGGAAAAGAGGGTCAACAATGCCCACTTGCAGCCTCACTGTGCCCATTTGCATGCCTCACTGTGCCCATTTGCAGCCATAGGTCCCCCAAACTTCAAACTCGGTAGTTAAGGGTTCCTAGATGCCCCCTAGCTGCAGCCAAAATTTGGGGTCTCTGAACCCAAAGGGTCCCAAAATGACATTGCTGCAGATGGACACAGTTGACAGAATTTGGGGCCCCGTATCTTGGGGCCACTTAGTGCTAAGAACCCCAAATTTGGTGTGCAAACCCAGTGGAACTAGCACTATGAAATATACAAAGCTGGGGTTTCTAGCACCAAGTGGCCCCGAGATACAGGGCTCCAAAAATCGGTTCAGAAAATGTCAAGCACTTTTCTGTAGCAGAGAATGACATTTTCCGAACCGGTTTTGGGGCCCCATATCTCGGGGACACTTGGTGCTAGGAACTCCATCTTTGGATATGTTATGGTACCAGTTCCACTGGGTTTGCACACCAAATTTGAGGTTCCTAGCACTAAGTGGCCCTGAGATACGGGGCCCCAAAATCGGTTCAGAAAATGTCAAGCACTTTTCTGCAGCAGAGAATGACATTTTCCGAACCGATTTTGGGGCCCCGTATCTCGGGGCCACTTAGTGCTAGGAACTCCATCCTTGGATATGTTGTGGTACCAGTTCCACTGGGTTTGCACCAAGTGGCCCTGAGATACGGGGCCCCAAATTCGGTTTGGAAAATTAATTTTTTTGCTGCAGAAAAGTGCTTGACTCGAGTATAAGTCGAGGGGGGTACTTTCAGCACAAAAAAATGTGCTGAAAAATTCTACTTATACTCGAGTATATACGGTATATACAGAACTTACAAATTTTCTTTACAATATTCAACAAATAAAGCGCAATACATACCAAACATTGCATACTACCATATTTCTTTTTTTTTCTATCATAGAAATAAATATATATCATAATCCTTATTCAAACCATATGGATGTAAAGAATTTAACTGATTTATGCACCAAATGTATCCACCAAACCGAGGAAAATCAGTGACATTTTTAGACACCAATATTTATATTGAAAAAGGTAGAATAGAATCTGACATTTATGTTAAACCCACTGTCAGAAATCAATTGCTTCTTTTTGACAGTTTTCACCCCCCTCGTGTATTTAGGTCTATTATATGAAGCCAGCTATATAGAGTGAAAAGAATTGTTAGTAATGAAGAGATGAAGATTTAAAGAGTAGATGAAATTTGCCAAAAATGTAAAAAATGAGGATACCCAGAGAACATGATACAGCAGGAACTTGGAATATTAGATCACACACAGAGAATCCTTAAAGTGGAAGTAAACCCTCCTATCATTTTCAGCCAAGGAAGCTGCCATCTTGGCCTCTGTTTAATCTACAACTGCCATGATGCTTTTCATGTGATTAGTTATGACACCAGCGATTGGATGGTTTGACTGTCTGGTTGAGCGCACAACCAATGGGAGGATTACATTCCTGGCACGTGCCAGAAATGTAACTTGTTTGAAACAGTTAAATGGATTGGTTTTCTTCCGCTTTGAGAGAGAAGAAATTTGGTAGTAAATGCTTACCCTTTTCCCTGCAATATCATAGCTATAGTGAAGATGTTTTTAAAATAATTAGAAAACATTGGCCACTTTTGCAACGGGCCTTCCCCCAAGATAGAATATTTGCATCAGATACCATTGAAAGCATACAGAAGAAATAGAACATTGAGGAATATATTAATACATTCCGAACATAGAACTACCAAGGATGTAGAGAAGAGGACCTTTTTTTGGGAAGTGGATCATATCCATGTCTCAGTTGTGTGCAATGTAAGTAAGGCCTGATTCACACTTGTGCAGGTTGCAATTTGCATTTTGCAGGTGTATTTTGCGTTTTTCAATACACATCTTTAAACCATTGAAGTCTATGGAACTAAAGACCCTGGCCCTTTCCATAAAATGCACAGATGTGAACTACATCCAAAGGAAACCATGTTAAATGGACTGTAGTGTGTTTCTGCAAAACTTAAAATGCACTAAAAAATGCATAGGTGTGAACCAGGCCTTAATGAGAAAAGGAGAGGATTTTGTGCAGGGCTTTTTTTCAGCAGGAACGTGGGGGAACGCAGTTCCGGCACATCCAGCCCTAAATGTATGTAATGGCAAGGGGGTCTATTGTTGCTAGTTGCTGGGAGAATCTATTGTCTATTTTTGCTAAGGGGGTCTATTGTTGCTGGTGTGGAATCTACTGTTGCTGGGGGTGGGTCTTATGTTGCTGGGGATCAGTTGTTGCTGGGAGGGATCTAGTGATGCTGGCTGCAGGGAGATCTGTTGTTTCTGCTGGGGTTCTGTTGTTTCTGGGGGAGGGGGTATTTTGTTGTGAGTGATCCATTGCTGCTGGAGGGGGATCTATGCTTGTGGGACAGGGGTGCCTATTTTTGCTAAGGAGGTGTATTGTTGCTGGTGTGGGATCTACTGTTGCTTGGGGTGGGTCTTATGTTGCTGGGGGGTCAGTTGTTGTTGTGAGGGATCTAGTGATGCAGGCTGAAGGGAAATCTGTTGTTGCTGCTGGGGGTCTATTGTTTCTGGGGGAGGGGGTATTTTGTTGTGCGTGATCCATTGTTGCTGGGGGGATCTATTGTTGCTGGAGGGGATTTTTTTGCGGGGCAGGGGGTGTCTATTTTTGCTAAGAAGGTCTATTGTTGCTGGTGTGGGATCTACTGTTGCTGGGGGTGGGTTTTCTGTTGCTGGAGGACAGTTGTTGCTGGGAGGGATCTAGTGATTCTGGCTGCAGGGAATTCTGTTGTTGCTGCTGGGGGTCTGTTGTTTCTGGGGGAGGGGGTATTTTGTTGTGAGTGATCCATTGTTACTGGGGGGTCTATTGTTATTGGCTGCTGCAGAGTCTATTGATGTTGGCTGCAGGGAGATCTGTTATTGCTGCTGGGGATCTTTTGTTGCTTCAGGAGGGGTATTTTGTTGCGGGTGGTCCATTGCTGCTGGGGGAAGGGGGGGTCTATTGTTGCTTGCTGCATGGGATCTATTTTCCTGCTTTTCTTGTTATCATTAACAAATTTCATACAAATTACCACTACCACAACTAAAACTTGGTTCTGTATTCTCTAAAAAGGGCAGTACTGGAAGGTGGGTAGTGGTGAAACCAAGGGACGTTGCTCAGAGGTGGGTAGGGGGCAGAGACAAGGGGTGACTCAGAAAGGGGGGAGTTCCTGCACCTATTGTTTGAGAAAAAAAGCCCTGGATTTGTGCATCCCAAAAGAGGGAAGAAATACATGATTTGGGGTTTCCACAGATTGAAGACATCATATGCAATTTATGTATTAATCTGTCCCTGTAACTTAAATCCTTCCTACCGACGTAACGCAAATATGCGGCCTTCTGCTTTAAGGGGTTGTACCAGGGTGATGCACGCAATACCCCAGTACCGCTTTTTAGAGCCGACGGTCGGCTTTCTTATGATAACAATTGATGCGACCAACTGACACATCCTCCAGCTGGCCGGAGGCCCGAATAATGCCGCAATTGGCTTTGATCGGGTCTCAGATCTAGTGTCATGACATCACTTCCCATTTACCGAAGACTTAAAGGCACCAGATTTTAAAGAATTACAGTATTTAAAACAGCCAAACTTGGTGTTTTGAATGCTTTTAAGTGCAAAGGAGGGATTTGGGGTCTTATAGACCCCAGATCCCTGCCTAAAAAGTACCTGTCACTGACTATTACTGTCGCAGGGGATGTTGACATTCCTTGTGAAAGCATTAAAAGTGATCAAAAAATGAAAATTTAAAGGCACTGTGTAAAAATAAAAATAAATCATCAAATAAATAAGAATCTTTTTTTTTTTTTAATTTTTTTTCATATAAAGTGCCCCATCCCTCCATGCTCATGCGCAGATGCGAACGCATACACAAGTCATGCCTGCAAATGTAAACAGTGTTCAAACCACACACGTGAGTTATCATCACGATCATTAGAGCAAGAGCAATAATTTGTAACCTCTGTAACTCTAAACTGGTAACCATTAAAAAAATTGAAAGCATTGCCTATTGAGATTTTTTAAGTACTGTCGTTTGTTGCCATTCCAATTTTAAAGCATGACATGTTAGGTATCTTTTTACTTGGCATAACATCATCTTTCACATTATACAAAAAATGTGGTCTAACATTACTGTTTCTTTTCTTTTTAATTCATGTAAGTGTATTTCCTTGAAAAAAAATTGTATTTGAAAGACTGCTGCACAAATACAGTGTGACCTAAAATATTGCAACAATCGCCATTTTATTCTCTAGGGCATCTGCTAAATATATATATATATATATATATATATATATATATATATATATACAATGTTTGGGGGTTCTAAGTAATTTTCTATAAAAAAATACTGATTTTAACTTGTAAGCAACAAGTGTCAGAAAAAGGCTTGTGCATGCAGTGTGACCTAAAATAATGCAACAATCGCCATTTTATTCTCTAGGGTCTCTGCTAAATATATATCTATATCTATATCTATATCTATATCTATATATATATATATATATATATATATATATATATATATAGATAGATAGATAGATAGATAGATAGATAGATAGATAGATAGATAGATAGATAGATAGATAGATAGATAGATAGATACATATCTACATATATATATATATCTATATATATAGAGATATATATATATATAGATATAGATATATAGATATATATAATGTTTGGGGGTTCTAAGTAATTTTCTATTAAAAAATACTGATTTTAACTTGTAAGCAACAAGTGTCAGAAAAAGGCTTGGGCATGCAGTGGTTAATATATGTTGGAGAGACTGCACAGAAAATTAAAGATCACAGTTTGGTGGATATATCAGTTATTTTTTTTACATCTACATGGTTTGAATAAGGACTATATCTATATTTTTTTTTTCTATGATAAAAAAAGAAATGTGGTAGTATGCAATTTTTAGTATGTATTGCACTTAATTTGTTGATTATTATTTTATAACAAATATAATGATATTGTATAATATTTTGCAGATAGGGAAGAAGAAAGATGTTGCAGCTCCTATGGAGTGGTGTACTGTTGTGATATATAGACATTTAGGTATAAGAGTGCAGGGGTTAGACCCTCAGATCCTTTGTAGGTTTAATTGCTGATTCTTACATTTTCTATTTCTGTTATTTTGGTGTATTATAGTAATATGTATTAATGTTGTTACTATTCCAATTATGATTGTTTAAAAGTAACTAGAATGTAACAATTTATGGGTACTTAGTGCGCTATCCATTGAAATAAGTTTGGTGTGGAGGTAAGCCCAACCCCTGAAAAACAACCCCACAATATAATCCCACCTCCACCAAATTATTTGGGCCAGTGCACAAAGCAAGGTCCATAGAGACAAGGATGAGCAAGTTTGGGGTGGAAGAACTTGACTGGACTGCACAACCTGATAGAACACCTTTTGGGAGGAATTAGAGCGGAGACTGCGAGCCAGGCTTTCTTGTCCAACATCAGTGCCTGACCTCACAAATGTGCTTTTGGAAGAATGGTCAAACATTCCCATAGACACACTCCTAAACCTTGTGGACAGCCTTCCCAGAAGAGTTGAAGCTGTTATAGCTGCAAAGGGTGGGCCAACTCAATAGTGAACCCTGCGGACTAAGACTGGGATGCCATTAAGGTTCATGTTCATGTAAAGGCGGGTGTCCCAATACTTTTGACAAGTATATATATTTTTTTAATTGGCAGATTTGATGGACCACGTGGTATTTTTTCTGCTGTCACTCTTCTATAAAATGACATCTGTGATTTGATTTATGTGATGCAGCTGTAGGGATAGCTATACATAGAGTAAGTAAAACTGTTACAAACCTGGGCAATTCAAACAAAAAGATCCATAGAAAATAAGTTGCTAAAGTTACATGCTGATCTGATCCTTAACACCGAATGCCTCCCAAGCCTTCTGGTTGGTTCTGTAATGTGACAAGTGAATTGCTGACCAATAGTGAGGTTCAAAAGGTGGGAGGGAGAAGGGTCAAGTTCAGGCAAAAAGTGAGAATTGCATATAACTTCAGCTGCCTACCTGAATTGTTCTGAAAGGCAGTTCTCGCTTATCTTGGCTCTATGCATTGTTTCATAATATGTTTAGTTTAGTTTGCCCAGGGCTGTGAAAGGTTCACTTTAACTGCAATCTATTTCTCAAGTGTAATTTCAGCTGAGAAGGCCTCATCTTCCGTATTCCTTGGTTGACTGTGATTCACATTGACTCCAGTGAGCACTGAAGGTAGACTGTGCTGCATGTAATGGCATTGATCCACATCCCTATCAGCATTCTGACACCTCCCAAGTAAGAGATTCCTCTATTATAAATCCCCTGCATGGGGAATGCCAGAATTTTGTAATACTGATCAATCTGACCAAATACAAAATCGGGCTCTTAGCAAT
The DNA here is from genome assembly GCA_037952925.1 of Lithobates clamitans. Classification (NCBI taxonomy): domain Eukaryota; kingdom Metazoa; phylum Chordata; class Amphibia; order Anura; family Ranidae; genus Lithobates; species Lithobates clamitans. The sequence goes on from JBBGZY010000658.1 coordinate 3,395,093, forward strand.
TCTTACTTCTTTAGACATGCCTATGGAGCAATACCAGCACTGATTTATTTCATACTTTGCTTCATCAGAATAGCAGTTAGCCTAGTGGCAGCGCTGCAGTCCTGGATTCAGTTCTCACCAGTAACCCAGTCTTCATGGAATTTGTAAATCTTCCTTGTATGTTTACAGAACTATTTCAGCGGTACAAAACATACTGGTATTTGACTTGGCAAATTGTATGCAGGGCCGGGACAAGGAGTGGACAGGAGGGGCGGCTGCCCTGGGCACTGTGGTATAATTTCAGGTGGGGGGTGCCAGAAGGAGATTGGAGGGAGGAGATTTGTATTGGGAGGGGAAATTTGGAGGGGGTAAGAATTGTTCTAGAAGAGGAAATTTGGGAGTGGCGTGCTAGGGATGGTGATTTGGTGGGATTTGTGTGTAATTGGGGGATGGGGGATAAGGATTTGTGCCAGGAGTGGCGATTTTTGGGATTTGCGCTAGAAAAGCTGATATGGTAGAAGAGGAAGAAAATTTGTGCCAGGAGATTTTTTTTTTGGAGAAGTGGGTGGGGGGGGGGGATTTAAGCAGGGGGACAGATTTGTACTGAGAGGAGGGGAAATTTTAGGGGTTAATGCAAATATGTGTTTTTTTTGGGGGGTGGGGGATTTTTGCTGACACATAAAGCTCATACATCTTGGAGGTGGGGGGCACGGTGTGGCATATTTGCCCTGAGCTGTAGATGACCTTTTCCCAGCACTGATTGTATGTATTGTGTGTGCTTGTAAAACTGTGGAAGGGATAGTGCCAACGCAATGGTTTAAAGCTGAACTCTGGCAATTATAAAAAAAATTGACCCTTGTAGTGAGGCTCCCTAGACTGCAAGGGTTACATGCTTATTTATTCTAGGGGTGCAGCAGGGGTAAGGCGTAATATTTACCTTATTTCTGGCTCCAATCATTCGGGCAACTGGTCCAGCACTGCCACCTCTCTAATGCGCATGCTCGCCTTCTCCATTTACAATGTAGGGCCAATAGCATTGTAGGTGTTGATGTAAAGGGACCCCCTACAGTAAACACAAAGAAAGCCACTCCAGGTGAGTAATCAACAGTTCTTCCACTGCACTTCCTGGCTAAGGTGCTAGCACAGCCCATACGCAGTGAAGAAAGACAAGCTAAATGTGCTGCAGCTCTTCAACCTTTATTAGTATCTTCTTATAAAACTATCACAGACAATGTGGGGTTAAGTCAAAGTTAACGTGTTTCGCGTTACAGTAGGACCCCCTACAGCCTAGAACTTTGGGCAGAACAGCGCTGGAACCTGCTGGGCTGAGCAATAGGATATGTAAGACACCTTATTCCTGCATCGCTAGACTAAATATTCATTGAATTCTTTGGGCGCGGCGGGCCCCACTACATGGGTAGATTTTGTCTAGTTCCTGGAATTTAGCTTTAAAAAAAAAAAACAACCCTAGGAGTTTGTTTTATTGCCTATAGGTTGAACTACTGCAAAGAAACCACAGTGGGCAGAGTTGAGAATTTCAGGCCTGCAGAATCATACGATAAAGAATTTGTTTTCTTAGAACACTAGGTTACCAACCAACCGCTATTTTTTAAGGCCAAGCTGCTTCTTAAACTTAGGGATTGCCAAAGTAAAAAGTGAAAGCCTTGGGCTCTGTCCGTTGTATTTATTTCCCTGCTAAAATACTGAATTTTGCAGGAGTATACTTTAGGTTTTGCCTCTGGCAGCTTGTAGGTTAAGCGCCATGCAGACACCATCCAGGCAAACCGTATGTACGTTAGAGAAAATAATGCAGCTGCTGGTAATTAATCATTAGAAAGAAAGTCATTGTTTGGCTTAGGTGTGTGATGTTCTAGTTCCAGCCAGTAATGAATTATGGTGCTGTATCTCGGCCGTATGACAGGTCACCACTACCTAATCGCTACCATACAGTACTTATGCAATCAATACGAACCTAGCTAATAAAAACCTGTGACTATCAATATAAGCGTTATGGCTTTATGATAACTGGCAGTTGTCACTGACAAAAGATGCAGCAGCCATTTTGCTCAGACAATAACTAGGTTGGGAGTCATTGTTCTTACATAACAATAGATACTATTTCACATCATTCTGTCACTGGAAGCATAAATCATACAGGAGGGAAAAAAAACTTCTTCTTGCTTGAAATTGACTCATGGCTTTTCCCTCCGTTCATAAAGGGGGGTTATCCCAGTGACATAGATGCATACACTTTGGTTCCTGAACTTCTCAAATGAGAGGATAAAACAACAAAGGAGCACATTTAGAAGTGTTGTAATTCTCCAATTTGATAATAAAACAATAAGCCATTCCTAATTTTGGTAAGATTTGCTCCTATGGCCCTCAAGATCTCCAAAAAAATTGAAACAGAATTTTTTTAAGCAATTATTGGATCAATAAATCATAGCTACCAACTGCCTTACGAAAAAAGCCCCATAACCCATAGCAACTGGTCTGAATATATTTTGAGGCAGGCAAACAAGAACCAGATGGACTCAGATTGGTTGCTCTGAATTCACTGGACTTCGCACTTGGTGCTTCGCCCTAAACACTGTTTGTAGATGACCTGACCACATATGTGCTTGCAGTTGTTGATTGTGAGCTAAAACAGTATTGCCACTGTGTAGGACATTATTTACAGACAGAGTTACTGCAGCTGAAACTATATCCTAAATTTTAATAGGTGAGGTTCTACGTATATCCCGATTCTCTCTAGTTTGAGAAGATGACCCTATAAAAGTCTTGGCAAGCACTGAAGAGGATTGCAGCCAGGGGACATAAAACCAAGATGCGTGGCTCCTCCTGAGGTAAGTAAGCAGCTGAGAAGGTATAGGATAGAATAATTCAGGAGGGATAGAAAGGTTTGGTTAGCATAGTTTTATTGAATGAACCCTTACCCTCTATCTAAAGCAGGGGTATCCAACCTGTGGCCCAGGACGGTGATGAATGCAGCCCAAAACAAAATCAGAAACATACTTAAAAATGTAGACTTTATTTTTTTCTCGTAAAAATGCCTTTACACTTAGTAAACACATGCGGCCGAACAAAAAATTTACAGTGTCTCTTTTCTGGACTTGTATAAGTATTATCTTCTCAAAGAAAAATATCACACTCTTCACAATCACACCTCATTTATGTCATCAGTTGCATAGGCAGCACCTACAGTGTATTTGTAAGCAACTATTATCAAGGATTAAGCAAACGAAGGGCAAAACTGCAACCAAAACATTGAATGAGCACCTTGAAAATTATCCAACCAGATATGGATATGTTAGTTCATCCAAAATATTGCACTTGTTTTGTGTTGCCCTCTTTTACTTTTATAATATAAAATATTACAAAAATATTAAGTTTTATTGAGGTATTATTATTATTTAGTATGGGTACATTATCTAAATCAATGAACATTAACTTGTGATCTGCCCAACTTTTTCTGTCCTTATTGTTAGTTTATTTTATGTGTGGCCCAAGAGAACTCCTATTCTTCCAATGTGGCCCAGGAAAGTCAAAAGGTTGGACTCCGCCTGATCTAAAGCATATCTTTATATTTGTAACAAGCTCAATGTAGTGAAGAAAGAAGGTATGTAGGGTAGACTCTACTTGGTTCTTTCCTTGAAGAACATTTGTGTATTTTGCATCATGAATTTAGATGGTGTCAATACAAGTTTTTTAACTATATATAGTAGAGAGGTGTGAAAGTAGGCTGATAGTAGTGGTTTGTAAAAAATGTCCAATCCCATTGATGACTTCAACTTGTTTACAACAGATGAATAGTCACCTATAATGTTTTCTGCAGTCTGTTGATGCCACAGAGAATTTGTCAGGTGGACATCTGATCCACCTTGAATTGGCCAGATCAGGCAATGACCATCTCACATACAGTATGAGGGTACCTTAATGTGAATCTATACTTTGCTCAGACTTGGCAAAGTAACTGGCACATTTCAAATTCACTCTATAAGTTGCCCAGCTTTACTGTACCCCTCTGCCCACATTAGACACCAGAGCCTCCCTCAAAGTTGCTTGGGCAGGTACCATGAATGTTGATACTCACAGAAAACTAAACAGGACCATTGTTAAGCCCTGAATTGAAGGAGGCAGATATGTCTCTGGGCCCCACATACAAGAGGTACCAAGTTTTTCGGGGCGTGGAGCCCACAGGAGCTGTGGTGGACCAATGGAAAATAAGAGCAAGCACATAACAGTACAGGGAGAGGGTCTCCTGTACCACATTGCTTATTGTCTATTACCACTACAATGCTAGAAACTAGAGTGAGGGAGAGCTAGGTGTGACAGGCTCATCCATGTTTCAGGATTTCAGAACATCATTGTAAAACATAGCCTTTACACAATCTAACTTCCTTACACCTGCCATATACAAAAAGGGTTGGGCTTACATACAGAACGTTGATTAATTGGCACAGTAGACTAAATTCCATGGTTAGTAGTATTTTCCATCCAAAACAGCCAAATTTAACCATTTAAAAAAAGGCTTTCTTCAAAACAGTGGCTTTTTTTAGGTCATTCCAAAAAGATACCATGCGTCTGCTTAGCAATGGATATGCTAAATTTAGAATAAGGAACTCCAGTGGTGGGATCTCACTCCAGTTCTTTACAGCAGCAACCATACTAACCATAAATACAGTATCAGTTTGGGGAGGACATGGCCTTTGAGGTAAACATACAAAAAGAACAATAAAAAAATGAAGAAAAACTTTCATAGCTTATCATTGTGTATTTCCTTGAATTGTGATTGCTGTATGCAGTATCTGTCTCATTTCCCTAAACATTACACATCTCAGTTTCTTCAATGTCATTTTATTAATGAAGAAGCAAAAGGTGAACAAGATGCGTGAGTCCCTAACATGCTCTCAGGAAATCCACATGGTGATCCCCCTCTCCAAAAATACCAGTCGCATTTCCTCTTTTCTTCTGAACGGAGCCTGTCACCAGAGACGAAAGCTGACCTTCATTAATGAAGCACACCCCATGTATCATGGAAGTGCCATATTAAATTATTAAAATGGAAAGTGATGAACACGAAGTATAGGGAAAGGCAATCATTTTAACAGCGGTGTTAGTAACAACTGTTAGTCTAAATTCCCAGGGCTGTCACAGTCTGTGGCTACCATTTGTCACACCTGCTTATGTCTTCATAAAGCCGTGTGCTCTGGGAAAATCTCATGGGGAAACAATTTCACAGTGACCTCCAAGCAAGAGCAGGTAGTATGAGTGTACCACTTGTCAGTGGATGATACTTTGTGACATAACACAACTTTATAATGCTGCAAAAAAATGGTCTACAGTTGTGAGTTTGAGAAAGAGTCCCTTTTCCCATTTTGTTTTAAAAATTTCCACATGGTTCCATATAGCCTGAAGCTGGTCATATACTTTACTATCTAATTGTACAGTCCCTGTGCAATCTTCATTAGATTTACCATCATTCAGTTTTCAATCATACAGATCCTCATACATAGATATTTTTAGATGATAAAAGAGTCAGACTGTCAACTTAAAGTGGTTGTAAACCCTCATATACCCAGTGGTGTATTTAGGTTTTGTGCTGCCCTAGGCCCGACTAAATGCGTGCACCCCCTAATTTAAATGTGACCCAACCCTTTCTGTCAAAGCCACACCCCTTCCTGTTTAAGACCCACACCGTCATCTGCAAACCACACTCTTTTGGTGCCTTATATCAGTGCTGCCTTATCAGTGCAGCTTATCATTGGCCATCAGTGTTGCCTCATCAGTGGCCATCAGTGCAGCCCTATCAGTGCAGCTTAAGAGTGCCACCTCATTAGTGGGTATCAGTGCAGCCTTATCAATGCCCATTAGTTCTGCCTCATCAGTGTCCATCAGTGCAGCCTATCAGTGTCCGTCAGTACAGTCCCATAAGTGCACCACCACCTCATCAGTGCCCGGCCCAACAGTGCAGCTTATCAGTGCAGCCTCATCAGTGGCCATCAGTGCAGCCTCATCAGGGGCCACCAGTGCAGCCTCCTCAGGGGCCACTAGTGCAGCCTCATCAGGGGCCACCAGTGCAGCCTCCTCAGGGGCCACCAGTGCAGCCTCATCAGGGGCCACCAGTGCAGCCTCATCAGGGGCCACCAGTGCAGCCTCTGCAGGGGCCACCAGTTCAGCCTCATCAGGGGTCACTAGTGCAGCCTATCAGTGCCCATCAGTGTGGCCTCATCAGGGGTCACCAGCGGAGGAGGGTAGGTGGGGCCTTAGGCGGAGCCAGTCAAATTGCATGCAGCTGGTCTGGTCAGCCGCTCCGCTTCCCTCGTCCAAGCACACTGGCATAATATTTACAAGTGCCGTGCAATAGCAAACCAGCTGACAACGCTGGGGGCTGAATTTGTGTGGAAGGTGGCCATGGGCGCTGGGATTTGGCAAGGGGGGGGCTATTTTTCACCGCCCCCCCCCCCCCGCAAGGTGCCGCCCTAGGCTTAGAAACAGCACTGCATGTACCCAGTGAAGTGACTGGCCTCAGGTGATACACAGAGATGAAATGAATCCTCGTACATAAGTTGCATCGCATTCTTCTCTACAGCCGTGGCCAAAAGTTTTGAGAATGACACAAATATTAATTTTCACAAAGTCTGCTGCTTCAGTGTTTTTAGATCTTTTTCTCATGGTATACTGAAGTACCAAAGGCTTTCATTGATAACTACATTAGGTTTTTGCAAAGAGTCAATATTTGCAGCGTTGACCCTTCTTTTTCAAGACCTCGGCAATTCGCCCTGGCAAGATGTCAATTAACTTCTGGGCCATATCATGGCAGCCCATTCTTCTATAATCAATGCTTGGAGTTTGTCAGTATTTGTGGGGGGGGGGTTGTTCACCCACCTCTTGAGGATTTACTACAAGTTCTCAATGGGTTTAAGGTCTGGGGAGTTTACTGGCCATGGACCCAAAATTTTGATGTTTTGTTCCCCAAGCCACTTAGTTATCACTTTTGCTCTATGGCAAGGTGCTCCATCATGCTGGAAAAGGTGTTGTTCGTCACCAAACTGTTCTTGGATGGTTGGGAGAAGTTGCACTCGGAGGATGTTTTTGTACCATTCTTTATTCACCATTTTTGTACCATTCTTAGGCTAATCTGTGAGTGAGCCCACTCCCTTGGCTAAAAAGCAACCCCCACACCTGAATGGTCTCAGGATGCTTTACTGTTGGCATGACACAGGACTGATGGTAGCACTCAACTTTTCTTCTCCAAACAAGGTTTTTTCCGGATGCCCCAAACAATCAGAGGATTCATAAGATAAAATTACTTTACTCCAGTCCTCAGCAGTCAAATTTTGCAGAAAATTTTGTACCTTTTGCAGAATATCTGTTTGTCCCTGATGTTTTTCCTGGAGAGAAGTGGCTTATTTGCTGCCCTTCTGGACACTAGGCCATCCTCCAAAATTCTTCACCTCACTGTGCATGCAGATGCACTCACACCTGCCTGCTGCCATTCCTGAGCAAGCTCTGCACTGGTGATGTCCTGATCCCACAGCTGAATCAACTGTAGGAGACTGTCCTGGCGCTTGCTGGACTTTCTTGCGTGCCCTGAAGCCTTCTCACAAATGTAATGGAAATGTTTCATGTAGGATGGGGAGGAGCTGGATAATAGTTGAAGGTAGGAACGCGGAGGGATCAGTTGCAGGTGGAAAATCAGTGGTGGAACATCAGTCTAGCCAGGTGCTGCGTTTCTGCATGTGGAGAGAGAAAAATTAGTGAGCTGGAGGAGCTTTTACGACAGCTCAGGGTTGCAGCAGAGATCCATGGCCCTGACTGGATGCAGCAACAAGTCTCCTAATCGCTGCAAGGGGTGAGGCAGGACCCCCCTCAGCCAAGGCCTGCCTCTACTCATGATCCGAGGTCTAGGCCTCTGGAGTGCTTAGCCTGGAACATACCCCGAGGTCTCAGCGCCGGCTTGAGAGCCCCAGTTGGGACCCTTCAGGGCCCCCGGCTAAGCATTCCTCAGCTTCTGCCAAGGGGGTGCCTGGGAGGAATCCCCGTCCACGGCACTGCTGGCAATGCTCTGGTCGGAGTGCTCCGGCTTCTTCTCCGCTTTGTCCTCCGCACGATCCGCCTCAGTGGGAGTCTTCTGCTGGGTGACGCTTCTGTTGAGGTGACGGTTCTTATATAACAGAGGGCAGGGGTACCGGTGACCCCACCCTTTCTGACAACACGGGGAAAGCCATAGGGAAGTCCCTGTGCGTCAGAGGGGGCAGGGTCACCGGGTGGCCCCGCCCTCCATTATATAGGAACTGTCACCTCAACAGAAGCGTCACACAGCGGAAGACTCTCACTGAGGCGGATCGTGCGGAGGACGAAGCGGAGAAGAAGCTGGAGGAAGATGCCGGACGAGAAGACCAGAGGAAGAAGCGGAGGAAGAAGTGGAGGAAGAAGAAGAACACCAAAGGAAGACCAAAAGAAAGAAGATAGAAGAAGAAGCCGGGAAAGAAGAAGAAATTAATAAAGGAATTGTCAAAAACCGTCTCTTGTCTTTTTTAACATTATTGACACTTTTTTGTGAAATGGTAGGGGTACATTTGTACCCCATTACCAATTCACACAGGGGGGGCTGGGATCTGGGGGTCCCCTTGTTAAAGGGGGCTTCCAGATTCCAATAAGCCCCCCGCCCACAGACCCCCACAACCACCGGGCAAGGGTTGTGGGGATGAGGCCCTTCTCCCCATCAACATGGGGACAAGGTGCTTTGGGGGGGCCGCTCCCCCAAAGCACCCTCCCAATGTTGAGGGCATGTGGCCTGGTGTGGTTCAGGGGGGGCGCTCTCTCGTCCCCCCCTCTTTTCCTGTGGCCTGCCAGGTTGCGTTCTCGGATAAGGGTCTGGTATGGATTTTTGGGGGACCCCACGCTATTTTTTTTAAACATTTTGGCACAGGGTTCCCCTTAAAATCCATACCAGACCTGAAGGGTCTGGTATGGATTTTGAGGGGGAACCCCACGTCATTTTTTTTATTTTGGCGTGGAGTTCCCCTTAAAATCCATACCAGACCTGAAGGGCCTGGTATGGAATTTAGGGGGACCGCCACGCATTTTTTAAAAAATTTTGGTTCGGGGTTCCCCTGTGGGGAAATTCCATGCCATTTTTATCAATGAACTTTTATGTGTATTGCCTGACCGACAATTCATTATAGCTAGCGCTAGCGATAGTAGTTTTAAATGACTTTTTTTTTCCTTTAGAAATGTCATTTTGACTGTTCTAAACACGGGAAACATGTGCCACTTTACAGGCACACTATAGACACCCCCCCCACCCCCCCACCCCATATGAAATTTAACGGAATATTACACTTTTATTGTTTCACTTTAAGCATTATTAAAATCACTGCTCCTGAAAAAACACAGTTTTTAAAATTTGTTTTTGCATTGATACATGTCCCCTGGGGCAGGACCCAGGTGCCCAAACACTTTTTATGACAATACCATGCATATAAGCCTTTAAAATTAGCACTTTTGATTTTTCATGTTCGTGTCCCATAGACTTTAACGGTGTTCGCGTGTTCGAACAAAGTTTTTGCCTGTTCGCATGTTCTGGATGAGAACCGCGAACGGGGGGTCTTTGGCTCATCCCTACTGCCTACCAATGGGTTGTTCCATCTTGTGTGCCTTATTTGAGGTAGGGACTTAGGGAGGTAGTGGGGGTGATCTCAGTCATCCATTATCTGGATGATTTCCTGTGCACTGGGCCGCCGGAGTCCCGGTGTTGTGGAATATTGCTAGCGATGTTACAACACCTGGCCAAGGTGTTTGGCATTGGCGGCTGACAAGACTGAAGGCCCGGCCACAGAACTGGTGTTTCTTGGAATTACCATTGATTCTGTTGCCATGGAATGTAGATTGACAAATTGGTAGCACTCCGCCAAGAAGTGAGTCAAGCCAGTGGACGGCAGAAGATTAGATTGAGGGAATTGCCATCTTTTAGGCAAGCTGAATTTTGCCTGCTGAATTATCCCCATGGGATGGATCTTCTGTAGGCGACTGTCGGCGGCCACGTCAAGCATCAAGGTACCTAGTCACTATGTGCGGCTGTCCAGGACGCTACAGGCTGATCTGCTGATTTGGAACATGTTTCTGGAATCTTTTAATGGCCATTCATTGTGGCAATCAGGACCGGTTAGCAATACAGACCTGGTCCTTTTCACGGACGCGGCGGCGTCCCATAGTTCTGTCAGTGGAGCTTTGGGGTGAGGCCTTTAGGAACAAGAAAGTGCGTTTCAATTGTGATAACCTGGGGATGGTGTCGGCGATTAACAGCATATCGGCCTCCAGTAATTAGGCTGTTGCATTATTTAGTGTTAAGTTGTTTGCGGATGAATATTTTTATTTATGCTGTGCATATCCCAGGGTCTACCTACAAATTAGCGGATGCTCTGTTTCGTTTCCAGGGGGACGTTTTCTATGCTCTAGCGCCAGAAGCAGAACAGGTGGGGGTGCCTTGTCCTCTGCAGTTGTGAAACGTTGTTTCACAACTGCGGACTGATTTGGGATTTACTCAGAGCTGGAACATGGGCAGCCTATTCCAAGGTTTGGCAGGAATGGTTCTCTTTACTGGAAGAGGTAGGTGGGGTCAATGTTGCCACCCGTCAGTATTTTTACTGGCAGCCAGTAAAAAACAGGTCATTTTCTCCTGCCAGTAAATGCCAGTAAAAGGTTGCCAGTAAAAAATATGGCTGTGACGCTCGGCTTGGTCCGGAGTCGGCTGAGACCATTCGAGTGCCTGCTAGAGTGTGATCCGGCGGCTCTGGCGGAGGTGGTGCCTGAGCATGTCGTGTGATGTCATAGTGCAATGGAGCCAAGCAGAGCATCCAGAGCCTCATATGCGGGTCTGCTGTACAGGAGCAAGGCAGGCTAGGACCAGGACCGTCAGTGCTATGTAGACTGGGGTGAACTGAAGGGAACACTTGGCTTGGAGAGAGACTGTCACTGTGACTCAGGAGGGAACGTGTTGTGTCAGTGAGGTCTCATCATCTGTGCTGCTGCACACTGCTGTCAGTGTAACTGTGAGAGTCCATTTTATTTGTGTGTGCCGCCCATTCTAATTTCTTGCCCTCCTGAGCTACTTACTTACTATATTGAAAATAAAATAAGATATGTTTTTTGCCTTATTATCTTCACTAAATCATTTTGCTAATTGCATATTGTATATGTTTGTAGCCTAAATACTCAAATTTACACTTAAAACTGTAATTTGGTAACTTTTGGAAATGCCCGTAAAATTTTGTCTGTGCCAGTAAATTTTGGGTGTTGTGTCAGTAAATCTCTGGTAGGTTGGCAACACTGGGTGGGGTATCTGATTGAGCGGATATGTCATCCTTGGTGTTATTCTTTGTCTGCAGCAACCTTACGAAGGGTGTCTCGGGGTCCGGGATGGGCAGAAAAATTGGCAGCTCTGGCATTTCTCTTTAAGTTGTCAGGGTATGCTGATTTCCCCAAGTCCTTTATAAGTCGTCAGGCGCTTAAAGGTTACCGTAGGGGTAGTCACAGCAGGGATTACAGGCACCCGGTTTCCTTTTCAGTGCTGGGTTCGGTACTGGCGAACATAGAAGGGGTCTGTTCCTCGTGCTTTGAGATGGTTCTGTTTAGAGCAGCCTTTCTGTTGGCCTTCTTTGGGGCTTTTCGGATCAGTGAACTGGTCAGTCCTTCCAAGAAAGTGCTAAGGGGCCTCATGTTGGGGGACGTGCAGTGCTCTGACTCGTCAGTCAAGATTTGGATCAGGCGATCCAAGACGGAAAGTTGGGGAGAGGGGTACAAGTAGAACTGTTCAACAAAATCTGTGTGTTGTGTCTTTTCTGGTCTTTCTGTTTTTATGTTTACATTCTGGGGGGCAAAGAGGGCTGAGGTTAGACTCGGGGCAGGCAGTTGGGTGTTGCCAGAGAGGGGGTAGGGTCAGATGGATTGGGATTCCTGTACTGTGGCACAGAGTTATTCCTCTGTTTTTCATGGCTAGACAGGCACCCGGACATTTTGGTCCTCCACGTGGGGGGTAAGGATTTGGGACTTCGTCCCATGAGACAGGTCATCAAGGATATCCAGTGGGATTTCCTTCGATTACAGCCCTCTTTTCCTGACATGATTGTGGTGTGATCAGACATTGTGGCCCGCATGTCCTGGAGAGGGGCGGGTTCAATTGAGAAACTTAACAAGGCACATATAAAGGTGAATAAAGAGGTGGGCAGGTTTATTGCTTGTAATAGTGGGGTGGTGGTCCGGCATTTGGAGTTGGAGATTGACACATGGAGGTACCTTAAAGGGGATGGCGTACATCTCAATGCAGTTGGGATAGACCTATGGGCTTTGGGCTTGCAGGATGGTATCCAGAGGGCTGTTCTGGTGTGGCAGTGAGCACAAGTGTAAGGTGCCACACTTATGCCGCTGTGGCGGTTGGGGTCCTTGACGAGGGATACAAAATGAGGTATTTGATAAAACAGTGGGACCCATCTCAGGTGTGGAGTCCTCCCAGTTTGTCTAGTTCAGTCTACACTACCGGGTAGTAAGGTGGTAGGAGTCTGTGGTCAGTTAGTAATCAAGGTGGTGTCTTGCGGCTGGGGACAGAATCTAACCTAGAGGTACCACAGATTCCAAACTTTGGAAGATGGTGTCGTCAAGGATCTGCAATCATTTATTCGTATTAGAGCTGGAACATTTAAGAAGGTTTGTGTTTAAATATGGTTTTGAGTTAATATCCAATACAATACAGTGTCAGTGTCCTTATTTAGGGAAAAAAGGGGTGGGGGGTTCAGGTACAATTTTGAGTTGGGGCAGTAGGTTATCTGAACTACCCTAGTCATGGCAAAGCACAAGTGCTGCTACTTTGTGGAGGGGTATGGCTTCAGCCATGAAATAAAACATCTTCATACAAACAGAATTCCATGGTGATAAAGTAGGTAAATTCTTAGCCGGGGCCCTTAAAGTGTATTTCCATGTTTGCAGGCAGCCGAATTGAGATAACACCTTTGTTATATCTGTTACATCTTCCTATTTATTCAGCATAACAAAAATATATGAATAACTACCCTTCTGGGATATTAGGTCACCTCAGGGGAGACATTTCTCCTCTAATGGCTCACTACTCCCACCACATCAATTATACATACCAGAAATCCAAATGTGGCCTCACTTACAAATCATAAATGATATACTCAACTATTTGTACAAAAGGAAACCCCAAATGCTAAAGACCATGACACCCTTTGAATAAATCTGTATGGAAGGCAAACCAGTAAGGCATACATCTTCATTTTATATAAACAATTGCCCCCCCCCCCTTGGGAAATTGCAAACCCTGCTTTCTCCAACTCTGGAAGGAGAGCCCAGGATGCACATTCACCGGCCAACATTATAACTCTTCTTGCAAACAAACTCACGGATGTTCCATTAGCAAGAAACATCATACAAACTTACTTATTATTCGGCCATGGCACTCTACTGGAGATGCTCCAAAGAGAGTGTAACGACTCTGCATATCTGGTGGAAATGTGACCTTATTAAACCCTTTTGGAGCTCACTTGCGGAACTAAAGCCGCGTATACTTGAGCGGAATGTCCAACAGAAAAAAGTCAGACGGAAGCTTTTCATCATCTATTCTGATCGTGTGTGTGCCTCATGGGACTTTTTTTTTCGAAAATTCCGACGGACCTAGAAATAGAACATGTTCTAAATATTTCCGACTGAACCAATTCTGAACGGGAAAACTGGTTGTTGTATGCTGTTCTGACGGACCAAAAATGACGCAAGCTCTGAAGCAAGTATGAGATGGAAGCTATTGGCTACTGGCTATTGAACTTCCTTTTTCTAGGCCCGTCGTACGTGCTGTACGTCACCGCATTCTGCATGGTCGCACTTTGGTCGGACTTTGGTTTGACCGTGTGTAGGCAAGACCGCTTGAATGGAATTCTGTTGGAGTTCCGTCGGAGAAACCTTCGGAGTTTATTCCGATGGCAAAACCGGTCGTGTGTACAGGGCATTATAGTTAGCAATAACTCTGTCTCTTACACATAACCCGACCCTACCCTACCCTACCCAAATTCTTCCTCCCTTCTTCATTCTTTTCCATTTTTTTCTTTGATCTCTAATCCTACTCCTTACTTTTACTACTTTCCTTACCTAATCCTTATTTTACATAACCTTCACCTACTACCCCAGAGGGAATTTTTATTCTCCCCACTATTCCGAACATTTACACAATTCAAGATAGTACTTCACATTAGGAAACAGATCCCGAGTTTCAGTAAGTCTCATTCTTATCATCATCTACAAGATAGATTCTGTTCACCACTCAGCAAAATATTAAGAAAACTAGTTTGCTATACCTCAAATATTAAAGCTGTATTAAACCCCAAATTAAAAAATGTAATGCTTTGCAACTTAGCAATCCTTAGATGTGGTGGTTGCATAACTTTTCTTTTTTTAGGCTTTTTCCATCTGTTTTCACCTGGTGATCTGGCCAGTAACACACCTTGGAGTTGATTAATCAAAATGAAGAGTGCAAAATCTGGTGCAGTTCTGCATAGAAACCAATCAACTTCCGGGTCTTTTGTGAAAGCTTAATTGAACAAGCTGAAGCTAGAAACTGATTGGCTACCATGCACAACTGCACCAGATTTTGCACTCTTCAGTTTTGGTAAATCAATCCCAACTTCTGTATTAAAATGCCTCCACCCTGGATGAAGGAGCACGGGGGCATTTTTGGACAGCAGGATTGTTAATCTGGAGGAAGGGGGTACTAGATGTACTGTATAGATTTAGATACACTAACAAATTGAAGCCCAACTCCAGCTAACACCTTTTGGCAGTTAAAGAGGTAGTACACCCCGCTTAGTCATTTTTACCTACAGGTAAGCCTATAATAAAGCTTACCTGAAAGTAAAATAAATATCTCCTAAACCTTCACCATTTAGGAGATATTCACTCTGGATGCAGCCAGTTATGTCACCGGCACATGCGCTCTGAAGGTCAAGCATATCTTGCCAGAACTTCATAGCTCCCTGCTGGAACCGAGTGACCCATCGCGGCTCCGGCCAATCACATAGCCAAAGCACGCAAACCCGGAAGAATGACAGGGAAACGATGTCAGACCATCAACGGTTTTACAACCACTTTACAGCAACATATTTTTTTTTTCATTTTGGGGCTTTAAAAAAATAAATGAAAGGTGATCATCGTAAGTACCCCTGTCAGTGTGAAATGGTTTGCCTCAACCCTTTAATTGCTAAATCTGCAGGACAGCTTGTTCTGTTGAAAAACAGCAAGAGTACTAGCAGGATCACCAGGAAAAGAAAAGGAAGAAAGCCTAAAAAAGAAAATCAGTGCAACTATCTATAAAAGAAAACACAGTTTTGTATTTTTTTTATTCTTTATTTGGCTTATCTTATATATTTGTTACCTTCTTTTTCTTAAAAAAAAAAAATACTAGAAAAAAATACTGCTACTTTCTGGCTGAGGTTAATTTTGTGTGATTCTTCCAGATTATAGAGAGTTTTAAATTATGTCGGCATTCAAAAAAAAAAAGAGATGTGATAATAATATTAGCTATTTTTGTTATTATCACAATTCACTAAAATATACTCCGAATAACAGAAACAATAAGCAGAATAAGGATGAAAAAAAAAACATAAAAAAAAAAAAAAAAAGGCCATAAAAGGTATGGATATGCTTATAAGAACATAGATAAAATGATTTGCTTCTCTTGCTGTTTCATTGTCCAAGAAGCCCGTGCTGTATTGGTTAACAGATTGAATATTTCCAGTAATAATTTTTTGTACCTAGTTATTTCCTTTTTATTCTCTTTCTAACACCTCTGCTTCCTTCCTCATTTGGACGGCTTCACACTCCAAAATTTATGACTTTGCCTATAAAGCTCACGCTTGTTTCACGTGTTTAGCAAATCCTGATTGAGCTGGGAGGATAATAAGTCACAGAGTACATTAGATTGTATCAAAGTCCTGCTGAATATTTACATTGCTACGCAGAGGACTGTGGATGGTGTTCACTCAGCCCAGCTGGCAGTCATATAATTACATGGATGTTATATCTACTCCTAATGCCCTGCGCAAATCTATTTCCGAGTGCAGGAATAAATACGCAAAGATTAAATATTGTTTTTGTTTCCTGTACGTAAAAAGTGTTCTATTGCATCTACCATGGACCCTGCATGTTTACGCTCTTCTGCTGCAAGGTTTGGTTTCTGAACTCCTTAAAAATGGAAACAGCTACAAACACAGGTAATATACATATACAGAAGATGTTTTATCAAAAGGATTTGTAATTGTGTCCATCCAGTTTAGCGATTCACAGAGCTCTGCTAAACAGCACAGCCAGCATCCTTTCCTCCGCTGCTGATAACTAATACAGCTTGGTTACTGACCCACCCCCAGTGTGCTCATTGGATAATGAAAGAGCACTCTCACCCTGATGAGGTCATCACACGGTTATCTCCTGGTAGCAAGCTCTCGTTGTTAGACTGACAGCACTGTGCAATTCAGGAAAGTCTGATTGCTTGATAGTGCTGCTCCTTCAGATTCCAGTTTAATTCCTGCTGTGCGGGTTAATGAGGTTAATATAAACACAAATGAAAGTATTTATATTTCCTGTATTGTACAATGCATTTACTGCATGCACATCTTTGATAAGCCGTCTGAAGTTTGACTTTAAATGATGTCCATGTAACCAGTGACCACGTGTACATTGCATTTTTTTAAATGGGTATGGTTAAGGCAAAGCCCCCTCCCACCCCCCCACCCCACCCCCATGTTGGGGGTATGTGACCTGGTATGGTTCAGGAGGGGCAGGAGCTGCTCTATTATCTCCCATCTTTCCTGGCCTACCGGGATAACTGCCGCCATCGGGATTTGGATGCCAGGACGTGTCTCTAAATGCACATTAAGACCCTTTTCACACTGGGGCGCTTTGCCGTTGCTACATCACTAAAAATAGCGCCTGCAAAGCGCCCTGAAAGAGCCGCTGCTGTGTCTCCAATGTGAAAGCCCCGAGGGCTTTTACACTGGAGTGGTGCGCTGGCAGTCCTGCTAGCAGCATCTTTGGAGCAGTGTATACACCGCTCCTTCACCACTCCTGCCTATTGAAATCAATAGGGCAGCGTGACTATACCGCCGGCATAGCGCTGCTGCAGCAGCGCTTTGCGGTGGTTTTAACCCTTTCTCGGCCGCTAGCAGGATGGTTAAACCGCCCCGCTAGCGGTCGAATACCGCCGCTAAAACTACTGTAAAGCGGTGCTAAAAATTGCTACATTTTACCACCCACGGTGTGAAAGGGGTCTTAGTATATACCATCTGTATACTTGCAACCACCTCCTCATCAGTTTCTGTCCCCATGCGGCACAGGACGATGCCCACCTTTGGCCTCAGTGTCTCTGGCTGTCTGATGCCCTTTTGGGGAGCCTGGCACCATCCAAATTTGACTCTGGTTCTTTGTGCAACGATAATATACAGTGATGAGATCAGCCTTTTTGTACGATCAATGCAGTGAAGCCTGGAGACACAGTCCTTTCTATGTTTTTTAGTTTTTAACAGTTCTATGGAATGTTTCAATTGTGACACCACCAAATATATGATTGACCTCCTCATAACAGCCCTGAAGAAGGAGATATTGAAACTCCTGAAACGCGTCGGGTGAAATAAGAGGATTTCATTGTAGTGTCATAAACGTGGTGTACACAGATATGTAACCATTCCATTTGCATTGTGTTTTTATTCTGATGTAATATGTTTAAATAAACTATACTTTTCAATAATTTACCACTGTTGTGCCTTTTAGGGGTTATTTTCTTGTGTAATGCATTTACTGCATGCACATATTTGATAAGCCATCTGAAGTTTGACTTATTATTATTATTATACAGGATTTATATAGCGCCCACAGTTTACGCAGCGCTTTACAACATTAGGGCAAACAGTACAACTACAATAAAATTCAATACAAGGGGGAATCAGAGGGCCCTGCTCGTTAGAGCTTACAATCTAGGAGGGAGGGTCAAGTTATACAAAAGGGTAATAGCTGTGGGGGATGAGCTAATGGAGAAAATAGTGCAGTTGTTAGATGGAGGCAGGATAGGCTTCTCTGAAGAGGAAAGTTTTCAGGGATCGCCTAAAAGTGGATAAATTTGGAGACAGTCTGACAGATTGGGGTAGCGAATTCCAGAGGATGGGCGAGGTTCGGGAGGAGTCCTGGAGTCGGATATGGGAGGAGGTGATGAGGGAGCTAGAGAGCAGGAGGTCTTGGGAGGAACGGAGAGGGCGATTAGGTTGGTATTTTGAGACTAGGGCAGAGTTGTGGATGGCTTTGTAACTTATTGTTTTTTTAATTTAATTTTTTGGGCAAGAGGCAGCCAATGGAGGGATTGGCAGAGAGGGGTAGCAGACACTGTGCGGTTTGTAAGGTGGATAAGTCTGGCAGCAGCATTCACTTTAAATGATGTCCATGTAGCCACGTGTACATTGCATTTGTCAATGGTTATGGTTAAGGCAAAGCCACCTCCCACCCCTCCCCCCATGTTGGGGGCATGTGACCTGGTATGGTTGAGTTGCTCTCTTATCCCTCATCTTTCCTGATCTACTGGGCTGCATGTTGGGATAAGGGCCTGGTATGGATTTTGGGGGGGACTGCACGTCATTTTTTTTTCTTTTTGGTGTGGGGTTTCCCATAAAATTCACACCTGAACAAAGGGCCTGGTATGGGTTTTGGGGGGGACCCAACACATTTTTTTTTTTTTGGTGTGGGGTCCCCTTCAAAATCCATATCAGAAGGGCCTGTATGAATTAGGGAGGGAACCCCCACATTGTTTCTTTTTCTTGAAACTTTGTTATGCTGTTTTTTTTGTTTACATTTTGCTGTCAGTGGAGAATCCCCTACTGACAGCAGGGATGACTCATGTTAAGACTCTGGCAGGTGCTTGCTGAAAGCACGGATGAGTTGCAGTAGTAATGCGCATTAAAAAAGTATTAAAAATGAGTAGCACTGCAGCTGCTCTACAAAATCGCATTTAAAATATGATCAAAATAACCCTGCACTAGTGTGAACCTAGCTCTACTAAGCTCTGGGGGAAATGATCCTATTTGCCTTTAGTAAATCAACCCCATTGTGTGCCAGAAGCAAGTAAACAAAGTGTACCCTGTTCCATAAGATCCAGTTCAAAAAGTAGAACTAATTTCTAATATGCACTGCATACTAGTACATTAAGAAAGACTAACCTGCAAACAGTGCCCCCCCAGCACTGCACACTCATAGCTCCCTATGGTCCCTGGAGCTTCTTTGCCTGGTCTTCTCCAAGGTTCCGTATCTTTGGTTGCTTGAATAGCTGGGCCGCGGTGGCGTTGCACACCGGAGTAACCTCCCTACACCAGATCACATTACCACTTGGGGGTGGGTGCAGTTTGGTGCCGCGCCAAAAATTCACACACAGTCCAAGTGCAATTTGAAGAACTTGTATTGTAGTAAAGGCGTCTGTCTGGAGGGGCAGAATACATCCTGGCCATCCTGTACCCAAATGGGAAGATGTCCAAGAGATTGTAAGCCCTAATCTTTGCCTTCTTGTCGGAAACATTTCCCTGTCGCTAACACTGTCCCTGACAGACAGGTATCCTGTCCCTATACTACCCACAAACGAATGCTTACCAAACCTGGGAGCCAAGGCCCAAAATAGGCCCTGCCTGACCCAAGATGGCTATCATAATGACATGGGGCAGCAGCATCCATTGGGATAGCTTCCCCAGTGACCCTTGAAACCATAGAGCAGTGATGGCGAACCTTGGCACCCCAGATGTTTTGGAACTACATTTCCCATGATGCCCAACTTCACTGCAGAGTGCATGAGCATCATGGGAAATGTAGTTCTAAAACATCTGGGGTGCCAAGGTTCGCCATCACTGCCATAGAGGAACCATGTTCTTGTTGACTTCCTCTCCCCCTGCTATGCCATGGCAGTTGAGCGCCACTTGCCCACGTGGAGAAAGAAGACAGCACCTGCCTACAAGCTGACAGGCAAGGGGGACCTGCCTGTCAGCGTTTTTTTTTTTTTCAATTTGGACTTTACTACCGCTTTAAGGCAGGGTCCTTACAAGAACATATGCAAAAATAGGTCTACAGGCATCCAATGAAGGGGTCCTAAGAAGAATGGGATCAGATTTCTGGAGGTGTTTGGATATATATGAGAAAGTTGTAGGAATTTAGCTGCTGATTATCCGTTTTCTAAGGAGATGCTCGAAGAAGAAGCTGCTGCTGCACAGACAGATACAAAGAAAAACTATGTTTTGGGCTCGTTATCATTGATGGGTGTCCATGCTGTTTACATCTTTGAATTCATTAAAGTTACATGAGGAAGGGAAAGCTGTTGAAAGGTAAAATGATTGGCACGATTTTGATGTCCGCAGCTGGGAGCCAGAAAAAATCTGGATAACTGGCTGACAAATCTTTCATGCGTCCATCTATGTGCGTGTTTGTAGAAACACATTGTTGACATGCTAAGCGTGACACCTATGTATCAATCAAACGGCGGCTTCAGCTCCAGTACCTAAAACTGGCTTCTAATGGCCTTTAAAGTGGCCCTGTCACCTACATACAGCAGACTATTAGAACCTCAACTAAAAAGAAAGAAGAGGAGATACACTGACAGCATTTTACAGCAGAGATGTCAACAGTCCTTCGTTTTCAGAGAGATTTTCTGGTTTTGAAGATATGTCCCGGAAAGTATTTTTTAACTGGGAAATATCGCCAGTTTTCTAGTTTTTATTATAATTGTCATTGGATTCCTCGCTTTATTTATGTTAAGTTCACTGCAGAGTATTGGGCTTATTAAAGAATAATTGCAGGCATCGGCATGTTATACATACAGTATATTGTCAAAAGTATTGGGACACCTGCCTTTACACGACCATGAACTTTAATGGCATCCCAGGCTTAGTCCGTAGGGTTCAATATTGAGTTGGCCCACCCTTTGGAGCTATAACAGCTTCAACTCTTCTGGGAAGGCTGTCCACAAGGTTTAGGTGTGTCTATGGGAATGTTGGACCATTCTTCCTGAAGCACATTTGTGAAGTCAGGCACTGATGTTGGATGAGAAGGCCTGGCTCGCAGTCTCCGCTCTAATTTATCCCAAAGGTGTTCTGTTAGGTTGAGGTCAGAACTCTGTGCAGGCCAGTCATGTTCCTCCACCCCAAACATGCTAATCCATGTCTTTATGGACCTTGCTTTGCACTGGTCCAAATCATTTGGCAGAGGGGGAATTATGGTGTGGGGTTGTTTTTCAGGGGTTGGGCTTGGCCCCTTAGTTC
The DNA here is from genome assembly GCA_037952925.1 of Lithobates clamitans. Lineage (NCBI taxonomy): Eukaryota > Metazoa > Chordata > Amphibia > Anura > Ranidae > Lithobates > Lithobates clamitans. The sequence goes on from JBBGZY010000658.1 coordinate 3,416,413, forward strand.
CAGTGAAGAGAACTCTTAAGGCGTCAGCATACCAAGACATTTTGGAAAATTTGATGCTCCCAACTTTTGGGGATGGCCCCTTCCTGTTCCAACATGACACTGTGAGCCAGGCCTAATTTTTTTTTTAATTCTACAATTGTATTTACCATATTGCAATTTTTTAAAAGGGGAACTTTTTTACCTACTTACCTACTTACTTACCTACTTACCTACTTAGACACCTTTCACACAAGAGGCGTTTTTCAGGCACTACAGCGCTAAAAATAGCGCCTGCATAGCGCCTGAAAAAAGCCTCAGCTGCAAACCCAGTGTGAAAGCCCGAGTGCTCTCACACTGGGGCGCTGCGCTGGCAGCGCGTCATAAAAAGTCCTGCTAGCAGCTTTTTTGCAGCGGTGTAGGAGTGGTGAATACACTGCTCCTACACCACTCTTCCCCATTGAAATCAATGGGTCAGCCCTGCCATATCGCTGGCAAAGTGCAGCTGCAGCGGCATTTTGCGGATTTAACCCCTTTTTGGACGCTAGCGGGGGTTAAAACCGCCCCACTAGCGGCCGAATATTGCCGCTAAAGCAACAGGAAAGCAGCGCTAAAAATAGCGCCGCTTTACCGCTGACGCCCGGGGTGGCTCAGTGTGAAAGGGGTCTTATATTTTTATAGCAGTATGAAAACCCAAAATATAAATTGAATATGTATATAAGGGAAACTCTGCACCTAGGTGAGAGTGTAATATAACACAGCAGCTAGCACTAATGGGGCGTACACACGGTCGGACTTTTCAGCTACAAAAGTCCGACAGCCTGTCCGACAGACTTCCGGCGGACTTTCGGCGGACTTGCGGCAGACTTTCTAACGACCGGACTTGCCTACACATGACCACACAAAAGTCCGACGGATTCGTACGTGATGACGTACACCGGACTAAAATAAGGAAGTTGATAGCCAGTAGCCAATAGCTGCCCTAGCGTGGGTTTTTGTCCGCCGGACTAGCATACAGACGAGCGGACTTCGGGGTCCGTCGTAGTTACGACGTAAAGATTTGAAGCATGTTTCAAATCTAAAGTCCGTCGGATTTGAGGCTAAAAAAGTCAGTTGAAAGTCCGGAGAAGCCCACACACGATCGGATTACCAGCCAGCTTTAGTCCGTCAGCGTCCGTTGGACTTTTGTAGACGAAAAGTCCGACCATGTGTACGCGGCATAAGAGTTATGATACCAACCCTAAAATAAATAATTTAAAAAATGTGCAGCGGTATAAATTACCAAATGTATATGTAGCACCCTCTAGCTAGGTAGGTGCTAAAGTGAACATTTTTCTGAGAGTAGGAAAATGTAGCTGATGCCTAGGCCAGTTTGTTTTCATTCTGGGCTGGGAGTGGCTCAGAGCAGGGCTAAGTGACTCACAGGTAGCATCACTGTCCCCTCCCTCTTCCTTCTAGAAAGTGCTGGAAGGAGAGAAGGGGAAGAGAGGCGGAACTGCCTGGGGTATTTTGAGGAGCCTTGACCAATTTCCAACTCGGATTGGCAGGGGGCAGGTCTCCTTAAATACCTGGGGTCAGCCCAGCTGGGGAGGAGTTGTCAGGAGGAAGAACTGGAATGAGAGAGTGCGGAGCCTGTTGCGGCCCACAGGGAGCTCCCCAGTCTGGGGGGGGGGGCAGGGGGTGACCCTGGGCTGGGGCTCGAGTGCATCCAGCTGGAGTAAAGAGATCCTGGAAGGAGAGGCACATGAGAGAGCAAGTAAGAGGACAGCGGGAGAGAACACTTCTAAGAGTCTCCAGGGAGGACAACTGGTAGCAGCCAGGAGGGCTAGAGAGTTAGCACAGTTGGGAGGACTGGGGAGGCACGCCTGAGAGAACTGGGAGATTGCAGTTTGAGAGATGGGTGCAGAACCAGTGGAGAGAGGACTGTGGAGAAGGGCAGTGGAAAGAGGTCTTTGCAGCCAGGCTGGCTGGCAGGGCCTGAAGAGAGTTATGTGGAAGTAGTAGCTGAATAGAGGACAGCTGGCCCCTGAACTATTCTACACCACAAGGGGCCCGGGTTCCTTGCCCGCAAAAGGCATTTAACTGAGGCCTGGCTGAAGTAGAGTCAGGTCTAACCATGCTGTGCTAGCTAGTCTGAAGGAGTGACAGTCTGCAGCAAGTGAAGTGCTGGAGGAGTGGAGGATAAAAGGTCTTAAGCAAGTGTTGTGCTGGAGAGAAGACTGGAGTGTATACTGGAAGTGTCTATAGAAGTCCCAAGCAAGTTGCACTGAATTTCCTGGGCATCCCATAATCTCCTATTTCCCATCCAAGTTTAATCCCCTCAATAAAAAACAAAGCTTATGGACTGGTCTATGTCTCTGAGTGACTGAGAGATGGATGTCGGGCTGGGCAGGGTGACAGGTGAACCACTACATTCAGCAACCCCTACGGGGTCTTGGCTACATGTATAAAAAACACTATATAAAAATATTTCTTTTTTTAATATGTGCAAACATCAAAAAGAATATGGGATATGCATATTAAACCACCAAAAAAACAAAATGCAAACAATAGTGACATATAAGAAGTATAATAAAAGAGTCCATCAAACACAAAAGTTCTATTTGGTCGCGATCTTTCCGGAGCCTGGACCGGCTCTGTGACATCAGCTGACAGCTGAAAATGGGTCACAGGAGTGCAGAACGATGAGCTTTGGTTGTACTTCTCCTCTAACCGCTTGCCGACCAGCCGCCGCAGTTGTACTGCGACAACATGGCTCAGCTGCGCGAATCGCCATTATGTTACGTCGCTCCCTCTGGTGGCCACTAGGGGCCGGCAGCTTTCCCCAGGAGCAAAGGTGAGTGCCCGGCGGTCTTGATGACCGCCGGGCTCCCGAGAAAGCTTGTAACATGGCGAGAACCGGGATCTCTGTAAACACAGAGATTCCGGTTCTCTGAAGGGAGAAGTGACAGATTATCTGTTCATACAAAGTATGTACAGCGTTCTGTCATCTCCCCTAGTCAGTCCCATCCCCCCCTCAGTTAGAACACATACTAGGGAACACAATAAACCCCTTGATCGCCCCCTAGTGTTAACCCCTTCACTGCCAGTGATATTTATACAGTAATCAATGCATTCTTATAGCACTGATCACTGTATTAATGCCAGTGGTCCCAAAAATGTGTCAAAATTGTCCGATGTGTCCGCCATAATGTCGCAGTCCCAATAAAAATCGCAGATCGCCGCCATTACTTGTAAAAAAAAAAAATAATAATAATAAAAATGCTATAAATCTATCCCCTATTTTGTAGACGCTATAACTTTTGCGCAAACCAATCAATATACGCTTATTGTGATTTTTACTACCAAAAATATGTAGAAGAATACATATCGGCCTAAACTGAGAAAAAATGTGCTTTTTTTTAAAAAAAATGGGGATATTTATTATAGCAAAAAAGTACAAAATATTGTGTTTTTTTCAAAATTGTCAGTCTTTTTTTGTTTATAGCGCAAAAAATAAAAACCGCAGAGATGATCAAATACCACCGAAAGAAAGCTCTATTTGTGGGGAAAAAAATGTCAATTTTGTTTGGGTACAACGTCGCACGACCGCGCAATTGTAAGTCAAAGCAATGGAGTGCTGAATCGCAAAAAGTGCTCTAGTCAGGAAGGGGGTAAAATTCTTCCGGGGCCGAAGCGGTTAATATTGCAACTTACCAATTCTTACATTTTGCTTACAGTATTATTTTCTCCCTTGATCTATTCTACTACATTGATCCAATAAAATTTTGAAAAGCACCTTAAAAGTCCCAGGGGTAATTTTACCCCAACCCCCTTCTTTCTTTTACCAATTCTTACATGTGGTGGCTGTGATCATTTTCTTTTTTTAGGCTTTCTTTTCTTTTTCTCTCACCTGGTGATTAACAGTTTCAAAAAACAATTACATTCCTGACATGTATCGGGAATGTAAGTGTCACATTTGGTTGTGCTCTCAACCAAACTGTCAAATCATCAAATGGCTGATGGAAAACTGATCACATGTGCAGCATCATGTCAGTTTCCATTTTGACAGATCAAGCTGTCCAACAAAAGTGACAGTTATAATTCTGGAACAAACCATTTTACACTGACAGGGGTGCTTACAATGGTCAGCTTTTATTCATTTATGTAAAACCTTTAGCCCCAAAGGAAAAAAAACTAAATCTGCTAGTGTAACACTACCCACTCCCCAGACTGACAATGTTGCCATCCAAAGGTGTCTCTGTCACTCTTTCATATATAATGGAAACACCATAAACCCCTGTATACAGCCAATGGCAGAGAGCGCTGATCGGAGTGTTCTGGTGAAGGGGCTGCCCCCCTGTTAGAACACAATAACTCAGCAGGGGAGATCTCTGTATTAATATTGGATCGTTAGTACAGCCTACTGGGTCGAATGAAAAAAAAAACTGTTAGTGTGTACCCAGCTTTAGGCCCCTTTCACAGGGGCAGATTCTGTGTGAAATCAGCAAGGGGAAGGCTCACAGATCCTCTGCTGATCGGAGCAGAGCAGGCAGATGACACATCCGTGTCCTCTCAGTTTCTGCAAAGGACACACGGATAGAACCTGCTTTGCTTTATGGGCGGTTGGGAGTAAATAGTCTCCGCCTATCCATTTACACCAGACTGCCCTCCGATCTTCCTGTCCATATGGATGCATACAGACCTGCCCCTGTTGAAGACTTTTTAGTTGAAACGCGTAGGGCCAGCACCTCTAGCTTCCCACATTGCCATTTTATCTATTTTTGTGATCACTTTTTATATATTTTTATATATGGTATTTTATTCCAATAAATCCCATTTTGGTTGACCTGCACCATGTGGAGTTCCCCTTTTTTTCTTTTTCCCATGCTCGAGTGTTGATGACCATCCCTGGACCATCTCCTTCTTGGAACGGTTGTTGCGACAGCCTTGGAATTCTTGTTTGGGACCATTTTTCAATCTTGTGTCCATTGGAGTCTGTGGCTTGCAGGATACCGTCCAGTCCCGGCATCACCTCACCATTGGAGATCTAGTGTCTCAAAGCCTTTTTGACGCACTGCCATATGGTATGTGCGTCCAACTGATCTGGTAAGGGTACCCACCTTTTCTAATTGAATGCCTTTCATGCCTTTTGGTACTTCTTCTTTGATTGCAGATTGAAGAGAAAGTTCCCCAATTATTGGATACCCCACATGTGGACTTTCACTATTTTTGAAGTTTATTTTGCTGTCACATATTTACCTCACATGTTGACTTTTTTTTTTTTTTTTTTGCTGCTATTATTCCGTAATTTTTTATTTTTCTGTCACATATTTACTTTATATTTTTATGTATTCACTTTGCCCATGCACCTGAGGTGTTTTGGATTCACATATATACATATACACATTGTTTTTTGGTCACTTTGATAGGAATATTTAGCGCTACACTTATTTTTTATAGTAAATAGTCTCCGCCTGTCCACCCGACTGCCGTCCGATCCTACTGTCCATATGGATGCATGCAGACATCCCAAGTCTCCCGCATTTCTGCTGCAGCTCCCGGACACCTGCAAGCTCCTCCCGATATCTCGGGAATGATCGGTGTGGTGGGGACAGCTGTGAACATCGATCTACCTGTATAGCTTTTCAGCTAACAGCCGCTTCTCCTTCTCTCCCTTCCATGGCTGTTGGCTAAAAAGCAATACAGGGAGATTGGTATTCACAGCTGTTCCCCGCCGCACAGATTATTCCCAGCTGCTCGCTGTGTGCTCCTCCTCCAGCCGCTCCTCTGGTCCCCTCCGTGTCCTCCTCACCCCCCCTGTTCTCCTCCTGCCCCCCTCCATGTCCCACAGCCGGCTCCCCTCTTCTCCTCTCCCACCGGCTGCTGGGGGAGATCTGTCAGGATGGAGAGCGAAGGAAGGGACCAGTAAATATGTCATTTACCGGTCCCTTCCTTTTTCTGAATGGGACATAGAGAGCGCTTGCTAAATTCTAAAAAAAATAAAATAAAAAAATACTGGGACTGCAGGGGAGGTGTTTTTCAGGCGCTTTACAGGCGCTATTTTTAGCCCCAAAGCGCCTGAAAAACGTCCCATTGTGAAAGGGGTATAACACAGAAAGTACTGTATGTTGCTGTCCAGATCACCAGGTAAAAATGATTGAAAAAAAGCCTAAAAGAGTAAACGAATGCAGCCATCACATCTAAGGATTGGTAAGTTGCAACATAATGTATAACTTTGTGATTTTGGGTTTAATCAGTGGCGTCGCTAGGGGGTGGCTTTTGGGGCCCATAACCCCGAGTCTCTGCAGGGTTCCTCAAGGGGAGGGGAGGCTCTCTGGGGACCCTGATGTAAGTGGGGGGGGGCTCTCTGGGGACCCTGATGCAAGAGGGAGGCTCTGGGGACCCTGATTTTAAGGGGGAGGCTATCTGGGGAACCTGATTTAAGGGGGAGGCTCTCTGTGGACCCTAATGCAAGGGGGGCTCTCTGGGAACCATGATGTAAGTGTGGGGGCTCTCTGGGGACCCTGATGCAAGGGGGAGGCTCTCTGGGGACTCTGATGTAAGGAGGAGGCTTTCTGGTGACCCTGATGTAAGGGGGGGGGCTCTCTGGGGACCCTGATGCCAGTGGGGGGGGCTCTCTGGGGATATATACACACACACACACGTATACATAGGCGTGCGCAAGGACTGTGCCAGGGGTGCCTGGGCACACTCTAATCTTGGAATTGGCAACCCATCAATTGTGGGCAGGTGACAGGTAAGCTGCGATCCTTACTTGCCGACCCCCAGAACCTGGACAGGATAGGCAGCTGGAGTGGAAATCGAAGTACCGATCTGTATTTTCTTCTGCAGCAGCTAAAAGTAGGCTTCTCCTCCTCTTCCTCTCGCCAATATTCAGCTGCCATGGGAGGAAAATATAGGGGATTGGTACCAATGTATGCCACCCCTCTTGTCCCAGTTCCTTTTCTTTCTGCTGCCCAGGTCCCCCCCTGTGTGCTCACCTGCTCCCCCCCATTGTTTTAGCATGACGAGTGGGGAAGAGGCCGGTTAATATGTCACAAAGGCATATGTGTTGGAGCTTTGAGGTGCACATCCTAATACAATAGGCTGTGCACACCTATGCATGTATATATCTGCATATACATGTATATGCCCGCCCAAGCGTATGACTTTCTTTACTACGCTGGTATGGGCTCTAGCCCCAGATCTTATGTAGACCTAGCAACGCCCCTGGGTTTAATACTGCTTTGTCTTTAATACGCTCAGTGATCATTCATTTTTTATGGCTGTACTTGCCCACACAATTGCACATGCAATGGATTGAACCAGAAAGCTATATTTTGTGTATGTGAAAGCAAAGTGGCAGTGTCAACTTGCTTCTAGTAAATCAGGCTCTTGGACTCTGAACAGCTTACTGGAGTTATATAACTATTTTCAACAGCGATCTGTCATCAGAGAGCCAGGCATTAGCAACAGTGCAGACAGCGGAGACGTGGCTGTGGTATATTTCACTCTTCAGCTAATGAGGACACCAGCCCTGGAACGGAAGAGAACCCTCTCGTTTCCCTTTCATTATCAAATATGTCGAGTAGGAAGCAGCTGTCTTCCTGCTTGTCGAGAGGTAGACAATTGTACCACGCATAGTGAGTAAACACACTCACACTCAGGAGTCAGGTGGGGAAGATGGTAATTATGTCTGGCAGATAATCTGCTCCAACAATATCACAAATCCAGCCATCCAAAATAAACGTTTGGGTGAATTTCACTTGAAATACATGAACTGCAGACGGGTCATTTCTACAATATCTTATCAAAACACAACCTAAAGTGTGCAGGAACAAGCAACGCTTCGCATCACATATACTACAGAGTCTGTTCATTAAAGAAAACCTGTCATGAAAGAAATATGTAGGCAGCTATTGTGGTCTCTTCTCCTGGAAGTGGTAGTTGCACAGCTAACAAGCAGAGGCTTTGTCTTTAATAAACACTTCTCTGGAACAAGTAAATATTGTATTCAGACTATTTGGCAAATTCAAGGTGCATTTTAAAGGGGTGGCGCTCTACCGAAGCGGCAATGCAGAAGGTGAAAGAAGTTGTGAGGAACTTGACTCCACTATGACTTCCTGCAGTCACAAGTAGACAGGCATCCGATTGGGTGCTGGTGCCACATGTGACTGCAGCAGCCATCTTGGGTCAGGTATAGTCAATTAGGGATTGGAGGTCATAAGTTGGGGGCGGTCAGGAAGGCTGTACAGTGCCTCATGATTTCTAACAGCAGCCACGGCTTCAGCTCTACTCCAGCTTCAATAACCCCACCTCCAGAAACCCAGCTGCAGTTCTATTCTAGCTTTAGTAACTCAGGCTCCAGCTCTACTCCAGTTCAAATAACCAAGCCCAAGCTCTTCTTCCAGCTCCAGTAGCCCAGCCATACATTCTTTCCTGGAATTTAACTTTAACTCTGCTACAACTCCAACAACCTAACTCCAAGTCTACGCCAGTTCCATCAACCAGTTATAGCTTTGTTCCAACAACCTTGGTCCAGCTTTACTCCAGATGTTCTCTAGCTCTATCAACCAGCTCTAGTTTTGCTCCAGCTCTAGCAACCTGTTCCAGCTCCAAGATCTAGCAACCCAGCTCAACCACTACTCCATCTCCAGCTCCCGCTCTACTCCAAATCCAGTAACCCACATGCAGAAACCCAGCCCCAGCTCCAGCAACTCTATACAGCCTAGCCTATACAGTCTTGTACTTAAATGATTCAAATTGTGGTGCCTGACGTTGGGTTTTGTGATAACTTGTAAAGAAATTAATTAATTGGAATATGATAGAGAGGAGTCAAATGGTTTAACAAGAATACAACCTAAGCTTTATTTCCACAAACATAGCTTAAAGCAGTGGTCTGCATTATATATAGCAATAATGAAAAAGCAAATTGAATCAATGAGGGTTATTGTAAATATAAAATCAAGAGAATATACTGTGTGTATATATATATATATATATATATATATATATATATATATATATATATATATATATATACACACACACACACACACATATAATATATATATATATATTATATATATACACACCACACACGCATTACCCTCTTCAAATGTTTGTATAGCACTTGCATTTCATTATTTCGTTCAAAAGCCCAAAACTCCTAAACATCCAGTAGCAGACAATGGAAAACGAGAGTCAAAATTTCCTTTCTGATCCCCAAGTGAGGATTATGGGGAACCCTCGGATTATCTGTCTGTGCATGAATAAATAATTAGAGAATACCGGAGATATTCAAGAGGGTTTTAACTCGGAATTTGTGATGGGTTAAGCAGCATAAAAGGTTTAACCGCTCCGCAGCCAGAAATACCAGAGACACAGAAATGCCAGTCATCTTACACCTGCAGGAACTGGCAGCCTGCCCACCACCAACAATTAGCTGCTCGCTTTTTGGGTCTGTGTTTTTTTATTAAAATCAATGAGTCTCATAAGGTTACACACCATTATGTGATACAATGAGACCAGAAGTCGCGGCATGGAATCAAAGCACTCACCATTTTCAGGGAAGAGATTGCATGTAGAGATTATTTGTACTCTACACTGTGTTCTTTACTGTGATCTGTAAAAGCATCTAAATATCTATAGATCCATATTTATCTGTAAAAAATAACATACTTACACTTTTAATGTAAGAAAGTTAATCATTAAGTATAAATAAGTTTAAGTTTTAATGGGCTGAAAGCAGTATTAGCCCCAGGTTCACACCCGTGCGACTTGTCATGCGACATGAGTTCCAAATCGCATTACAAGTTGCACCCCATTTCCGGCAATAGAATCGTTTATATCGCCACGACTCATGTCGCGGTGATTATGAAAACAGTTCCTGCACTACATTTTACCGATTTTATTGCGCTGAAGTAGCTTGATTTTAAAGACATACCGATGTGAACAGGGGCTTAAACCCAAAAACAAGCATTTTATAATGCAGGCCAGCTTACCAATGCTTGGATGTAATGGCTACATTTGTTCCCCTTTTCTAGTCTTTTTTCCCCCCTTTATTTTCACCTGGTGATCTTGCCAGTAAGTCTATTATTTTTTAACTTCCTTTACCAGACCAAGCTGTCCAGCATAAATGGCAGTTAGAGGGTTAAGACAAGCCATTTAAAGTGGTAGTAAAGACGGCTTTTTGATTTATACCTACAGGTAACCCTATAATAAGGCTTACCTGTGGGTACAGTAAATATCTCCTAAACGTGCACCATTTATAAGATCTTTACTGTAGTAGCCAGTGTTAATTTTGGCAGCAAATTTCAATTTAGTTTTAGTCTTAGGACTAAAATGGCATTTTAGTTTTAGTCCCATTTTAGTCTTCTGCAATTGTTTTAGTTTTAGTCGTATTTAGTCTGGAGGTATTAGTGCTGGAGGGCTTAGTTTTAAGGGAAGTATGTCATAATATTGTAGGCAGGTGCAGTCTGCTGCCTCCACTGCAGGTGGCACTAAACTGCAGTAGCAATGCAGAGGGAGAGGAAGTCTTGAGGAACAGGGTTCCTCTATGGTTTCCGAGAATCACTGGGGCAGCAATCCGATCGGATGCTGGCCACCCATGTAATTCTGGGGGCCATCTTATGTGTGGCAGAGTCTTTTAAAGACCCTGGCACCTGGGTTTGGCGCGCTTTATTCGAGTGGGCAGTGTAGGGAAAAGTACCTGTTAGGGACAGTACTAGCAATAGGGAATGGTTCCTGACAAGGAGGATATGTGTAGGGCATCTCTCTGGATGCCTTTCTGATTGGGCACGAGACGACCGCATTCCGTCCCCTCTCAACAGACGCTGTCGGTTTGGCTGGAAGCTGCTTCTTCATGTTATTGAAAACTGTGAGTGTGCCCTGCTGGGTAGCCGTCCCACCTAGTCTATTGTGAACTGTTACTGCATTTCTTCAATACAAATTTTATATTGCACCTGACTGTGTGAATTATTGCCGCGGCACCATGCTGCACCCCACCTACAATGTGCTAGTATGCGGTGCAGCAGTTGATCTGAGAACTGAAGTGCATGCGGGATAATTTGAGATCCGAAATGTTTGGTTTGGGCCTGATCTGAGATATGACTTTGGGTTGATCTGAGGTCTGAAGCTTCAGCAATTGGGGCTGATCTGAGGTCTGAAGCTTCAGAAATTGGGGCTGATCTGAGGTTTGAAGTGAATTCATGCACAAAGGCTTATCGAAGGCCTGAAGGTGCAGGAATTTGGGCTGATTTGATATTTTTATATAAGTCCCCTTTCACACAGGTGATCTGATCAGGTCCACCTCAAAAACTGACTTGATCGGACCCTCCAGTCTCTTCTATGGAGCAGTGAACACGTGTCCCATCGCTATTTCATTCAATCCTGTCCACCAAAAACAGACAGATGGTGGTCCTCTTCCCCCCAGAGCGGATCGCATCCATCAGATTCATTCCCCATAGAGGAGAGCGGGACTGTGTCTGTGGCTATGCAGAGCGGACACGGACCTCTCATCTGCCTGCTCAGCGAAGATCAGCGGAGAGATCCCCTGCTGAACAAGTAAATTCCAGTTCATGGAGGCATCTGTGTGAAAGGGGCCTAATGCTTCAGGGTCAATTTACAACAGATAGTTCAAAAGCTGAATGCAGCTGAAATCTACATACTACACTACAGCCCGGACATACCAGAGACATCAACAAGCCATAACGGACAGAGATCACACTGAAACTCCAAGTCACCTTTATTCTTCAGTACATGTAAATATGAATGTGTTTTTTTTATGGGCCCCATTTAAGCATATTTTGCACTCATCATTGTGCTGCTGATAGCAAGTTAACCTCAGTTATTATATAATAATACATGCATTTAATTTGACATTAGCAGTACAACTATGAGTGCAAAAATTCAAAACTAGCAAAGACTATGGCTTGCTGTGGTTCATTGATACACTGGTTGTTCAATGTTGACACTTGACGTTTGATGACCCCCTGATGTAAGGTTTATGTGTCTTGTGGAGTATTTTGTGGGTACAAGGCTGATGATATCATACGTCTTTAAATATGTACTGTGAGTAGGCTCAGATTCCATTTAATGAGAAGCCATACACAGTATGCAGCACTTTTTAGCCACACCCAGTTTTTGCAGCAGCACATTTAAATTGTACACATAATGCAAAATGTCCAATGAATGGACAAGGGGAGGGAAGGGGTGGATAAATGACACTATCACTTCCTTGTATCATGGCCACAGTGGCCAGAAGTACAGCAGTAGCTTCACTCTCCAGCAGAATGAAAGTTTGATTTTATCACCAACTCAACTTAGGAGCATAGTAACCCACATATTATTATTATTATTAAACAGGATTTATATAGCGCCAACAGTTTGCGCAGCGCTTTACAACATGAGGGCAGACAGTACAGTAACAATACAAATCAATACAGGAGGAATCAGAGGGCCCTGCTCGTTAGAGCTTACAATCTAGAAGGGAGGGTCAAGTGGAAACAAAAGGTAATAACTGTGGGGGGTGAGCTGATGGAGAAAATGAAAAAACAGTTGTTAAGTGTGGGTAGGCTTCTCTGAAGAGAAGGGATTTCAGGGATCGTCTAAAAGCTAATGGAGTAGGAAATAAGCGGACAGATTGGGGTAGGGTATTCCATAGGATTGGAGAGGCTTTGGAAAAGTCCTGGAGGCGAGCATGGGAGGAGGTGATGAGGGAGCTAGAGAGCAGGAGGTCTTGAGAGGAACGAAGGGAACGAGTAGGTTGCTATTTAGAGACTAGGCTAGCGATGTAGCTGGGGGCTAAATTGTGGATGGCTTTTTACGTAGTTGTTACTAAGTATTTTGAATTCAATTCTTTGCCTGACCGGAAGCCAGTGGGGGGATTGACAGAGAGGGGTAGCAGAGACAGAGCAATTGGTAAGGTGCATGAGTCTGGCAGCAGCATTCATGATGGATTGAAGAGGTAATAGACTATGTAGAGGTAAACCAATGAGAAGGGAGTTGCAGTAGTCGAGGCGAGAGATGACCAGCGAGTAAATTAAGAGCTTTGTTGTGTCATTGGTTAGAAAGGGGCGTATTTTGGAGATGTTGCGGAGGTTGAGGCGGCAGGATTTGGACAGTGATTGGACGTGGTGCTTGAAGGAAAGTTCAGAGTCCAGGACTACACCTATACTTATTGCATATATTTATTGCGGCCCGGCTGACAATCACGGCTAAATGGAAAACTACCTTAGCCCCTAACACTGATGAAGTTATTCAAAGGGTTAAAACACAACATTCCTACGAAAGACATTTTTCTATTCAGTCTCACACGGTACAGGTCTTTAATGAACAGTGGTCACCATGGACCTCTAGATTCCCAGATGACGCTTAACCTTATCAATGGATTCCTTTCAACCAATTCAGATATGAGATTTTCTCCAACTCTGGTACAGTTATATTTGCTTTCGTTTTTAGTTTCCTTATACTTTATATGTTTGTTTTTATTGTTTACAATATAGTGGCTTGCCTACAAGAGACAAGCAATATATATATTTTTGTTTCTTCCTGATAAAATATATAACCTACCTGTACTTAACTTCTTCAGGGGACTGTGGCATCCACATTGTGAAGTAGGATGCGTGGTCCCTCCAACTGATATGTCATTTATTACTATGTTATATCGATTTTGTATGTTGCGCTCTGCATGCCACTGTTGTACTTTTTGTTTTCTTATCGAAAATTAATAAAAAGAGATTAAAAAGAAAGTTTGATTTTATCACAACAAAGCAGCGATCTGGATGAGGGACAACCTTTCTCCATTGAGTTTTACTTTTAAACCACACTTATAATTGTGCCTAGTATTGTGATCTTTAATCTAGCAGTACTGTGCAATACTAATCTGTTATAGAAAAGAGGCTGGTGATTGGGTCCATGAACAGACATTAAAGGAGTAGTACAGCCAAAGCACATTTGGCTGTACTTCTCCTGTGGATCACAGGAGTGCAGTTCATTCTGCACTCCCGTGACCTGTTTTCAGCTGATGAGTGACATCACAGAGCCAGTCCAGGCTCAGGTAAGATTGCCACCATATGGTTGTATCCGCCCACATGCCTGGACCAACACCCGTCTTAGCCTCTCAGCTAGCTAGAGGCTGAGCCGGCCGCTCCCACCCCCTCCACAGCTGAGCGTGGCGCGGCAGGGGGGGGGGGGGGGCGTCAAGCAGAGGGCCATTGACTCACAGTCACTGGCCCTCTGCTCAGGAAGCTTTGAGAACTGAGCGAACTGAGCGATTAGTGGTGTTTGATTGCTCGGTTCTCAGTCGTAGAGCCGGCGGGGGACGGATGCAGAATTGCACCAATGCTAAGTCTACCTAGGTAAGTATGATTTTGAAGAAAAAAAAAAATATGATTCTCATACTTCTCTTTTAAGCATAAAAGTCAAATTCCTTAAAATAGGAACCCTTTACTTTTATGTCACTTTGCCAGTGACAGTGCAACTCCCCGAATACTCATCGGGATACTTTAAATATATTTGTATATATTTTGCTGAATCGGAGCAACTATAATTATTAAGCCTACAAAATTTAATAAAAACCTGAAGACCATATTTGTAGGTGTAAGGTTTTAGCAATTACTTTGCAAGTCATTACTGAATCCCATACAAACAAACACGCCAAGTGTTGGTAAGCAGACTTGCTAAGTGCTAACTGCTGTAGCATTATAACGAGGGAAAGAGAACAAACCCACTGTGTGCCTGGCCCTGGACAGTGATGATTACTAACTTTTACAGGTTTAATGAAAACCCTTAAACCTTTTATCATTTTTTGTTTTTAATAATGCTGGTAAGTTTCAATAAAGTCAGCTATTTAGCTTCAAATTCTCCTATTGCAAGAACAATAGGCAGAACATTTGAAGGGAACATATTTTCAGCAAATACAAACTGGAAGTGTCAATTGCAATATTTACTTTCACATCAAAATGTTTGCGCTTCCATTTTTTGTAATATATTTATTAGCCCCTAGAGGGAGCTCCCAGTGCCTCTGTGCAATTACTCTCGTAACAACAGTTGAAATAAGATATCAGCTTTATAGAAGAGCAAAGTTGAATTTTTCATGAAAAATGAAAAGGTGAGCTAACTTCAAATAACTTCAAATATCCTGGGTACCCCTCCGGACCCCGCTGCACATAGTAGTGTTGCTGGTGTAACACGCCGTACACCATAATACACAGCCCCAGAGTGAGTAGTCATCATAATGCTCGTAATGGCAAGCTCTCGTTGGTCATTGCAATCATGTGATTGTGCTGACTACTGAGAAGTACATCGAAAACGTATTTTTCCAGTAAGCTGTCCCAGAAGCACTTCTTATTGGTCAGTACGGTTAGGTGGTCACACTGACCGAAGACTGCTTGCCATTGTGAGCATTATCTGAGCTTACCTTTTAAAAATAGAGCCTATTAACATAGTAAAGTGAATGTTCGATGAGCTTAATAAATAAAGTAAAGACTTAATTATTTGAATACGCATTCATATGAAAGGGGGAAAAAAATCTTTGCATATGATTGGACAACTGAAGCAAGCACAACTTTACCTTATTTACTAAGTTTAGTGAATATTCACATTTAAAGTGAACAGTCTCTATTCCTTTAGTAAATCAACCCCTTAGGCATGCATTATCAGAAAGAGCGGTAAAGCACAACCATTCTGTATTATTTCAAAGCTATCACACCAACGTAACAAGGTGCAGCATCAATATCCTATCCATTATTAGACAACTGAAATCTGATTGGCCTTTCTAAACAACTGAAATCTAATTAACCGTATTAGACAACTGAAATTTGACTGACAACACTAGACAACTAAAATCTCATTGGCCGTACTAGACAATTGAATTCTCATTGGCCATATAAGACAACTGAAATCATTGGCTGTACTAGACAACTGAAATCTGACTGGCCATATAAGACAACTGAAGTCTGATTGACTGTACTAGACAGCTGAAATTCAACTGGCCATTACAGAAAACTGAAATCTGATTGGCTTTACAAGACAACTAAAATCCGATAAGTCGTACTAGACAGCTGAGATCCGATTGGCCATATAAGACACCTGAAATCTGGTTGGCTTTACTAGATAACTGAAATATGACTGGCCGTACTAGACAACTGAAATTTAACTGGCCATAATAGACAACTGAAATCTGATTGGCTGTACAAGACAACTAAAATCTGATTGGCTGTACAAGACAACTAAAATCTGACTGGTCATACTAGATAACTGAAATTTGATTGGCCGTACTAGACAACTTAAATCTGACAGTACTAGACAACTCAAATCTGATTGGCCATACTAGACAACTCAAATTTGACAGTACTAGACGACTTAAATCTGATTGGCTGTACTAGACATATGAAATTCGACTGGCCGTACTAGGCACCTAAAATCAAATTGGCTGTACAAGACAACTAAAATCCGATTAGTCGTACTAGACAGCTGAGATCCGACTGGCCATACTAGACAACGGAAATCTGATTGGCCATACTAGACAATGGAAATCTGATTGGGTGTACTAGACAACTGAAATTTGATTTGCCATAATAGACAACTGAAATCTGATTGGCTGTACAAGACAACTGAAATCTGATTGGCTGTACAAGACAACTAAAATCTGATTGGTCATACTGGACAACTTTAATCCGACTGGCCACACGAGACAACTGAAACCTGATTGGCCATACTAAAGAGCTGAAATCTGATTGGGCATACTAAACAAGTGAAATTAAACTGGCCATAATAGACAACTGAAATCTGATTGGTTGTAAAAGACAACTAAAATCTGATTGGTTGTACTAGACAACTGAAATCTGATTGGCCATAAAAGACAACTGAAATCTGAATGGCCATACTTAACAACTGAAACCTGATTGACCGTACTTGACAACTGAAAAGTGATTGGCCATACTAAACAACTGAACGTCGACTGGCCATATTAGATAACTAAAATCTGATTGGCTGTACAAGACAATACAAATCTGATTAATCATAATAGACAACTGAAATCCAATTGGCCATATAAGACAATTGAAATCTGATTGGCTGTACTAGGCAACTCAAATCCAACTGGCTGCTGCTGGAAGACACTTTATTGTACAACTCAGCATCATGCTGGCGGCGTATGCAGAGGATAGACTTACTGCCTGGGAATGGGTCAGCTGGCTAGTATTTCTGCAAATCTTGCAGTAAAGAGATGATCAGTAAGAGACATATAATGAACATTTCCTTTCCTTAAGAGCAGGCACATTTACTGACGTCTTTTCACCATTCTGTACAGTAACATTGTGGCATTTGCAGTGACAATGCCTTTGGGTATCGGTAGAGTCCGACTTTGCTTTATGAATATTAACAGCTCTGCAAATTGTGCATGAATGAAGCCAGAAACCAATCCAAAGGATTCATGTGATTACAAGAGACACTTCTGCTGAATGCGTTGGTTATTACGTTCTACAATATGTGCGCAATGCCAGGCCTGCTGGCATGCCAGTTCAACTCGGGTATGGGGACCAGTTTTAAATAGCAAAGGAAAGCTGCAATATAATTATTTCTTTCATTTCTGAAGTCACAGACTCTAAACAGGAAAAAGATGATTTTTCTCCAAATGGTTTTTATTTATGGTGTCGTCAAGCGAATGTGAACATTTTTGCAATTACACTGACTAGGGAATACAGTCCTCCAGTGATGTGGATTTTTATTTTTATTCTGGAATTCTGATTGTGCTCATTGTTAGCTAGGCCCCTATAATTAAAGGTATCCCCATATTCTAAATAGCCTGGACTAGGAGCCTGATGAACAGGGAAGTAACTAGAAATCTCCAGACCCCATAGTTCAAGTTTAGCCCCCTCACCCCAAAAAAACAAACAAACACCATTGTACAACATTCTAATTACCAAGGCAGGTTATGAAGGACAGTAGAGGGTGCTGTGGAGGGTGGTGATAGAATAGAGTTCTGTAGAATATAAAATACACAGCATACAGAATGGGTTATTGTAATAAAGGGAAAGTCAGGACCGGAGGAAAAGCCAACAAGACATAGACAGAAGCATAGCTCCCAACTGTTCCTGATTTCGAGGGACTGTCCCTGATTTTGAGCAATGTCCCTCTGTCCCTCTTTCCTCCTCATTTGTCCCTCATTTTGGTCTGATCCATATAGCTGTATATAAAATGCACTTTTTATCTTTCAAAAAGTGTTTCCCAGTGCTAAACCTTTCTTCCAAATTCTAAATTGCTGCATTTATACATTTTAAAAGCCAATATAAAGGAATAGTAGTGGTAAAAAAAAGCCCTTGTGGATTTAATTACCCTTTTTTTGGGTTAATTCTCCTTTAAGGGGGTGTGGCAGGGGGCGAGTCCCATGCCTCCATACATTTTCTGGTAGGTGTCCCTCACTCCCATCTGTCCCTCACTCCCATTCTGTTGGGAGGTATGCAGAAGCACGGCATGACGTGGTAAAAAGGGGAGTTATAGGCATTGGAGAAGTTTTAGTAATTTTAAAGGATGCAAAGAGGTGGGTGTACTAACCTGTTTGGTGAGGCCGGACAGCAACAGGTGGGGGCTTCAGGGGGATGTAAGCAGGAGGGTCCCAGGAAAGTTTTAGCCAGAGGACGTCAGACATTGTGGAATCTTAACACCCCCCCCCCCCCCTTTTATTCACTGACTTTTCTTTTTACTCTTATTGTTGGTTGTGCAGTTTTGTCAATTAAGTTGTAAGTCATGGCAGCTGGTGGGGTTCAAGGTCCTAGAAGGTGGGCAGCAGGTTAAAGATGAATTGATAGGGTCCCGTCTTGGGTACAGCTCCCCTCAGTTTTGTACATTTATGGTAGTACCCAAGGTTACTGGCAACTCTCTCCGAGTTGGTGTGGTGTGGCTGGAGGCCTACTTCATGTGTTAGCACAAGTTAATTGCCTACATAGACCATGAGGCCTCAGTATACATTAATCATTGAAGGTCATTCTGTTTTTCATTATCTGTTATTTATATTTGTTCGTTATATTGGTTATATACAGTATATCATTGTTAATAAAGTGGCTGCTGTGGCCATTAAAACTCCAATTGGTGTGGTTTATTTAGTTAGGGTGGAGGGGTGGCCAGGCATCATGAGTGCCAAAATTCATCTTTAATACCCTAGTCATGTACAGCACAGTATGCAGAATGGGATGGTGTGGTATATAAAATGCACAGTGCAGATTACAGAATGGGATGACGGATAAAAAATGTGCAACACATCATACAGAATGGGTCAGTATGGGATATAAAATGTACAGCACATATTTAGGCCCGGATTTACATCCCAGGAACCTATAGGCAGAAAATTCTGAAGCCCCCCCCCCAAAAAAAAAAACAGCACTAATCAACACATACACCCTTATGCCGTGTACACACGACCAGACTTTTTGACAGCAAAGGTCCGACGGAACAAATCCGCCCAACAATTCGATCGTGTGTGGGCTCCTTATTCTAGTCCCGTCGTACGTCATCACGGTCGAATCCGTCGGACTTTGTTGTGATCGTGTGTAGACCAGTCCGATTCGACGTCTACACGGAAAGACCGTCGGACCGTCGGAAGTCCAGTCGTGTGTATACGGCATAAAGCATAAATTTCTTCTGCAAGTTAAAATTCTCCCCAAACAAAAATGCAAAAATTCCCCATCCTCACAGTCCAAATTCCCCTCCCAGCAAATATCATTCCCCCCAATCCCACCTTCCAGGTCAAAATTCCTCCGATTCCCCATAAATTACCCCTCCTAGCACATGTCCTCCTTCCTTCCGAATTCCCCCTCCCAGCATAAATTTTCTCCCCTAAATACCCTCTCCTAGCTTAAATCCTCCCCCCAAATCCCCACTCCTGGTGTAAATCCTCCCCCCAAATCCCCACTCTTAGTGTAAATCCTCTCCCCCAAATCCCCCCTCCTAGTACAAATCCTCTCCCCCAAATCCCCCCTCCTAGTACAAATCCTCTCCCCCAAATTCTCCCTCCCAGCACAAATCTTCTCCCCCCAAACCCCCTACTAGCACAAATCTTTCCCCCCAAATCCCCCCTCCCAGCACAAATCTTCTCCCCCCAAACCCCCTACTAGCACAAATCTTTCCCCCCAAATCCCCCCTCCCAGCACAAATCTTCTCCCCCCAAACCCCCTACTAGCACAAATCTTTCCCCCCAAATCCCCCCTCCCAGCACAAATCTTCTCCCCCCAAACCCCCTACTAGCACAAATCTTTCCCCCCAAATCCCCCTTCCTAGCACAAATCCCCTCAAATCCATTCTCTTAGCACAGCCCCCTTAAAATTACCCCATCCCAGCAAAAACCCTGCCTCTCTCCTGTAACTCTCCCCTCCTAGCACGAATCTTCCCCAATTCCACATAATTACATTGTTAGTCTGGTTGAAAAAAGAGACAAGTCCATCCAGTTCAACCAATGGAAGGGGGGAAAAATGATACAATCCTGTATATACAACCCTATACCCAAAGTTTATCCAGAGAAAAGCAAAAAACTCCAATAAAGCATGATCCAATTTGCTTCAGCAGGGGAAAAAAATTCCTTCCTGATCTGGACTTCCAGCAGGGCGTGGATACAATGTTCATGGGGGGGCTGACCTGGAGGAGTACAAATGAAATCTGGAGGGACGGAGCCCACGCCAGCACACCCTAGATCCAGCCATGTACAGACAGGCACCCCTCTAGGAAGGGCGCCTGTAGGGCGCCCTAATGTTGGACGAGAAGGCCTGGCTCATAGTCTCTGCTTTAATTGATCCCAAAGGTGTTCTATCGGGTTGAGGTCAGGACTCTGTGTAGGCCAGTCAAGTCCCTCCACCCCAAACTCGCTCATAAATGTCTTTATGGACCTTTAGATAAGTTATATGATATATTTAGATATGTATGGAAGGTATATAGCAAGTGATGTTTAATATTTACTTTTTAAAGTTTTGCATTATTTGCAGGGAATAGACAGCAGCTGCAAATTGTTAATTTAATATAACCTACTTACAACTTACATGAGACACAGGGGTGCGGGTGTTCCATTTGAAAATACATTTAACCACAATACGACCAGCGCACAACAATAGACGTCGGCACAATGGCATGGCTGAGCAAATGGGCGTACAGGTACGTCCCTTTTAAATCGCAGCATTGTGGGCGCCCGCCTCGTACTCCGTGACCGTGCCTGCGGGTCCCGCGGACTCGATGTCCGCCAGGGGCCCGCGATCGTGTCACAGAGCGGCAGAACGGGGAGATCCCTTTGTAAACAAGACATTTCCCTGTTCTGCCTAGCAACATGACATAGATCTACTATTCCCTGTCATCGGGAGCAGTGATCTCTGTCATGTTCTAGTGAGGCAATCCCCCCCACAGTTAGAATCACTCCCTAGGACACACTTACTCCCTTGATCGCCCCCTAGTGTTTAACCCCTTACCTGCCAGTGTCATTTACACAGTAAACAGTGCATTCTTATAGCACTGATCGCTGTATAAATGACAAAGGTCCCAAAATAGTGTCAAAAGTGTCCGATCTGTCCGCCATAATGTCGCAGTCAGGAAAACAAATCGCAGATTGCCGCCATTACTAATAAAAAAAACATTAATAATAAAAATGCCATAAATCTTTCCCCTATTTTGTAGACGCTATAACTTTTGCGCAAACCAATCAATATACGCTTGTTGGGATTTTTACACCTAGAATACATATCGGCCTAAACTCAGAAAGAAATTTGTTTTTTTATATATTTTTGGGGGATATTTATTATAGCAAAAAGTAAAAAATATTGCTCTTTTTTCAAAATTGATGCTCTTTTTTTGTTTATAGCGCGAAAAATAAAAACCGCGGAGGTGATCAAATACCACCAAAAGAAAGCTCTATTTGTGGGAAAAAAAGGACATCAATTTGTTTGGGTGCAATGTGGCACGACCGTGCAAATGTCAGTTAAAGCGACGCAGTGCCGTATCACAAAAAGTGCTCTGGTCAGGAAGGGGGTAAATCCTTCCGGGGCTGAAGGGGTTAATAAATGCATATTTTTATAAGCTTTTATATCTAGGCAGTATACTTTATATCTAATGCCTCATGCCCCAGATGATGTTCTATTGAACAAAACTGGTCAAGTAGACTGAACTAACTCCACGTTACTGTGCTTCTTGGATGTATTTGTGATCACATACCTTATCTCGCCTGTTTATATTATCATTGCTGGAAGTGTTCTACCTTTTAAAATAAAACCCATAGTTGATGGTTTTACACTATGTGGTGGCCTCTTTCTTTTATGAATGGTGGAGTCCATGATTGGGTTCGTGATAAGGTTGAATGGAAGTTCAACAATGTTCCCAGTTCCATGCCTGTTTGACTCTCTCCGTGCCGCTGGCATTGGGTCCACTGAGTCCGGTAATGCCGCGTACACACGGTCGGACTTTCCAGCAGGAAAAGTCCAACGGAATCTTTTCATCGGACATTCCGATCATGTGTGGGCCTCATCAGACTTTTTTTTTTTATCGAAAATTCTGACGGACCTAGAAATAGAATATGTTTTAAATCTTTCCGACGGAATCAATACCTATCGGGAAAACCGCTCGTCTGTATGCTGTTCCGACGGACCAAAAACGACGCATGCTCTAAAGCAAGTACGAGACGGAAGCTATTGGCTACTGGCTATTGAATTTCCTTTTTCTAGTCCCATCGTACATGTTCTACGTCACCGCGTTCTAGACGGTCGTACTTTGGTGTGATCGTGTGTAGGCAAGGCAGTTTCAGCAGAACTCCGTCGGAAAAAACAGTCGTGTGTACGCGGCAAAAGAGAATCCAATCTTTTTCATTGGTGGCGGATTCACAATCTATATATCTTCAATTTCAACTTGTGATTTAATTTCACCTGTTTGGACTGTTTTTTGTTTTTTTCCCTTTATGCGTTATTTATTCACAATGCTATGTCACATATATGGACTTTTTAGTGATTTCAGTTCATGAATTGTATTTATATTAAAGGGGTTGTAAAGGTAAAAATTTTTTCACCTTAATGCATTCTATGCATTAGGGTGAAAAAACTTTTGACAGTACCGCCGCCCCCAGGCCCCCCGTTTTACTTACCTGACGCCTCGAATCTTCGCTGCTCGTCCTCGTCATCTTCATTGCAGCTCAGCCTGGTCGCTGATTGGCTGCAGTGGATGGATTGAAAGCAGTGCAGCCATTGGCTCCCGCTGCTGTCAATCACATCCAATGACACGGCGCGCCGGGGGGCGGGGCCGAGTGATACAGCAAGCGGCTATAGCCGCCGGCTGTATCACGGGAGCGCGCCCGCAAGCACTCACCACCGTGCGAGGGAGCTCGCATTAAGGTGGTAAATGCTTGCGGGGAGGAGCTGAAACAGCCGCCGAGGGACCCCAGAAGACCAGGTTCGGGGCCACTCTGTGCAGAACGAGCTGCACAGTGAAGGTAAGTATAACATGTTTGTTATTTAAAAAAAAATAAAAAATTAACTTTACAACCCCTTTAATTTATTGTTGTCACATATATGGACTTTTTAGTGATTTCAGTTCATGAATTGTATTTATATTAATTTATTTTTGTTTGCACCTAGCACTTTATTTTATTTTGCACAGTCAATGTGTTATACTTACTTTTTGCATACTTGCACAATTTTCTAATATATACACAGGATATGGATTAGCTCTGCACTTAATATTCCCAGTATTCTTTATAACTGCATTTTTATGACTGGGGTTCCCTTTTAAGCATTCCGCTTTCCATCTTCGAGCAATAACACAAAGCAGATGGGTGACAACTATTTTAGTAATTTAAATAGACAACATCATTGATCATGTGAGCAAAAATCCTGCTTATTTCATCTCAGTTCCATGTATTACTTAAACAGGAGAAATTCTATCAGAATATGGAAAGTGGAAATTGTGCCTAAGCCACTTAACCCCAGCTAAAGATTGTAGGGAAAAGCTGGTCTGCATTTTTTTTTTTTTACAAGCCCCGAGTAGGTGCAGAGGGGTCCCGTGGGAGATAGACAATGTTCACAGCCACTAGGAAGAATTGTTATCTCACAAGGACATGTGTGGGTTATGGCAACACTTTGATGGGAATGTCTTATCCTTGTTTCCAAGGCTCCCTCAGCTTAGGCCAAGCACTGGGTTTGATTATTTTCACTGAAAATAAAAGGATATTTTCAATAATAAATCTTCATTTCCTGTGTTTCCCAGTATTGATAGAATGCAGTTTGATATCAAAGCTTGGTTTATGAATAAATAAAAAAAAAAAAGTTTGGCTCATGCTATGCTGCACAAAACTATTTAACCCTTAAAGATGAACTCAATATGCGAGGTACGCAAATACGCAAGTACGCAAATACCTAAATATATTGGTGCAATACACATATAGGAGATGTTTTATCTGCAAAAGGATTTGTATTCCTGTCCATCCAGTCCTGAGATGCATAGCTCCCAACTGTCCCTGATTTCGAGGGACTGTCCCTGATTTGGAGCAATGTCCCTCTGCCCCTCTTTCCTCCTCATTTGTCTCTTGTTTTGGTCTGATCTATATAGTTGTATATAAAATGCACTTTTTATCTATCAAAAAGTGTTTTCCAGCACTAAACCTTTCACCTGATTTCTAACTAGCTGCATTTGTTAATTCCAAAAGCTAATATATAGGAATTGTAGTGGTAAAAAAGCACTTGTGGGTTTAACCAATCTTGTTTTTTTGTACAATTCTCCTTTAAGGGGTGTGGTAAGAGGCGTGTCCTATATCTGCATACTTTTTCTGATAGGTGTCCCTCATTGCCATCTCAAAAAGTTGGGGGGTATGAAGATGTATACAGCCCTAGCCAGACAGCAGAGCCCAGTTGGTGACCTGGCTTTATCTACAGAAGTTAAGCAATATAACCTGGTCAACTCCCTGCCCCCAGCCTGGGACTGGACAGCAGCACACCTGATTGGCTTCAAGGACTGCTACTTTCTCCCCCTAGTCTGAGTGCAACAGGTTTCTACAAGAGGCTGAAATTCTGGTACTTACACAGGTTGAATATAAAAATACCCTTTATAATGTTTTAATAAACCCATAAATGCATTATCCGTTTTTATATCTGCCAAGAACAGTGGTTCTCAACCTTTCTAGTGCTGTGACCCCTTGAGACAATTTCCCAAGCTGTGGGGACCCCTAACAGTAAAATTTTTGTAGTGTGGGTTGTCAGCATCCAAGGCAAGACAAGTAATTTGCGCCCCTAACCCACAGATATTTAGCGGTCCCTGAGTCCCTTCCACTCATACAATATTAAAATCCCTTATGGTACATTTTAGGATGTTCCACTCTTTCTCTTTGTTCTCCTTTCTTTCTCTTTTATCTCTCTCTATCCTCCAGCCCCTCCCACTTCACATTCCTTACCAGTCAGCTGACCTCTAGTCTCTGCCCCCAGCCATGCCGTGAACTATATGGGCGGCTGCGACAAGGCTGAGTGGGCAGCCACAGGCTCCAGGGACAGCCCTGCTGGGTGGCTGGGAAAAGGCTGGGAGAGCGGTGCAGGCTTCAGGAACAGCCCAGGATTGGGTGACCCCTGGCAAATCGTCATTCGACCCCCAGGTTGAGAACCACTGGCCTAGAACGTTAGACCTGGTTCACACCTATGCATATTGCAGTTTGCATATTCCAGGTGCATTTTACAATACACGTTTTTGATCCATTGAAGTCTATAGAACCAAAAACCTGAAATAAAGTCCCTGGCCCTTTCCATAAAATGCATAGATGTGAACTTGACCCATAGGAAACCATGTTAAATGGACTGTAGTGTTTTTCTGCAAAACTGCAAAAAAAATGCATAGGTGTGAACCAGGCCTTAAAGGAAATCTGGCAAGAGACATGTATAGGCAGATATTGGTGAAGTGGAACAGGTAAGCAGATCAGAAGTTCAGGCTCCCCTTGCTGCATGCACACCTGAAGTAATATAAATTACTCAAGCCAAAGACAGCCAGGCAACTAGCATTTTCATGCAATGTAAGCTCAAAAGTTTCTAATGAGGGAGGTTTATTTTCTATTTTTTATTTTTTTAAATATTTTTATTGAATAATAAGTAGTATTGTAACAAAAGTTCTCCCGCGCAGGGGAGTCGAAAAAAATAGAATAACATACAGAGAAACAGCTTTTAACAAAGAGGGTTCCCAGAGACATACACCATCTTGGCGGTTCTGCCATGTGTGCGGAGGATAGTGCTGAGGGAATTATACTTGTAGTAACGTGAGGAACAGTGACAACTGATTTAATTAGCTGCCAGTTGCCCCGAGACCCCGGTACCCCATATGGGATCAGACTGTGCCAGGGTACCACCTCAGTCATGGCTGGATTATACTGTCATGTTCTAGGTGCGAGGCCGGATTGCTAAGAGGGCGCCCCTTGCAACTAAGTGCAGCATAACCCTGGGAGTGAGACAGGGAATACAATGCCCAAAGGTGCACGGATTGCCGGATGCTGATGGCTGGATAGCTGAGAGTTGCTGGGGTGCATTGGGCAACCGTGCGTGGAAGTATTCCAGTGGAGAAACCAGGAACAAGGTCAAGGCAGGCCAAGGGTCATGTACCATAGGAGCAGTCCGAGAGAGGCACAACAGGGTTAATCAGGAACAGGGTCAGTAGCCAAGCGAAGGTACAGGGGTACAGACAGGAGCATAGTCAAGTCCAAGCCAGAGGTCGATGCAAGCGGAGATCAGGGTGAGTCAGGCAAGCCGTAACAGCCGTAAGTAACAGGAATCAGGTAATCAGATATAGGTAGCAGGTACTGGGAACACAGGGAACTGTTGATAATCCAGCAACTTGCATACAACTGCAGCAGGTTTAAATAAGCCAGAGGGCGCCAAACACTGTCACTGTGCGCGCCCGTGCGCGCGTCTGCAGGCACCTGCCGTAACGCATCTGCGTGTCACCGTTGGCGCGCATCTGCGTGCACGCATGCGCACAGGGATGCGCCTGGCGTGACCATGACAGTTACTGGCAGGATCGCCAGTCCTAAAACTACTTCCTTGACACCACCACTGAAATGCCTTGATATCCATCCCTGGAGGGAATAAGGGGTTATGAAAAATGTGGGCCAAGGATTGCCACTTAGATGTTATGGTGTTTAATTTATGTAGGGAGTCGCATAATGCTATTGAGTGAGATAGGGTAGGGGATAAAATCTGGGGCCTAGATCTAGGCGGGCGCCATATAAGGAAACAAATAGTGAAATTAGGGATAGCTTGTTTTTCCATTCCTATCCAGTCAGGTTTAGGGCCCCTGGCTAAGATTTGGCTCAGTTGTGCTGCCTGGTAGTACCACCAGAGATTGGGCAGTCCTAAACCCCCATTCCGTTTGGGTCTCAAGGGGGTCTTTTTGGGGATTCTGTGATTTGATTTGCCCCATGTAAATCGGATTATCAATGACTGTAGGTTATTGATATGGAGTTTGGGGACCGGTATGGGAAGAGAGCGGAAGAGGTATAGTAACCCTGGTAGGAGGGTCATTATAATGGCATTGACCCTTCCTAGCCAGGACAGTTTGTGTAGTGACCATTTATCAAGATCATTCTTAAGCTTCTTGAACATGGGTGGGTAGTTGTATTTATACAGTTGGTCTATAGTGGTCGTCAGGTGGATGCCCAGGTATGGTATGGAGGTGGTACTCCAAGAGAAGGGGAAATGGTTCCGTAATCTATCCACTAGGGACGAGGTGGTGGAAACGTTGAGGGCGACAGACTTGGACATATTGACTTGCAATCCAGAGACCTGTCCAAATTTGTGGGAGTGGGATGTTGTCTAAGAAAGTGCTAAGTGTATGTATACTGCTGGGGTTTGTTCCTGAGTATAGATTTGAATAGAACGAGTGGAATGCTTCTAGGATCTGTTTGGGATTTTGGATCAGGGTGCCGGATAGTGGAGTTTCAAGACATTAGGGGTTGAGATGAGAGGGGAGGTGATGAAGAGGAGGACATCATCCGCGAAGAGCGCGCATTTGTGTGTTGTAGATTTGAATAGAACGAGTGGAATGCTTCTAGGATCTGTTTGGGATTTTGGATCAGGGTGCCGGATAGTGATTTCGTTTTGGGCAGGGCATGAACCCTATGCTTAGGTGAGAGCTTCGCTGCAAATTGGGGGCTGAATTTGTCTAAATGGAGATAGAATCTGCCGCTTACCCATCTTAGGTGTTTTTCAGCTCTTGAGGTAAGGCCTGTATTCAGGGCAATTCTAGCTGCATCAAGTTGAGCTAGAGATGCGGGTGTGGGGTTGTTTTTGTGTGTTTTACTCATGGACTGAAAGTTTTTCTCTAGATTGCTTATGTCTATTTGTTTTTCTCACTTAAGGCGTGATACTAGCTGGATGAGTTTACCCCTCATGACCGCTTTATGGGCTCCCCATAAGGAGCTTGGAGATATGTCCGGGGTATCGTTAATGCGGAAGTATTCCTGTAGCCTTTTTTCAAGCATAGTACAGTGTACTGGATTGGTGAGGAGAGTCTTATTAAGGCGCCACTGGGAGGGACTTGCCTGGTTCATAAAACCAGTGATTTTAAGGGAGCCTAAGGAGTGATCCGAAGAGGGGACCTCACTTATAGAGGCCTGAGATGCTAAGTGAATATCTGAGGTGTGTAGGAAAATATGATCTATGCGTGCATACGTTCTATGAGGTGCAGAGAAATATGTATAATCCTCTGTGGTAGGATGTAATTCCCTCCAAGTGTCTATCATGCCTAGGGAGTGAAAGAGCTGGGCTATACGGAGGCTCTGTTTGGGGGGCCGTTTCAGGTGGGTTCTGCCTTATGTTGACTTATCTAGAAGGTGATCGAAGGCGAAGTTTGAATCGCCGCCCATTATTACCTTACCTTCAAGGTGGGGGGATAGGAGGGTTAGCATGGGAGAGAAAAAGGACGATTGGCCTTTGTTTGGGGCATAATAAGAAATGAGGGTGAATAGGGCGCCATTGATATGGCCTTTGACCAGTATATACCATCCTTCACTGTCCCTGATGGTTTGAGAGAGAGTGAAAGGGGTGCGTTTGGAGATGAGGACGGCAACCCCTCTTTTTTTATCGTCTGCATTGGCTAGAAAAAAGGTTGGATAGTTTTGGTGCAGAAAGGTGGGTTAAAGCTTTTAGGGAAGTGGGTTTCCTGGATTAGGATGATGTCTAATCCCCTAGAGTGGTAGTTATGGAAGGCCTTACATCTTTTAATCAGGGAATTTAAGCCTTGTGTGTTATGGGATGCTATCTTAAGGGATGCCTGTTTGGGGGTAGTGTTAGCCATGGATATGAGGGGGTGAGTGCAAGTGTATGCAAATAGTTCTTATCCGGTCCATTCGAGTAGGTGCACCCGTCCCGGGAGATTGGAATAAGCCTAGAATCCGAGTAGACCTGATTCGGAGAGCTCTCGTTGAAGGCACCTGGTGGGGGGGAGAGAGAAGGGCAGAGGAAGTAAGAAAGGGAGAAGAGAGAGGAAGAGAATGATTGAAGACAAGTCCAGTGTATTGAATATCCTGGACTCTCTGTAAGCAGGGTTGGCCAGCCAAGACCTGCTCCGAAGCCCTATAGACTGTAGGGATCGGTTTAAGGGCAACCCTAATTGGGGTGTCACCAAGGGAGGATTACTCCTCAAGGTCACAACAGGTGGAGTGGCAAGCGGCCCCGCTCCAGTCGCAGGGCCCCTTGGAAAACAAAGTTAAAGGAGGACCCCAGGTAGGGATATACAAATATCACATATAAGTTGCATACGTAAGAAACAAAAAACATATATCTCCTTATCCGAGTATACATAACAGTTAGTTCAGCCTTAAGGCAACAGTAACGGGGGGGTAAGGAAGGGAAGGGGTAGGGGGGTAGGGGGAGGAGGGGGAGGGCTGGGAGGTAAGGGAAGGAGGGAATGGATAAGGGTTAGGGGGAGAGGGGAAATATATTTGTGGGATGAAAACTATACCAGTTCTTTTGGTCCCAGTCCATGGCTTAAATGAATAACTGCAGCCTTCGTGGAAAGGAGAGTAGTAGAGGTTAGTGGACCTTGGGATATAATGAAAAAAAAAAGGGGGGGAGAGGTGGAGATAAGGGAATAGCTGGAATGGGAGGACAAGCCCAACAGGTCCAAAAAAGGACCAAGTGGGTGTAGGAGTAGCCACTACACCATCGGGGGTTCCGAGTAAATCAGAAGGATTGGAATCGGACCCCTAGGGGTCAGTCGGCTTAGGTGCTCATCTTGGAGGGATAGAGTCACTGTGTCTCTTTGATTGCTGTTTCACCCACAGCGGAGTAAGGGGGCTGTTCGGTGGAGGCCTCTTGGAGGAGTTGTCCGTCTGGTGGGGAGGTAGTTCCTGTAAGATGAACCCGAGTTGAAGGAGTAGACGTTCAGCATTTTGTAAGTTTGTGAAGCTGTAAGATTTTTCTTTGTACTGGAAATGCAAGCGGTCCTGCAGGTAAAGGCCCATCTGTACTTTATCATTTTCTGGGAGAGAACGTCAAGGAGAGGTTTGAGGGATCTCCTCTTCTGGGTGTGGAGAATATATCCGCAAAAATTTGGATTTTATTGCCATGTATGTTGAGATTGTCCCGATTGCGAGATTTCTTCATGATCTCCTCCTTCACCCCGTAGAAATGGGGTTATACCGCAATATCCCGTGGGAGACCATCTTGGCAGGGGGGTTGCAATGCTCTGTGGGCCCTATCCAATTCGTGATCCTGGATATCTGGGATGATATCCTTTATAAATGATTTGACGGTGCCTTGTATGTCACTGATAGATTTGGGTACTCCTCTGATGCGAAAATTGTAGCGTCTGCTCCTATTCTCTAAATCATCTATCTTGGAGAGAGCAGTTTCAAGTTGTTCTTGAAGTGTCTGGATGCATGTGGTATTCTGATTCGTGCGTGCTGCAGAGTCATCTACTGCCTGTTCAATTGTATCCATTTGGGCCCCCAGGCTCTGTAGGTCTGCTTTAATGGAGGAAGTAATCTGCATTGCATTTTGTGCCAGACCAGCAGCCAGCATGTCAGAGAAGCTGCTTAATAGCTGGGCCATTTCAGGGGGGTGATTGTGTAGCATGGGAGAGGCCTGTAGCGAATCTGCCAGGCTGTTAGGAGTGTTAATCAGGGGAGAGTGGGGGATGCCTGTCATTGATCTGCCCAGGAGTGATTCAGTGGAGGCTGGGGAAACAAGAAAGTCCTGTTTGTTACTCACAGGGGTGGATGCAGGCAAGGGAGAAGGTGGAGGGTCCACAATACTGTCCTGGGTTTCTGCGTCTCCGCATGGAGGAGCTGCAGCCGCCATCTTGGGAGGCTCAGGGTTAGCCAGGCTGAAGTTGAGCTGACGATTAACGTCCTTCTTTGGGTGGACCCCCGACATACAGGCGTTTGCCCCGTGCTGTCCAGAGATGGGGGGGTCATACTGAAGGTTCCCGCTGGATGTAGCTGATGTGAGGGCTGCTGGAGGACTAGAGCGGTGCGGAGCTCCCGGCTAGCGTGGCGATCCGGAAGTCCAGCAAATGCGCACTGGAAGGTTTATTTTAAAATGCATGTGGCATGCAAAGCTTTCATATTAGCTGTTCTCCAGTTAGCTGCTGAAGAGACTGTTTACTCAGCTTTTGCAAGGGGAAGCTAAAAGTTTTGTTTATTTCTTAGATAAATATTGTAGGTGCATGTGATTAGCCTGTTTGACATGAAGGCTGCTGCAGAGGTCAACTAGTGTGGCATGAGGGATGTTCCAGAAGTCAACTAGTGTGGCATGAAGACTGTTCCAGAGGTCAACTAGTATGGCATGAGGGCAGTTCCAGAGGTCAACCAGTGTGGCATGAGGGATGTTGCACAGGTCAACCATTGTGGGCATGAGTGCTGCTGCAGAGGTAAACTAGTATGGCATGAGGGATGTTACAGAGGTCAACCAGCGTGGCAAGAGGGATGTTCCAGATGTCAACCATTGTGGCATGAGGGCTGTTCCAGAGGTCAACTGGTGTGGCATGAGGACTGTTACAGAGATTAACCAGTGTGGCATGAGGGATGTTGCAGAGATCAAGTGATGTGACATGAGAGCTGTTCCAGGGGTCAACCAGTGTGGCATGAGGTTTGCTGCAGAGGTCACCCATAGTGGCATGAGGGATGTTCCAGATGTCAACAAATCTGGCATGAGGAATGTTCCAGAGGTCAACCAGTGTGGCATGAGGGATGTTCCAGTGGTCAACCAATGTGGAATGAGGGCTGTTCCAGAGGTCAACTAGTGTGGTATGATGGGTGTTCCAGAATTGAACTAGTGTGGCATGAGGACTGTTCCAGATGTCAACCAATCTGGCATGAGAAATGTTCCAGAGGTCAACTGGTGTGGCATGAGAGCTTTTCCAGTGGTCAACCAATGTGGATTGAGGGCTGTTCCAGAGTTCAACTAGTGTGGTATGATGGATGTTCTAGAATTGAACTAGTGTGCATGAGGACTGTTCCAGAGGTCAACTAGTGTGGCATGATGGATGTTCCAGAGGAAAACTGGTGTGCCACAAGGGCTGCTGCAGAGGTCAACCGGTATTGCAGTTGCAAATTACGCTAGTACCTAATTCATCTCAGTAAAGAGAAATAGAACCCCTCCCCCAATTCTCCAGCACACATTTAGCACACTCATCTTTCCCTCACTCTCTAATGCACCATATGCCAATGGTGGTGCTTTCTGTCTTCTCCTGCATTAATATGTACAGTATATCCATATGTATTCAATTATTACTGATGTCAGCTATAGCAATGCCCAGTGATTATGTGCTCTTATCGCAACATGAATCTATGGATAGGGTTGTTCGCTAAACACAATACTATCTTTAAGTGCCTGTTATTTCAATCTCAGCAGTCTTTAAAAGGGGCTAACTGCACTAAATAAACATATCGGTAGACAGAGGAATCGTGCAAGTTTTTATAAGAAATATGACCATAAAACTTTGAAACAAGCAAGTAAAACGTCAAAAACACAGTGACTTTTAATGCAGAATGCAAACTCTATCAAAAATGGTAGGTTATTTTGGAAGCAACTCTTCTGTATGTAAAGTTCAGACCTTCATGGTCTGAATGACAAGAGAACTTCCAGAGGACACAGAAGCGATTGTACATTGAAATTAGAGTGTCAGAGTGACGACCACCTTCTACACCTTTCTACAATTTCAATTAAGTGGTTTCCTGTTCGCTAGATGTAATTACATGCAATTTTAGACATGTTCAAAAAAATGTCACAGTCAGCCATCTTAAATGGCCTACCACGATAAAAAAAAAAACACTACTCATTACATGTGTTTCCTCTCCAGAGTGCCTTTTATTTGTGGTTAGACCCCAAATGGGAGATGATACTGTCCTTTTGTGAACTTGTAGCTCTCTGCAGCTCTCAAATGACACAGTGATTCTAACTGTAGTGCAGTCCTTTCCTTTGCTCGCCATCCACTCCCAGAATTGCTAACCTATCATAACGGAAGCTTCTGAAGAGATGCTGCAAAAAGGTGCCGGATCAGCACTCCAGATACAAAACAAATCTAAAAAGCATAAATACAATACACCCAAGGAAGAGATAAATGGATTAGAGGTGACACAATGTCCGAGGGGGGCTTCCTAAGGACAAGTGAGCTGTGTTGACAATGCTTGATTGCTTAAAGGCATACTATCCTTAAACGTCTCCTTTTGTAATCTGTGCCAAGTATAAGGGAATGCTATGGATTTTCTATCGTATTACTCCACTGTGCAATTTACCTACAAATTCGAGACTTGTGACTCTCCACTCTTACCTTGCTCTTCTTCATGTTAGGTGCATTCTTAGACCTTGGATGTTTAGGTTATAAATGCAGTCATGACACACAACCAGCAGTGCAATAGCATCTGATAATATGCCTCACATTAGGTTAATGTACTGGGAAAATTTAAGAATCATAGGAAGAGATGAACAGGGGTTGAACAAAAATATGGAAACACTACATAATTTGCAGGTGTGAAAGTGATGACATGTTTTACTTTGAAAGTGGAAGTGATGTAACATTCATTTGCTTCCACTGCATGATGAGACACCTACCTAACAGGTGGGAAGCCTCACTTCACTGCTAGTAATACAGAGTCATGTCAGAGGTTACCAAGTTTCAAATAAGGCAAATTGTTGGTGCCCGCTTAGCTGGAGCCTCTGTGACTGAAGTTACCAAATTATTTGCAGTGTCCTGAGGTACAGTATCAAAGGTTATGACGACATATACAGTTTCTGGGAAAACGTCATCTGATAAGCACAAGCGCGGTCTACATGGTCAACTGATCGAAAGAGACAAAAGGATGTTGAGCAGAATTGTGAAATAAAAATAAGAAAACAGCTGCTGCAAACGTGACTGCGGAGCTCAATCTCAATCTTCCAAAGCCCATCCACAAAAACTGTGCAGAGGGAGTTCACGGGCAAGCTACAACTGTTGCCAAGCCACTAAAGACCAATATCAATGCTCAGAAGAAGAGAGAGTGGTGCAACGCCCATAAATCATGGACTATCGATCAATGTAAGACTGTCATATGGTCCGATGAATCGAGCGTCACACTGTTCCCAACCACCAGACATGTCTTGTGCAAACGGTAAAGCATGGTAGCGGCTTCAATCATGGTTTGTGCAGCCATATCTTGATACTCTGCAGGCCCCATCATCACCTTGAAACGTAGAGTCACTGCCATTTACCAAGACCATAATGCTCCGATTCACACAGCTGGTGTTGTCAAATCGTGGTTTGACGAGAATGCAAACAAAGTCTCACACCTTTCCTGGGCGCTGCAGTCGCCAGACCTCAATATCATAGAGCCACTAATTTTGGAGAACAAGGTTCCGGCTTGTTTTCCGCCTCCAGCACGTTTGCAAGGTCTGGAACGATTTTTGCATGAAGAGTGGTATCAGATTCCATTATCCACCACCCAAGACTTATATTTGTCAATTCCCAGGAGAATTCAGGCCATCTTGGCTGCGAAAGGCGGTCCAACACCATATTAGGTAACGATTTTGTTCTTTTACCTGATGTTTCCTTAATTTTGTCCAACCCCTGTGGAACACAGAGTAAAGCCATGGCAGAAAAAAGGCCAAATGGTTCATTGATTCTGCTCCGTTTTTTTTATCTCATCTTATTTTTTGTTTTATTTTTGTCTGACTATAGAACTAAGTTTTTCCCAAACATGTTTGAATACACTTACTGTTGGTTGACTCACTACCTCTGCTGGAAGTGTATTCCAAGTAACAATGACTATTTCAGTAAACTTTCCTCCTGCTAGTTTGAGGTCAAGTGACAGAGCTTTTGTATAAGGTAAAGGGCTTACAGCTCAGGAGAAACTGGCATTTCCTATCATACTTAGTTCACGCTTTTTCTAGAAGAGCCTCAACTCTCGACATGATGACTCTCATTGTATCTTTTGGTGCCCACTCACTCCTGAGAGCAAAGTCACTTGAAGCTTGTGGCTAGAAGCTCAGAAAAGTACATGAGCTTCTTTAGGGCACAGTAGAGTGTTTTTGATCCCTACAGACTTTAATAGAACTACCGGACTTTGCCGCCCATGTCTGTGCTGTTACCGAAACTGTTGCAAAGGCTTGCCTGAATTAGGCACTGGTAGTTTAAAAGGGACCTAACACCAGAAAAAGCATCGGAAAAAAATACTGTACAATGGGCGGGACATTGTGAATGGCAGTTGTAAGAATTCCCAGTATTTGGTTGCACTTTTTTAACCATTTGCTGCTCACCAACAGTACATTTACTGCTGACAGGCAGCTCTCCCAGCCACCGCGACATAACCATATGTTGCACATACAGACGCCCCTTACTGACCTGTGTTGTGATTGGACACAGCACAAGTCTGTCAGCACGTTACAGCCAAGCATTTCGACTGTATACCTGCTGATCGTCTGTAGCCAATTACAACACAGAGTTCTGTGTTTAAAAACACACAAAGCATGGAACAGTGATCTGGCTGTTTCTTCTCCCTGAAATCAACTCTGAGTTCAGACAGAAAGACAGCCAGATCCTGTGAGTAAAAGAAGCACACATATATTTGTTAGGCACACCGTTACCCCTTGATTGTCCTTCTCACCCCTGTCAGCTCTTAGTGCCATTAGTACAGTGTACAGTATTATCACTGTATTAGTGTCACTAGTGACGTCAGTGTCAGTTAGCGCCACACTATCACAGTCACAATATGAGGTTGATTTACTAAAGGCAAATTGACTGTGCGCTTTGCAAAGTGCAGTTGCATTCTACAAGAGCAGTTGCTCCAGAGCTTAGTAAATGAGCAGAAGCTCTGCTGACTTCCATCATCCAATCATGTGCAAGCAAATATGCTGTTTTTTATTTTCCTTTGCATGTGATTGGGTGTTCTTTGCAAAGTGAAGCTTTACCTCATTTACTAAGCTCTGGAGCAATTGCACCTGCAGAGTGCAACTGCACTTTGCAAAGTGCACAGTCTAATTGCCTTTAGTAAATCAACCCCCATAAGTAGCTGATCATTACTACTAAAGTGTCTATAAGCTGCATTAAATTCCAATATATATATACTGTACCATAGTTTGCAGACGCTATAATTTTCACACAAACTAATTAATAAACACTTATTGAGATTTTTTTTTTTTTTTTTTTACCAAAGACATGTAGCAAAATACATTTTGGCTTAAATGTATGAAGAAATTTGATTTATTGGATATGTTTTTTAACATAAAGTAGATCTTATTTTTTTCAAAATGTTTGGTCTTTTTCCTTTTATATAATAAAGAAAAAAAAAAAACATCAAATGAACAAATACCACCAAAAGAGAGTTTACATGAAATAAAAATGATATAAACTTAATTTGCATACAGCATTGCATGACTGCACAATTGTCAGTTAAAGTAGCACAGTGCTGAAAAGCAAAAGTTGTTCTGGTCATGAAGGGGATACAAAATATGCAAACTTAAAAACTTAAAGATGCAAACTTAAAAAACTTGTTCTTAAGATTAAAGCAGGTTCTGACTATACGAAACATAGAAAACAAAAAAAAACTTCTATACGTTCCCTTTAAACAAACCAAACCCTATACACTATGGGATTTATTTATGGAATTTATATTTATTTTTTTATACTAGTAATGGCGGTGATCAGTGATTTATAGCGGGGCTGCAATATTGCAGGGGACAATCGGACACTGACACTTTTGACACTTTGTGGGAACCAATAAAACGAATACAGTGATCAGTGCTAAAAATATGCACTGTCACTGTAATATTGACACTGGCTGAGAAGGGTTTAAACATCTAGGGCCATCAAAGAGTTAACTGTGTGCCTAGCCAGTGTTTGTGTTTACTATGTGTGCTGCTTTTACTAGGTAAAGTAATGCATTCTAGTCCCTGCTTTGCAGGAACACAGAATCCATCCCTTTCCCCCATGTGAAAACAGCGATCTGCCTTGTTTACAGATCCTTGTTCCGTGTAGTTTACCATTGATCGTCAGGTGCCATAGGAATTTTTAATGCCTGGCAGCCAAAGATCGGCTTCTGGTGTAAATTATCGCAGCAGAAGTGGACTGGCAGCGGCGCATGCTCCCCCTTGAAGGCAGGAGTGCAGGATTACGTATATACAGTATCTCACAAAAGTGAGTACACCCCTCACATTTTTGTAAATATTTTATTCTATCTTTTTATGTGACAACACTGAAGAAATGACACTTTGCTACAATGTAAAGTAGTGGGTGTACAGCTTGTAGAAAAGTGTAAATTTGTTGTCCCCTCAAAATAACTCAACACACAGCCATTAATGTCTAAACCGCTGGCAACAAAAGTGAGTACACCCCTAAGTGAAAATGTCCAAATTGGGCACAAAGTGTCAATATTTTGTGTGGCCACCATTATTTTCCAGCACTGCCTTAACCCTCTTGGGCATGGAGTTCACCAGAGCTTCACAGGTTGCCCTGGAGGTCCTCTTCCACTCCTCCATGATGACATCATGGAGCTGGTGGATGTTAGAGATCTTCTGCTCCTCCACCTTCTGTTTGAGGATGCCCCACAGATGCTCAATAGGGAGACATGCTTGATCAGTCCATCACCTTTACCGTCAGCTTCTTTAGCAAGGCAGTGGTTGTCTTGGAGGTGTGTTTGGGGTCGTTATCATGTTGGAATACTGTCCTGCGGCCCAGTCTCCGAAGGTAGGGGGGTCATTCTCTGCTTCAGTATGTCACAGTACATGTTGGCATTCATGGTTCCCTCAATGAACTGTAGCTCCCCAGTGCCGGCAGCACTCATGCAGCCCCAGACCATGACACTCCCACCACAATGCTTGCCTGTAGGCAAGACACACTTGTCTTTGTACTCCTCACCTGGTTGCCGCCACACACGCTTGACACCATATGAACCAATAAAGTTTATCTTGGTCTCATCAGACGGCAGGACAAGGTTTCAGTACTCCATGTCCTTAGTCTGCTTGTCTTCAGCAAACTGTTTGTGGGCTTTCTTGTGCATCATCTTTATAAGAGGCTTCCTTCTGGGATGACAGCCAGGCAGACCAATTTGATGCAGTGTGCGGCATATGGTCTGAGTACTAACAGGCTGACCCCCCACCCCTTCAACCTCTGCAGCAATGCTGGCAGCACTCATACGTCTATTTCCCAAAGACAACCTCTGTATATGATGCTGAGCACGTGCACTCAACTTCTTTGGTCGACCAAGGTGAGGCCTCTTCTGAGTGGAACTTGTACTGTTAATCTGCTGTATGGTCTTGGCCATCATGCTGCAGCTCAGTTTCAGGGTCTTGGCAATCTTCTTATAGCCCAGGTCATCTTCATGTAGAGCAACAATTATTTTTTCAGATCCTCAGAGAGTTCTTTGCCATGAGGTGCCATGTTGAACTTCCAGTGACCAGAGTGAGATTTTTAACAATTTTAACACACCTGCTCCCCATTTACACCTGAGACCTTGGAACACTAACGAATCACATGACACCAGGGAGGGAAGATGGCTAATTGGGCCCAATTTGGACATTTTCACTTAGGGGTGTACTCACTTTTGTTGCCAATGGTTTATACATTAATGGCCGTGTGTTGAGTTATTTTGTTGAGCAAATGTACATTGTTATACAAGCTGTACACTCACTACTTTACATTGTAGCAAAGTGTCATTTCTTCAGTGTTGTTACATGAAAAGATATAATAAAATATTTACGAAACTGTGAGGGTGTACACACTTTTGTGAGATACTGTATATGTGATCCTGCGCACAGCTGCCGCTCTGTAGCAGTTAATCTACAAAATGCTGACAGGAGACAGACTTTTCTACTCAAGCTGTGGCTGTTTTCTAAAGACAACTGTCTTTAAAGTGGACCTTCAGTCATTTTTTTGCAAACTTTCCATCTATTAAATCTTCTGCCCTTGTTGTTTTAACTTTGGATAGTAAAACTTTTTTTTTTCTGCCAGTAAATACCTTATACAGCCCCCTTATACAGCTGCAGAGCTGGAGATGTGCCTCTCTGTGTCTGTGTAAATCCAGGAAATGAACAGGCAGCAGCTTCAGCTGCCCACAGTTAAAATGGATGCAGCCACACTTAGTGGAGGGAGATTTCTGCAACATATTTGGCAAGTACAGAATCACAGTATATATAAAATAATATGCAAAGTGGTTGGAGGGAAGCTTCGGAATGGCAAAGATGTTTTTATTACAAATTATGTGAGCAGACTGCAGTTCCTCTTTTTTGCACACATTTTGTTTTTGATACACATGAAAGGTATTTAGCTGATTTGACCTGACAGTTCAGTTGGGCTTTAAGTTTCAAACACCCAAAGAGAACTATTCTAAGGCGGATGAGCAATTCTTCATCTTGTTCCAGGATAGAACGGCCTGTATGACAAACACTATGCAGAATATAGACTGTATTGAATTTTCTGATCGATGCATTGCTAAATGTGTTACAAATGAGTTGACATTTGAGATTATCATAAATGATAAGAACAACGCAGACAGAAATTAGCATCGACATGAATCTGCTTGCCGTGCAACGGTGGGGATATCACTATGTAATTCTGCAAAGCGTCTGGAAAATCAGCAGAAGAGCAGGCAGCCTACGGAAATGTCAGTGATGAGATTATACAATACAGTTTAAACAAAGTGCAATATCAGATTCATAACTGAACGACATGTGATTGCTCAGACCATGGATCTGTTTGATGTGTAAGATCGCTGTATGCACAATTTACTGCATGCAGGTTTGAAACTGCAAATCTAGACAAGGAATATCCAATGGTAAATACAGCGCTTGGTTTCTCTGAGTTCTGGACACCTAATGCCGCGTACACACAACCGGACCTTTCGACGGACTCAACTCCGAAGGACTTTTCAATGGAGTTCCGACGGAGTTCCAACGAATCGGACTTGCCTACACACGATCACACCAAAGTCTGATTGTTTCAAACGTGATGACATACGGCCGGACTAGAATAAGGAAGTTCATAGCCAGTAGCCAATAGCTCCCCTAGCATCGGTTTTTGTCCGTTTGACTAGCATACAGACGAACTGATTTTTCAAACGGACTCGAGTCCGTCGGAAAGATTTGAAACATGTTCAATTTCTAAAGTCCGTCTGATTTTTTTGACAGCAAAGGTCCGACGAAGCCCACACACGATCGAATTGTCCGGCGGATTCGTTCCGTCGGACCTTTTTCTGTCGAAAAGTCCGGTCGTGTGTACACGGCATTACACATAAGGCAGTTCTATCCACCAAAGAGTGCTACCTACTCAGAAAAAAAATGCCTTAAAGTGGTATTAAAGTAAAACTATAGGCATTTTTTTTTTCATTTTGGGTAGAGCAAGGGAGGTTAATAACCCTATAGTAGGAAGAGCAAGCAACTAAAGAGATCTTCTTTAGCCACTTGCTTACTGGGTAAACCCCCCTCCTGCCCAGACCAATTTTCAGCTTTTAGAGCTGTCACTCTTTGAATGACAATTGTGCGGTCATACACCACTGTACCCAAATGACATTTTTATAATTTTTTTCCCCACAAATAGAGCTTTCTTTTGGTGGTATTTGATCACCTCTAGTTTTTTTTATTTTTTTGTTAAAAATTTTTTAAAAAAGACCAAATTTTTTTTTAAAAATACAAAACCGTTTTATATTTTGTTAATACATTTTGCAAACAGATCATTTTTTCCTTCATTGATGTACGCTGATAAGGCTACACTGATGGGCACTGATAGACTGCACTGATGGGCACTGATAGGCTGCACTGATGGGCACTGATAGGCTGTACTGATGGGCACTGATAGGCTGCACTGATGGGCACCAATAGGCTGCATTGATGGGCACTGATAAGGCGACACTGATGGGCACTGATAAGGCGGCACTGATGGGCACTAATAGGCGGCACTGGTGGGCACTTAGAGGTGGGGACAGGGGACATTGCTTGGGGGGGGTAGAGGACACTACAGTGGGGGGAGGGTGTGAAGGGGACAGAGGATATTGATGTTGGGGGGGCAGAGGAGACTACAGAGGGTGTGTGTGAAGTGGACAGAGGACACTGCTTTGAGGGGACACAGGATACTGCTATGGGGGTGTAGATGACATTACAGTAGGGGGTGGGTTGTGATGTGAGGGGACA
Organism: Lithobates clamitans; assembly: GCA_037952925.1. NCBI lineage: Eukaryota > Metazoa > Chordata > Amphibia > Anura > Ranidae > Lithobates > Lithobates clamitans. Next base: position 3,457,956 of record JBBGZY010000658.1, read on the forward strand.
GAGGACACTGCTATGGGGGGGGCAGAGCACACTACAGTTGGGGGGTGATGTGAAAGGAGACAGAAGACACTGCTTTGGAGGGGGGGCACAGGACACTACAATAGTAGGAAGAGCAGAGGATCCTACTGTGGGGTGAAGGGTGGGGCAGAGGACACCGCAATAGGGAGGCAGAGGACACTACTGTATGGGGGGGGCAGATGTCCCTACTGTGGGAGAAGGGGGGAGGAAAACTACTGAGGGTGGGCAGAGTACACTACTGTGAGAGGGATGATGTGAAGGGGTGGAGGATACTAGTGGACTAGTGGAGGACACTAGTGGGAGTGAGGGGGGCAAAGGACCCTATGCTCTGTTTTTATTGGATGCTTTATTTTTTTAAAGGGCGCCCCCCCCCCCTTACCCAGGTAGATCGTCCATTATTGTACACTCAGCTGCATGAAGGCCCTATTACCCTGTAGGGAAAGGGAACCTTGACTGATGGAGGCATGGATAGGAACTGGTCGTGGTTACACGCGATATGTAAAGTAGCGAAAAACGATTGGCTACTTAGATGTGAGGTGAGGGGGCGTCTGAACTCTAATAAAACTCCTCACTGAGGTAACATGGCTGGATTTAGGGGGGTGGTGGGGTGGGCAGTGCAACCCCAGATTTTAGTTGTGCCCCCCCTATGGACATTGGGCCTGGGCAGGAAGAAGCTGCCCATAAAATAGTGTCTGGCTGCAGCTGTGAGAGCTGAGCGTCTGTGACAGTCTCACAGACCCCAAGCCAGCACACTGGGGGATGGCTGACAATATGCTAAATGGACAAACTAATGGGGTAATACTCATAAGTTTGTGATGCTTCCGTTTTAGCACCTTCCTGCCCAGCCCCAGCATTCCGTTAGGGGCTCATTCACATGTACTTTGGTCTCTGAAGAGCAATCTTTGTTCAGTTCACTCTTCAGAAATTGACAGACAGTGAGGAGGCATTGTATCACCTCCTCACCGCCTACTTTAACCCCTAGAACCCCACACTAGCACACCACAACCGTGTGCATTGCAGCTCCATTCACTTGAAAGGGTTACATTCAGCCTGCACTATGCCCGCAGAAAGCAACAGAGGATATAATTTCTGCTACAGCCACAAAACACTGCCATATTGACCCATGTTCTTTGCTCTGCTCACCCGTCTTCTGCCCTGCTGACCCCCTGCACACCATCCTACTGACCCCTGTCCCCTGCCCTGCTAACCCCTGTACATTTGTACAAAGCACTGCTGACCCCTATACACTGCCATGGTCACCCCCTGTTTTTTGCTCTGCTGACCCCTGCACACTTGTATACAGCACTGCTGACCCCTGTCCTCTGCACTGCTGACCCTAGTCCTCCTCTCTTATGACCCCTGTACCCATTCTTATGACCCTTATTCCCTGCCTTCTGACCCTTGTACACTGCCCTGCTACCCCTGTTCTCTGCCCTGATGACTCCTGTACACTCACCTGCTAACCTCCCATTCTCTGCCCTGTTGACCCACTATACACTGCTCTGCTGCCCCTTGTCCTTTGCCCTGCTGACCCCCTGTACACTGCACTGCCGATTCCTGTTTCTGTATACTGCCCTGCTGACCTTCCATCCTCTGCCCCCCTGACACTTTTTAACGCACCCCCACATCAGACAGGCTAGACCCCTCCCTGTGAGGTAATCGTATGAATCTTGAGGTACCACAGCTAAGAAGAGTTGCTCGCCCTCCCGCCCTGCCTATGGTGTTTGTCACAGCTTTCTCAGCAATTTGTGACCTGGCTTGCCAGCATTAAAAGTTGCCTTAATGGGCAATGCCCTTGATTGGAAGTTGGGTCACTCTAAAGTCTGTCCAGCACTCATGTAAAGACAGGTCCTTTATGACTGCCACTGGTTAAGTATTTACAATGGAAATTGTTTGTATTGGAAAATATAAATAAAGATGAGGCCTTGCCCTTTCCAACATAATTGGTCTACGTGTTTTTTTGTGGGGGGGGCAAGGGTTGCTGAATGGTGGTGCTGGATATTTAAGCCTATGCTCCTCAGCAGTCATGTACAGTGTGTCAAACATGCTCTCAGTAAATGTTTAGCTTGATGACTGTCATAAATATGTAAAGTACACTAACAACGTTTTGTTAATAAATGTTTTAAATACACTGCTCAAAAAAGAAAAAGGAACACTTTGAAAACACATCAGATCTCAACGGGGAAAAATATCATGCTGGATATCTATACCGATATGGACTGGGTAATGTGTTAGGAACTAAAGGATCTCACATCGTTTGATGGAAATTAAAAATATCAACCTGAAGAGGACTGGATTCAAAGAAACCCTGAAAATCAAAGTGAAAAAATGATGCAGCAGGCTTGTCCATTTTGCTGAAATTTCATTGCAGCAACTCAAAATACCCAGTAGTATGTATGGCCCCCATGTGCTTGTATGCATGCCTGACAACATTGGGGCATGCTCCTAATGAGAAGACGGATGGTGTCCTGGGGTATTTCCTCCCAGATCTGGACCAGGGCATCACTGAGCTCCTGAACAGGCTGAGGTGCAACCTGGCGGTGTCGGATGGACTGTAACATAATGTCCCAGAGATGTTCTATTGGATTTAGCTTAGGCGAGTGTGGGGGCCATTCAATGGTATCAATTCCTTCATCCTCCAGGAACTGGCTGCATACTCTCGCCACATGACGCTGAGCATTGTCGTGCACCAGGAAAAACCCAGGACCCACTGCAGCAGCGTAGGCAGTGGCGTCACTAGGGTTGGTGTCACCTGGTGCGGTAAAACATGGTGTCACCCCCCATTCCTGTCTAGGCTGCCCAGCACCCTGCAGGCAGCAAACGGTCATGGGGCGCACCCCAAACCGGCTCCTGTAAATGATAGTATAGGGTGGTATAGTGGCAGGTTGAGGTGGTATAGGGCAGGTTGGGATGGTATGGGGCAGGTTGAGGTGATACGGGACAGGTTGGGGTGGTATAAGGCAGGTTGGGGTGGTACAGGGCAGGTTAGGGTGGTACAGGGCAGGTTGAGGTGGTATAGGGCAGGTTCGGGTGGTACAGGGCAGGTTAGGGTGGTACAGGGCAGGTTAGGGTGATATAGGGCAGGTTGAGTTGGTACAGGGCAGGTTGGGAGGGTACAGGGCAGGTTAGGGTGATATAGGGCAGGTTGGGGTGGTACAGGGCAGGTTGGGATGGTACAGGGCAGGTTAGAGTGATATAGGGCAGGTTGGGGTGGTACAGGGCAGGTTAGGGTGATACAGGGCAGGTTGGGGTGGTACAGGGCAGGTTGGGATGGTACAGGGCAGGTTGAGGTGGTACAGGGCAGGTTAGGGTGATACAGGGCAGGTTGGGGTGGTACAGGGCAGGTTGAGGTGGTACAGGGCAGGTTAGGGTGATACAGGGCAGGTTGGGGTGGTACAGGGCAGGTTGGGATGGTACAGGGCAGAATGAGGTGGTACAGGCAGGGTAGGGTGGTACAGGGCAGGTTGAAGCGGCACAGGGCAGGTTGGTGTGGTATAGGGCAAGTTAGGACTCTATGTAGTGACACTGCACTGCATTTACTTACAGCATGCTTCATGCCTGCAGGTGGACGGGGCTGTTGTGTCCTTGCCTCTCATCTCCTTCAGCTGCGGAATCAGCAATAGTGAAGGAGTCTGTGGGAGGAGTGGAGCAGGCAACCACACCCCCAGCTCCACCCACCAACTCCAGCTCACTTGGGGATATTAGCCTGACTGAGGAGTGTTACAAGCAGCTTCCTCCGAATGGGTGAGTGCCGCTCCGGTACAAGCAAAAAAATAACAGTGTTTAGCAGCGGCCCCGGTGTCACCGCTTTGGCGGGTGTCACCTGGTGCGGGCCGCACCCCCATAGCAACGCCACTGAGCGTAGGGTCTGACAATGGGTCCAAGGATTTCATCCCGATACCAAATGACAGTCAGGGTGCCACTGTCTAGCCTGTAGAGGTCTGTGTGACCCTCCATGGATATGCCTCCCCAGACCATCACTGACCCATGACCCACCATTAAACCAGTCATGTTGAACAATGTTACAGGCAGCATAATGTTCTCCGCGGCTTCTCCAGACCCTTTTACATCTGTCACATGTGCTCAGGGTGAACATGCTCTTATCTGTGAAAAGCACAGGGCGCCAGTGTTGGACCTGCCAGTTCTGGTGTTCGAAAAAATGGGGGGGAGGAAAAAGTGAATTCATAGGAAGGGAACAGGCAGGAGTCAATAAAGATTAGATAAATTTTAATGAAACAAAACTCACAATATACACCAATCCAAAAGATATCCTGATTAATCAGGTACCATCACCGTTAAAAAGGACTAACTGTCATGTGCAGACACAGGTGGCCACCTGTCACAACCAAACACTCATGATAAATATTAGACTTCATATACTATAGACAGATGAGCAGCCGAGATATCCATACAAGTTGTAAATATGCAGAATATTAATTGGAAGTCCGAAAAGCTTGGAGGAGGACAACAAGTATGGAATAAATGCTATGTGGTTGTGACATCAGGGTTTGATCAGCACTGGGTATAGTGATGAAGTAAAGGACTGGCTGTAGTAGGGGGGGACAATGATGTCAGAGAATAGTAATGGAGCGGACAACCAGGGAGAGATGAAATGGATGACACCGCCGTTGCTGCGGGACAGATATGTCTGTGGGCTGGTTGGTCGGAGCCTATCTAGGCCGGGAATGGCTCACAAGGCTGCAGACCAAGGGATGTGGATGGAGCATGCATGCAGCTAGGATGGAGGAGGCAGGATGAATGGTAAGCTGACACTGTAGGACGGAAGCCAAATAACACATGCGGTGAATAACTAAGTAAGACAGTCCCGGATCAGGGATGCAAAAAGGAAAGATCTCACCCTGTGTTGTTTGCCGTCTCAGTCAGGAAGTAAAAATTGTGGCTGTAGCCGTCTCCTGTTTGCGGAACTCCTTCGGTTGGATGGTCCGGTCCTGTGGAGGGTCATCAAAGGTATGCCTCAGACATCAGTAACAGATGGGCGGTGAAGATAAATGGACTCACATGAGTATTGCGTGTGAGATCCAGATAGCGGTCTCCCCTTCGGCCAGTTGCTGTAGTGGGGTTCGGGCATCCGCTGGTCTCGCGGATCAGTGTGACCAAGCCTGATAGGTGGGTCTGTTAGTCAGCAGATACGCTAGGAGCTGCGTGATGCCCGAACCCCACTACAGCAACTGGCCGAAGGGGAGACCGCTATCTGGATCTCACACGCAATACTCATGTGAGTCCATTTATCTTCACCGCCCATCTGTTACTGATGTCTGAGGCATACCTTTGATGACCCTCCACAGGACCGGACCATCCAACCGAAGGAGTTCCGCAAACAGGAGACGGCTACAGCCACAATTTTTACTTCCTGACTGAGACGGCAAACAACACAGGGTGAGATCTTTCCTTTTTGCATCCCTGATCCGGGACTGTCTTACTTAGTTATTCACCGCATGTGTTATTTGGCTTCCGTCCTACAGTGTCAGCTTACCATTCATCCTGCCTCCTCCATCCTAGCTGCATGCATGCTCCATCCACATCCCTTGGTCTGCAGCCCTGTGAGCCATTCCCGGCCTAGATAGGCTCCGACCAACCAGCCCACAGACATATCTGTCCCGCAGCAACGGCGGTGTCATCCATTTCATCTCTCCCTGGTTGTCCGCTCCATTACTATTCTCTGACATCATTGTCCCCCCCTACTACAGCCAGTCCTTTACTTCATCACTATACCCAGTGCTGATCAAACCCTGATGTCACAACCACATAGCATTTATTCCATACTTGTTGTCCTCCTCCAAGCTTTTCGGACTTCCAATTAATATTCTGCATATTTACAACTTGTATGGATATCTCGGCTGCTCATCTGTCTATAGTATATGAAGTCTAATATTTATCATGAGTGTTTGGTTGTGACAGGTGGCCACCTGTGTCTGCACATGACAGTTAGTCCTTTTTAACGGTGATGGTACCTGATTAATCAGGATATCTTTTGGATTGGTGTATATTGTGAGTTTTGTTTCATTAAAATTTATCTAATCTTTATTGACTCCTGCCTGTTCCCTTCCTATGAATTCACTTTTTCCTCCCCCCCATTTTTTCATATATGCTGCATGAATTCTGAGGAACACACCCACTACTTGATTGGTGTTAGCAGTTGTCTCTAATTATATGCAGACTTGTGTTGATTAATTTCCAGTCTGCTATTTGTAACATCTATTATCTTATAAACACAGAGTGTCACGGTTCTTTTATATCATTCTTTTTTGTGCCCAGTTCTGGTGTTCAATGACAAATGCCAATTGAGCTCCACAGTGCTGGGCAGTGAGCACAGGGCCTACTAGAGGACTTCGGGCCCTCAGGCCACCCTCATGAAGTCGGTTTCTGATTGTTTGGTAAGAGACAGTCACACCAGTGGCCTGCTGGAGGTCATTTTGTAGGGCTCTGATAGTGCTCATCCTGTTCCTCCTTGCACAAAGGAGCAGATTCCGGTCCTGCTAATGGGTTAAGGACCTTCTATGGCCCTGTCCAGCTCTCTTAGAGTAACTGCCTGTCTCCTGGAATCTCCTCCATGCTCTTGAGACTGTGCTGGGAGACACAGCAAACCTTTTGGCAATGGCACATATTGATGTGCCATCCTGGAGGAGTTGAACTGCCTGTGCAACCTCTATAGGGTCCCGGTATCGCCTCATGCTACCAGTAGTGACACTGACCCTGGCCAAATGCAAAACTAGTGAAAGAAACAGTCAGAAAAGATGAGTAGGGAAAAAAAGTCAGTGGCCTCCACCTGTAAAACCATTCCTGTTTTGGAGGTCGTCTCATTTTTGCCCATCTAGAGCACCTGTTGTTAATTTCATTAACACCAAAACAGCTGAAACTGATTAACAACTCCCTCTGCTACTTAACTGACCAGATCAATATCCCAGGAGTTTAATTGACTAATTTCGATACTCTTATTAAAAAGTGTTCCTTTAATTTTTTTGAGCAGTGTATATGGCCTATGATGTCATAGTTACATAGTAGGAGAGATTGAAAAAAGACACAAGTCCAACCTATGTGTGTGATTTTATGTCAGTATTACATTGTATATTCCTGTATGTTGTGGTCATTCAGGTGCTTATCTAATAGTTTTTTGAAGTTATCGATGCTCCCTGCTGAGACCACTGCCTGTGGAAGAGAATTCCACATCCTAACCGTTCTTACAGTAAAGAACCCTCTACGCAGTTTAAGGTTAAACCGCTTTTCTTCTAATTTTATTAAAAGGCCGCATGTCTTATTAAATTCCCTTTCGGGGAAAAGTTTTATTCCTATTGTTTGGTCACCAGTACAGTATTTGTACATTGAAATCATATCCCCTCTCAAGCGCCTCAAGTTCAGTGCTTGTAACCTTTCCTCATAATCAAGGTCCTCCAGTCCCTTAATTAGTTTTGTTGCCCTTCTCTGGACCCTCTCCAGTACAGCACATCCTTCTTGAGGACTGGAGCCCAGAACTGGATAGCATACTCCAGGTGATCAGAGTCTTGTAGAGTGGGAGAATTATTGTTTTATCTCTGGAGTTAATCCCCTTTTTAATGCATACCAATATTCTGTTTGCTTTGCTTGCAGCAGCTTGGCATTGCATGCCATTGCTGAGCCTGTCATCTACTAGGACCCCCAGGTCCTTTTCATTCCTAGATTCCCCCAGAGGTTCTCCTCCTAGTGAGTGGATTGCATTCATATTTTTGCCACCCAAATGCATTATTTTACATTTATTTCATTTGCCATGTAGTTGCCAACCCCATTAATTTGTTCAGATCTTCCTGCAAGGTTTCCACATCCTGCAGACAAGTTATTGCCCTGCTTAGCTTAGTATCATCCGCAAATACTGAGACTGAGCTGTTTATCCCATCCTCCTGGTTGTTTATGAATAAATTAAATAGGATTGGTCCCAGCACAGAACCCTGGGGGAACCGCACTTTCCACCCGGACTATTCCGAGTACTCCCCATTTATCACTGCCATCTGAACTCGCCGCCGCACCCAGTTTTTGATCCATGTACTCACCCTATGGTCCATGCCAATGGACCTTACTTTGTACAATAAATGTTTATGGGGAACTGTATCAAATGCTTTTGCAAAACACAGATACACCATGTCTACGGGCCTTCCTTTATCTAGATGGCAGCTTACCTCCTCATAGACAGTTAATAGATTGGTTTGGCAAGAATGATTCTTCATGAATCCATGCTGATTACTGCTAATGATACAGTTGTCATTGCTAAAATCTTGTATATAGTCCCTTATCATCCCCTCCAAGAGCTTGCATACAATTGATGTTAGGCTAACTGATCTGTAATTCCCAGGGATGAAACTTGGCACTTTTTTAAATATTGGTGCTACATTGGCTTTTCTCCAATCAGCTGGTATCATTCTAGTCAGTAGACTGTTCTTAAAAATCAGGAACAATGGTCTGGCAATTACTTGACTGAGTTCCTTAAGTGTGCAAGCCATATGGCCCCGGTGACTTATTAATGTTAAGTTTTTCAAATCTATTTCTAATTCTGTCCTCTGTTAGCCATGAGGGTGCTTCCTGTGACATGTCACGAAGATAAAGATTGCAGTTTTGGTTACTGAAGCCCCCCAATTCCCTCATGCAGACTGAGGAGAAGAATAAATTCAATACCTTTGCCATTTCTCCATCCTTAGTAACCAGATTCCTTTCATCATTTTTTATGGGACCAATATGATCTGACCTCCCTTTCTTATTATTTATTTACTTAAAGAATTACTTTTTTTTTTTTAACTCTCCTCCACTATATGCCTTTTGTGTTCTTAGCCGTCCTGATTCGTCCTGATTGCACCCTTACATTTCTTCTTGCATTCTTTGTAAAGTTGGAATGTTGATGATGATCCCTCAGCCTTGTATTTTTTGAAGGCCTTCTCCTTTTCCTTTTTATGCATTTTTACGTTGGAGTTAAGCCACCTAGGACTATTATTAGCGCTTTTAAATTTATTTTCCATTGGGATGCATTGACTAATGCCCTTATTTAATATGCTCCTAAAGCATACCCATTTTCCTCTGTGTTCTTTGTTCCTAAGATTTTATCCCAATTATTATCTTCTAGCAAGGATCATAGTTTAGAGAAGTTGGCTCTATTGAAATTCAGTGTCTTTGTATATACAGTCACCGGCCACTTTATTTGGTACACATGTTCAATTGCCTGGTAACACAAATTGCTAATCAGCCAATCACATGGCAGCAACTCAATGCATTTAGGCATCTAGACGTGGTGAAGCTGACTTGTGAAGTTCAAACCAAGCATTAGAATGAGGAAGAAAGGGGATTTAATTGACTTTGAACGTGGCATGGCTGTTGGTGCCAGAAGGGCTGGTCTGACTATTTCAAAAACAGCTGATCTACTGAGATTTTCAGTAGGGGTGGTTGTCTTGCCTAGGATGCTGATTGTCAGAGCGGACTCACTGGGGCAGCAAAACTTCTCCTCCATCCTGAGACATGTTGCCAGCCTCCTCCTCCTCCCAGCTGTCCTCTGACTCCCAGGAGCCGGCTCAGTGTCGCCCTCCGCACAGGCTGAGCTGCTGCTGACCTCCTCCACAGCAGCCATGATGGATGTCCTTCACGGCTGCTGCTTTCTCTGGATTGCCCAGCAGAGAATCAGTCAGCACCCCAGCCATGTGTAGGGTGGAGTCTTCAGCCCCTCGTGTTCCCCAAGCTAGTAGGGAAGTCTGCGGCTGTGGCTGTGCCCCCTAGGCAGCAGTGCACCCTGGGTGGCTGCCTAGTTTGCCTAGCAGCACCAGCCCTGAGTGTACCCATCTTCTGATGGCTATTTCCAGCAAGATAATGCACCATGTCACAAAGCTCAAATCCTCTCAACATGACAATGAGGTCCCTGTACTCCAATGGCCTCCACAGTCACCAGATCTCAATCCAATAGAGCGCCTTTGGGATGTGGTGGAATGGAAAATTCGCAACATGGATGTGCAGCCAACAAATCTGCAGCAACTGCATGATGCTATCATGTCAATATGGACCAAAAATTCTGAGGAATGTTTCCAACATCTTGGTAAATCTATGCCATGAAGAATTATGACAGTTCTGAAGTCACAAGGTAGTCCAACCTGGTACTAGCAAGGTGTACTTAAAAAAGTGGCTGGTGAGTATATGTATTTATCTAAAAAAATAAAAACAAATGCAGCCACTGCATCTAAGGACTGATACGCTGCAATATGTTACATTTTTGTTCTTGGTTTGTATATCAGCTTTATAATGACATTATCATTACAGGGTTAAATATAAATCATATCCTCCCTGTTAAAAGAATAGTTTTGATGGTTTGTGTTTTAAAAATCTTCTTTGTTGTTGATCTTTAGCCGATGAAGGTATTTGACACTTCCAGGTGTGTCAGATAATGACTTCCTTCTCCATGCTCTGGTTTCTCCTGCTGGCTTCTAGGTTACTACAGCACTAAGGATGAGCTCCAGCGTGTTCACACACCTCACGCGCAGAGCTCGTCAAGAAGTTGGCACTGCGCTGCGCTAATCACAGGCAGTGAGACATTGTCCCAACGCGAGGCTGCAGAGATCAGGAAATGTCTCACTGCCTGTGATTAGCGCAGTGGAGTGCCGACTTCCTGGTGGGCTCTGCACGTGGCGTGTGCGAACACGCCGGAGCTCATCCTTATACAGCACGTACAAGCCAGCAGGGGGAACCACAGCTACCAGAAAGGTAGATATTCAGAATTTCTTTCTATAGGAAAGCTTCAATTTTATTTTGACCTTGTAGTGACAGGGTCACTTTAACCTAACATGAATGCAGATGCCAATTTATAAAAAATACCTAAGGAGGCTGGACTCTCTTACCATTATTGAACATGGAGAACGTGGCTTAGCTTTATCTAAATTATTTTAAACTGTAGTCAGTTATGTTAATGGTTTATGATAACAGGTGTAATAAAGATTGCAGAATTCCAATTATAACACAGCTAGAACAGTTCAGTTTGGGGCCAAGCTGTCCTACATGGCTCTAGAAGGGATTGCATGCAGTAAACCAAATGCGGTTGAACATGTTATTACTGGAGCGTACCACAATGACCTTTGTACCCAGAACACATCTCCCTATATGTTGTTACAGGCTAAGCTGGACTTTGCTTTATCTCATCACAGCGAGAACCTTTATATGGTTGTAAATGAATAGGTGAAAAGCAGGAGACAATTCTATTACATCATCCTGTTCCTTTATGGTATTACCACTATGATCTTTTCAACTTTCCATTCACTAGTTGTAGTCACTCACAGCATGATTCCTCCTGTCTCCACATTTCCAGCAGACTGAGGCCATACACAGATTAAAGGTCCAGCAGAGAGTTTATCACAGCTTCGTTACAGATTATTCTGCTCAGTGAACACTACAAAGCAAAATTGGGAATGAGCCAGATATAAAAAAAAGTCAGTGCAAGAGCTTTCGGTCACATAAACTAGTGCAGATATATATTGCAATATTGCCTCAAACATATCATTTATCTTTAGCAAAGCGGAAAAGAGGTTTTCATTGCACCACTCATTCACATTTCACATGGCTGATTTCCATAAGACTGAAGTATGACCGCAGCCAAAGGAAGCAAAGGTAGCCACACAAAGCTGCCCATCATAGAATAGGATTCCATTATAAGACTCAACCTAGGTTGATGTGATGACCAAGAGCATACCTCCCACCTTTCTGATAGGGGGTATGCTACCCCCTCCCCAAGAACATACCTCCCAACCTTCTAGTATGGGAAAGACAAACCACCAGCATACCTTCCAACCTTCTACTATGGAAAAGACAGACCCCAAGCATACCTCCCAACCTTATAGTAGGGGAAAGACATACTAAAAGCATACCTCCCGACCTTCTGATAGGGGAGTATGCTATCCCCTCCCCAAAAGCATATCTCAACCTTCTAGTATGGGAAAGATGGACCAAAAGCATGCCTCCCAACCTTCTTGTAAGGGAAAGACAGACCATGAGCATACCTCCCAACCTTCTGATAGGGAGTATGCTACCCCCTCCCAAAAAGCATGCCTCCCAACCTTCTTGTAGAGGAAGATAGACCAAAAGTATACCTAACAACCTTCTGATAGGGGGTATGCTACCTGCTCACCAAAAACATACCTCCTACCCTTCTGGTAGGGAAAAACATACCAAGAGCATACCTTTTAACCTTCTGATGGGGGTGCAACCCCCTCCCTAAAAGCATACCTCCCAATCTGCTTGCAGGGGAAAGGCAGACCAAGACCATACCTCCCAACCTTCTGATAGGTGCAAGAAGGACCTAAGGCATACCTTCCAACCTTCATGACGAAAGTAAAACAAATCCTAACACCTGAGCAGTTTTGCAGCTTTGATACGTGTTAGTAAAACTGTACATTTTATCACAAGTACTTAGTGTATCCAGGTGAATTATACCTTGTTTTTTTAGGACAAATTTGGTGGTAAATGGTAATGAATACCTCCTGGCCCAAAATAGTAAAACAATATATATATATATATATATATATATATATATATATATATATATATATATTTATATTTAATTTAGCTTTATATTTCTTCCTATTACCGTAACCTACCACCAAGAACAACCCAAAATACATTTTCCTGCTCCTGAGTCCTGACGATTGCAGTGATAACACATATGTTTATGTTATTTGTTGTTTGTACCTGTAGTAGGACCTGACACTGATACTAACTAGCACTGCTACTAATTTTAAAAAAAATCTTGTTTTTTAATCCTTCCTAAAATACGCTGACTCTGACATTTGACCCTAACCTTGATCCCTCAACACTGACCTAGATAAAACCCTGATCTGGCTATTTTATCTTTATTTTTTATTATTATTACTTATTTATTTTTTCACACACTTTTGTTTGTATACATTTTTCTCCTCTGGCAAGGAGAAAAAGATACAGTGTATCTTTTGCCCTATTCATAGGAGAACTCACCCATGGAGCAGACTGTACAGTGACTGATCACTGTGAGAGCCAATCAGCTATCACAGCAATCAGGTGATTGAAACCGGGCCTCCCGCTTCCTGATCGTTAATACAAGACTCGGGGCTCTCAGTGAGAGTCAGGTCCCAGCACAAACACATGTATGCATATATGCGGCCTCCCCGAAGAAGACCTACTTTAGTGAGGCCACATATATGTGTACAGACGGCAAGGGGTTAAGGTTGGCTTAAAGTTCTAGATCTCTGTCTAAATTCTGTAAACTTCACGGACTGTACTAATGGTACGGCCATCATCAACCCAGCATTTTACAGATACATTCATTGAAAAAAGGGCAAGGCATTCCATGAACGGCGCTGGTGCTGAACAGGACCTGGAAGACAACGGTGATCACTGTAGTGGCGGTGAAGTATTATGCAATAAAATCTATACCTGGAGTTCAACTTCAAAGCGGGGTTCCACTCAAATTTTTAACTTAATCTTACCCCCTTCAGTTAATTGCATAGATGTTCAAATGCTGCACGAAAACATTTTTTATCACTGTAATTACCTTTATATTGTACTATATTGTGGCACTTCCTGTCTGTCCTCCCATGGGAGTAGGCGTGTTTATTGCCTTTCCCCGGCGCCGCACTGTCTCCTGGGAGCTTAGTGTCAGGCTTCCCAAGATTCAGTGCGGGAACAATGATCATGCGCGTGAACAAGCTGTGAATGAACAGCATTCACCGCATCCCAGAAATCAATGCTTGTGGGCTTCATATGCCCACAAGCAAGATGGAAACTGCCAGCATCACATTTTTTAAGTCATTTTTCAGTACGAAAACAGACAGAGGCGGAAATATTACACTCAAACTGTGAGTATTATTTTGGGATTAGCAAAGTGTCTCAATGACCTAAAAAAAAAAAAAAAAAAGATTGATCGCCGGACTCCCACTTTAAGATCCTTATTCTGGTTTGTTGAAACCTGAAGAAGGATGTCAAAATAATAGTATTTACTGATATATTAGGGATGGAGATGGCACAATGATTTTTACAACACATAGACAATCCCATTAAATAGTATTATTTGATAGACCATGTTCTACCCCAAAGAGCATTGACAATTGTTTCTTGCTTACGGTTCGAAAGCCAGTGACCAATAAATATTTAAAAAGGCTTGTCTATTTATTCCCCTCACCAAAGGAGCTTTTAATTAAAAGGGAAGAAAAAATAAAAGAACGCAACTGATTGAAATAGATGTCTTCTCTACCGGGGAATTCGTAAGTGCGGCATCAGCAGGGAAATCGCCAAATCCTTGTTCATAATTATTTTTTTTCTTTTTACCATAAATGTAATCTTCAGGATCCACAATGAACAGAAATAGCTTTGAGGAGAATAAATAAAAATTTAAATGAGATTAAATCATAGTGAGGGCCATTTATTAACTTATATGAAATGTAATAAATTGTTATGGAGTGTCAGATGGCTTTAAATAAAAAGGTTTAAAGTGCTGGAAGTGGTCCTGTGTTTGCGAGAAAAAACACATAAAATATAGGTTGAAGCGCATTTCCGCCCATCAGAAATGTCTTTTAGGAGTCGGATAACTCTTTGTACGCCAGCTGTGTCTTCAAGGCAAATAACTATACTGATAAAACATAAAATGGGGGCAAAATAAACATAAGGTTACAGAAAATTTCCAGTCAACAAAACATAAAAAGTCAGATTAAATATAATATACTGTATACATATTACCAGTGGCGTTGCCTCCATTAAGGGTGCATGGGCGCTGCCCCCTCTCTCCAGCCACCCACCTCTATGTATCATGGATAGATTCATGCATAGCATGAATCGATGCATGGCCGCTGCTGCCACCCCCCCTATTCAGGCGTCCGGACGCCGGGCGTCTGAATTCCAGCGCCGGGGTAGTTTTTTGAAGCACATGATTAGAGCCATAGGTTCTAATAGGCTTCAAAAAAGGTGAACTTGGGGCGCAAAGAATTGCGCTCGCAGGCCACCCAGGTGTGTTAGAAAAGCGAATGAATAGTCACAGTTGGCTGCATATGATGAGGCACAGTTGGCTGCATATGATGGGCACAGTTGGCTGCATATGATGAGGCACAGTTGGCTGCATATGATGGGCACAGTTGGCTGCATATAATGGGCACCGTTGGCTGCATATGATGGGCACAGTTGGCTGTATATGATGGGCACAGTGGCACATGGGCACATTATGGCACATACTTCATTAGAAATAAGTAATGTAACTGAAGCTGTAGAGAAAAACATATTTATTATTAGCTAAACTTCAGCTTTAATTTCTCCACAATGGTTATAGATACAGTGGAGAATGCAGGCTTGCTAGTTTAAAGTTATTTTACCTGTTGTTGAGAATAGACAGGAAGGAACGCTCTAAAAAAAAAAAGCTGGGATCTTTACTGTGCCAGTAACTTGTGCTACAACATCAAATAAAGTTCATAGTTTGTTGAATTCATAAAGCGGAGTTACACCCAAAATTGTAACCTCCACTTATCTGCTTCCTCTCCCCCACCGGTGCCATATTTGGCACCTTTTTAGGGGGGGGGGGGAATGGGTACCTGTTTTTGGCAGGCACCCTTCCCCACTATTAATATTTTTTGGGGGGGCGGCAAACAAACCTGCCCACCTCACTCACACATACTGCCTGCCCCCCCCCCCCCCCGGTGCACAGGCCAGCCTCAGAACTCACACTGCTCCCCACTCTCCGCACCGGCTCCCGCTCATCCTCCCATCTGCAATCAGAGCAATCTCTGCATCTGTTCGCTCCATCTCTTCCCTCTCGTGCAGCTCTCGTTACAGAGATGACATCATCCCAATGCTGCTCCTCGTTCCAGCTTGCCGAGGGGCCATTGCTTCACCTCATGGCAGTAAGTGGGTCCTGAGACCCAATTGGCTGGGAGTCCTAAGACTCATGGATTAGGGGTGGTGCCCCTGCGCCCCTAATGGAGCGGCCACCACTGCAGGAGACTGCGCCGTGACACTGTCCTTCGGAAGTTCTGCCCCCCTCCTCTTATCTTAGCTGATGGGCCAGTTAGAAAGTGCAGTGCACTTTGTGGATGCACAATAGGGAACTCAGAAAGGGAGCAATATCTAACTGGCCACAGGAAGGCTACTAAGGGCAGGAGTTGGCTAGAAATAATGATGTAATGATGTCACGGTGTTACGCAGGCACTAAGTGACGCCATCCCTCAACTATCGCGCCGCTGGTCCTACGCCGCAACGTCATTACTTCGAGCATGGTGAGAGGAGTCCTATAAATTGACGAAACATGTTGGGATTGTTACACCATGACAGCCATTTGTAAATAATGTTATTGTGGACATTGAATCTGAAATGATCAAATGGTTTTAATTATATCCTCTATCTTCTTTAAAGATTTTTAATATGAACTCAATAAACTATATACATTTTATTTGATGTTATGGCGCAAGTTACTGCACCTTAAAAACTCCAGCTCTTTTTTTGAGAACGTTCTTTTGTGTCTTGTAGTATATATATGGGATTAACTTGTCTTATGGCATTTTTTTTTTCACAGGCTGCATTTTTAAAGTGTTTGAAACCTAATTAATTAAGGTGTTTCCTACCCACTTTTCTTAAGCCTAGTACACACGATGAGAATATCAGATGAACGATTGTTCGTTCTTTTTTTTTTTTGCATGCTAGTCGCTTAGGTTATTAAAGTTACGAAAATTCTCGTAACACAGAATACAACTTCGGAAGAGATATAATGTATTGTATTGTATTGTGTGTATTATTTCATTATTGAGCATTCATGGCCTTGGTCACTTGATATTTTTCATATAAATACAATACTAATTACACAAAAATTGTTTGTTCTGTTATCGTACGAGAAAAACATTTCGCGCTTGTCTCTTCGGATATTTTTAGGTTTCTGCCTAGAGAAAATAAAACAAAAATCTCTGTATGCTGGTTGCATGGCATTCATATGCAGCAAATGCCCTCTACATGGGTTTTAGTGCAGTGCTATTCATTTCTATGGGCCTGTAAAGAAAACAGCAGTGCAGTTAAAATCAGGCAGGCTGCATTACAGCTCAGAGATCTCACCAGGGCAGATTTACTTCCATTGTGACCCTGCGTTTGCTGTGGTTTCCTAAGGCAGCTACTGTATATACTTTCTGCTGTGTAGGGAACTTCACTATCAGCATGATCTTAAATATTGGTTTGTGGAAAGAATGGAGGTTTATTATGGAGAAGGAGAATTTGTAATTACACATTGCATGCTTTAATCCCCAAACAACACACTGGGGTCGAAACTGGAAAGTACAGAAACTGATGCAGCTCTGCATAGAAACCAATCAGCTTCCAGGTTTTATTGTCAAAGCTTAATTGAACAAGCTTAAGTTAGAAGCTGATTGGCTACCATACACAGCTGCACCAGATGTTGCACTTTCCAGTTTAAGTAAACAAACCCTACTTTGTTTAGTTGTGGATAGAATGGAGAGCGACAGAAAATGAAAGAAAATCTTTCTATTGGGGACATAGAAAAAAAATAAAACCATTTTCAGCACAGTGAAAGGGGTTTAAATGTTGTACTGTATTTGTTATGTCAATGTTACACCCATAAGTAAGGGGGAAATCTTACTAGGGTCACAGATTGAAGTAATAATCGGACCAAAAGGTTTATGGCCTAGCTTACACAATGCGGTGGGGGGGGGGGGGGCGTAAAAACAGATGGTTTATCTTTGTTTTAATTGCCCCCACCCTAAAGCTGCAAAAGCCATATTGGGGTATACACATGGCACAGCTTCCATGCTTTGCATCATGGCGTGGATAAAACTATCCCCTTTATCGTGTTCGGTGGACAGTGCTGCCCACTGGATGTGACCAGCTCTAGTGCAATGCATACGGTTGTAATGCAGTGGTGTGGACTTTTAGGGGTTAAAACAAGCAATGAGGACGTGACACAATGCTGCCTCACCACCTGTCAAGTGCCCTCCAGATAGCAATTAATTCCAGCCGAGTCCACATCCTAATAGACGCAGTCACTGTTTAGAGCCACCATTGTATTCAAGCAGCTACAGATGCTATAGCTGCATGAGCACAATAGCTGGCAGCTACTGCAGCATGAATGGGGAAACTGATTGATTTTCTTTTAAGCAGCCTGCAAGTGAAAGAGAATAAATTGTCCCATGTATGGCTAACTTTAGATACATCAACGATGGCTGAAATCAAGAGAAAATCAAAATGGTAATTTATTGCACATTCCATAATTGACACAAATATATCAAATCAATTTCCAGATTTGATGCAGACATATGTAAAAAGAACTGACACAAAGAGATTCATATACTAATATAATTCATATTATAATGGTTAAGTAATATTTCATAAAAAATGAAATGGTTGATCTCTGAATGGTATATCTAGGCATCTATGGGGTTCTACGCATTTCGTGGATCCCTGTCCACTCATCAGGAGCTTGATGCAAAAGATTTATGTCAGCATCAAAAATACACCCAGTATCTAAGAGAGAAGTGAAAGCGCCAAAAAAAAACTGTCTGACCCGGGACCGTGGGGGGGATGGGCCACACGGTTCAAAGGAGAGGGAAAGGGGGCCAGCCAGAGGACAAACCAGGACATCAAGTGCAGTTCCATGATATGTGAAAGCACGCGTAGACCAAACTCATCTATAATGTGATGTGTTTGTAAAAGGTGATCCCGGTGTCCCCACCAAGTGAGAAAGGCTAAACTTTTTATTTCTGCACAACCCCCACTCCCTCCCTGGGTTTATTAATAAAAAATATATGAAGAGATGTGGGAAAGGGGAGAACCCCACAAAAGTAAATAGGAAATACTTAGGTGCACAGTTATGATGGCATAGAAAGTATAAATGTTATAATGATAATGGTGATGCGACATATCATGGAGGACATTTAGGGATAGAGGAACATCATTGTGCATGCTTCAGATCATATCCTTTCTCCTTGAAATCCACAAGTGACTCGCCAGCTGCTCAACAATAATGCTGGTATTCCAAATGGAAACACTGCCATGTGTGAATGATGGTTGGTTACGGTAGGAAAAGTGTGCAGTCAGATGACAGCAAGGAAGTGTGATATCGACCGGAAGTGAAGTTGTGATGATGTCACACATGGGAGCAGAGCTACGTGTTTCGTGGCAGAGTTCCTTTTATCAAGCATACCCACATGCTGTGTTCATCTTTGTGCATGTGAGTGTGACACTTAACTTTCTGACATTTTTTTCCCCGTATCTTCACATACACTATATTATCAAAAGTATTGGGACGTCTGCCTTTACAAGCACATGAACTTTATTGACATCCCAGTCTTCGTCCATAGACTTGGGAGTTGGCACACCCTTTGCAGCTCTAACAGCTTCAACTCTTCTGGAAAGACTGTCCACAAGGTTTAGGAGCGTGTCTATGGAAATGTTTGATTATTCTTCCAGAAGTGCATTTGTGAGGCACTGATGTGAACAAGAAGGCCTGGATCGCAGTCACCGCTCTAATTAAGGTGTCCGTTTATGAAGCAGTGAAATCTATTCACTGCTTCATTCTCCGGCATTCACAGTGAAGATCTTTCTCCTCTGTGTGCCAGTTTATGAAGCTTTGTAGATCACTTCACCTTTGGAGGAGTGAAGTGATCTACAAACGCTTCCAACAGTGGAGAACGGCCCCTGATACTGGAATCTCGTGAGACTTTACGAGATTACAGCACCAGAATCCCAAGATGTCAGTTTATTAAGCAGTGATAAATTATCACCGCTCAATACACGGACAGACGGCATGGATTAATGTCAATAAAATAATGAGTCCCCCTACATTATATACATATGTATACACACACAAACATTATATATACATGTATATACACACACATTATATATATATATATATATATATATATATATATATATACATATACACAACTGTCCCTGAGCCACCCCCATCAAATCATTCTTTGCAGCTATTACCTTTTGTACCACCACCCCCTCCCTTTAGAATGTAAGCTCTACGAGCAGGGCCCTCCTGTACCTTTTGTATTGAACTGTACTGTAATTGTGTTGTCCCCCTTATACATTGTAAAGCGCTGAGTAAACTGTTGGCGCTATATAAATCTCGTATAATAATAATATATATATGTATACACATAAATATGACAGGGGGACATGCTTACAGTGTTGGGGGGTCTGAACGAGGCATAAGGAAGTTAAAAATCTTCCTCCTCAGATCCCCCGGGATTCTCTCTTCACTCCCCGATTCACCACCTCTGAGCTGGTGAACCTGGGAGTGTGAATTCTGACACAGATCGCCAGTGAAGCGCTGAGATCACCGCTTCATAAACTGGCTGTTACTGTGTCATTCAATGAGGATTCTCCATGTGTAGAGATAATCGGCGGGAGAACAAGTTCAAACATGTTCTCCCCCGATTATCACTGTTTCATGAACTGTTTATGGACTGTGATCAGCGGCGATCCTCGGGATCACCGCTGATCACTGCTTCATAAACGGACACCTAATCCCGAAGGTGTTCTATTGGGTTGAGGTCAGGACTCTATACAGGCTAGTCAAGTTCCTCCACCCCAAACTAACTCATCCACACTTTATTGCCAAAAGTATTGTGCCACCCCTCCAAATCATTTACTGGAGAGGGGTTATGGTGTGGGGTTGTTTTTTTAGGGGTTGGGCTTGGCCCCTTTGTTTCAGTGAAAGGAATTCTTAAAGCGTCAGCATACCAAGACATTTTGCACAATTTAATGCTCCCAACTTTGTGGGAACAGTTTGGGGATGGGCCCCTGCTTGTTCCAACATGACTGCGCACCAGTGCACAAAGCAAGGTCCATAAGGACATGGATAAGCGAGTTTGGGGTGGAGGAACTTGACTGGCCTGCACAGAGCCCTGACTTCAACCCGATAGAACACCTTTGGGATGAATTAGAGAGGAGACTGCAAGCCAGGCCTTCTCGTCCACAGCAGTACCTGACTTTACAAATGCGCTTCTGGAAGAATGGTCAAACATTCCCATAGACACACTCCTAAACCTTGTGGACAGCCTTCCCAGAAGAGTTGAAGCTGTTATAGCTGCAAAGGGTGGGCCAACTCAATATTGATCCCTACGGACTAAGACTAGGATGCCATTAAACTTCATGTGCGTGTAAAGGCAGGCTTCCCAATACTTTTGGCAATATAGTGTATACTATGCTCAGACAGTGGCGCTCTCTCCCGCCCTTCTTTGCCTTACATGTACTGGCGAGAAGACTCCAGAGCTTATACGAGAGGGGGACTGCTTATTTTCACGAGGACTCATTTTGCCCCCATTTCCCTATTTCTCTGATAGAGGAGCACTGTACTAGCTTTTACTCTATTTTGCACTGGGCTACATGCACTACCCCTCCTAGGGTCTGTGTTTGTGTATTATAATTTCCACTTGTACGGTGGGAACATGTTGACTCTCTTTTGAAAAAAAAAATTTACCTTGTACATTTTCCTCATCTTACATTTTGTTGCTGTCCCTGAAGCAGTAAAGAAAACAGGTGCCTGATGTATTTTTCTTCCTGCCTATCAAAAGGGGTTAAAGAAACTTTTCACTTTACAAGGTGTAAAACTTTGTACAGTAGTAACTAGTGCAAACTGCTTTCTAATCTAATGCTTTTTATTGTTGTGCTCAGTCTGTAGACTTTGGCAATAGATTTTTCCAAGAACAAAGCATTATCAAAGTTAAGAGATACAAATTAGGTCATTTTGATCCTTAAAGATATGATCTTTTTCTTTCCTTTATAATACTAGTAAGAGCGAAGTCTGCAGAGGTAGAGTTGAATTTCAGAAATTAAATTACAGAATATCCTGCATGTACTTGCAAAATTTCAACAGTGAGTGAATTACTCTGTTATTCTATGTAAATGAAAGTCGCCATGCGTAAGAACCCATACACAGTATTAGATTTTCTGCAGATTTTTGTCTTCGGATTTACCAAAACCATATAATATGAGGTCAAACCTTAAGAGTTTCAATTTGTATGCAATCAGGCAGGCCCTTGCGCTACAAGGTTTTGGTAAATCTGAAGACAAAAATCTGCAGAAAATCTAATAGTGTGTAGGGGGCCTTATTAGAGTAAAAGGAGTGCGCAGTGAAATTTCAATGCATTTTTTTTCTAGTTTTAGTAAGCGTAAGGAAGGTTAACCCCTTCACACCTTTGGGCTTTCATCTGGTAGTAAATGGTAATGGAAATCTCATGATTTTTCTTTTTATTATCAAAGGAAAACTTGCCCAAAATAATAAAATTAAAAAAAAAAAACATTTTTTTTTAAATTTAGCTGTACATTCTTGTTACTATTGCTTGTTACTATCATAATCTTTCACCAAAGAACAACCTAAAATAAATGATCCTGCTCCTGGCGATCACAGTGATACCACATATGTGTATGTTATTTGATGTTTGTACCTATAGTACAGCCCAGAAACAATAGTGCGTGTTTTGCTTTTTTTTATCCTACCTAAAACACACCGACACTAACATTAACTGACACTGATACTGATTAAATAAAAAAAAAATTCGGTCCAAAAAAAAATACCGACCCTGACCTTCACCCAAATACTAACCCTGGCACTGGCCTAGATCAAACATTGATCTAGTTTTTTCTTTGTACTTTTTATTTATTTATTTTTTTTATTATTATTTTATTTTTATTTATTTTTTTACACACACTTTTTTTTTTCTCTGCAAGGAGAGATAATTATAATGTATCTCTCTCCTCCATTTACAGAGAAAGAAAACACAAGCACGGGCTTCACAGTGACTGATCACTGTGATAGCCAATCAGAGGCTATCACAGTGATCAGGTGACCCGGAAATGGGAATTCCGGGTCTCGATCGTTAGTACGGGGCCCGGGGCTCACGGTGAGACCCCGGTCTCTGCTGGGAGTGCACAAAGGCAGAAATATGCGTCCCAACTGAAAAAATCCAAGTTTAGTGGGGCTGCATATTTGTGTTACATTGGCATGAAGGGGTTAAAAAAGAATTCCAGGTA
Source organism: Lithobates clamitans (assembly GCA_037952925.1). Taxonomy (NCBI): domain Eukaryota; kingdom Metazoa; phylum Chordata; class Amphibia; order Anura; family Ranidae; genus Lithobates; species Lithobates clamitans. Next base: position 3,480,981 of record JBBGZY010000658.1, read on the forward strand.
TGGCATTTTGTTAAATTGTTACATTGGTCCAGTTAGACCATAATAACTATATATATGCTGTAACTGTGGGATCCTTTGGAAGCTGGAAATCAGTGGAGTAGGTATCGCTACTCCAGTGATCTCCACTAGCTTCCGTCCTGTACCAAGCAGCTGCCCTTGTTGCATTCTGAACATAGGAGATTGACCACATTGCACGGGCACCATTCAGAGACTGTATTTTTCTGGATTAATGCAAAGCATGGTGATTGGACGAGGTATAGAGGCGTCCAATCAGGAAATACTTTGCACATAGGAGGTTGGCCGATCAGCATGCGCACCATTCTGAAAATGCTTTGCACGATCTCAATGAATTCACAGTGTCCCCTGATTGGATGAGGTGGAGAGTATGACGTTACCTCCCATCTCTCTACCTCATCCAATCAGAGAACATTTTGCATTCATTGAGAAAATGCAAAGCACCCTTGCCAAGCAGGCAGTGCAGAACAATTATTATTATTATTATACAGGATTTATATAGCACCAACATGAGGTCAGACAGTACCATCACAATACATTTTGATTAGCCCCTTTCACACTGGGGTGGGGGTGTTGTTTACCGTCGGTATTCGGCCGCTAGCAGGGGCGGTTTTACCCCCCTGCTAGCAGCCGAGAAAGGGTTAAAACCTTTGCCGGCGGTATAGCCGCGCCGTCCCATTGATTTCAAAGGGCAGGAGCGGTAAAGGAGCGGTATACACTCCGCTCCTTCACTGCTCCAAAGATGCTGCTAGCAGGACTTTTTTTCCCGTCCTGCTAGCGCACCGCTCCAGTGTGAAAGCCCTCGGGGCTTTTACACTGGAATTAAAGCAGCGGCACTTTCGGGTCGGTTTGCAGGCGCTATTATTAGCACAATGGTGCCTGCAAACCGCCCCAGTGTGAAAGGACCCATACAGGAGGGAGGGGGGGGTTGTGCTGGGGACATATGGGGGGAGAGAGGATTTGAGCTTGGGTGGGGATGGGGGGCAAAGATTTGCACTGGGAGGGGGGGTTTAAGCAGGGGGGTGGATTTATACTGGGAGGAAAGGAGAATGTATGCTTAGGGGGCAAGCACTTGGTTTAGTGCTCAATTTTTTTTTTTAGGAGGGGGGGGGGGGATTTTTGTTGACACATATTCATGCACCTTGGGGGAGGGGGGCACAATTTGGTATGTTTGACCTGGGCTCTAGATGACCTTGACCCGGCACTGACAGGAGGAATTGGAGGGCCCTGCTCATTACAGCTTACAGTGCCCTGGATGACACCGCCTAGGCCTATGTAGCAGATGATCAGAAGGATAGGTATTAAGCATTATTTTTTTAAAGCTGGCTATAGATTACTTGAATTTCAGCAGAGTCCTGTTGAATTGGGCTAAATTAGAGCCATGGTGGCTCATTGCTACTCCAGCCATCTCCACTATCTTCTGGGTCCTGTGCCATGCAGCTGCCCTGATGCATTCTGAATACAGGAGGTCAGCCTCATGGCATAGGCACCATTCAGAGAATGCTTTGCAAGTTCTGAATCAATGCAAAGAATTCTCTGATTGGATAAGGTAGAGAGAGGCATCCAATCAGGGAATTCTTTGCAGAGAACACCCGTCCAATCAGAGAACGCTTTGCATTAATTCAGAGAATGCAAAGCATACTCTGAATGGCACTTATGCCGAGCAGCTGACCTCCTCTGATCATAATGTAGCAGGGCAGTTGCAGACAGACCAGACTAATATAATCAAGCAGAAGAAGTGATGTAGCCCCTGGGCTCAAAAGGAGTGTATAGGCAAAAGGCAAAGTACAGTTTTCGGCAATTATTTGCGCTGGCTTTGCTGCCCCCTAAGGACAGGCCAGGGAAACCCAAAAGAGTAGCCCCAAAGACAAGACAAATGTCAATATCAAATAAACACATAACAGTCCACAGATTGCGCTGAACAGTCTCGTCCACTGGGCTCTGAGGGAGAGGGGGGTCTCCCCTCGAAACGCGTCAACTGTTTGGACATTTCCTCGTGTTTTGAGACTTGCCCAGTAGGCGAGACTGTTCGGAGCATACTGTGGACTGTTATGTGTCTATTTGATGTTTGTGAGTATATATCTATACTTATATGAATAAAGCAATCACAAAGATAATGCGCTAGGCTTGTGCGCCCTCTGATGATTTACTAAACATGAATGTTTCTCCCTGCATGGTGCTCACTTCTAATGTCCAGAAAAAAGTTTAATTTTATTTTTTTACATTTCCCTGAATATGATTGATTATTGGAACTGATCACAAGCTGGAGAACAATAAGTGTAGGTAAATCCCTGGATCCCTTTGTGTGTCCTTCACGTCTCTGGATGTCAGTGGCACTGTGTGTGTTTCTTTGTGTCAGAGCATATCGGCCATATCATCCTGCCTGTCTTTCTGTTTTCCGGGATATCAGCCTGCATGTCTCTACTTGTCCCTGGATATTAGCCGGCGTGTCTCCAAGTGTCCGTGTACATGAGCCTTTATGTTTCTGAGTGTCTCCGCTTATCAACCGGCATGTCTCTATAATTCTGCCGAATATCAGCTCGCCCATTTCTCTGTATACATGGACAGCAGCATTTATACCTTTTGTTGGTAGGCATCATGTCTTCCTGTGTACCAGTCTCTGCATCAGTATGGTGCTGCTTGTCTGCCAATATAGATTAGTGGGTCCCCAGGTATTGGCCTGCATGCAGGTCTGACATCTAAAATACTAAAGCCCCATTACCGAGATTTCTTTCTGCCATTACCTAGACCTTAGTGCTTGTCTGTCTGGTCAGTTACATTGGGATCCACAAAGCAGCATTTTACAGCAGGGTCCCTCTGTGTCAGTGTGCAGCAGAACCTCCCAGCCCTAAGTGTCAGTGTGCAGCAGAACCTTCCATACCCGAGTGTCAGTGTACAGCAGAACCTTCCATACCCAAGTGTCAGTGTACAGCAGAACCTTCCATACCCAAGTGTCAGTGTACAGCAGAACCTTCCATACCCAAGTGTCAGTGTACAGCAGAACCTTCCATACCCAAGTGTCAGTGTACAGCAGAACCTCCCAGCCCTAAGTGTCAGTGTACAGCAGAACCTTCCAGACCCAAGTGTCAGTGTGCAGCAGAACCTCCCAGCCCTAAGTGTCAGTGTACAGCAGAACCTTCCATACCCAAGTGTCAGTGTACAGCAGAACCTTCCATACCCAAGTGTCAGTGTACAGCAGAACCTTCCATACCCAAGTGTCAGTGTGCAGCAGGACCTTCCAGACCCAAGTGTCAGTGTACAGCAGAACCTTCCATAGGAAAGTGTCAGTGTGCATAAGAACCTCCATGACCTAAGTGTTAGTGTGCAGCAGAACCTCCCTGATCCAAGTACCAGTGTACAGCAGAACCTCCCTGACTAAAGTGTCAGTGTATAGCAGAACTTTACAGGTGTCAGTGTACAGCAGAACCTTACAGACCCAGGTGTCAGTGTACAGCAGAACCTTACAGACCCAAGTACCAGTGTACAGCAGAACCTCCCTGACCCAAGTACCAGTATACAGCAGAACCTTCCTGACTCAAGTGTCAGTGTACAGCAGAACCTTGCAGACCTAGGTGTCAGTGTACAGCAGAACCTTCCTGATTCAAGTATCAGTGTACAGTAGAAACTTCCTGACCCAACTGTCAGTGTACAGCAGAACCTCCCAGACCTAAGTGTCAGTGTGCAGTAGAACCTCCCTGACCCAAGTACCAGTGTACAGCAGAACCTTCCAGACCTAAGTTACAGTGTACAGCAGAACCTCCCAGACCCAACTCTCAGTGTAGTGCAGAACCTTCCAGACCCAAGTGTCAGTGTATAACAGCCTCTCCAATTTTGTTGGAAATAAAAAAGTCTTACCCTCTAGGTGATCTATGTACATTGCAGAGATTTTAACAAACTTTGTTGCAAATGCCAACCTTTTGTTATTCTGAAGAAATAGCTGTTTGTTTGTCCGTGTCCACATGCATATGAATAGGAGCGATTAATAATTATTCAGCTGCTGCACTTGCAAGGTTCTAATGAGGAAAGTGGCCAGGTCTCCATCCCTTTAGAAAGTAGCTCACCAAAAGTGACATGTTTTGTTGCAAGGGATGCCCAAAATCTGATTTGCATCTTAGTGCAGACTTCTGGGAAAATCAGTGAGCCAATCACACGTAGGAAATGACATTTCTGGGGGGGTTGTCCCTAACACCACGTGTGTACAGAACACCTCCAGGTAGCCATGTTGCATTGCAATTTACAGAGAATTACAGAGCTGCAGATTGAAAGGAAAAGGTAATTAAAAAAAAAAACATTTAATTACAATATTACTTGTGTCACAATTGTATATGTTATATTATTCATTTTTTGATGTCCTTTTTTTTTTCTACGAAAGTAGAGTTACATTTTAATGTAGCTCCTCCCATTTCCTTCCATGTTCCTGTGCTTGTACTTTTACCTTCTTGTATTAACATTGCATCATAAGACAAGTACATACTTGGACCTGTTAATTCTTTACCTCTATGAAGCAGTATGGTCCTAACAATAATATATCTGTACTGTAACACACTGTATATAGATGCTTGCAATGACTGTGATTTGCACTTATTGCTAATTCATTTATACTCCACAAATAAGAGCCACAATCATATGTAAGGTGACCATGAGAACCTGAGGAATGAAAGTCTAGAAGAACAGGACAGCAGCCAATCCCTGATTAAAGGAACAGGGTACAATATCCTTGAACTTTCCCCGGTAATTAATTTGCTAGATTTATTCATTCTTGATGGGAATTAAAGATAAATGGTCTTTAATCTATTAACCTGACTAATAAATGTAGCAGCGATTGTGCAAGGCAGGCCTATAAAACGAATAATATTAGAAAGGAAACAGATGCCTTTTGGTGACTTTTGTTTGAGTAGCGCTCCGACTCTCAAATACAGGGGTTGATTTAATAAAGGCAAATAGGCTGTTTACTTTGCAAGGGAATTTTCCCCAGAACTTTGAAGATGTACTGAAATTTCACTTTTCACAAAATACCCAATCACAGGCAAGGAAAGTAAAAAAAATAAATTAAAAAAAATAACACATTTGTCATTTTGCATAATTGGATGATGAAAGTCAGCAGAGACTCATTCACTAAGCTCTGGGGAAAATTCCCTTGCAAAATGGACACTCTTGGGTTGATTTACTAAAGGCAAATAGACTGTGCACTGTGCAAAGTGCAGTTGTTCCAGAGCTTAGTAAATGAGGTAAACTTCACTTTGCAAAGAATACCCAATCACAAGGGAGATAAAAAACAAATGCATTTTGCTTGCACATGATTGGATGATGGAAGTCAGCAGAGCTTCCCTTCATTTACTAAGCTCTGAAGCAACTGCAATTTGAAAAGTGCACAGTCTATTTGCCTTTAGTAAATCAACCCCATATTGTGGATTAGCCCTCAGAACAGTTAACATGGTCATGTGTTTACTTTTAAAATACGTTTTTTAGGGCAAGAACCTCTTAACCACTTCAATAGAGGGCACTTAGACACCTTCCTGCCCAGACCAATTTTCAGCTTTCAGCGCTGTCGCAGTTTGAATGACAATTACGTGGTCATACAACACTGTACCCAAACAAAATTTTTATCATTTTGTTCCCACAAATAGAGCTTTCTTTTGGTGGTATTTGATCACCTCTGCGGTTTTTATTTTTTGCGAAACAGATAAAAAAAGACCGAAAATTTTGAAAAAAATAAAAGTTTTGCTTTTGTTTTTGTTTAAAAATTTTGTAAATAAGTAAGTTTTCTCTTTCACTGATGGGCACTGATAAGGCGGCACTGATAAGGCGGCAGCGATGAGGTGGCACCAATGAGCGGGCACTGACGGGCACTGACGATGCGGCACTGATGGGCACTGGTAGGCGGCACTGATGGGTGGCACTGATATGCAGCACTGATGGGCATTGATAGGCGGCACTTATGGGCACACATGGGTGGCACTGGGTGGCACTGGTGGGCACTGTTAGGTGACACTGATGGGCACTGAAAGGTGGCACTGCTGGGTTCTTATGGGTGGCACTGATGGGCACTGATAGACGGCACTGCTGGGCACTGATAGGTGGCACTGATGGACACTGATACGCGGCACTGATAGGCATCCCTGGTGGCACTGGCAGTGGTAGGCATTGGAGTGGACATTGATTGGCAGCTGCCTTTGCACAGATCAGTATTTCCCTGGGGGTCTAGGGGGCATACCTGGCGGTCCAGTGTGGCTGGTTTCCCTGGTGGTCCTGGGGGCTTCCCTGGTGGTCCTGGGCGGCTTCCCTGGTGGTCCCGGGTGAGATCCGAGGGGGGGCTGTGCTGATAAACAATCAGCACAGACCCTCCCTGTCAGGAGAGCAGCCGATCGGCTCTCCTCTACTCGTGTCTGTCAGACGCGAGTGAGGAAAAGCCGATCACCGGCTCTTCCTACTTACATCGTGATCAGCTGTGATTGGACACGGCTGATCACGTGGTAAAGAGTCTCCGTCAGAGACTCTTTACCTAGATCGGTGTTGCGGGGTGTCAGACTGACACCCCGCAACAACGATCGCCGCGATGCGCGCCCCCGGGGGTGCGGAGCAGCTCAATATACTGCGAACGTCATATGACGTCCAGTCAGGATATTGAAACCACTTTGCCGCTGTCATTCTGCTATATGGCGGGCGTCAAGTGGTTAATTGTGTAAATCAATTGTCCTCTGTAAAGGGCTACTCTGTCCCCTTAAACTGATACTAAACTGAAATCTATTTTTCATGAAATTGTTTCTTGCTGTGTTTTTCTGCCCCCTTGCAATGTCCTTCGTGAGCTCCAGAACCTCTCATTTCCCCCAATCACTTCTGTTTGTTTGGAATGAGCATTGCACTTTAGTTGTGTTCTTGTACTCTACAAATCCTATAGTGCCTAGTCCATCTTGGGAACAAGCAAGAGAGGGTGACTACATTTCTATCGTGGGACCATTGAGAATGAATGTAGCCACCCTCTAACAGGAAGTCAGACCACAGCAGCAAAAAAAGGAATTTAGAGATTTGGAGGAGGCCGAGAGCAACAGATGGGACTTTTCGGTGTAAGGAATACATACTTGAATAGATTTTTATTTTTTTTAAATAGTAGCGTTACTTTAATTTACTCTTCTTTTTAACCACTTCAGCACTGGAAGGTTTACCCCCCTTCATGACCAGGCCATTTTTTACGATACGACACTGCGTTAAATGACAGTTGTGCAGTCATGTGACGCTGTACAAAAATAAAATTCATGTCCTTTTTTTAATCGCAAAAAGAGCTTTCTTTTGGTGGTAATTGATGACCACTGCAGTTTTTATTTTTTTGCGCTATAAACAAAAAAAGACCATTTAAAAAAAAAAAAAAAACAAGATTTTTTACTTTCTGTTATAAAACACATCCAATAAAAAAAATTTAAAAAATCGAATTTCTTCTGCTACATATTTTCGGTAAAAAAATCCCAATGAGCGTATATTGATTGGTTATAGTGTCTACAAACTATGAGATATATTTATGGAATTTTATTTATTTATTTATTTTTTACTAGGAATGGCGGCGATCAGCGACTTATAACAGGACTGCGACATTGCAGCAGACAAATCGGACACTAAGTGACACTTTTGACACTTTTTTGGGGACCAGTGACACTAATACAGTGATCAGTGCTAAACAATATGCACTGTCACAGTACTGATGATACTGGCAGGGAAGCGGTTAACATCAGGGGCGATCAAAAGGTTAAATGTGCTCCTAGGGAGTGCTTGCTAACTGTGTGGGAGGTGCTTTAACTGTGGGAAGACAGAGATCCGTGTTCCTGTATAGCAGAAGCACAGGATCTCTGTCTTCCCTTGTCACAGAATGGTGATCTGCCTTGTGTACATAGGTAGACCACTGTGGCCCGCATGTGCGCCGCAGACCCGTAAAGCAAAATCACGTATCTGTATGTGATTTCACACAGAAGAGCCACCGCCCAGCAATATATGTATGTGGGGCGGTCAGCAAGCGGTTAAAGAATATTCTTCAATTTATAAAGCTACTGAAACATTATTTTTCTATGATTATTATTTTATATTTAGTATCTTGCTCTGCAGTGTTATGAAGGTCCCTTGAACCGCCTTTAGGGAAAGGGAGCCTTGACTGTTGGAAGCATGGCATCACTGTGGGTGTGAACCTAAAAGGGAAGTTAAGTAGCTCCCTTAGGATTGGCTACAACCTGAGGTGACTGGGCGGAGCCTGAACTCTAGGAAAAGGCTATGCTGAGGCTCATCCAACTGCTCTGAGGAGATTCAGCTGTCACAAGAGTTGGCCACCCTCCCGCCCGTTGTGATGTTTTGTCCCAACTTTATTGGCTTGTTTTGACCTTTCCAGCAATTGATGTTGCTTTATGGGCTATGCCCTCAAGTAAAATTCTGTGGTCAGTCTAATGCCTATCTGGCACTGATGGTAAGGACAGGCCTCAGAAGCCTCATACACACAATGAGATTGTTGGCCAACAAAGTGGCAGATTTTTGTCCGAAGGGCGTGTGCCAGGAACTTGTCTTGCATACAAACAGGACACAATCTTCGGCCAACAAACATGAACGTAGTGACGTACTACGAGAAATTTCAGCTCTTGAGCACCATCCTTTGCGCACCTTCTGCTAATGTTGTCTTTGGTGAGCATTGATTCCGAGCATGCGGGTTTGTACTTTCAACTTTTGTGTGACGGACTTGTGTGCAGATGATATGCAAATCGGACAACAGACTGTTGTCCAACAAAAATTTGCTAGCATGTCAACCAACATTTGTTAGTGGAAAGTTGGACAACAATTGTCTGATGGAGCGTACTAACGGTCGGATTTTAGGCCAACAGTCTGTCATCGCACATTTCCCATCTGAAAATCCGATCGTGTGTACGAGACTTTAAAGCCTCGTACGCACGATCCGATTTTCCACAGACTAAACCTTGGACTTATGTCCAAAGGCGTGTGCCTGGATTTTGTCTTGCATACAAATGGCAAGAAATTGACGGCCAACAAACACGAACGTAGTGACGTACTTTGTGTTTTTTTAGCTCTTTAGCGCCATCCTTTGGGCTCCTTCTGCTAACTTTGTGTTAGTTGAAGTTTGGTGAGTGTTGATTCTTGCTTTTGATTTCGTGCTTTTCAGTTCATTTCTGAATGGCCGTTCGTCAACCAGCCATGTTGCGGAATCGGAGGAGATAACATGTTGTTTATTATTGGCCTTGGAGCTATTGCTTTGACCCAAGTCCAGTCCAGGAACAGGAGGAGGAGGAGTTCTTGGACCAAAAATTGGTTGCTTTATTAATCGTAACCAATTATGTCATATGCCTTTGCTGCGGGAGGTCCAGGAGGATAATCCGGATGATTTTCAGAATTATCTCTGGATGACGGACCCCTGCTCTCACCAACTCTTGGCATTGCTGACCCCCTATATTAAGAAGCAGGACACATGCATGAGGCTTTTATTTTACTTTTTGGTTGAATAATGATTTGATTTGTTATATTTTCTATATTTTTGGATGCATAGAATGTACTTTTTGGTTAAGTTCTATTGGCATCATGTCTAATTTTATTTGTTTTCTTTTTTTAATGCACAATAAAACAATTCTGGAGAATAATACTTGGCTATGTGTTTTACTTCAAATGACAGTTTGGGAGTAGGCAGTTACATTTAAAAAAAATACAATGTAAAATTGACAAGGGACACCAACATAGTTGTATCTTTGATCTTAAAAACTACGGGATAATGGTATTGTGGTAACTTGCCCAAAAAAAAAAAAAAAAAAGCATAATAATATTATTCTTGATATCACTAGAAAAAAAAGCCTTTGAAAATTAATTTGCAATAACTCCATCAGTATCACCAGCAAAGCAGCTTCATTATTATCCCATTAAAGAAGAAGAGAATTGTGTGCTGCATTTGGAGATTTCATAATTTGCTGGAAAATTTTAAAACCTGAGATCCAACATTTGTCCGTGGAAAATCCGACAATCGTCCGATGGAGCGTACACACGGTTGGATTTACCGCCAACAGCCTGTCGTCGAACATTTCCCTTCGGAAAGTCCAATCGTGTGTACGCAGCTTAAGATTGTGAGTTTATGTTTATGGGTGCACACAGTATACTATGACTGGCATTGTTTGGTACATTTGGAAAGTTGTACTTTAAGGCTCCATGCACACAGGAGCTGATAAACTGCAGTTTATTGGTGTTTGGGCGTTTTTTTTTAAAAGCCCATCAACTCCACTTTATGTTAGCCTATGTGTCCATGCACACATGGACGTTTTTTAGCTTTAATGAGCAGTGGAGTTTATGGGCGTTTTTCTGAACGCCAGAAATTCACATTCAAAGTGCAGTTTTTCACCGCTAAAAAAACGCCAAGCGCCGATAAATGCTCATAAACGCTCATAAACGCTCATAAACGCGCCTTAATTAGCGTTCAGCATTCTATTTTTTCAATGCACTGTGGGAGTTTGGAATGCATTGTGGGATTTTTGGAGTGTCCTCCATGTATTTTTATTAAAAACACCTATAAACGCTAACGCAAAAAAACGCTCATAAACGCTAATACAAAACGCTGTTAAAAGCACGTTTTTTCAACCAGTGTTTTCTGCCAGTAATCTGGCGTCCAGAAAAAGCTTTTTTTGTGTGCATGGAGCCTTAAAAAGTTCAATAAAGCTGTGGCCTTGCCCTATTTCCAACGTAATCAGCTTCCGTGTCTTTTTGGAAGGGCAAGGTATTGGTTTATTAGTTGGTCATAAATGAGCCTATGCTTCTCAGCAGTCAAGAGTTTATACAATCTGTTTGAATAACTAGCTCCTATATTTCTATTAAGCTCTTGTTAAAACTAAGAGCTGTAAACCCCTACATTTCATTGCTTGGCACTGTGACTGCAAGAAAGGGTTAACGACCGAAGTCCCAAAGAGACAGCAGGCCTGGGAATTCCTGCAAACCGGTAATGAATGATCACTTGATTTGTTTAATAATTTCAAATGAATGTGTCAGCTTTGAAAAACACTGCCCCCTAATGTCTAATCTTTAGACTTTCACACACAGAGACTGAAATGTTTCAGAGCCTTTTTATACCTATGTCTGTGTTCGTAGAGGTGTGATTTTGTAGTTTTAGGCAGGTGCATTGTCAGGCATTGACGTGCTTTTCCATCGTTTAATGATATGATTTTTCACGTACGTTGAGCTTTCAATGTATTTTTGGATTTAGAATTTGAGCAGAGCGTATCTGCAGCGGAACTTCGTCCTGGGATGGTTGTAGGATCGCCACCTCATCCCTTTAAACCCGAACACATATGAATTACACAGGTTCTGAGGCTAATTTAATGCAGATAAGGCACCAAGTGAGTTTAACCACTTCAGCCCCGGAAGATTTTACCCCCTTCCTGACCAGAGCATGTTTTGCGATTCGGCACTGCTTCGCTTTAGCTTACAATTGCGCGGTCGTGCGACGTTGCACCCAAACAAAATTGACGTCCTTTTTTCCCCACAAATAGAGCGTTCTTTTGGTGGTATTTGATCGCCTCTGCGGTTTTTATTTTTTGCGCTATGAACAAAAAAAGAGCGACAATTTTGAAAAAAAAGCAATATTTTTATACCTTTTGCTATAATAAATATCCCCCAAAATATATATAAAAAAATATTTTTTTCCTCAGTTTAGGCTGATATGTATTCTTCTACATATTTTTGGTAAAAAAAAAAACGCAATAAGCGTATATTGATTGGTTTGCGCAAAAGTTATAGTGTCTACACAATAGGGGATAGTTTTATGGCATTTTTATTATTCATCTTTTTTTATTAGTAATGGCGGTGATCTGCGATTTTTATCGTGACTGCGTCATTATGGCGGACACATCGGACACTTTTGACACTATTTTGGGACCATTGTCATTTATACAGCGATCAGTGCTATAAAAATGCACTAATGTAAGCACTGTGTAAATTACACTGACAGGGAAGGGGTTAAACACTAGGGGGCGATCAAGGGGTCAAGTGTGTCCTAGGGAGTGATTCTAACTGTGGGGGAGATGGACTACCTAGGACATGACAGCGATCACTGCTCCTGATGACAGGGAGCAGTAGATCTCTGTCTTGTCACTAGGCAGAACGGGGAAATGCCTTGTTTACATAGGCATCTCCCCGTTCTACCTCTCCACACCGCAATCGCAGGCCGCCGGTGAACATCGAGTTCCCGGTGTTCTGCCGAGAAAGTTCCGCTCGGCTGATAAGTTCCCCTGCGCAGTAGGATCCGGCGGAAATAGCCGAAGCGGAATAGCTGAAAATCAGCTGTACACAGCGGCTGAAAGAGGGCCCCTCGCGGGCTCTCTTCTCTCGCCACGCTTCGGGCACAGCCTCGCTTCGCTCGGCTCTTTTAGATTCCCCCTCTAGGTCCACTTGGATGGTAGAGAAGGAACCTGGACCCAGGGCGCAGGCGCCATGTACAACTGATTGTCGATCTTGAGCTTCGGTTATCTCCGGCGGCTGTCAGGAGTTCGTACTGTGCAGGCGCTGCGCCTGCGCAGTACAGGGGGGAACTTATCCGCCGAGGGAACTTATTCGGCAAGACACCGGGACCCACGGGCACGTTCCTGCAGCGTTCGGCGGGCATGCGCCTGATAGGCGGCAAATTTAAAGGGACGTACCTGTACGCCCATTTGCCTGCCTGTGCCTTTCTGCCAACGTATATGTGTGTGCGGCGGTCGGCAAGCGGTTAATTACCACCTTAATCAGCCACAGAACCTGTGTAATTAAGATGTGTTCAGTTTTAAAGGGATGAGGTGGCAATCCTAGATGGGGATCAGGAGGAGGCAGGGAAGAGGGAGAGCAGGAGGGGGGCCGAGTCGCTGATAGACATGTGCAGAACAGAAAAATGTATTTAGTTTTGCTTCAGATAAGTTAGTTATGTTACTAATTTTGTTTTGTTGATTTGTTTCGGAATTTGTTTCATTTAGTTTAGTTTTTGTTAAATCTAGTTTCTTTTATTATTTTTGTAATGAATTTTCGGAACAATTCAAATTCGGATTGGTCGAAAAATGATCGACTGATTCAAATTCTGTGTGAAGAATAGCTGGTTATTAAGCAGCAGGGCGGGAAGACAGCCGCCATGTGCATAACAACTGATGGCTCATCAGCTGTTAGCGGGCTTGCCCACTGACAGGTGAAATGCAAACAAAAGAATGCCGGCAAAAAAAATTAAAAATTCTGAAAAAAAAAACAGTGTGGACCCCCCCCCCCACAATCCATACCAGACCCAAGGGAACAAGGGAGCACCCGATCCCGCCCCCCCTATGTAAATAAGTATGGGGTACATACCCCTATCCATTCACCAAATAAGTGTACAAAATTAATAGAGACAGTACACAATTTTTTGACAATTCTCTTATTAAGAAAAAAAATAACAAAAAACAATGGCCCCCAATGCCGCCCACCGCACCGCCAGACCCAAAAAAAGGAAAAACCTGCGGTCTTGTCAAAGGCTCCTTGCCGACTGCCTGTAAGGGGCGGAGTCACCCGAGGATGCAAGCGGGTGACCATGCCCCCTTGTTACATCATCAACCCAGCATGCCACGGTGGGTTATGTCGCAAGGGGGCAAGGCCACTCGCTGATGTCATTAGATGACTCCGAACCTTACCTATTTAAGAAATGGCAGATGGAGGAGCAAGCACTTGGCAAGAAGCCTTTGAAGAGCCCGGAGGTTTTTTTTTTTTTGGGTCCAGCGGTGAGGCAGGCGGCGTGAGATGGGTCTACATAGGGGGACATTTTTAATGAAGGAATTGTCAAAAACTAGTGTACTGTCTTTATTCACTTTGTACACTTTTTTGTTTAACGAGTAGAGGTACTATATACCCCATACTTATTCACATGGGGGGGCCGGGATCTGGGGGCCCCCTTGTTAAAGGGGCTTCCAGATTTCCACAAGCCCCCACCCACAGACCCCCATGACCACCACCCAAGGTTGTGGGGAAGAGGCCCTTGTCCCCATCAACATAACAGCAGGTACGAGTACCGATACTTATACACAAGTACTCTTCGATACCGAGTACTGATACCTTTGCCATGCAATTTTAGCCCATACAAAATGAATGGTCTCAAATTGCACTACAAAGAATCATATGTAATTTGAACCGGAATGCAGTGCGATCCCTATCCAAATCGCATGCGGTTTTTCTACTAGCAGAGGTCCGAATTGCAAGTTTGTGTGATGACTTAGTTCCTTTACATCACAGCTCCCCCTTTTCTTATATCACAATTTCCTTGTTACGTCAGTATCCTCTGCCCCCCTTCATGTCACCCCCGACAGTGGTGTCCTCTGCCCTCCTTTATAGCAACCCCTTCTCACAGCAGTTTTCTCTGTCCCCCTTCCCATCACAGCTCCCCCGGGGCTCTTCACATTTCATCTCTGCCCCCCCCCCCATTCACATTACAGTCCCCCACAGTTCTGTACCCCAAATTTACATTGCAGCTCCTGCAGCTCTGTCCCCTATTGACATTATCCCACTGCGGCTCGCCCCCCCCCCCCCCCCATTCACATTATTATCCCCTCACAGCTCTGTCCTCATGATTTACATTACAGTCCCTGCAGCTCTACCTGCTCCCCCCCACCACCACACAGCCCCTGCATCTCTGCCCCCCCACCACATATACAGCCCCTGCAGCTCTGCCCCCTACAGCCTCTGCAGCTCTGCCCCCCACCACATTACAGCCCCTGCAGCTCCCCCCCCCCCCACAACCACGTTAAAGGCCCTTGCAGCTCTGTCCCCCCCACACCCCCACCACCACATTACAGTGCCTATAGCTCTGTCCCTCCCTACAACTCCTGTAGCTCTGCCCCCTCCCCCATTCACAATGCAGTCCCTGCAGCTCTGTTCCTTCACTCTCCTACCTTACTCAGGCACGGAGTAGAGAGCGAGAGTAAAGATTGCTCTGGACGGAGGACGGGATCAGCTGCCGGAGTTAACTTTTCAAGTTAACCACCAGGTGATTGGTTGCTGGGACCGCCCTGCATCCTAACAACCAATCACCGGCTGGTTAACTTCAAAAGATTACTCACTGCACTCGCCCTCCATTCAAAGCAGCTGTGCCTTCTGGTCATCTAGCCTGCTGTGATACTCACAGCAGCAGTGATCGCGGCTGAGGTGAAAAACCGGCTCCTGAATGATGGTACCACGGCAGGCCAGATGGAACAGTGATGTGGGCCAGACCTGAACCGCAGACCACCATTTAGGGATGCCTGTTCTAGAGCAGGGGTAGGCAACCTGGGGCCCTCCAGCTGTTGTGGAACTACATTTCCCATGAGGTATTGCAAGGCTGGCAGTTACAATTACTCCCAGAGGCATGATAGGACTTGTAGTTCTGCAACAGCTGGAGGGCCCCACATTGCCTACCCCTGTTCTAGAGGATGAGATAACAGAGAAATACATACCTTAATCCAGGGCCCCACAATAGTTGGCGGTGCAGTTTTACCTCCAGAGCTTTGTTGTGAGAAGGTACTTCATCTTCATCATGCACAACAAAACCAACATAAAAGCAGCTTGTAAATGGGATGCAGCATGGTGAGGCGCCAATAAAAGAACTTGTATTGAAATAACGTAGAAACAGTTCACAAATAATGTGGTGGGGAAGCAGCTCAGTCAGGATCACTCACAGTTCCAACAGGATGTAAAGTGCAGGATACATTCAAACTTACAGCGCCTGTAGAGAGGGGTAGATTGTGGCCTAGCCATCTTGTGATCGAGCAAGCATATGTCCAGAGAACTTGTGATCCCTACACTTTCCCTACTAGACCCTAGTCCCAAATGCAATCGTTGTCAAAAGCTTGTAGACTTCACCTCCGTAACATCTCTAAAATTCGCCCACTTTTAACTAATGAAACCACCAAGCTACTCATTCACTCCCTTGTTATCTCTTGCCTTGACTATTGCAACTCCCTTCTCATAGGCCTACCTCTCCATACGCTACCCCCTCTTCAGTCTACCATGAATGCTACTACCCCTTCTATCCTCTGGAACTCTCTACTTCAATCTCTCCGGCTATTTCGTACTCTGGCTGCCTTTGGGCGATCCCTGAAAACTCATCTCTTAAGGGAAACCTATCACGCCTCGAACTAATCTTATATCACTACCATCAGCTCATTCCCCAAAGTTACAAACTTTTTTTCCCTGCCACTAGTTCTGTCCCTACCAGGTGGGGTACCTGTCCCTACTCTACCAACTCACAATGTGTGCTCCAAACCTGGGAGTCAGTGCCTTAAAAAGGCTCTGCCTGACCCGAGATGACTGCTAGAGTCACATGGTGCAGCGGCATCCAATGGGATAGCTTCCCCAGTGACCCTGAAAACCACAGAGGAATCGTGTTCCTCTTGACTGCGGAAGAGCGCCACCTGCAGTGGAGAAAGTAGACTGCACCTGTCTACAAGCTTCAGGGAACCAGTCATCGCAACTGCAACTATGAAGGAAGAACACAGGGCCATGGTTTTAGGTAAGTGATACTTCCTTTTTTTATCATCCCCTTCAAGAACGTGCATTAAACTTCATGGAGTAAAATGCCTGGAGTTAAGCTTTAAAAACCCTACCAATTTCCTTTGTTTATTTTGGTTTCAATAGAAGTCATCTGTTTTAAAATGCATATACCCTACAATAATACTTCAGTCATCTAGCACATATAGTTAATTCTGATAAATCCCTGAAAAATATATATATGATTATAAATGCAACTGTTATTTTTTACTATGGGAGAGGAGACTGAAGACATTAGGTACAGGCAGTTCCCTGGCGGTATAAGGCATTGCAGGGTGATTGAACCCACTAACATAGCTTGAGTTCTTCGAGAAATACTCAAACTAACCATCATTTCCATGAACTTTTTTCAGATGCCAAGGCCTGAACTCCCGAGAACATTAGTTAATCTATTTATGACTTTATCACTTGTTTACTTCTTCAAGAAAAACAGCTATTGCAGTTACGCCCTGGGTGTTGTCAGAGGATTCAAAGTACAGGACCATTACAGAACACTTACACATTAACAAGGGCATCCTTCCCTATTAACATCTTAGTTTTCTATTAAACAAATTATTAATGTGGATCATAAACCAAGATTATATGGTGGATGGTAGTAATTTTTCCCACATGGGACTGCAGAAATGTCTAACGCTTATACTCTAACCAATGGAATGAAATTTCCAATCAACTGAACTTTTTATTCAAAAGATCCTTGAATGGAAATTTAAAGCAATAAATAAGATCATTCATGAAAGAATAAGGAAATTATTATCCAGCAACTGGGGACCATGCAAAATTGTGATTTCTGAGCTTGTAGTTGTGTTTCTTAATACAAGGTGATCAGAGCTCAGCCAACCTGTTGACTCTTTGGACTTACCTTTCCCACCATGTCATGGTGAAAGAGATCCCGTTCTTTAACTAGAAAGGTGTTTTTGTCTCAATCAGATAAAAGGATATCTGTTACTACAAGGTCATTATGCAAATGTTGGAAACAAAGAGGCTAGCCTCTTGTAGAGAAGTGGGTAAAGGCCATGTGTCCTAAAGAAGTCTGAAACAGACATGTAATGGACTGTACTGTAGTATATGACGTGAGTTAAAGGATGTCCATTTTTTTGTATAATTATTGTTTAAGTTACCCTCTAAACATACATATAAAACATGACCAAACGTATGTGGACACCCCTTCAAATGATTGAGGTGTTTCCAGTAAGGCAGTGGTTCTCAACTCCTATCCTTAAGGACCCTCCAACAGGCCAGGTTTACAAGATAACTGAAATACATCACAGGTGATATCATTTGCTGCTCAGTGATTGCAGTATTTTAGGCTGCATGTCCCCAAGGTAATACTTAAAATCTGTCCTGTTAGTGGGTCCTGAGGACAGGAGTTGAGAACCACTGCAGTAAGGGCTACATTTTAGATAACTGTGCACTTCCAACCTTACAACAAGTTTGGTGAAGGCACATTTCTGTTATTACTGTGACCCTGCGCACAAAGACATGTCTTTAAAGACAAGAAGAGTATGAAGGTACTTAAAGTGTTAATAAACCCACAACAGTAAAATCAGTCTGTTTATGCAGTAAAGCATGCTTGTGTAGCACTAACTCACGGTGGAGCTGCTGGTTTAAGCGGGTCTGTTACCTTCACTTTGCTTCCCTCTGTTTCACCGGCTCTGGGTCTAGGGTTCCGTTGAGTTTACTCCTGGACAACACACGCACCAACACTGGAGTACGTTTTCAATGCTTTATTAAACAAACGACTTAGGAAGTAGCAGGAAAGAGGTAAAAAGGAAACTTGCAGAAGAAACTCAAATATTCTCTGGTAGGGTTCTCTTGACAAAATGTCCTGGTAGAATTCAAATACTTTTTGAAATGCGCTACCCTCGTGGGACACACTCCTTGCTCGTCTGGATAGGCCTCTCTCACCGGTCTAGCAGCCAGCACGCAGCACGAATCAAAATCTCTGCCACAGACTTGCTTGGGAACAAAATCCGTACAATCCTCTGCCACAGAATGTATAGGTTTTTCTGCAGTGAAAGTCAGTCACAGTGCTTGAACCTTGAAGTCGAGCCGGCAACACTATGCTGTATAGTTACTTTTGGATACGTCCTCCAACCGAGTCACCAGGCCCCTCTATAGACCAGCACTCTGTGTGATCTCTCCAAGACGGGTCCTCCCCTGGGATCTCCTCGGTTGTCCAGCTTCGTCACACAGGACCGACAGCTCAGGACCATTCCTCAGCCATGGTGGTAGACTCCAGACAAGCCTCTGGACCCACCCCTGCGCCGCTGTATCGTGGGCCTCCCGAACGGAGGACCACGAGGTATCTCCTTAACGCATACCTGTCGGCCAGGAGGGCCAGCAGGTGGCTGTAAAACGAACCCCAAAATATGGCGTCTGTCCCATAAATACCCTCGCCCAGAATGCAACTCCGAGGACCACCTCCACCGAGCGTGCCTCCGGGACAGAGGAGCATCCATACGTTTCAACACGTTGCCTTTCCAACCCTGACCAGTGGCGACAGCGACACCCACCGGTCAGCACGGAAACACACACAGCGTCAGCCAAGCTGGAACAGAGGCAAACTTTAACCTTCCTAACGCACAATTTACTAAATTTACCTAACATGCAGTAGATTGCAAATCTACCAGCGCTACATACTCCCCCCACTAAAATAGACGTTGTCCCGACACAGTAACAATAACTCTCAAGCCTGAGAGTAAGCATTTGAGTTTCTTATAACTTTGGATAGGCAAAGGGAGAGAAAGGACAGTTAAAGACACTATGAGACTTATATCTATAAAACATTATGTTCACAGCCGCGAACAAAACCACAGTATAATAATACACAAAGAAAAGAGAAACAGTAGCGCACCAGCCTTGTGCATTAACTTTTAAAACATTTATTGAATAAAAACAGTAAAAAGAAACAACTCACAAGCAATTGGTGGAGGAGGCACAACATAAAGTGTACCGACAACCAGCATGCGACTTAGGATGAGCCATACCTTCCAAAGATCGTGGAGGGACTGCATAGCTTTGACGAAGAAGGGACGTTCTCTTCGAAACGCGTTAGCTGATTGTGATGTCTGTGCGTCCCTCCACGATCTTTGGAAGGTATCGCTCATCCTAAGTCGCATGCTGGTTGTCGGTACACTTTATGTTGTGCCTCCTCCACCAATTGCTTGTGAGTTGTTTCTTTTTGCTATTTTTATTCAATAAATGTTTTAAAAGTTAATGCACAAGGCTGGTGCACCCCTGTTTCTCTTTTCTTTCGGTTTTCACTAGGATCCCCCATCCTTGAGGGCAGCAAGGCCTGTGTTGACGTATCTTTTATATGGTGATCCACCTGTGCGCAGGAGTCGTTGTTTCTTTTTTATAATGATACACAACCTCACTAACTAACTAGCTGAAAAGCCTCCCAGCTCTATTTATGATCCGATAATCCCTGAAAAGGAAACATAGTTAGACACACACATATACATCCCATACAACAGTAGGAGCAAAGCCTCATTAAAAATGAAACTCTCTTCCCACAACCTATACTAGAAAAAATATATACTTTAGGAGTCCATCCCTGCATAAGAACTTTTTCTATAGAAGAAATCCGGCTAGCAAAAAGAAGTCCTTGGATTTAAACACTCAACAGAATCTGTAGATCTTGACCACGCAGATCTCTTTACCCTGACACTATCTAGCTAGGTAATTTCAAAGTTCTCATTGTCCATATTTACCAGTAAAACCGGGGGTCTGGCAAGGTCAATGATTTCCCCTCTTTATCCACAGTGGTAATAAAGTACACAACATTGTCCTTTCCTGGTCTGCAAATTACCACTTTATCAGCATAGATGTGCCGACCGAAGTTCCAATGTACAAAGCATCCGCTAAAACGTTCATCCATCCGGACGGAACATCCAGTCTATCTGAAAGGCTTAGGCACAGACAAGTAGTCCCAAACAGCCTCACTGTACCAAAGTTCCCGATTAGCTTCAATCTCCTGCATAATATCCTGGGGCACATAGGGAAACTACAATCCATACTCTGCGGCCACACGCTTGTTTAACATCTGTTGCAAGCGAGCAAGTTTTGGCAAAGATCTGTCTCTCCCCATACCAGGCGGTACACAGGAATTTAGTGACTTTCTCACCATAGACCCAGCCGGTGTCTGTAGTGAACTAGTAGCCTTTGGCAAAGTCTCAGCAACAGTACTGTGTGTTTCCACACAGGGTGACGTCTTCCCAGAACTCAGGGCAGTCCATTCAGAAAAAGTCATTGTGGAGGCAACATCTTCGCCTTGTGACCACAATAGCTCTTGTGACATGGTTTCAAATAAGTCATCATCACCGGAAAGATCCGACATGGATTCTATTTCCAAGTCTCTCAATTCTTCCGCTGGCAAATATTTATTTACAGTCTCCAACAGTGGCTTACCCATTCCGGACATAGACTCTGGTAGCTCCAGCTCAGGCATTCTCTGGGGTAGGCCTCGACCACAGCCGCGGGAAGCCTTTGCATAGCCCACCTTCTTCTGAGTATGCACCATAGGAGTAGGCGTAGTGGACTCAGGAACTAAAGTAATGTCTCCGGGCGAGACAACAGCAACAATGTCTCTCTCTGGAACATTGTCAGTAACAACAGGCAAAGTGACGGCCCATCGCTCCCTCTCTGTAGCAATAGCAGCTTCCACTGTAGCGATACCTGACACCCAATCCATCCGATAGGCACGGGGCGACATGGTAGGTTGCTCCACCACAAACAGGTACTCTCCACACTGTGGACATCGGCCGAATGGACGAAGATGCAGGGCCAATCCTTCGCATCGATGGCAGGTCATGCCCAGTCCCTCAACATCTCCCGAGGTATACAGGACAAACCTCCCCTGCAGCTTCAATCGAACTCCAGTATCCGGGAGCAGAGTTCCAGATTGCACAGTATTCATCACGGGGCTTGTAGGGAACATTCTGGGTCCCACAACTGATTGCAACGCCGAAAAAGACATGGCCACACTCTGATCTTCTCAGCACGATCAAGAGGCCTCTCTTTTCCTCTGGCGCCAAACACATACACGCGTCCCACGCGGTAGCAAGTAGGGTAACTCCTCCCACTTGTTCTTTCAGTCACGTAACTCCCGGGCCTTTTTCTGGCGCCCATTGTCTACGCACTTAGAAGCAAAGTCCTGCAGTGTAACCTTTCCTCTTCCTGAAAAAAGATTTTTCTTTTTCAAAGTCCAGCTCTCTCTGTAAACTCCCGGTAAAACACTCCACTGGGTTGCAATAATTGACGGTCAACAAATCCCGGACGACGCCCCTACTTGAAGTACTAACTCACGGTGGAGCTGCTGGCTTAAGCGGGTCTGTGACCTTCACTCTGCTTCCCTCTGTTTCACCGGCACCGGGTCTAGGGTTCCGTTGAGTTTACTCCTGGACAACACACGTACCAACACTGGAGTACGTTTTCAATGCTTTAATAAACGACTTAGGAAGTAGCAGGAAAGAGGTAAAAAGGAAACTTGCAGAAGAAACTCAAATATTCTCTGGTAGGGTTCTCTTGACAAAATGTCCTGGTAGAATTCAAATACTATTTGAAATGCGCTCCCCTCGTGGGACACACTCCTTGCTCGTCTGGATAGGCCTCTCTCACCGGTCTAACAGCCAGCAACCAGCATGAATCAAAGTCTCTGCCACAGACTTGCTTGGGAACAAAATCCGTACAATCCTCTGCCACAGGATGTATAGGTTTTTCTGTAGTGAAAGTCAGTCCCAGTGCTTGAACCTTTAGGCTGAGCCGGCAACACTATGCTGTATAGTTACTCTTAGATACGTCCTCCAACCGAGTCACCAGGCCCCTCTATAGACCAGCACACCGCATGATCTCTCCAAGACGGGTCCTCCCCTGGGATCTCCTCGGTTGTCCAGCTTCGTCACACAGGACCGACAGCTCAGGACCATTCCTCGGCTGCGGTGGTAGGCTCCAGACAAGCCTATGGACCCACCCCTGCGCCGCTGTATCATGGGCCTCCCGAACGGAGGACCACTAGGTAGCACCTTAACACATACCTGTCGGCCAGGAGGGCCAGCAGGTGGCTGTAAAACGAACCCCAAAATATGGCATCTGTCCCATAAATACCCTCGCCCAGAATGCAACTCGGAGGACCACCTCCACCGAGCGTGCCTCTGGGACAGAGGAGCATCCATACGCTTCAACACGTTGCCTTTCCAACCCTGACCAGTGGCGACAGCGACACCCACCGGTCAGCACGGAAACACACACAACGTCAGCCAAGCTGGAACAGAGGCAAACTTTAACCTTCCTAACGCACAATTTACCAAATTTACCTAACATGCGGTAGATTGCAAATCTACCAGCGCTACACTTGTTATATTCAGTGTGGAATACTCAGGGGTTAATACTCTGCATTGTGTAAAAAGGCTATTTGAGCCTGTCTTCTCTGATCCTCCCCTTCTTCCACTGCCCCTGATCCATCTCCTGATATAACAGAGCCTTGGGAGCAAGCTGCACATGCTCAGTTTGGTGTGTATTGCTAGAGAGTTTTTTTTTTCTTGGGAGAGTGCATGTGATTAGCACAAGGCCAATCAGCACTGTTCAGACAGAGGGTTAGGGGTCCTGCGGCCTCATAGGGCAGTCAGAGTAGAATAAAAACTTGTCCTTTAAGCTTTAACCAGACACTAATAGAAGTCACAAGACTGCTATATACTGCTGATGAGAAAAGGTATTTAGCAGTTTATATTTACTAAAACTATTGCATGTCCATGTTCTGTGTACTGTTTGTGGGACACCAGATAGAGTGAGTTCAGGGTCCTGGGTTCAGTAACACTTTAAGTGTCCTGCACAGAGCACCGACGAGCAGCGTATAATCCATGTGTGCAGTCTGTGCGGGGCACACTGGCCCCAGGGAAGGGGGGCCCACTGTGCCCTGACAGACACTGCACATAGAGTATGTAACAGTTGGTCCATAAAATTTCCTTGGGCCTTTGATATTAATAAGAGGGACCCAAGAGGTGGTAGCAGCGATCAACGATAGACTTTTTTACATTTTTTTTAACAGCTCAGAGGTGGAGGAGACGGTGACTTCCGGGGGCAAAGCTTAGTTACCGGTGCTGTGCTGTATGTCCGCAACTAGTCTGCAGTGCTACTGCTCCTGGGTGTCCCTGCACATATGTGCGATTACACAGAAGATGGCACAGAAGAGAAAGTGAGGCCCGGAACGGTGAAAGAAGTGAAGATAGTGCAGGGCCGGGCATGACAGTGTGTCTAGTGACACACATAGGGTTAAGTTTTGGGAAAGGTAGGGGGAGGAGATAGAAGGAAAGTTGGGGGGAGTGGCCAGATAAAAGGAAGGGGCGGAGCCAGAACGGGACAGTGTGTGGGGAAAGAGACACGAGGAGGCAGAATCTCTCTGCTCCTCAGCGATGGCCAGCGTGGATGAACTGAAGGCGCGGTTGAAGCAGGAAGCCGAGGTGAGAGGATCGGACTGGCTGCATTGTCAGGTTACAGAGATGCTCGGCGGGAAGGCAAGCGGATCGGTGAGGGTAGAGGAGCCATCGGCGCATGCGCGGAGATCGAGGCCTCCGGTGCGTTACTCGCCGGGGCCTGAACGCAGGCTGGGACGACGGAGAGGAGTCCAGGGGAAGAGCGATCGATTCCGCTGGCAAAACGGAGCAACAGGGATGCAGCGGCAAGGCCTGGGCGCGCTACACAACGAGGTCAAAGTTCAGCGGGCGGGGCCACGGGCCAAAATGGCGCTGCTTCCCTGCGTGCTGTGACAAGAGGGAGACAACAGATTTGCACCCCAGCAGCTCTCAACGAGTGTGGGGGGGAGGATGTAAGGGACAGAGCAGAGGCTGGAGACAGAGAGGCGGTGAGACGAGGGTCGAGCTACGCTGCGAGTGGGCGGAGCTCACTCGGCGGTGTGGTGGAGTCGCAAGATGGTGGACGGAATCGGGAGCAGGCTGGCCCGGTTGCAGGGACATCAGGGCAGCTTGGATTGCCATCCGATCGCAATAGGGGACAGGCTCCACAGCAGAGAGTTTGTCAGGCCTCCAGGAGGGATTCGCCTGTGGCGTTAGTTCCAGCGCACAGGGCACAGTCGGAGGATGAGGTGTCGGATTAAGCAGAGGAGCCAAGGCAGCAAGCACCGGCGAGGGA
Source organism: Lithobates clamitans (assembly GCA_037952925.1). Classification (NCBI taxonomy): domain Eukaryota; kingdom Metazoa; phylum Chordata; class Amphibia; order Anura; family Ranidae; genus Lithobates; species Lithobates clamitans. Next base: position 3,505,668 of record JBBGZY010000658.1, read on the forward strand.
GGGTGGCACGGCGGCTGTTGAGAAGTCTCCTGGTCAGCCCGGTAAGTCTAGTGACAATTTTTCATTTACCAATGCGTTGCAGGGTTTGTTGGGGGTCGTGGCAACAAGTGCAGGGGGGGTGGCGGCACCTTCGCCGCGGGCGGTTAGACAGGCTTCAGACCAACAAGTGGCGAATACAGTATGCGCCAGTTCGGGGTCCGGGGGACAGCTCCAGGAGCTATTGGAGGGTTCAAGGGTGCTGGTAGGTCGTTTTGGCAATACACAAGTGGATACACAAGGGGATGCCCAGGGTGCGGAACAGGATGTGGGGAGTGTGAACTTAGGGGGTGGGCCTGTGGCAACTACGGCTACGGTGGTACAAGCTGAACAGACGTTGGAGCCGGTGACAGGTAAAGAAACATCAGGTGAGAAAGGGGCCCCGGAAGCTAAGGGTAGGGCGGATGTGGTTAGGCTGGCCGATGCAGCAAAATGCGAGACATATGTCTGTTTCGAAGGCCCGCTGGGAGCTCATCTGAAACAGGAAGTGCGAGAAAAAATCTACAAAGGGGAATATGTGGAAATCTTCTCCTTGTTGCCATTGGAAAAGTTTAACCTGGATAGGGTTAAGCCTAATGATTCCAAGAAGGAGGATGAGGAGAAGAGGAGATATAGATTGATACCGCGGACGTTTGTAAATTAGTTACAGGCGTTCGCTATCATGGCCAGCGTCATTGGCGAAAAGAATCCCGAACATTGTTCGGGGTTGTTTTGTTATATGGATGCTATAGGAGAGGCACACAGAGTTTATGGTGGTACTGCTTGGTTACAGTACGACGAACAGTTTCGTCAACGCAGAGCGATTCGTCCGGAGCTGCGTTGGGACCATAAGGACATTAGCTTATGGATGAGACTGATGGCGTCAGCTAGGGCCCCGCCTTAGTTATTTCAGGGGGGGGCCGGGGGTACCCACTCCTCAGGACTACCGTCCGGCAGAAAATGGGGAGTGTGCTGGCAGTTTAATGAAGGGTCATGTAAGTTCGGGGGATCGTGCAAGTTTAAGCACGAGTGTTCAGGGTGTGGGGGAACCCACACTCTGGCTCGGTGTTTCAAAAAAGGAAAGCGTACCAGGGATTCTGTTAACAAGAGGGACGACGCCGGTGATGGTGGAAAGGATGCGGCCTTTCCTAAGTAAGTATCCGGATAAGGAGGCAGCGTTGTTGTTGGTCACGGGGTTTAATGAGGGGTTTAAAATACCGTGTTCATTGGAGGTGGTTCCTCCAGTGGCTCGGAATCTGAGACCTGCGTTGCAACACCCGGGGGTGGTAGGGAGAAAATTGGCAAAGGAGGTGAAATTAGGACGCATGGGTGGGCCGTTTGGGGTAAAGCCGTTCAAGGCTTTAGTGGTGTCTCCATTGGGCGTGGTACCAAAGAAGGAACCGAATAAGTTTCGGTTGATTCATCACTTATCATTCCCAAAAGGGGGTTCGGTTAACGATTTCATTGACCCGGAGGCATGTACCGTGTCATACACTTCGTTTGATGCGGCAGTTCGATGGGTCAGGCGGTATGGGAAAGGAGCATTGATGGCAAAATTGGATATAGAGGCGGCGTTTAGACTACTTCCGGTTCACCCATGTAGTTTTTGGCTGTTGGGTTGCCACTGGCAAGAGCAATTCTAAGTGGACAAATGCTTGGGTTGTTCCATTTCCTGCACCATGTTTGAGGATTTCAGTTCCTTCTTAGAGTGTTTGGTAAGGGATGTGTCGGGGCTGGAATCGGTGATCCACTATTTGGATGACTTCCTATGCATAGGCCCCCTTTCATCCAATGTGTGTGCGATCTTAATGTCAATGTTGCAACACATTGCAGAACGTTTTGGTGTGCCCCTGGCAGCAGAAAAAACAGAGGGCCCCAAGACGGAGATTAGCTTCTTGGGTATTGGTATTGATTCCATGGCGTTGGAATGTAGGTTACCGCAGGACAAATTGGGGGACTTGCAAAAAGAAATCCGGGAGATACATGGGATGAAGAAAGTACAACTGCGGGCCCTTCAATCATTGCTAGGGAAATTGAACTTTGCTTGTAGGATAATACCCATGGGCAGGATTTTTTGCCGCCGGCTGTCAGCGGCTACAGCTGGAGTAAAAGCACCGGCCCATTTCGTTAGGCTTAAGAAAGAGCATCAAGAGGACCTAAAGGTATGGTATCATTTTCTGATGGAGTACAATGGGAAGTCGGTGTGGATGGAGGGTCCATTAAGTAATTTCGATGTGGAGTTGGTTACCGACGCGGCTGGGTCGACTGGTTATGGGGCATTTTTTCAAGGGCAATGGAGTGCGGAGCCTTGGCCAAAATCCTGGGTGGAAGCAGGATTCATTCGTAACTTGGTATTGCTGGAATTGTTTCCAGTGGTATTGGCTATAGAGTTGTGGGGAAGGTCTTGTCAGAATCTAAAGTTGCGATTGAATTGCGATAATATGGGAGTGGTGCAGGTAGTCAATCGCATGTCAGCGTCTTCCCAACCTGTCATAAGGTTATTACGGCAGTTGGTTTTGCGGTGCTTGCAATTTCAATATTTTCATATATGCTGTCCATATACCAGGGATTGATAACACACTGGCTGATTCGCTGTCTCGCTTTCAGTGGGACAAGTTCAGGGAATTAGCTCCGGCTGCAGAGATGGAAGGAATTCCTTGCCCAGGGTGGATCTGGGAGCTGGCATTGGAGTCGCCGCAGGATGGATACAACAGTCTGTGAGTGAGTCCACTTGGGCGGCGTATGTGAAGGTATGGAAAGAATGGTCGGGACTTATCCGTGAAGCTGGGGTTGGTGAGGACGGCGGAGAGGTGAGATTAATGGTACTATATTTTGTTTCAAGGAATATGGAAAGTGGGGTGGTGGTATCGTCTATTAGTAAAAAGTTGGCAGCATTGTCATTTCTTTTTAAGCTACAAGGAAGGGAGGATTGGACAAAAGAGTTTTGGGTGAGGCAGGCATTAAAAGGGTACCGAAAAGGTCACAAAAGAAGGGATAACTGCAGGCCTGTCACTTTTCAAAACTTGGTATCAATTTGTGCGCAGTTAAGGTCTGTGTGTAAATCAAGTTATGAGTGTTTACTGTTTACAGCAGCTTTTTCGTTAGCATTTTTTGGGGCTTTTTGGGTGGGGGAGTTGGTTAGTCCGTCCAGGCGGGAGGCGGGAGGTGTCTTGGTTCGGGATGTACGTACACACGCTGATAGGGTGGGTTTACGGCTGAGGAGATCTAAAACAGATCAATTGGGAAGGGGTGTAGATGTGTGGTTGTTTGCCCTGCCAGGATCAACAGTGTGTCCTGTAAGAGCTGTTGGCGCTTTTGGAAAAGTTAGACCGTTGGGTGAAGGACCATTTTTGTGTCATGCGGATGGGTCGCATTTATCAAGATTTCAATTTGTGGCAGTGTTTAGGAAATGCTTATATGAGGTAGGTTTGGATGGGAAGGCTTACACATTGGGGCGGCTACAGAAGCTGCCAGATGTGGGTTGGATGAGGCGGCAGTGCAGAGGATCGGGCGATGGGAATTGAAGAAATTCCGAACTTACATTCGTCCTCGATTGGTAGTGGAATAAAAAAAAATATATATATATATATATATATATATATATATATATATATATATATATATATATATAATAATATCTAAAAACAATTAAAAAAAAATAAAAAATGTTTGGATGTTGCACGCATATGGCGGGGCTTGTCTTAGTTTAATGGTGTCACCGTTCCTTGTTGTCTTTTCGTTTCAGATGGAGTGTCTCCACGCCTCGTCTGGATACTGGGGCACTCATATGTTTGTTGGGGGGCAAGGAGAGGTGATGCGAGACCTGATGGGAGGCAGTTGGGCATATCGAGGAGTGAGGCTTTTATCAGGTGGCTGGGGAGACCAGGAATGATGTGGGGTAGAGTGGTGACAGAGGTAGAGCGACATGAATGGCTGGATAGACCACCGGATGTGTTGGTTATTCATGTCGGCGGTAATGACTTTGGAGTGCGTACAGTCAGGGAGTTGATAGCGGATGTAAAGGCTGATCTGTCACACATTCGTATTAAGTTTCCGCATACATTGCTGTTATGGTCTGATATTGTGGCACGTACATCGTGGCGCAATGCCAGGTCGGTAGCGCGAATCAACAAGGCGTTTACGAGTCAATAAGGTGGTTGGAAGGTTTTTGGTGCAACAAGAGGGCATGGTGATTCCGCATAGAGAGTTAGAGATAAATGTAGGCCTCTATTTGAGAAAGGATGGGGTTCACCTCACGGATGTGGGGACTGATCTTTGGTCCATGGGATTGCAGGAAGGAATTCAAAGGGCTTTGCGGGTGTGGAGGGGCCCTTAAGGATAAGGTTTCATCCTTTCTGGCTGTGGCTGGTTTTTGATGTTGGTCGGTGACGGTAGCGGTAAATAAAAGGTGAAAAGGGGTGGGGGGTCATCAATAGTATGGCCCCTCCTGTGTATTCCGAAAATGGAATACCGGTATGTTGCACTGCGGGAGGGGGTTGTCTCCGAGCGGTACAGCTGGAGGCCTTATCAGTTTTAAAACATGGTGCTCGCAGTGTACTGTTTTTGATAGGTGGTAAAAACGGTGTAGCTCCGTCATTGACCAACAGATTGGTTTAAAATATGTTGTTCTTTATCTGAGGTTATATGTTATATGTTATTTATATATTTAAGTTTTGATATTGGAGGTATTTTTATATGGTTGTTTAATAAAGAGGCTGTCGTGGCCATTTTATACTCCAGAAGCATGGTGTGGTCTCATTATTTAGGAAGGTAAAGGGGTTGGAGTATGGGTGGCTAATAGTAAGTGATAAGATGGGGGTACATCTGGACTACACTGGTCAAGTCTTCCTTCACAGATTTTAGTTGATGTTCAATTCTTTGTGATCTGCACCTGTCAGCTGCACCTGATCTGCACCTGTCAGCTGCAAACGAAATGTGTGAAGCAAGTTGTCTTTTGCTGTGCCCAGCGATTCTAAGCTTGTAAGGGGAGAAGTGAGCCATTTACGTTACCAATTAACAGCACTGCTGAATGGGGTATATGGAGAGAATGTCTGTGTGCACTGAAGGCTGCCCAGAACTTTGCAAATGTACCCTTGCCCCTCCTGCCCCTGCACAATATGTACCTGATCTAAAGCTTACCACTGGCTCCTTCCTGGCTCGGCCACCCATTCACATCCATGTAGCAGGCTTGTAAGGGGCAAGCAGTAAGCTGACACAGGCTGATGGACTTGCTGTAACCAAAGATGAATGGCTCATAGGCAAGTTTATCAGCTTCTGTCTGCCTGCCAAAAAAAAAAAATTGGACACTCGGAACAGGAAGGTTGTACCAGATAGTGGGGTCTAATGCCGCGTACACACGAGCGGACTTTACGGCGGACTTTGCCCGGCGGACTTTTCGATGTACTTTCCGACGGACTTTGTGAATGAACGGACTTGCCTACACACAATCCACCAAAGTCCGTCGAATTCGTACGTGATGACGTACGACCGGACTAAAACAAGGAAGTTCATAGCCAGTAGCCAATAGCTGCCCTAGCGTGGCTTTTTGTCCGTCGAACTAGCATACAGACGGCGGACTTTTCGACCGGACTCGAATTCAACGGATAAATTTTAAACAAGTTTCAAATCTAAGTCCGTCCAACTTTTGAGAAAACAAAGTCCGCTGGAGCCCACACACATCGAATTGTCCGACGAAATCCAGTCCGCCGGGCAAAGTCCGCCGTAAAGTCCGCTCGTGTGTACGCGGCATAAGAAGCAAGTCAAACACAGCATGTAAAAATGTGCTATAAGATCTCTTCAGACTTGCGCTACACTGGGGGTGAGCATTTTGGGGTGGCGGGAGAGAGCTGGGAGTGGAGAAAAGTTTGTAGCGGGGATAATTTAGGGGGAGAGTCTGTACTGGGAATAGGGGGCAATTTTTTGTTTGACACTGGCTAGTGTGTTACTTACCTCTATACCCTGTGCAGTGCACACTTCTGAGCACTGTGTGAAACGCATTCTTGAACCCTCTACTCCATGAGTTATACACTCCTGAGCCCTGTAAAAGAATCAAAACCTGAACCCAGCACCCTGTGTGATACGCACTCCTAAACCCTGTGCTGTGTGCAATATGCACTTCTGAACCCTGTGCTTTGTGTAATTTGCACGCTTTAGCCCTGCAACCTGTGCAATGCACAGTTCTAAGCCCTGTGAATTGCACACTCCTTTAAACTCCTCCCATTATTAACGCAATTTGGCCACACCCACTGCTCGCCACATTACTACTCTCCTTGGAGCACGCAAGGGTGCCCTGGGTCTTTTACAATCCTAGTGTAGCAGAATCTCTAACCTCTTCCAGTTTAATAAGAACCTTTGAGGCCACAGACCACTGACATCCTTCAATATGTAGTGGGTTGTGAGGCATAGTGGGTGCAAAGGTGGTAAAAGTCATTGGGTGCCAGACACTTCTTGGATGCAAAAGAGGTTTTATTTCTTTTAACAGTCCTTTTATATTTTGCAAGGGAAAGAGGGTTGGAGCCAGGACATCCTTAAGTAATTGCAATTTCAATAGGCAGACTCCGAGACTTCAATAGGTGGACAGCCGTACAGGGAAAGGCCCCAGCAAGGTGCCACTTCTGCACGTGCAGGTTTGCTGTCCCCTATGGCTACAGTACTTAACAGTTCCTAATTCAAATGTAACAGTTCTCTCAGCTATACTACAACTTCTACTTGTAGTTCTTCAGCCCCTTGAGCTTCTTGTCTCTCACTGGACCCTCTGATTCACTGACTTTGAATCCCATGAGTTCCTCAAGGCTTTTGCGGTGGTACCTCCCTCAAGTTTCCCTGCTGAGTCCCTAGCTTGGTACTTCAGGTACCTTTGGTACTTCGGGTACCTTCAAGCTTCAGCCCTGCTGACCAGCTCGGCCCCTAGCTTCACACACAAGGCTGCTCTGCAAGCGTCACCTCCGCTGGTTGGATCCCTGACTTGATCACCGCCTGAAGTTTCCAGATTCTCCACCGTGCCGTTCGGTGAGAATACTGCTCTGGTACTTGCTTCAGTAACTCACTGTGGTCCCTGGTAAAGGTGGTTGGTCCCTTAGTGGCGACACCTTCCATTCTACCTCCAACCACGACAGGTTCTCTGGCCAGCAGAACTGTCACTTTTGGTTGGACCGCAAGCCGCAGTCCCAACCCTGCCCTCTTACTTCTGCATAGGCCCTCACACAGCCTGGCAGCCAGATGTCCCCAGGATAGGCCCAATCTCTGACCTAGCAGCCCGGGGCAGACGACACACGTCCACCCAGACGGCAGTTCGAGTGGCACAGAACCCCGATCATCTGACTCCACCCAAATATATAGGCTCTCCCAGCAGGCCAAGGGATTAAAGAAAAGCCCTACACATTGGCTGAGGTACCCCATATACCCATAACTTGACCTTGAGTTGTCCTTCTCAAATCTAGTACCACCAAGTGCCCGGCCACCTAGTGGTAGAATAGAAAAGTACAACAAGACCAAACTTAGGGAAAAATCAATGGATTTCTAACAATTTAACTATGGTAGCTACCCCGACAAGGAATTTGATGAGGAGCTCCCTGGCTAAACCCCAGGGCGCTACATCCTCCCCCTGCCCAAGAAACTACGTCTCAGAGTTTGCAAAACAATTTGAGCTCCCAAGCATGAGAGCGGATGTCCTGGCAAAACTGGGATAGGTAGGGACAACAGGAAAGGATTAACAGTATAACAAGATAACAAATGTATGTGGAGTACCACATGAATAAACATTATGAAATAGTCACGTATGACATTTAGATATCAAAAATGATTATTTACACTTTAAAGGCAGTAAGGCAATAGCATTGTTCTCTGACTATCTATCTAATATATACAGTTGTAACAATATACAAATGGTTAGTGTTGTTAGCCGGCTAGATCCTTGTCTCTCCTTGGCCAACCGACTCAGTAACACCTGAAAGAGAGAAAACAAACAATGCAAAAGCATCCTATCCTATAAGAGCATTGTGCGATATGTACACAGTGATTTAAACTGGTCCTCAGCCGAGGGCAGCATGAAACGTGCGAACATCCTATATATGTCTACATTATTTATATTTTTGAAAGCAGGCCCCATTCTCTGTAAGAATGCCACCTCTTTCATCAGCAGTATAGAACTATAAACTTCAGACATACTTTGATCAGTAACAGTCCTGAAACATATGTGCATGAGTCCATTATTAGAAGAAATAGGCAATCATTTCCCTATCACAGCCTATTCTAGCTAGCTACATGCTCAGTGTCCATGACCTGTTACTGTCCATTAACTTTACTTAAAATGGACTACATTTCCCAGAAATTCCTTGTCTTCTTTAACCGCTAGCCGCCCGCCGGCTGTCATATGACGGGCAGGCGGCACGCCTCTCGTTCTGGGAGGGTGTCCTATGACGTCCCTCCATTTAAACAGGGAATGCGTGCGATCGTGTGCACGCATCCTTGTTCCTTCGGTAGCGGCGTGTCACGGAGACACCGCTCGCCACCGAGGGGGTGAACAGCCATTGGGTATGGCTGTTTACCACGTGATTGCCGTGATGAAGTCACGGCCGATCACAGGTAGTATCGCCCCACTTTGCACGGCGCATGATCTCAAGCGTGCTGCGCATGCACGTCGGTGGTGGCGTGTTCCCGAGAACACTGCTCATCACCGACGCCGGTAAACAGCCATTGGCCGGCGGCTGTTTACTACGTGATCGGCTGTGATCCTTTCACAGATGATCACTAAATGTCAACAAACCGCAGTAACGAGATGTTACCGGGTTCTCCTCCTCACACACTGATCGTGTGTGAGGAGGAGATTGCGGTAACATCTCATTACCGCTTACAGTATACACCAATCACACCTGTCACAGTTCATCTGAGTACCTGTCAGTCCAAATGAATACCTGTCAGTCCATATAAGTACCTGTCACAGTCCATCAGAGTACCCGAGTACCTGTCACAGTCCATCAGAGTACCCGAGTACCTGTCACAGTCCATCTGAGTACCTGAGTACCTGTCACAGTCCATCTGAGTACCCGAGTACCTGTCACAGTTCATCTGAGTACCTAAAGACCTGTCACAGTTCATCTGAGTACCCGGGTACCTGAGTACCTGTCACAGTCCATATGAGTACCTGAGTACCTGTCACAGTCCATATGAGTACCCGAGTACCTGAGTACATGTCACAGTCCATATAAGTACCCGAGTTCCTGAGTACCTGTCACAGTCCATAAGAGTACTGAGTACCTGAGTACCTGTCACCGCCCTTCAGAGTACCTGAGTACCTGTCTGCAGCTCATCAAGTTACCTGAGTACCTGTCTCCAGCCCATCAGAGTACCCGAGTACCCATATGCAGCCCTTCAGAGTACCCAAGTACCTATTTGCAGCCCATGCCTCATAGAATATACGTTGGGGAGTTTGCTTTCCAAAATGGGGTCATTTTGTGGGTAATTCCACTGGGCTGGTGCTCAAGGACCTTCAAAAGTGTGATAGGTGGGAATGAAATGAGATGTGTAATTTATGCTTCTAGAACGCCTGAAGGTACTACTTCAGTGTTGGGCCTCTGTATGTGGCCAGGCTGTGTAAAAGTCTCACACATGTGGTATCGCCATACTCGGTAAGACTAACAGAATGTATTTTGGGGTGTAATTTTTGCTATATACATGCTATGTGTTAGAAATATCTTATAAATTGACAACTTTGCGTAAAAAAAATGTTTTTCATTGTTTTCCCACATTTTCCAAAAACTTCTGGAAAAAATGAACTGTTCAAAAGACTCATTATGCCTCATAGATTATACCTTGGGGTGTTTGCTTTCCAAAATGGGGTCATTTTGTGGGCAATTCCATTGTCCTGGTGCTCCAGAGCCTTCAAAAGTGTAATAGGCGGTTGAGAAATGAGATGTGTCATTTATGCTCGTAGAACACCTGAAGGTGCTACTTCAATGTTGGTCCTTTGTATGTGGCCAGGCTGTGTAAAAGTTTCACACATGCGGTATCGCCATACTCTGGAAATGTAGCAGAATGTATTTTGGAGTGTAATTTGTTGTATGCATATGCTGTGTGTGAGAAATAACCTGATAATTTGACAATTTTGTAAAAAAAAAAAAAAAATCTTTATTTTGCAAAGAATTGTGGGAAAAAATTACAACTTAAAAAAACTTGCCATGCTACTTACTTAATACCTTGGAATGTCAACTTTCTAAAAAGGGGTCATTTGGGTTTTTTTTGTACTTTCCTGACTTGTTAGTGTCTCAAGAAATGAGATTCACCTAATGTACTGAAGACCTGATCAGATGTGATCAATTTTCAGTGATTGGCACCATAGTTTGTAGACTCTATAACTTTCACAAAGACCAAATAATATACACTAATTTCTGTTATTTTTACCAAAGATATGTAGCAGTATAAATTTTGGCCAAAATTTTTGAAGAAAAATTACTAATTAGCAAAATTTTATGACAGAAACAAAGAAAAGGGCATTTTTTTCACAAAATGTACGGTCTTTATTTATAGCACAAAAAAATAATAAAATAAAAACAATAGTGATTAAATACCACCAAAAGAAAGCTCTATTTGTGTTAAGAAAAAGGATGCAAGTTTCATATGAGTACAGTGTTGCATGACTGAGTAATTGTCATTCAAACTGTGAGAGCGCTGAAAGCTGAAAATTGGTCTGGGCAGGAAGGGGGTGTAAGTGCATTGTATTGAGGTGGTTAAAGGAAACTCTGGGCACAGGACATGACTGCATTTCAAGCAACAAGCAGTCAGGCCAAATTGCAAGAGACCACACTTCAGGACACAGGCCCCCTTGCAAGGACATTTTCAGTCTGCCCACATGCCAGCCAAAGACAGAAACTTTTGTCGTTCTTTTGCAACCAACAACCTGCTAAAGTTCACAGATCGCTCTTCGGGGTGAAACACCCCCAATAACTTTAATCTTTAGCCAACGGGTTCATGTGATCGCTTCCTGTAACTGTCTGCCACGAAATGCGTCGGGCATATGCGAAGCTGATCCATATCTACAATGAATCATGATGTTGATTTTTGTCTTAATAGACTATTTATTTATTTACTTGAGGTAACAATTACGGTCTCATTGTTTTATTTATTTATCCATACTCTTGCTGCTAGTGCTGCTTCGACGTTAAATGCATTTATATGAATTTATCTCATGCAATGTATTACGGTAAATAGGAATCTTTTACATACGTACTTTACATCCACACCACACCTGTATGTTATGTGTGGGTAGATTAATATGATTCAGTAGACCAGAGTTTATGTGGTTTATATATTGCCATGTTTCATACAATGTTTTTGCTCAATAAACTTTATTTGTTCAAATTCACCTCCACATGTCAGCCACCTCATTCAAAGTCCCACTTTTTCCCTCTTTTTGCAACAATACAGAACACAGTCTCTAAGAATCCAACACACATTAGCAGCTTTACTTTATAGTTACTTTACCCCTTTCAGCCTTGTCTTCTTTGTTTACGCCGGGAGGGATCCAAAACCACCCGCATTTCTTTGCTCGCAAACTTCAAGCGTTTACCTAGTCATCACATCACGGCATTAAGTGCAACGTTTTGGGGACACACAGAACCCCTTTATGTGATCTTGAAGGGGTCTTGCGTGGCCCCAAAACATTGCACTTAACGCTGTGATGTGATTACTGAATAAATGCTTGGATTTTTTTTTCAAGGGTCCATGGTTTGCTAGCGACATATAGTTCGGCTTATGGATTTTTGGGAAAGCTACAGGCCCTCCGTCTGCTCTGGCTGTCTACACGGACTTTGTAAAATGGCTTGTACTATTTACTGAACACTGCAGCAGTGATATCCCAACATAATTCACTTCCATGAGGCTGTTAAGTGGTTAAGCTTTAAACACATGGTTGCAAGTGTATAATAATAATAATACAAAAGCAGCAATAAAAGCATATGACCTGGATAAGAAACAATTTGACACCGTTTTGACCATAAAATTGCACAAAAAAATAACACGCATCTCACAAAGCCTTCCACTCGGTGGGACACTCATTTGGATTCATTGAAGTCAAAGAATGCTCAATTCCACAATTTTTTATTCTATAAAGCAATTTTCATTCTTTTAATGTAACAGCATAATTACCCCTTTCTCCTCTTTCAAGTTGCCATTTTATTAAATAGAGTGCTGCTGATATAGAAAGGGTTTTCTTTTTTTTTTTTTTTTTGTCATTTGATCTAAAACAAAAACGATTTAGCTTTTAAAGTCGAAAACGCGAAGGACTACCTTTAACTTACACGATGAGCTATGCCTCTCAATTTCAAGCCACACAACATCAGACGGCAGGCCTGCAAATTAAATTAATTTTGCTTTCTTCTTTTAATAGGTTTTCCGACATGCTAATGAACAAAGAAATGAGAGCAAGGAGAGACTATGACTAATTTAAGACTTTCAGGTCTCGAGGAAAAAAAAAAAAGAATGAAACTACTTCTACTTCATCCATGTGAGCTGCATGACTTCATACTTTCCATGGTCTTATCTGGTTTCTGAAAATTAATTACAATACCTGGAGAATAGTTGGTAAGAGAGACTGGAGGGACTCATAAAGCGTATCAGTGTTGTGCAGATAGAACTAGACATCCCCTGTTTTCTTGAGGCCCACTCAGCTTGACACTGTAGGAACACTTTCCGAGTGTGGAATTCCCTCTTTACAAAGCTATTTTAAGTTGAATAAAAGAAAAAACATGATTGGGGCAAGCGAAAATGCTTTGATGGATGAGCTTTGAGCCAATGTAAGCTATGAAAAGTTTTATTATAGATAATAGTTTATTACATTTAAAGTACTATATGTAAACCAATTTATTAAAATTTCTAATATTTAACATGATAATGTAACTTCAAGCCATTTTCAATCTTTTTAAATTTGCAGCCTTTATTAAAATATTACTTGTTGATCCTGTCATGTAGGTCCAGGTTCATGAACTTTTGGTTATAGTTGAATTAAACAACTTTGATTGCCAAACCATCTACAATTCACAACAAAGGTTTTTGCTTAGAGTAGGTAAATTTCCAGGCCTGGCTGGCAGCCAAGCCTGGGTGTGTCTTTGTGATCTGGGTTGGTAGTGAGCTAGAGCAGTGCTGGGTGACTCAGGTGGTGTCACCAGGACCTCCCACTTCTTTCCAGAATGTTCTGGAAAGAGAGGTGGAGAGGGGAGGTGAAGCCACCTGGGGTATTCTGGGGAGCCCTGACCAATCCCCAACTTGGATTGGTACAAGGCAGGCCTCCTTAAATACCCAGGGTCAGCCCAGCTGGGGAGGAGTTGTTCTGGTGGAAGATGGAGATGGAGTGTTAGGCTGTCGGGGCCTTTGAGGGAGCTCTCCAGTCTGGGGGGGGGTGACCTTGGGTCTGGGCTCGGGTGCGGGACCCTCTTACAACCCACAGAGGTTTCCTGACCAGGAGGCACATGAGGAGCAAGAGAGGACAGTGGGAGAACACTGCTGTGAAAGTCTCCAGGAGTCCCACAGAGGCAGCCAGGAGGGCTGGTGAGTGAGCACACCACCAGGAGGGCTGAGAGGCACGCCTGAGAGGACTGAGCTCCAGCAGTCTGGGATGGGTACATAGCCAGTCTGGAGGATGGTGGTGTCACAGGCAGTGGAGCGAGGCCGCTGCAGCCAGGGGGGCTGGCAGTGCCTGAAGAGGTGATACTGGGAGCAGTAGCCACAGGGACAGCTTGCACTGGGACTTTTCTCTATTTTGCTACACCATAGGGTCCCACGGTCCCTGCCTGTAAAGGGTCTTTGCTTTGGGCCTGGCTAAGCCAGTGTCAGGCCTACAGTGCAAGCTAGTCCGGAGAGTGCATGAGAGAAAGCGATGTGCAGGAGGAGTGAGGAGTAACACTCATTGAGGAAGCAATATGCAGGAGGAGAGGAGCAGAGTATATATACTGGACTGTATATAGTAATCTCAACGTTGACTGTCCTTACTCGGACATCTCATAAGTTCCCATTTCCCATCCAAGTTTAATCTCCCTCAATAAAACATAAAAACAAGTGCAAGGACTGCTTTCATATCTCTGAGCGAGTAAGAAGTGTGTGCCTGGCTGGGCAGGGTGACAGACAAACCACAACACTCAGCAGCTCCTGGGGGGGGGGGGGACTGCTACACATAAAAAAATAAACTTATAAATAGATATTTTTTTACATATTTTTGTTTGCAGATTTGCTCAAGTTTGCTCACTTACAAAGAAATGAAGGGTCTATAATTTTAATCATAGGTGTTTTTTAAATGATAGAGACAGAATATCAACCAAAAATCCAGAAAACAACTCACAATAAAGATGTTATAAATTGAGTTGCAGTTCAGTGACTAAAATAAGTATTTGATTCCCAAGCAAAACATGACTTAGTACTTGGGAGAGAAACCCTTGTTTGCAAGCACAGAGGTAAGACGTTTCTTGTAGTTGGTTACCAAGTTTGCACACATCTCAGGAGGGTTTTTGATCCACTCTTCTTTACAGGTCTTCTCTAAATCCTTAAAGTGGTTGTAAAGTCTTGTTTTTTTTTCTATAAAAATAACAAACATGTTATACTTACCTGCTCTGTGCAGTTATTTTGCACAGAGCAGCCTGGATCCTCCTTTTTTCAGGTTCCTCTTCGGTGCTCTTGGCCCCTCCCTCCTGTTGAGTGCCCCCACAGCAAGCAGCTTGCTATGTTGCACCTGAGCCGAGTTGCAGCTCAGTATATCCATTCAGACACGGAGCCGCGGTTCGGCCCAGCCCCCTCTCTCTGCTCATTGGCTAACTGACTTTGATTGACAGCAGCGGGAGCCAATGGCGCCACTGCTGTGTCTCAGCCAATCAGGAGGGTGAGTCCTGGAAGGCCAAGGCACTCGTGGACATTGCTGGATCGAGAGGGGGCTCGGGAAAGTATGAGGGGGGCTGCTGCACACAGAAGGCTTTTTATCTTAAGATAAAAAAACCTTCTGCCTTTACAACCACTTTAAGGTTTCTTGGCTAGGCCACTCCATGACCTTAATGTGCTTCTTCTTTGAGCCACTCCTTTGTTGCCTTGACTGTATGTTTTGGGTCATTGTCATGCTGGTAGGCCTATCCATGAGCCATCTTCAGTGTTCTGGCTGAGGGAAGAAGGTTCTCAACCAAGATTTTACAATACATGGTCCTGTCCATTGACCGCTCAATGCGGCAAAGTCGGCCTGTACCTGTAGCAGAGAAACAGCCCCAAAGCATAATGTTTCCACCTCTGTGCTTGACTGGTGTTCTTAGGGTCATAGTCACCACTTTTTTTCATCCAAAAACGGCGAGTCGAGGTAATGCCAAAGAGCTCAATTTTGGTCTCACATGACCACAGCACTTTCTCCCAATCCTTTTCTGAATCATGTATATGTTCATTGGCAAACTTCAGACGGCCTGCACATGTGCCTTCTTGAGGAGGGGGACCTTGTGGGCGCTGCAGGATTTCAATCCATGGTGGCGTATTGTGTTACCAATGGGTTATTTGGTGACTGTGGTCCCAACTGCCTGGAAATCATTCACAAGCTCCTTCCATGTAGTTTCTGGGTTGATCCCTCACTTTTCTCATGATCATCCTTACCCCATGATACAAAATCATGATACAAAATCTTGCAGACCGAATGCGATTGATGGTTGTTTTGTATATCTTCCATTTGTTGCAACAGTTGTCTCCTTCTCATCAAGCTTCTTGTTGATGGTCTTGTAGCCCATTTCAGCCTTGTGCAGGTCTACAATTTTGTCCCTGATGTCCTTTGAGAGCTCTTTGGTCTTGCCCTTCATAGTGAGGTTTGAAAGGAAGAAAGAGAATCTGTGGAAAGCTGTATTTTATAAACATAACGAGTTTTCGTTAGGAGCACCTTCTTAAATTGACAGGACTAAATTGTGTACCACATGAGCACATGTAGCCAGTCTGTGGGAACCAGAATTATTGTTGGTTGGTAGGGGATCAAATATTTATTGTACTCACTGAACTGCAACTCAATTTTTAACATTTGTATCATGGGTTTTTTTCTGTTTTTTTGGCTGATGTTCTGTCTCTATCATTTAAAAAACACCTATGATAAAAATTATAGACCTTTAACCACTTGCTGACCAGCCGCCACTGTTGCACTGTGGCAGAATGGCACGGCTGGGTGAAACAACATTATGTAACGTCGCTTCACCCTGTGGCCACTAGGGGCGCACGCGCCCCCTGCTCGCCCATGGAACCAATATTTTTTATATATTTTTGGGGGATATTTATTATAGCAAAAATTAAAAAATATTGCTTTTTTTTCAAAATTGACGCTCTTTTTTTGTTTATAGCGCAAAAAAAAAAAAAACACAGAGGTGATTAAATACCACCAAAAGAAAGCTCTATTTGTGGGGAAAAAAGATGCCAATTTTGTTTGTGTGCAGCGTCTTATGACCGCGCAATTGTCAGTTAAAGCGACGCAGTGACGAATCGCACAAAAGTGCTCTGGTCAGGAAGGGGGTAAATTCTTCCGGGGCTGAAGCGGCTAATTTCTTTATAAGTGAGCAAACTTACAAAATCAGCAGGGGATCAAATAATTATTTTCCCCACAGTATCTAATGAATTGTAGTGGTTTTTGAAGTCAATTGGTGATAATATCCTGTTCCTACTATGGTACCGTTTTACACCCTCCACCTTTCTCCCTTATCATGTCCTTCCCCTTACTCATAAATATAAAATGCTCATCAGTATATTATCTTTGCATCTCGCATGGTACTGTTTAGATACTATGCATACCTAAGCTGTATAGCTCTGTACACAATTGTTCTTGCCTATCAACATATGTTTCTGCCTTTACAGGCAGTCCCCGGGTTCCAAACCAGGTTCTGTAGGTTTGTTCTTAAGTTAAATTTGTATGTAAGTTGGAACAGGTACATTTTTTTATTTTAACTCCTGCCAAAATAGTTTTTCGGATAGCATAGGGAAGGGTTAACACCCCTGTAACGTTAGTTTTGCTGTCTGTGCCCCTGTTCAGAAGATTTCACCTCACTTTCTGTCCCTGTGATAATTGGATTTTGAAAATTTTGGGTTGTCATGGAAACAAGGATTGGTGATACAGCTTCTGTGGAGACACCTTTTTCCCATAATAACTCTTACAGGAGTGAGTTTCCCTTCCTAGGGGTAGATTTCCTCTCACTTCCTGTTGTCTCCCTCTGTTTGTAAGTATAATGCGGCGCACACATGACCGGTTTTGCCGTCGGAATAAACTCCGAAGGTTTCTCAGACGGAACTCTGACGGAATTCCGCTCAAGTGGTCTTGCATACACACAGTCACACCAAAGTCTGACCGTCGAGAACGCGGTGACGTACAACACATAGGACAGGACTAGAAAAAGGAAGTTCAATAGCCAGTAGCCAATAGCTTCCGTCTCGTACTTGCTTCAGAGCATGCGTCGTTTTTGGTCCGTCGGAACAGCATACAGACGATCGGTTTTCCCGATACGAATTGGTTACGTCGGAAATATTTAGAACATGTTCCATTTTAGAGGTCCGTCAGAATTTTAAAAAAAATAGTCAGATGAGGCCTACACATGATCGGAATAGACGATGAAAAGCTTCCGTCTGACTTTTTCTGTCGGACATTCCGCTCGTGTGTACGTGGCTTAAGTCGTATGTAAGTCGGATGTTTGTAACTCGGGTAATGCCTGTATTTTATATACTTGCATTGCATTTTTTTTCTTTTACTATGTAATATTGGCTAATTAATCTTATCTCACTTCAGTCTGAATAAATAAAAAAATCTATAAAAATTGGGGATTAATGTTGTTTAATTTAATTGTCATATAAGTGTAGATATGCTTTACAAAGCAGAATTTATGGTATACTCACTGAATAGCGCAGGTCCTCTTAATTTTATCATCTCTGGTTATAGGGAGATAAAGCTCTGTCCTTGACTCCCACGCTTTCCTGCACTGTCACCCTGCTGCATATGCTTCCAATGGAGATTACATGATGCTGATTTTAGAGGTTTGATTCTGGTAGTACTGCAAGCCATACTGCTACTTAAAAGGAAAAAAAAAACACTGCACAGTTATAAGACACAGTGATGTGCTTTATTTATGTGCTTAGTGCTCCGCCAGCTTTGGGAGTCAGAAACCTGCAGAGTGCTATTGAATGAATGAAGGAAAGACCTTTCAAAGTCACATGACTGTATTTCTCTTGGAACTCCATGGGGCATTTCAGGCTCCACACAGTGGTCCATCTTTCATGAATGGGCCTGTAAAATGCAGTCAGCAATGGGGGAAGCCTTGCAGAGTGTAATAGAGAGCAGATATCTATTCTCCATTATATATGAGCCCTAAGTGGCTTTACTGATATGCAATATACAAGAATGGTTCACTGTTGTCACCAAAAGGAAGCCAATCTTGAGCAATACTATGCAAATGTTTCTAGAGCTAATGCATGACGACAACAAGAGGTAGAAGTAAGCTGGAAGAGATCAGAAGCACTGAAATGCAAAATATTAAAAAAAAAATGGTAAAAACAGTATTTTATAAAAGACAAAAATGCAATAACTTATTATACGCAGTGCTTTGGCAAACTAAATGTCATTATGGTAGGGTGTAAAACTATGTTAAAATAATATGTGAATAACTAATTTTCTGAACAGAAAAATTCAAACTTAAAGTGGAGGGCCACCCTGAAAAAAAAAAAAATTGCACCAAAAATCCTAAAAAAAAAAACATTTGAAAAAATTTTTTAAAACTTTGAAACTTACCTGAACCATTGTTGCTAGGCAGTCTTCCTAATCTGCCTCTTCCTATTCCGCGGCATGTCCTGTTCCTTGGTGAGCGGCCCCGTTGCCTTCTGGGAACTGTGTGTGTTCCCAGAAAACCACGGGGCCATTCACAGATCGCTGGAGCCGCATGGCTCCACTGCCTGTTTCCCTTAGTTAGGATGGCAGTGCCGGGACCCGAGAGCCGAGGGACGGGTCAGCCTCCGGCGACCAACATCGCGGGCACCCAGGACAGGTAAGTGTACTTATTTAAAGTCAGCAGCTACAGTGTTTGTAGCTGCTGACTTTAAAAAAAAATTTTCACTGGCCAGAATCCCGCTTTAAAGTGGAGCTAAAGGGAGGAATACTCACTTGTCCTCCAATAATTCTGTCAGGGTGTCTTTAACGCGGGGCAAACGGGGCAACTGCCCCGGGCTTTGTTTTTGTTGGAGGGCCCCAAAGCAGCTGACCTGTTTGCTCTGTGCTGTCCGCAAATTGGGGCCCCGATGATAGCACCACAGAGCGCACCAGGAACACGGGAAGCAGAGCTGTATTAGCCAACAGAGAGGGGGCAGGGCTCCACTAATGCTCTAACCCCGCCCCATGCAGCCTGTGTACTCAGGATGGAGCTGTCGCTGTAGGAGCAGAGAGCCCTGCCCCCGACCTCTGTATTCCCCAGCCAGCAGAGAGGGGCCAGGAGCTCCACTGATGCTTTGACCCCTCTCCATGCAATCTTTGTACTCAGGAAGGAGCGGCTGTAGAAGGAGAGAAGATTTGAGTGGGAGCCCACCTCTGGACCTCTAAAAGTGCATGATGAGCCCGGGTGGCCAGGTATGTCCTTCCCCCATAGACTGCCTGAATGCTATCCTAAACCCTGAGCTGTTGTACAACTGCAAAGCTGTGCATTTCTGAAAGGTCTCTGACTGTTCCCTGTAGTATGTCCCCAGTCACCTGTAGTCAGGGCTTTTTTTCTCAAACAATAGGTGCTGGAACTCAACCACGACCCCCCAAACCCCCCCCCCCCCCACACACGCACCCTCCAAATCACATCAAATAGTGGGTGTGGTCATATTTCACAAACAGTAGAAGTGTCTTAAAGGGGCATTAAATATCAGGATTGCATTACATACAGAGTGCAGAGTTCATGGGGGTTACACACAGAGTGCAGAGCTGTCACTTGTAAACACAGAAACCAGACTTCTGTGTTTACAAGTCATTGTGGTGAGCAGGCACCAAAGGGTCTGAGCCAGAGGTGGTGGAACTGAGTTCCACCAAGTTCCCCCTGAAAAAAAGCCCTGCCTGTAGTATGTCCACAGTCTCCTGTAGTATGTCCACAGTCTCCTGTAGTATGTCTGCAGTCTCTGACTGTCTCCTGTAGGATGTCCTCAGTCTCCTGTAGTATGTCCGCTGTCTGCTGTAGTATGTCTGCAGTCTCTGTCCGTCTCCTGTAGTATGTCTGCAGTCTCTGACTGTCTCCTGTAGGATGTCCGCAGTCTCCTGTAGTATGTCCACTGTCTGCTGTAGTATGTCTGCGGTCTCTGGCCGTCTCCTGTAGTATGTCTGCAGTCTCTGACCGTCTCCTGTAGGATGTCCACAGTCTCCTGTAGTATGTCCGCCGTCTCCTGTAGTATGTCTGCAGTCTCTGGCCGTCTCCTGTAGTATGTCTGCAGTCTCTGACCATCTCCTGTAGGATGTCCGCAGTCTCCTGTAGTATGTCCCCCATCTCCTGTAGTATGTCTGCACTCTCTGACCGTCTGCTGTAGTATGTCTGCAGTCTCTGACCATCTCCTGTAGTATGTCTGCAGTCTCTGACCGTCTCCTGTAGGATGTCCGCAGTCTCCTGTAGTATGTACGCCGTCTCCTGTAGTATGTCTGCAGTCTCTGGCCGTCTCCTGTAGTATGTCTGCAGTCTCTGACCGTCTCCTGTAGGATGTCCGCAATCTCCTGTAGTATGTCTGCCGTCTCCTGTAGTATGTCTGCAGTCTCTGACCATCTCCTGTAGTATGTCTGCAGCCTCTGACCATCTCCTGTAGTATGTCTGCAGCCTCTGACCATCTCCTGTAGTATATGTATTAATGTGCTGCTTTACTTGCTTAATTATTTGGGATTGCTCCATTGCTCAGTGAGTGGTAATGATGTGCAGTAATCAGTAGCAACCAATCAGTAAACAATAGTGATCTGCTGTAATCTCTAGAAACCAATCAGTGAGAAGTAATGATGTGTTGTAACCTCTAGCAACCAATCAGTGAGTGGTAATGATGTGCTGTAACCACTTGCAACCAATCAGTGAACAATAGAGATTTTCTGTAATCTCTAGCAACTATTTGGCAGTGCTAAGAGCCACCTGATTGGCCCAGCATGGCACATGAATGAATGAATGATTTGTATAGCGCTGCAAATACGAACTGAATTGCCTCAAGGCGCTCGTTCTCTCCTGTGTTGTCCAGTTTCTTAGAAGAGGTAGGTCTTGAGTTTCTTCCTGAAGGCCTGATGGTTTTCTTCCATGCGGATGTGAGTAGGTAGAGTGTTCCATAACCGTGGTCCTTGGACTGCGAATCTTCGTTCTCCTTTTGTTTTGTAGCGAGTTTTTGGAATAAGGAGGAGGTTTTGGTTTGAAGATCGGAGACTGCGATTGGGTGTATAGTGCTTTATTTTCTCGCAAAGGTATTGAGGAGCATTTCCTTGTATGCATTTGTGGGTGAGGCAGAGGGTCTTAAAAGTGATTCGATTCTTTACGGTTAGCCAATGTAGGCTCCTCAGGGAAGGGGAGATGGATTCCCAGGTTTTTTTTCCTGTTAACAGTCTTGCTGCCTTGTTTTGGATGCGTTGCAGGCGCGCCAGCTGATATTGGGGTAGTCCTATGTAGAGGGAGTTTGCGTAGTCGAGTCTGGAATTGATGATTGTTCCTACTACTGCTGCTTTGTCCTCGTCTGGGATGAAGGGAATGAGTCTACGTAGCTGGCGGAGGAGATGGTGAGATTGGCTGACTACTGATCCTATTTGTACATCCATTGACATTTCTGAGTCAAAAATCATGGGTCAAGGAAGGTGTCCACAGCCCTGTATGAGCTCAAGATCAGTTTGGAGTTTGCACTGGCCTTTTTTTCCTGGTGGCCAAACAGAGCAGTACAGAAGTGAGGAAATGTGAGTATGTACTGCTAGAGATGGGGAGTTAGGTGGTCCTTTTACTTTGCCCTTTATGAGCAAAGGAAAGGGTCACTTTATAATATAATCCATTAAAGCTAAACATGGCAAAAAGGATTAACACCACAAAACTGGACTATAACACTGATAAGAATTCTGAAATTTTACTTTAAAAAACCAAACAAACATTCATACTTTGGTGCTGCATCTGTGCCCACCAGCTTTAAGACTGAGAACTGAGCGATGAAAGACTTCAGTGACTTCAGAGAGCAGAGAGCCAGTGACTGTCAGTCACCGTTCTCTGCTCTCCCCCTTCAGCGCTTACTGGAGCACCAGGCTGTGCAGTGGGTGGGAATGGCTGGCTCTGGCTCTCAGTAGCTCTCAGGCATCTGGGTGGAATCGATATTAAAGTCGGGATCTCGCCAGAGTCTGGAGCAGCTGAATGACGTCAGCTGACACCCAAATTTAACCCGCTGTCAGCATTATATGGGTCACAGCAGTGAAGAATTAGGTGTACTCCTGTTACCCACAAGAGAAGTAGGGCCAAAATAACTCTGACCCTACTTCTGCTTTAAAAAAATGTAATGATGAACAATGCATCATATCCTATGTGCCTAATAAATTAGTGCCCAAAGTATCATACTAAGAACCAACTTCGTAACTATATGTAGCGGCCTCCCGGACCTGTAGAGGCCTGATGGTGACCTCCAGAGTCAGGGAGAGCTGACATCCATCTTCGTAGAGTGGGTTACCAGGCATGGTGGGTGTAATGCAAGATGAAAGGATGGGCGCCAATGACTTTTTGAATGCAAATAAAGGGATTCATTGTCTCTTAAAAAGACCTTTGGGAGAGAGGGTTAGGGCCAGGACACCCTTAGGTAGATGCAATGACAATTAGCAGACTCCAAGACACAATAGGCAGACAGCTGTACAGTTCAAAGCCTGCAGCCAGATGCAACTTATGTATTGACAGGACCACTGTCTCCTATGGCAACTAAGCTTTTAACAGTTTCCAAAGATCTTCACACGTAGAACTTGGCAACAGAGTACGGTTCTTCTCTTATCTAACAGTTTCCCACTGTAGGTCTTCAATCACTGAGCTCCCAGTCTCTCACTAGACTTCCAGATCCAAGCAAGCGGAACCTCTGTAACTCGGTTGGACTCCAATCCTGCAGTCCCAACCCTACGTTGGTTCTCCTGCTCCTGGATAGGCCTCAGGCAGCCTAGCAGTCAGGTGTCCCGGTATAGGCCGCAGGCTTCTGGCCTAACAACCCGGGATGACATAACACACTTAAACCCAGACAGCCGTCCAGGTGGCACACAACACCGATCACCTGACTCCACCCAAATAAATAAGCTCTCCCAGCAGGCCAAGGGACTAAAGAAATCCCTGACAATTGGCTGAGATGCCCCATACATTCATAATCTGACCTTGCTATGCCCTTGTCGATCTAATGCCACCAGCAACAGTGCCCCACCAGTGACAGAAGAGAAAAGGTGCAGCAACTCCAGAATTAGAGAGGGATTAGTGGATCTTCTAACAATTAACCAGAACATTTACTATCTGGCAAACTAAATTTGTGAGCAACCCTGCCTAAACACCAGGGTGCTACATCTATAACCTCTGTATGGTATATACAGATGTAGGCTGGTATGCACTATTTTTATTCGCTGTTGAGGACTCTCTGCTACCAGTCTCCAGTGGTCCTTTAATCAGCTTTCAGAGATTTCTCCATTGATGAATTTTCAATTTTCTTTTTCTCGTAGTAGAATTCTGTGACAATGCCAAAGATGAGCTAGATTATTGTCTCCTGGAGTTCAAAAGCTACTAACTGGCTCTGGTCTAAAGCCAAACTCATCAAAGGCAAAACAAGAGTGACCTGTTGGCTCTTTGTTAATCATTCAAGTGAAAGAAATTGTCTTCTGAATTCTCTCAATGACGTGGCCCATCAGAAAAAACAAATTGCTTAACTATCACCTGCAGATTGAAAATACGTTACAGGCTTGAGAAAAAGCAGAGCATGGATGAGAGTATGAGAACAAGATGAACCGGAAACTGCTCTAAACTGGCAAAGTCCTAATTTTCAGTTACTGTGCTTTGCTTCCTACAAGCGTTCTTGAGGGCTCGGGTTCCCTTTTGTAGTTTGCCTGCAGTTAAGGTGGAATTTTGTACAAATTTAAAAAATGACATAACTGATGTGGTCTGTCACTAGCATTAACAAGTCTGTGTTTGTGTTCCAGAGTCCCTTCCTGGTAATATAGTTTTATCACCCATTGACCCTGATAGTAGGCATTGCTTTATTCTACTTCCTGTAATAGGGTGACAATGCTGCAGTAGTTGTCTTCCTGTGGAGAAGGGTATTCTTGAATGGATATGTAGTTTTAACCACTTCATGCCCACGCTATAGCCAAAAGATGACCACATTGTGGGCTTCCTTTGCCCGGAGGGTGTACATGGACGTCCTCCTGTAATCGAGCTGCCCGCACATCCCCTGCGGCACTCGGGTGGTGCACTCTGTGATTGCCAAGTCCTTCGGACTCAGCTGATCAAAGTTCGGGGTAAAGGGTCAATCACAGCAGCCCTTTACAACGTGATCCGCTGTTAGCCAATGACAGTTTATCACAGGATGTAAACACAAGGTGGTTATCGGCTTTTCTTTCCTCATGCTGACAGAGTGAGGAGAGAAGAACAAAGCAAATAGCCGGCTTCTTTTAAAGGGACATTGGCACTGATAATCAGGGCACTGATTATCTGTGTCCTGATTATCAGTGCAGTCTCAACAGTGCCCACCAGTGCTGCCAATCAGTGCCCACTAGTGCTGCTAATCAGTGCCCACAAGTGCTGCCAATGAGTGCTCACCAGTGCTGCTAATCAGTTCCCATCAGTGCCTCATCATCAGTGTCACTCATCAGTGCTGCCTATCAGTGCCCACCAGTGCTGCCTATCAGTGCTCATCAGTGTCACCTATCAGTGCCACCTCAGCAGTGCCCACCAGTGCCCATCAGTGCCATCTATGGCTGACCCACCAATGAAGTGCACAAAATCTATGTTTTCTTTTTGTGTATTGTGTATAATATTTACCCCACCAGCATCTTAATGATAGCTTTGCCAAACACAAGGTTTGTGGCCTGAGCTACACTACAGTGTCAGGAACCCAGCCTCCATTATTTTTCACAAAGGGCCATACGCTAACCCTTTCCTCCACCAGCATGTGGAATGCAAATGGCATCAGAAGGCAGAGGAGTACTACGAGAGGAGGAGGTTGGAGTGCTGGCAGTGACAAGAGCGGTTGGGGTGCTGAGGCCAAATTTATTGAACATCGAATTTATTCAACATCAAATGCCAGAAATTTTCCAACTGGAGTTTATTTTCTGTATATCAGGTGCACAAGAAACCAAAAATTTTTATATTTTTTTTTTTATACCTATTTCAACATAAAACGGCGATTCACACAGCAGTGCCAACCTGCCGCAGTATAACTGCGGCAGCTGGTCGACAAGCGGTTAAGGGAAGTCCCTCCTCTGTCATTGGAAGATTCCCCCTTTACTTTGATTCTGGTGACAACTCATACTTTTTAGTTTGCCCTTTTCTTTCTGTTCTAGTGACAATCCTGGGATGGGGAAACGGGCAGTAATAAAAACATTACAGAGGTTCTAACTTTTCCCCACTCCACCAAAAACATACAAAAAAGTTTAGGATGCCGTTCCACGCTAAAGATCTTTTTCCACTGTTAAGATTTTTTAAAAAAGTGCATTTTGCTTCCAGTTTGTATACGTTTTGATTCTACTTGGCATCCAGTTTGCATGCAGCTTTATTGAAAAGAATAGGTACGCATCTTCTGAAAGCCAAAGGGAAAATTCTGCAGGCTGCATTATATTAAACCACATCCTCCAGAGATGCATGAATGGAAATGTTACCACGGAAAAGAATGGCACAGTTTTTTCTTTGTTGTTTCTGTGTGGTTTGGCTTCTCACTTTTTGGTATTTAGTTTTGAATGTATTAGGAAAGGTTTAAAATCAATGCTTATTTATTTATTTTTGTTCATGAAAATTTTTTAGAAGGATAGTGCAGGAATCATGTGATTATCCTAAATTTTGGGGGGATAAAGGTATATAATTGGAACCTGGATTCTTAGGGCTGGCAGCTTCTCATGGCCAAAGGACTTCCACTATCTCCTTGGTTTGTAACTGAGGAAATCTGAGAATGGAACCCTACATCAAAATGTAATCGTCCAGGTAAAGATTTATTCCCAGGTATAATAAATGTGAGATTGCATATCAGTTTTACTTATTCATGTACAGTAAAACATTGGATTGCGAGCATAATTCGTTCCAGAAACATGCTTGTAATCCAAAGCACTTGTATATCAAAGCAAATTTCCCCATAAGAAATAATTGAAACTCAGATGATTAATTCTACAACCATTTATTCAGAAGTCCTTTAGTTATAGTCCATATAAAAAGATTATAGCAATTTGACCAGGTTGTGAAACCATAAAATGTCTATCCACAAATGAAAGCCTCCACAAGGGGATTAGAATGCAAAATCCAGCAGGAGCTACAGAGCATAAAAAAGAAGAGAGGCGCCTCTAAGTGTAGCGATATGTTGCTAAATGTACCTTCATTAAATGTAACCATATTGCTACACTTAGAGGCACCTCTTTTCTCTTTTATACTTAGTTGTGACATGATGCTACTTGTATATCAAGACATCGCTTGTATATCAAGACAAAATTTATTAAAAAAAAAAAATTGTAATTACACGCCCCTGTTAAACAGGGGCAGAAAAATTGGGTCTTAGGCAGTGGTGGTGGTGCCACAACACTGTAACCCCTCACAGATTCTGTTGTTGAGCGCAGGAACGAGTCCTGCTGTGAACTATTAGAGCAAATATTCTAATTACATGCCCCTGTTAAACAGGGGCAGAAGAATTGGGCCTTAGGTGGTGGTGGTGGTGCCATAACACTGCAACCCCTCACAGATACTCTAGTTGAGCGCAAGAATTAGCCCTGCTGCGAAATATTACAGCAAAAATTATAATTATACTCCCCTGTTAAACAGGGGCAGAAAAATTGTGCATTAGGCACTGGTGGTGGTGCCCTGAAACAAAAATGTTCTTAGAAGCTATTAACATGAACATTGAGGAGGAATAGGATAGTCACTCAGCATAACAGGATAGTCACTCAGCATAGGCAGTCTTCAAGGGATCTCACATTCATAGAAAAATTAATTGGTTACATCAGCATCAGGTGCTTGGTAGCTGGTGATCCAAGACTGATTCATTTTTATGAAGGTGAGCCGAAAATAGAAGAAAGGAGATGGAAGGTAGAAGATAGAAGAAGCATTTAAATAAAGGAATTGTCAAAAACTGTCTCTTGTCATTTTTAAAATTTTTGACACTTTTTGTGAAATGGTAAGGGTACTTTTGTACCCCCTTACCATTTCACACAGGGGGGAGGGCCGGGATCTGGGGGTCCCCTTGTTAAAGGGGGCTTCCAGATTCCGATAAGCCCCCGGCCCACAGACCCCCACAACCACCGGGAAAGGGTTGTGGGGATGAGGCCCTTGTCCCCACCAACATGGGGACAAGGTGTTTTGGGGGGCTACCCCAAAGCACCCTCCCAATGTTGAGGGCATGTGGCCTGGTACGGTTCAGGAGGGGGGGCGCTCTCTCGTCCCCCCCTCTTTTCCTGCGGCCTGCCAGGTTGCATGCTCGGATAATGGTCTGGTATGGATTTTTGGGGGGACCCCAGGCCATTTTTTTTTTATTTTGGCGTGGGGTTCCCCTTAAAATCCATACCAGACTTGAAGGGCCTGGTATTGAATTTAGGGGGACCCCCCACGTCATTTTTAAAATTTTGGTTCGGGGTTCCCTTGTGGGGAATTCCCATGCCGTTTTTATCAATGAACTTTTATGTGTATTGTCGGACCGGCAATTCATTAATAGCCACGAGTAATTTTAAATGACTTTTTTCCTTTGAAATGTCATTTTGCTGTCAGACTATTCTAAACACAGGAAACATGCGCCCCTTTACAGGCATACTATAGACACCCCCCAGGTAGGAAATTTAAAGGAATATTACACTTTTATTGTTTCACTTTAAGCATTATTAAAATCACTGCTCCTGAAAAAACTGCCGTTTTTAAAACTTTTTTTTGCATTGATCCATGTCCCCTGGGGCAGGACCCAGGTCCCCGAACACTTTTTATGACAATACCATGCATATAAGCCTTTAAAATTAGCACTTTTGATTATTCATGTTCGTGTCCCATAGACGTTAACGGTGTTCGCACAAATTTTTTGCCTGTTCGCATGTTCTGTTGCGAACCAAATAGGGGGGTGTTCGGCTCATCCCTACTCCAGGGCCTTCAAAAGTGTAATAGGTGGTTGAGAGATGAGATGTGTCATTTATGCTCGTAGAACGCCTGAAGGTGCTACTTCAATGTTGGTTCTTTGTATGTTGCCAGGCTGTGTAAAAGTCTCACACATGTGGGATCACCATACTCGGGGAGAGGAGCAGAATGTATTTTGGGGTGTAATTTGTTGTATGCATATGCTGTGTGTGAGAAATAACCTGATAATTTGACAATTTTGTAAAGAAAAATCTTCATTTTGCAAAGAATTGCAGGAAAACAAAAAAACTGCTACTTGCTTAATACCTTGGAATGTCTACTTTATAAAAAGGGGTAATTTGGGGGGGTATTCATACTTTCCTGACTTGTTAGTGTCTCAAGAAATGAGATTCACCTGATGTACTGAAGGCCTGATCAGATGTGTTCAATTTTCAGTGATTGGCACCATAGTTTGTAGACTCTATAACTTTCACAAAGACCAAATAATATACACTAATTTGGGTTATTTTTACCAAAGATAAGTAGCAATATAAATTGTGCCCAAAATTTATGAAGAAAAATTACTAATTAGCAAAATTTTATGACAGAAACAAAGAAAAAGGCATTTTTTTCACAAAATTTACGGTCTTTTTTTATTTATAGCACAAAAAATAAAATACCCACTAGTGATTAAATACCACCAAAAGAAAGCTCTATTTGTGTGAAAAAAAGGACGCAAGCTTCATATGGGTACAGTGTTGCATGACTGAGTAATTGTCATTC
The DNA here is from genome assembly GCA_037952925.1 of Lithobates clamitans. Lineage (NCBI taxonomy): Eukaryota > Metazoa > Chordata > Amphibia > Anura > Ranidae > Lithobates > Lithobates clamitans. The sequence continues at coordinate 3,534,698 of JBBGZY010000658.1, forward strand.
AAACTGTGAGAGCGCTGAAAGCTGAAAATAGGTCTGGGCAGGAAGGGGGTGTAAGTGCACTGTATTGAGGTGGTTAATACATGTTGGAAAAAATGATCTACAGTACATTAGGCTAATCACATTCTCATTACAAAAGGCTATGGATTCCCTTTAGCTAATTGTCAAAGATATCAATCAGCATTGTGTAAACTCATCAGTGCATCTTCTGCCTCTATTAACTGTGAGATTCAATAAGACTAATAAGCTGAATACAGCAAGTTTGTATAGGATAAACTAGAAAACATTTCTTGCATGATTCTCCCATCATTGATTAGAAAATCGTTCCTTTTTCAAAAAATTTCCAACATGCCCGATTACTCAAATTCGTTGGCCACGCGAAAATTGGCTGTTGCTGCAAAATGGTGCGGAATTCGAACGAAGATTTTTAGATAAGATTTTCGAAATTTGACCCATGTATAATATTACATTTAAGTTTAATATTAAATTACTTTCTCAGGTGGTTACTGATCAAAAACTGTCTACTTTCTCTACACTTAGTTTAATTTTTAATTTGCCTAGTTCCCATTTATTCAGATATTTTCAGCGTTCTCATACTTTTTATGCTCAGTTTCCACAAGATAGTCTAATGATTACACAATCTACTCTAGAATCAGTACTTAGGTCTGAATGTTTGGAGAGGTCCACCTCGAGACTGTATTCCCACCTTACCTTAATTTCCCTTCTGCCTTAAGAGGGTCTTCAAGTTAGGTGGATGCGAGACATACTGGATCTGAATATGGAAAACTGGAGCAGTGTGTGGGATCTTCCTTTACAATCTCTGATATCCTTGAGAGCGTATGATCCAGTTTAAATTGATACATAGAGCATATATCACGCCACACAGACTTCAAAAGATAAGTCCTGCATGCTCTTCTGAGTGTTGGCGGTGTGGAGCAGCTCAGGGGGATTTCACACACATCTTCTGGACTTGTCCATATATAGTGCTTTTTTGGGTGGAAGTGGTGGATCTGTTGAATTCTTTTACTTCCGCTCCTTGTCTGTATGTTTGTTGGGCCTGGTGGAAGCTATTCTTCCTACAGTGTCTGTGTGAGTATTCGCTAATATTACACTATTTTATGTGAGAAAAGCTATTGCTTTACATTGGAAGAAACCCTCTTCTCCTACGTTTCTATAATAGAAACAATTGATAAATAATAATCTCCTAATGTATAGAGACACCTATATGAATAGGGGCTGTCCTAGTAAGTATGATAAAGTCTGGGCAAAGTGGATGGATAAGCCGTATACGGCATCTAATGCCCATGGGGATTATCAATTATAATAATTATATTTTATTATATCTTTTCATGTGACAACACTGAAGAAATGACACTTTGCTACAATGTAAAGTAGTGAGTGTACAGCTTGTATAACAGTGTAAATTTGCTGTCCCCTCAAAATAACTCAACACACAGCCATTAATGTCTAAACCGCTGGCAACAAAAGTGAGTACACCCCCAAGTGAAAATGTCCGAATTGGGCCCAATTAGCCATTTTCCCTACCCGGTGTCGTGTCACTTGTTAGTGTTACAAGGTCTCAGGTGTGAATGGGGAGCAGGTGTGCTTAAATTTGGTGTTTTTGCTCTCACTCTCTCATACTCGTCGCTGGAATTTCAACATGGCACCTTATGGCAAAGAACTCTCTGAGGATCTGAAAAAAAGAATTGTTGCTCTACATAAAGATGGCCTAGGCTATAAGAATATTGCAAAGACCCTGAAACTGAGCTGCAGCACGGTGGCCAAGACCATACAGCGGTTTAACAGGACAGGCTTCACCATGGTCAACCAAAGAAGTTGAGACCATGTGCTCAGCATCATATCCAGAGGTTGTCTTTGGCAAATAGATGTATGAGTGCTGCCAGCATTGCTGCAGAGGTTGAAGGGGTGGGGGGGTCAGCCTGTCAGTGCTCATACCATACGCCACACACTGCATAAAATTGGTCTGTATGGCTGTCATCCCAGAAGGAAGCCTCTTCTAAACATAATGCACAAGAAAGCCCGCAAACAGTTTGCTGAAGACAAGCAGACTAAGGACATGGATTACTGGAACCATGTCCTGTGGTCTGATGAGACCAAGATAAACTTATTTGGTTCAGATGGTGTCAAGCATGTGTGGCAGCAACCAGGTGAGGAGTACAAAGACAAGTGTGTCTTGCCTACAGTCAATCATGGTGGTGGAAGTGTCATGATCTGGGGCTGCATGAGTGCTGCCGACACTGGGGAGCTACAGTTCATTGAGGGAACCATGAATGCCAACATGTTCTTTGACATACTGAAGCAGAGCATAATCCCCTCCCTTTGGAGGCTGGGCCGCAGGGCAGTATTCCAATATGATAACGACTCCAAACACACCTCCCAGATGACCACTGCCCTGCTAAAGAAGCTGAGGGTAAAGGTGATGGACTGGCCAAACATGTCTCCAGACCTAAACCCTATTGAGCATCTGTGGGGCATTCTCAAATGGAAGGTGGATGAGTGCAAGGTCTCTAACATCCACCAGCTCCGTGATGTCGTCATGGAGGAGAAGAAGACTCCAGTGGCAACCTGTGAAGCTCTGGTGAACTCTATGACTAAGAGGGTTAAGGCAGTGCTGGAAAAAAAGGTGGCCACACAAACTATTGACACTTTGGGCCCAATTTGGACATTTTCACTTAGGGGTGTACTCACTTTTGTTGCCAGCGGTTTAGACATTAATGGCTGTGTGTTGAGTTATTTTGAGGGGACAGCAAATTTACACTGTTATACAAGCTGTACACTCACTACTTTACATTGTAGCAAAGTGTCATTTCTTCAGTGTTGTCACATGAAAAGATATAATAAAATATTTACAAAAATGTGAGGGGTGTATTCACTTTTTATGGCTGCTATGCAATGTGATTGGATCTTGAATTTGTATTAATATTTTGGTCCAATGTGTATGATGTTTTGTTTTGTTTGGTTTTGTCTGTTATTGCTATTAACCACTTAAATACCAGGCATTTTCACCCCCTTCCTACCCAGGCCAATTTTCAGCTTTCAGCGCTGTGACATTTTGAATGACAATTTGCACGGTCATGCCACACTGTAGCCATATGAAATTCTAATCATTTTTTTCCCCACAAATAGAGCTTTCTTTTGGTGGTATTTGATCACCTCTGTGGTTTTTATTTTTTGCGCTATAAACAAACAAAAAAAGTGACAAATTTTGAAAAAAAACACAATATTTTTTACTTTTTGCTATAATAAATATCCCAATTAAAAAAAAAAAAATTCTTCCAGTTTATGCTGATATATATTCTTCTACATATTCTTGGTAAAAAAAATTGCAATAAGTGTATATTGATTGGTTTGCTCAAAAGTTATAGTGCCTACAAAATAGAGGATAGATTTATGGCATTTTTATTATTATTAATTTTTTTTTACTAATAATGGCGGCGATCTGCGATTTTTGTCAGGACTGCGATATATTGTGACGGACAGATCAGACACTTTTGACACTATTTTGGGACCATTGACTTCTATACAGTGATCGGTGCTATAAAAATGCACTGATTACTGTATAAATGTCACTGGCAGGGAAGGGGTTAACACTAGGGGGCGATCAAGGGGTTAAATGTGTTACTCAGGGAGTGATTTTAACTGTGAGGGGAGGGAACTTACTGGTGGAGGTGACCAATTAGTGTTCCTATATACAAGGAACACACGATCTGTCTCCTCTCCCCTGACAGGACGTGGATCTGTGTGTTTACAGCCGAGGACGTCATATGACGGCCACCCGGGATGCCAGAGCCACCTTGCAGCCGTCAAATTACTATGTGCGGGATGGGAAGTGGTTAAGGAAATAAATAAACAGATTGCATTAAAAAAAAAGAAGGATAAAACATGAAGAAATGTGCATGTATTCATAAGATGTGCTGAATAAATTTTGCTTAATTTTTCCGAAACATACACTTCAAGCTGGCGAACAACCTTACACGAGGGATGCCACAATCAATAACGGACTGCTATAAAAGGACCGCAAGGTTTTATTACAACTACAGATTTGTACGGTTATAATTATTGAAGAGTGGTTTGAGAATCGTCTCATCCTTCTGTCTATATGGGGTCAAGACAGAATTTCCAAACTTCCTTACACCCCAAGTTAACTTTTGTTCACACTTTTGGATTTTGTTAAAGTGTATGTAAACCCTAAGAATAAATTTCTCTTTTTTGGTCTGTTTTTATATCATTGAAATTGTTTTGTGATATCTGTTCAGTAAGTGCATAAAAACACCAGTTTATTTTGCAGAAGTCCTGTGCCCCACCGGAAGGGGTTATGAAGATGAGGAGAAGATGAAGATGGGGAGGGTTTATGGAGATGAGGAGAGTTTATGGAGATGGGGAGGGGTTTTGGAGATGGGGAGGGGTTTTGGAGATGGGGAGGGGTTTTGGAGATGGGGAGGGTTTATAGATATGAGGGGTGGTTATGGAGATGAGGAGGAGTTATGGAGATGGGGAGGGTTTATGGAGATGAGGAGTGGTTGTGGAAATGAGGAGGAGATATGGAGGGGATATGGAGATGGGGAGGGGATATGGAGATGGGGTGGGGATATGGAGATGAGGAGGGGTTATGAAGGTGAGGAGCGGTTATGGTGAGGGGGAGGGGTTATGGAGGAGAGGAGGGGTTATGGAGATGGGGAGGGGTTATGGAGATGAGGAGTGGTTGTGGAAATGAGGAGGAGATGGGGAGGGTTGTGGAGGTGGGAAGGAGTTAGGGAGATGAGGAGGGATTATTGAGATGAGGAGTGGTTGTGGAAATGAGGAGATTTGGAGATGGGGAGGGGAGATGAGGAGGGGTTGTGGAGGTGGGGAGGAGTTATGGCGATGAGGGGGGGTTGTGGAGGTGAGGAGGGGTTATGGAGATGGGGAGGGGTTATTGAGATGAGGAGTGGTTGTGGAAATGAGGAGGAGATTTGGAGATGGGAAGGGGTTGTGGAGGTGGGGAGGAGTTATGGCGACGAGGAGGGGTTGTGGAGGTGGGGAAGAGTTATGGAGATGAGGAATGGTTGTGGAAATGAGGATGGAATATGGAAATGTGGTGGGAGGATAAGGAGAGGTCTGTGCTATTTGTAATCCATTTAAAAATATAGTAGGCAGCGTGACACCATGTGCTCTGAAATTCAAAGCTGTGTTGTCATGTGAAAGAGGAAGGTAGGAGCACACTATATTTCTGGCACATCAACAGTATTGTTTCTGTAGTTGCAGCATGTTGAAAGGAATAAGCATGGAGGAATGTGCATCAATTCCAGAGATGTACTAAATATTGTTTTACTTTACTTACACTTTATCTTTCTTCTGAACCAAAATTGCTGGACTTTGTTGAACTTTATGGATGGTTTCTTTTTTCAACCTACGTAATTAGGTAATTATATCTAATACTACCCATTCTATTTTGTTTTACAGACAATGTAATTCTTTTTTTTATCATTATGTCTTTTTGAAGAAGCAAGTGTACCTACTTGTTCGATAAAAAGGAATTCTGTTGTACAAATCCTCTAGAAAAAAAATCATTTGGTACAAATGGCAGTCACTGTAATAATGAGAGGAAATGGTAATCTATGGATTGTACGCAATTAAAAGCTATTGTCTCCCAAGTACTTTGAATCAGGTTGTTCTTCCTTCAATATTTCAAACCCTTTGGCTTCAATATTGTCAATTCCAGGATGAGGGCTGCTGATGCTTGGTTCAATATGGGATCCCAGGCTGCACTCTCCCCTTACATTACTGTCAGTCACAAAGCTATTACATCCCGAATTCTAAAATAATGTGTCTGCTAAGACAAGATGCTTTGTCTTTAAAGTAACATTAGCAGGCACAGCCCAGCCAGTGTTACTTGTTTACTGTCCATTAAAGGGAAAGTACTGCAAATTTTCATCAAGCGTGTATTTGAAAATATTATTGTAATCATTTTGGCTACAGTAATTTTTGCAGTGACTTGTAACTGTAACAAATGCATAGGCGGTAGATTGGCCACTAGAGGGGGCTTTCAGTGGCTTAGCTCAATTATTTGGTTTTCTCTTAAAGCAGTCCTTGCGTTAAAATGCAAGGCCCTCCTATCTTACAGATCAGGGGGTGTCAAACCTGCGGCCCAAGAGGGCTATGAATACAGCCCAACACAAAATTGTAAGCTTACTTAAAAATTTTGAATTTTTATTTTGGGAAGGGGGAATTTGCAATTAGCAAACACGTGTCAGAAAAAAAAAAAAATTACAGTGCCTCTTTACTGGACTTTTATAAGTTTTATCTTCCCAAGGAAAAATGTCCCACTTGTCACAATCATGCCTTATTCATGTCATCAATTTTTGGTAGCTCCTATATTTGTGAGAAACTATATTTAAGGATGAAGCAAACAAAGGGCAAAATTAAAATCAATCTAATGGGCACCCTACTAATTCATTGAAAATTGCTACTACATCCATCAAACCAGATATTGATGTGTTAGTTTATCAAATATTGCACTACTTTTATGTTGCCCTCTTCTACTTTTATAATAAAAAATATTACCAAAAAATTTAGTTTTATTACTCAGATGGGTACATTATCCATATCAGTGATTATTAACTTGTTATCTGCCAGACTTTTTCTGCTCATAAGCTATCCTTATTGTTAGTATATTTTATGTATGGCCCAAGACAATTCCTCTTCTTTCAAAGTGGCTGTGGAAGGTCAAAAGTTTGGACTCCCCTGTTATAGATAAAAGTAAGGTAAAGGTCATATAACAGCCCACCTCCAGGCTGCTTCTTGTATGCTTGGGTGGTGCCACTGGGCCTTTTCTCTGGTCCTGGGAAAGATAAGGATCCCAAATCCCATGCACTCCGGCATTGTGGTGAAGCAAATTTCTATGAGAATTGAGGTCCTCAGCTTTTCCTGGATCCTTGAGCAAGCCCAGTGATGTCATCTTTGAACAGCAAGCTCACTGGAAGCTGGTATTTTAAGTGGGGGTCTTCAAGATAAGCGAACCTTGCATTTTGTTGTAAGGGCTGCTTCTAGAAATTTTGAGATATCAGCTAATAATGGAAATCATTGTTTCAATAAGTCAGCCAATCAGTTCCTGTTTGATCTTGTGTCACAGTGATGGACAGAAGCAGAAAGGAAGACAATGTCTGTTGGGCTTGGTTAGAACCCAAGCCTGTTAACAGCAATGTAGTGCTTCTTTTTTTTTTTAAGAGCTAGTCCACCTAAAGTGTTTGGTGGATGCTGGAGAAGTAAACCAACTGATAAATGTATATCTTATAGGTATCCCCTTGCTGAGATCTTTTCATTTATGGTTCTTGGTCTGTATATCTACTGAGAAAAATTTGCGCTATTTTTGATTTGTAGTTATTTTATGTTATGGAGAATACAAGAAGTGCTGGAACATGCAAAAATTAACAAGAACAGCCAAAAATTTCTAGGTGGTGTTAATGTGAAGTTCCAGACTATCGTTTGTGAGCAGAGAAAGCTGTGTTTTTTGTTTTCTCTGGATTCTGTAGTCTCGTATGTGGAGCTTGAAGATTCCAAATTGTATTGGGTGGGACGGAACCTTCAATTCTGTGTCCGTTTTTTTACTAGGTTCCTGCACCCTGTGTAGGTCGTTATATACTCAAGCCTGAGGATAATTTAGGGCTCCCAGTCTGGACACATCTCCCAGTTAGGAGATAGCTCCCGTATTAGAGATAGAAGGTCTCACCCAGGGGGTCAGATGAGCTCCAGCCAAGAGTCAAGAGACAGGAAGTATCACCTAGGGATCAGAGGTGCCCAAGCCAGCAGCCAGAAGGTCAGGTGGGCTCCTATTGGGGTATCAGAAGAATACCGATCTAGAGGCCAGGAGTGGGTGATGCAGCAGGGTGCTGTGACTAAAGGCTAAGAGAGCCAAGTGAACCAAGAGAGCTAGGTAACACAGTATGAGGGTCTGGAAAGAAGAGCAGCAGTGATTCTGACAAGGCAGCTAGGTGGTTCAGCATTTTCAGTTATCTATTTTATGTTGATGGTAGAAGCCCCTGCATGGGCAACTGATGTGTATGTGAACTTAAAAAAGCTAGTAAAAGTGGGCTGTCATGCCCTAAAAAATAGGATTTTTGACTTACTGTAAAATCTGTTTCTCTGAGTTCATTGACAGACACAGCCTTCTTTATTCAGAACCATAGGGTTTTATCGCCCCTTACAGGAGTAGGACACTAAGCAGAAAAGACTTGGCTATGCCCATGGGCAGTCCTAGGTGATATACACCCCCCTCTCTGCTATATGCCTTCAGTTATGTAACAAGCAGTATCAGAAGTATTAAAACTCCATAGAGGGGTGGGTGCTGTGTCTGTCAATGAATCACCAAGTAGGGCGTGTGACAGGATAGCGCCACCTACTCTGACACCCTGCGAGCAGCAGTGATAGCCACCAAGAAGGCCATCTTCTGTGATAGCGCGAGCAGGGGAATTTCTTGAATATTTTCAAATGGAGGCTTCTGTAGAACTGAAAGTACAAGATTTAAGTCCCATGGTGGCAAGGGAGATCGCACCGGTGGAACCACATGTCACACTCCCTGAATGAAGGTACACACCAGGGAATGCGAAGCCAGGGGGCATTGAAAGAAAACCGCCAAGTACTCAAAGCCAAATTCTTTTCAACGCCGCTCTGAAGAATAGTTAAAATCTGAGTCACGGAAAAAGAACGTGGGTGAAACCCCACTGGCTCACACCATGCAATGTACGACTTTCTAGCTTTGAGCAGCGTTAGAATCACTGACGCAGATAACCCCCTATCCTTCAACACCTGGCTTTCAATAGCCAGGCCATTAAAGCCAGCAACAATAAAGCAGGGTGGAAGATGGCCCTTGGGATAGCAGATCCTCCCTGAGAGGCAGCCGCCAGGGGGCGTCTGCGACCAGACGCACCAGATCGGCGTACCAGGGCTGACGAGGCGAGTCCGGGGCCACTAGAATGACCGGAATTCCTTTGGCCTCGATCCTGCGTAACAGCCGCTGCAGAAACTTGAGAGCAGGAAAGGCGTAGATCAGACGATACTGGCCCCACAGAGAGACCAGAGCGTCTGAGGCGTCTGCCAGAGGGTCCCAATACCTGGCCACAAACCTCTGCACCTTCCTGTTGATTCAGGATGCCATCAGATCTACCTCTGGAAATCCCCAGCGTAGAAAGGCCTTTTGAAATACCTCCTGATGGAGGGACCACTCCCCTTGGTCCAATACTTGATGACTGAGGTAATCTGCCTGCCAGTTGTCCACCCCCGGAATGTGAACGGCGGAGATTGCCATAACGAAACGCTCTGCCCACCGTAGAATGCTGGCTACTTCCAGGCCAGCTAACACACTCCTTGTTCCTTCCTGGTGGTTGACATATGCCACTGCTGTGGCATTGTCTGACTGGATCAGTCCAGTACTCAACCCCATCCCCCAGGACCCACCACAGGCACACTACCCCAGATGAAGGGGGGAGGGGGAAAGGGGGGTTACCATGGGACCTCCAGGGCCAGGACAAGAGGGTGCAGGGACAGAAAGGACCCGCAGGACCGACTGTCCTGGGGAGGGGCCCGCGTCCACCACAAAAACCTCCTAAGAAGAGAGGGGGACATTTACTCACCATACCAGGACCAGGCGGGCACCGCTCCAGACAGAACCTTCCTGCCACCGAAGTGGGGGGGCTGTCGGCCATGAGGGAAGCTGCGACTCGAGCCGAGACCCGGCGAGACGTTTAACTCGCAGGGCCAGCCCCCGTCCAGTGGGGCTATGTCGCGGCCAACCTAGTGCATAGCTGCAGTCTGCATGCGCTCGCTGGCCAGACTGGGGTGACCACTGGATCGAATGTCCAGCCCGTCGCCCAGCCCGGCAGTTGATTGTAGATCTCACCGGAAAAATCCAGGAAAAAAAAACAACAAACTAAAAAATAAAAATTTCCAGGACAAGAGATCCCAGCAGGGAACTAGCTCCTTACTCCTGACTAGGCAGAAAAAAACTGAAGGCCTATAGCAGAGAGGGGGGTTTATACCACCTAGGACTGCCCATGGGCATAGCCAAGTCTTTTTTCTGCCTAGTATCCTACTCCTGTAGGGGGCGATATTACCCTATGGTTCTGAATAAAGAAGGCTATGTCTGTCAATGAACGAATGAGAAATATAGTTTGGATTGACACGACTCATTGGGAAAAAGCATCTACCACATGAGTATGATCACTCTAGCACCACACTGGTCAGAAATAGAAAGATCAAAGACCAAAGGCAGATGGGCCAGGTGATTACTTAGTTCATCAAGTATAAATAAAAAAACACCTTTGGCAGGAATGATTCCTTAACAATGATGGGCCCAATGGGCCAACAGGCTTAAATTTGAGACCTTAGGTCTACTTTAAACATCCCAGATATACCAGGTGATTACTATCCAGTAACAGCTCTATGGCCATAGGTGTGCGCAGCCTATTACATTAGGGTGTGCACCCCAAAGCTCAAACACGCGTGTGGGTGTGAGTATATGTTATATCTCTATCTCATCTAACCAGTTGCATAGTGAAAGAGAAGAGAGGGAGAGCTTTCCCATCACCCCGTCAGCACACAGAGTTACAGGGCCACTGTCAGAAATCATGGGCCTGATACAGTCTACCTGACAAAGCTCCCTCCACCCGACAGAGCTAGGGCCTAAGCCTGACAGGGGTGTAGTGTTCTATGAGGTGGGTGCAGGGTGTATAGTGAGGGCTGCAGGGTTCTGTGGGGTGGATGCAGGGTGCATAGTGAGGGGTGCAGGGTTCTGTGGGGTGGGGGCAGGGTGCACAGTGAGGGGTACAGGGTTCTGTGGGGTGGGTGCAGGGTTCTGTGGGGTAGGTGCAGGGTGCATAGTGAGGGGTGCAGAGTTCTGTGGGTTGGGAGCAGGGTGCATAGTGAGGGGTGCAGGGTTCTATGGGGTGGGTGCAGGGTTCATAGTGAGGGGTGCAGGGTTCTGTGGGGTAGGGGCAGGGTGCAAAGTGATAGGTGCAGGGTTCTGTGGGGTGGGGGCAGGGTGCACAGTGAGGGGTGCAGGGTTCTGTGGGGTGGGGGCAGGGTGGGTGCAGGGTGTACAGTGAGGGGTGCAGGGTTATGTGGGGTGGGGGCAGGGTTCACAGTGAGGGGTGCAGGTTTCTGTGGGGTGGGGGAAGGGTGCATAGTGAGGAGTGCAGGGTTCTGTGGGGTGGTGGCAGGGTGCATAGTGAGGGGTGCAGGGTTCTGTGGGGTGGGGGCAGGGTGCATTGTAAGGGGTCCAGGGTTTTGTGGGGTGGGGGCAGGGTGCATAGTGAGGGGTGCAGGGTTCTGTGGGGTGGGGGCAGGGTGCATAGTGAGGGGTGCAGGGTTCTGTGGTGTGGGGGCAGGCTGCACAGTGAGGAGTGAAGGGGCCTGTGGGGTGGGAGCAGGGTTCACAGTGAGGGGTGCAGGGTTTTGTGGGGTTGAGGCAGGGTGCATAGTGAGGGGTGCATGGTGCTGTAGAGTAGGTCAGTATAGGGTGAGGGGTGCAGGGCAGATGGAAGGCACAGGGTCAGGAGAGGAGCAGAGAACAGTGTCAGAGGGGACCCCAGATAGCCTGGCAGGGTTAGAGGGTTAGCTGGTATTCACGATTTGGGCAGCCAGCAGTGTAGCCAATCTCATCCTGCAGCACATCCACTTGAGGGTTGGGGGGGGGATGAGTCGGCATTGTGAGGGAGGGACCCGGGACACACTGGAGGGATCCACACAGCCAGCCATCCTCTGCACTTGCGCCCGCTACTCCATGTCAGTCACCGAGACCCGGGCACAGCATCGATCACTGGGATTCACCATCCCAGACCCACCACACCATCCACTGCCCTGCGCTGTGCTGGGCACTGGAGTCTGGGGCCAAAGAAGGACTGTTTATCCATGTTCAGGAGTAGGTGGAGTAATCTTCCACAGCCTTTTCTTGCAATTAGATTAAAGCCCTAGCAGATTGTTATAGAAGAAGCGGGAAGCCGGGACTTTAATTTAATTGTCGGGAACCACAGTGCAGTAGATCACTCCGCCTGCACCCGAAAGTGGTTAAATAGTCCCCTTTTGGCCCCGCCAGGCAGATAAACAATGGGGCTATTTTTTCTTTTTAAATAGCTGCAGAGCAGAGGTGCCCAGAGTTTGTGAGTTGGGCTCCTCTCTCTGCTGCCGGGAACCCATACAGAATTACCAGGGCTAGGCAGATAGATGCACATGGGGGTAATTAGGGTGTGCCCAGACACACCCGGCACACCTATGTCTATAGCAAAAACCACATGTGCATAGTTGCCTAATCCCATAAGTGTAAATCCATATGTAGGAAATATGAAATGTCGTAAGGAAGGTGTTAATATTTTTTTCATGCTTGGATTGTTTTATTTTGAAGACTTCGGTGACGTTGAAGTACATTGTCTGCACGTTCATGATGTTACCTTGTTGTGCAAAGTTTAGTAATCCTCTGAATTTTGAAGCACCTAGTTGAGTATGGTTAATATGTAATACATTTTACACCAGGACCTATTAGTAACATGGTTAGCTGATATACCTACAATTACATAAGAACTGGAACAAGTTACAGGTTGGTTTAATATTTCTTCCAGAAAAGGTGACTGAACCTACCACATATACTTTGTAGAACTAACAAGCTGTTCTGCATTCATTTCAGTTGCCTTGTGCCTGAAACTTCCCTTACCATAAATCAAGAGCTGGTAGAAGGCAAGATATTGGGATGCAAGCAAAACTAAAAGGGGAATACGAAGGAGTCTTAGCATAAAAAATAAACATCAGCCAACATCTCAGTGCATGAATTAACTTAAACACTTACTTACTAAGTATACTGTTCTGAAGTATAGTATGCAACTATATATTTAACCTTTTTTTAATAATTTTTTGCAATACTGCTGACCTCCTGCAGTCTCTTTGCATCCACTTTGCTGGGTTTTGCTGGGTTTTATGGTCACCATCAGTGGGTTTGCTGATGGTGACAACAGGGGACCATGATTGCGTAATGTGTGTTGAAATTACAGCTACAGTCTCAATCAGAATCCAGTGTGACAGGGTATGCAGGAACAAAACTGGGAGTCTTGAACTAGAACAAAAAGTGCCTGAACAAGGACCTTCATGACAGGATTTCTAGGTATTATTTTATTTAAAGCTGTCGATTTAAAAATAATTAAAATTACTTTTGAAATTACTCTAACATGTTAAAGCTGATATGAAGATTTAAGTGATTAGGCCTGTATATACTGTACTTTAACAATAGTTGAGCACGCTGCATGAGGTTTACGTACACTAATATATTTTAGACACTACAGTCCTTCTTGAATAAAAAGTGACATAATCTTATTAAAATCAATGCAGTACACCACCCAACATTGGAGGCTTTGGGCATATTACATTGGCAGTTGCTGTCCTTTATATTCAAGTCTCTAAACTTTCTAAATAAAGGGCCAGTTTACTCTCCTTCAGACTTTAGGTGAGCCGGGACTGTAGCCAAGGGAAGTAGAAAATTCCCCAACACAGTAGAAGCAATGCCTTAGGTTTTGTGGTCAGTGGGATTGAAAAAATGACATAACGCCTGTGGTCAGTAGGCTGAAGAAACGTGCCCCATAATTGGTTTCAGTGGGAAGAATAGTGCCCCATTGTTGGTGTCCTTGTGGGGAATTATGCCCCATCATTGTTGTCAATGAGAGGAATAAAACCCAACTGTTGAGGTCAGCAGAAAGAATGGTGTCTCATTGTTGGTTTTAGTGGGTAGAATTGTGCCCCAAGGACCAGTTAAAATCAAGCCTGGCCTGCGGGCTGAAGTTTGTTGACAGTTGATATTTTAACCACTTCCGGACCACCATACGCCGATATACGTCCTATCTTTGAAGAGAGATATCTTTGTTATGGCAGCAGCTAGCTGCCATAACCCTGGTATCCTCTTCTTCAGTGGGTGGTCTGGTTTCCGATAATAGTGGTCTTTGCGGCAGATTTGCCGCAAAATTACTTTTATCGGCAGCGGGAGAGGGCCCCCCCGCCGCTCTCTGGTGCCCTCCACCTCTTATGCCCCGTACACACGGTCGGACTTTGTTCGGACATTCCGACAAAAAAATCCTAGGATTTTTTCCGACGGATGTTGGCTCAAACTTGTCTTGCATACACACGGTCACACAAAGTAGTCGGAAAATCCGATCGTTCTAAACACGGTGACGTAAAACACGTACGTTGGGACTATAAACGGGGCAGTGGCCAATAGCTTTCATCCCTTTATTTATTCTGAGCATGTGTGGCACTTTGTCCGTCGGATTTGTGTACACACGATCGGAATTTCCGACAACGGATTTTGTTGTCGGAAAATTTTATATCCTGCTCTCAAACTTTGTGTGTCGGAAAATCCGATGGAAAATGTGTGATGGAGCCTACACACGGTCGGAATTTCCGACAACAAGGTCCTATCACACATTTTCCGTCGGAAAATCCGACCGTGTGTACGGCGCATTACTGGAGCCGTTGGTAGCGGTGGAGGCGATCGGATCCTTCTCCTTCCTGGGTTTGGAGCAAAGTGAGAGGAAGATGGCCGACACTCGTCTCCATACCATTGCAGGGCGGAAGCGACATCAAAACGTCACTACCGCCCATAGCTCTTTTTTTTTTTTTCAAATGACAAATTGTTTTATTTTTTATTGCCTTTTACTGTAAATATGAGATGTGAGGTCTTTTTGACCCCAGATCTCATATTTAAAAAGTCCTGTCATGCTTTTTTTCTATTACAAGGGATGTTTATATTCCTTGTAATAGGAATAAAAGTGACACATTTTTTTAAAAAAGAGCAGTGTAAAAATAAAAAATAAAAGGTAAAATAAATAAGAAAAACATTTTTTTTAAACGTGCTCGTCCCACCGAACTCACGTGCAGAAGCGAACGCATACATGAGTAGCGCCAGCATATCAAAATGGTGTTCAAACCACACACGTGAGGTATCGCCGCGATCGGTAGAGCGAGAGCAATAATTCTAGACCTCTGTAACTCAAAACATGGAACCTGTAGAATTTTTTAAACGTCGCCTATGGAGATTTTTAAGGGTAAAAGTTTTTTGCCATTCCACGAGCGGACGCAATTTTGAAACGTGACATGTTGGGTATCAATTTACTTGGCGTAACATTATCTTTCACAATATAAAAAAAAATTTGTCTAACTTTACTGTTGTCTTATTTTTTAATTCAAAAAAGTGTATTTTTTCTAAAAAATAAGTGCGCTTGTAAGACCGCTGTGCAAATACTGTGTGACAGAAAGTATTGCAACGACCGCCATTTTATTCTCTAGGGTGTTAAAAAAATAAAATGTATAATGTTTGGGGGTTCTACGTATTTTTCTACGTAATTTATAAACAACAAATCTCAGAGAGAGGCTCGCTCCTTAAGTGGTTAACAAGCACATGCAAGCTTGCAAGTCGTTCATAAATAAAACTTTCAATTTGTTACATCTTTTCATTCCTTGTCCCTATCCTTCCTATATATTACTAAAATGCATTGAAGGAATTGAAACTTCCTGTTTTTCACTGGAGATTCTTCCTCATTTCCTGTGGATGGGTATAGTAAGTGATCAGCCCTCTTTATATCAGGCCTGATCTGCTGTTCATTGGGGTCTCAATCTTTCCTCCATGTGTGGTAAGAGTTTGTACATTTTTTTTGCAGGAGGATTCTACAACCAGGATTAATTGTAGCGCTATAGTCAATATATTTTAAAGAATTTGCTTAAGCCCTAAACAATCTCGATCCGAAAAACTCAACTTCACAAAGAAAAATTTAATGTTTAAAAACCCCTTCCGGCCGAGCGTACGCAGATGTGTGCACTCGGCTTTCCGGGGTTATACCGGGATGATGCCCGCAGCTGTTTTTTAGAGGTGGCGATTGGCTATCCAGTTATAACAACTGTTGCGGCTAAAAGCCGCTTGGCTGTTATACCGGAGGAGCGGGAGGGGATGTCCCCCCCTCCCGCTGCCTCCCGCTGCTCTTACCGGGCCTCCCGTTCCATCAGGAGGCCCAATGACCAATCGGCCGCCTCCGGCAGCTGGGGACGGGCTGGAATGAAGCCGTGAGTGGTTTCGTTGCAGCCTCCTAATCGTAAACATGGAAGCGACGTCATGACGTCACTTCCCATTTACACGGCTGCCAATGGCGCCGGTTTCAAAAAAATATACAGTATTCAGAATCACCGAAAACGGCGATCTGAATACTGTCAAGTGCAAAGGAGGGAGACCCCCGATCCCTCCATAAAGAGTACCTGTCACCACCTTTTACTGTCACAAGGGATGTTTACATTCCTTGTGACAGTAATAAAAGTCATCAAAAAATTATTTTTTTTAAACACAATTTATAAATATAAAAATAAATAAAATAAATAAGGAAAAAAAACAAAACATTTTTTAAAGCGTCCCCGTCCCCACGAGCTCGCGCAGCAAGGATAACGCATACGGAAGTCGCGCCCGCATATGTAAACGGTGTTCAAATCACACATGTGAGGTATCACCACGATCATCAGAGCGAGAGCAATAATTCTAGCACTAGACCTCCTCTGTAACTCTAACCTGGTAACCGTAAAAAAAATGTAAAGCGTCGCCTATGGAGATTTTTAGGTACCGTAATTTGTCGCCATTCCACGAGTGCGTGCAATTATAAAGCGTGACATGTTTGGTATCTATTTACTCGGCGTACCATCATCTTTCACATTATACAAAAAATTGGGATAACTTTACTGTTTGTTTGTTTTTTAATTCATGAAAGTGTCCCTGTTCCCAAAAATTTGCGTTTAAAAAAAACGCTGCACAAATACCGTGTGATATGAAATATAGTAACAATCGCCATTTTATTCTCTAGAGTATCTGCTAAAAAATATATATAATGTTTGGGGGCTCTAAGTAATTTTCTAGCAAAAAATACGGATTTTAACTTGTAAACACCAGATTTCAAAAATAGGCTTAGTCATGAAAGGGTTAATCACAGAGCCAATGTTAACATGAATACTAGTCAAAGATGATCATCACAGCAAGGACAGATCCAAGTAGGACATCCATTACTTAACAACAATTTTCCCTGGGTTTTCTTGTTGCTGAACATTTGCTGCTATTTTCTTCCCTGTTCAACTTTTTCTGTGATGTTTTTGAAAAGTCATATTTTTGTACATAAGGATACATTATATCTCTGGAATGGAAGATCTTACATAGGTCCTTCATAGTCATTCCTCAATGGGTGATTTCATTTCTGTTTGACATTTCATTATTGATTATTGATTCAAAGGGGCTGAAGTTGTCTATTTCTTCTCCATCAAGGGTGAAATTATTGATTTTACCTGTTGTCATGACCTTTGACTTCCTCATGTTAAGGTGCAAACCATAATCTTCAATCTAGATAAGCAGCATTTTCTGAATTGCAGGTCCTCTCCAGTGTACCTTCTACTTGTTTCCCTGTTATTTGTTCAAAATATTTACCAATGCTCATGACCAGGGCTGCTGTTAGAAATCGTGGGGCCCCGGACAGTCCACCTGATGGGGCCCCCTCTTCAGCCCCCGCCCCCAACCCTGGCTCCGACTCAAAACAAAGGGCATTGCCTACCCAGTGACGCACATGTGTGCCGCGTGGAGGTTAAAGCGCAGCTTTTTGCCGCCACACATATGGGTTCCTTGGGCATAAAAGAGTTAAAGGGGAGTGGTTGGGGGGCAGTAAAAACACACATTAGTGCACAACCATGGAGAATATTCAACCAATTTTTCAAATGTGATTATTGATTTTTATGTTCTATACAATTCCGCACATATTATCGTGATGCAACAGTAACTCCACAATCATACTGCCGCACATATGGGTTCCTTGGGCATAAAGGGGTTAAAGGGGAGGGGTTGGGGGGGCCGTAAAAACACAGCTCAGTGTAAAGTAGCATATCACTGTGCTTATGATAATCAGAATTACGATAGCCACACAGCACAGCAGGTGCTATATGGCTCTGTTAAAGTGTCACATGGCTATTGGGTTCTTACTTTGTTATGGCTGTACTGTGTTAAGCCCCGTACACACGATCGGATTGGCACCTGGCTGAGCATGTTTACTAAGATCACTCTGCCAGGAGAGTCAGTAGGCATCCTACAAGTGAGCAGTGCTACTTGCGCCACCGAAAAAGAAGAAAAAGTCCTTCACCTGCTCTCACCTTCTGGTCCCCTTTGTCAACCTGATGAGGCCCAGGAAAATGTAATTATAGACCCCCCTAAGCAAGTAGGAAGGGGGGTGTAATTTAGTAAGCAATATTTTTTTTTTATGGCAGAACTGAACCATAAAGCTGCCCGGGCCCCCCTGCTGAGCTTATGGAGCCCGGGCCCGGAAGAACAGGACCAGCTGTACTGCCTTATCAGTGGCCCTGCTCATGCTCATGACTATCAGTATATTTTTTACATCTGCTGTCAATTCCAACTTCTACTTTTATAGAAAATTCTCTGCTTCTCTGCTCCCTTGTCTCTTACATTTGTCTTTGGTTCATATACCTGAATTACAGTCATTCTGATAGGTGTACGTACTCCAAGTGCTCATAAAATGTAAAGTGCCTGCCATTTTAGCAGACTGACACAGTTTAGATTGAGCTGGGCACATTCTGTTTTATGCTTGACTATGAACTATGGACCAGCTTTCCCTGGCTTGTGCTTTTTACAATTCATGTTCCAAAGACATCTTTGCAGCTTTTTAATTACCATTTTGTTCACATAAGCAGTCATATGCCATATTGGCTTTGATCCAACTGTGCTGCAAATCCCAACATTACTCTAAAAGATCAGTACTTCCCACGTAGCTCACTGATGGTCTTCTGACCTAAGAGGCCCATCTTCCAGCAAAATATTGCAGTTCATTTGAAGTGTGTCTATAAACCAAACTTTTCTTCTAAAGCCTCGTACACACCATCGGATTTTCAGCAGGGAATTGTGTGATGACAGACTGTTGGTCTAAAATCCGACCATTAGTATGTTCCATCAGACAATTGTTGTCCAACTTTCGGCCAACACATGTTGTATGGCAGGCTAGTACATTTTCGGCGGACAACGGTCTGTTGTCAGATTTTTTCTATCATGTGAACACAAGTCCTTCACACAAAAGTCCAAGGTATAAACACGCATGCTTGGAATCAATGCTCACCAAACACGACATTAGCAGAAGGTGCCAAAAGGGTGGCGCTCAAGAGCTGAAATTCCACGTAGTACGTCACTACGTTTGTGTTTGTTGGCCGACAATTGTGTGCCGTTAATATGCAAGACAAAATCCAGGCACACGCCCTTCGGACAAAAGTCTGGTGTTTTGTTGGCCAAAAATCCGATTGTGTGTACGAGGCTTTAGTCTGGATAAAAAAGGAAAGATTTAAAACCCAAGTCAATTTATTTTTTGCTGTGTCAATTTCTGGTAACCATGATGAAATGTTGAACGTTACATTGTGCTCTCCACCTTGTGCAATCAGAGAATGCTTTGCATTTTTTCAGAAAATGTATCCTCTGAATGGCACCTGTGCTGAGGGTGCAACCTCCTGTGTTCACAATGCATCAGGCTGGCCACTCAGCTTTAGACCCTGATGCAAGTAGAAATTACTGGAGTAGAGGTGTCTACTTCAATGATTTCCAGCTTCTCAGGGCACCAGCCAGGTATGGTATATACATAATTACATTGATCCAAGCTGAACCAATATAACTACGAAAAAAGATACCATACCTGGAATTTATCTTTAAAGTGGAGCTTTATGCCCCGTACGCACAAGCGGAATGTCCGACAGAAAAAGTCCGATGGGAGCTTTTCATCGTATATTCTGATCGAGTGTGTGCCTCATCGGACTTTTTACTCTGAAAATTCTGACGGACCTAGAAAGAGAACATGTTCTAAATATTTCAGACGGAAGCAATTTCTATCGGGAAAACCGCTTGTCTGTATGTTGTTCCGACGTACCAAAAACAACGCATGTTCTGAAGCAAGTACGAGACGGAAGCTATTGGCTACTGGCTATTGAACGTCCTTTTTCTAGTCCCGTCGTACGTGCAGTACGTCACCGCGTTCTTGACATTCGGACTTTGGTGTGATCGTGTGTACGCAAGACAGTTTCAGCGGAATTCTGTCGGAACTCTGTCGGAAAAACCGGTTGTGTGTACAGGGCATTACTCAAAAAGTGAACTATATCACTTCAGTTAGATATGTCAATATCCAACTGAGCTGCAGTTTTTTTTGGGGGGCACCTTTTTTGTCAGTACCCCCCGCCCTTTCTCGAACCTCATCTAGGCAAGGATGACGTAATCCCATCCTGCCCCCCTCCCTGCTCCTAGCCTTCTGGAACATGTCACACATCACAGGAGGTTTCAGGACCATTCTCTTTGAGCATTCATAGTACGGAGCTGGCGGTCATTCATCAAGAAGTCACAGCCGGAGCACAAATCAAAGATGGCGGTGACAGGTATCCTGCTGTGGTGAGAAGAATCAGCTGCAGGAAGACAGCTATGAACTCCACAGGCTGGTAAGTACCTTTTTCCTAAATGTCACACCTACAGTACTTGTAGTTCCTGACATTTAATTTTTAGAACACTAAGTGAAGTTCCTCTTTAAGAAATTATTAGGACCATTGGATCAGCATCACAGTCAGACATCTATTATTTCAAAAGGGAGAGGTCAATCTCCATATTCTTTCATTCTTGAAGAGACACTTAAAATAAACAATGCCCCCCTTTCCTTTTCAGGGCCAAGTGATGGTGATCTACTGATACTCACCTTGCCAGTGCACTCCTGCTGATCCTATTGCTGCCACAGTTGCCAAAAAAACCCGGTGCTTCCAAGCATGGATAAGCCTGTGACCTCCTCCCATGTGAGATGCCTCAAGTCTAGCAGCCAATGGCTAGGCCCAAGTACTGTCGCATGACAGAGGATATGACGCCACTGCTTCCCCTAGTACCAGTCAACTCCTGTTGAAGGTGCTGCAGGTTAGAAGGGGCAGTATAAGTGACAGTGGAATGGGGGGTTCCTTTGCAAAAAAAACTGTTGCTTTGTCCTGAGTGTCTTTAAGCAACACCTCCATATTTCCTTCACTGAAATTTGTAGCAAGTGATTTCATCTTGAAATATCATTTTCAGGTATTATATAATCCAAAAGCTACGGAACTTAGATTTGAATCCTTGAGGGAGCAAAGAACAAAAAGAAAGTCCAAAGTAATTTGCAAATTAATTGCTAGTGTCATCTAGTTGGAAGTTTATAGGCTGATGGGGGCAGTTCTCTTAGCTGAGCTTTTATCTGATACATAAAAATGTATAAATGTATTACCCTCTGTAGCAGCAAATAGAACAAGTGCCATTTGCAAGGGAGGACCCAAGTGAGTCTGGGCATACTGCCTAACATTGCAAAGCGAGGATTAAGAGCTTTGTGGGACATGTGAACTCCACACAAATGCAAACATTAGCATGATTAAAATTTAGCAAACTATGATGTACAACCCCTTGGGCACCATCCAGTAGACACAGCTGTATATATAGATTGCTACAAAGGAGCTCTGTTACATAAAGCCAGCAAGAAGTAGCTGCAAGAAGATTACTTTTGTCTCTATTATTCTAATCCGTCTGCCATAAAAATGTATCTCTGGCCCGTATCTGGGTGTACTTTGCATGGAACGGCAAGTTAGAAAACCGTAGACCTGAAAAGGTAGCCAAGAATCAATGAATCGGTTTCACTCAATAGAAACCATATCTTATCTTTGGCCCACAAGCAAGAATACTTTGTGAGTTTAGCATGCATATTATTATGCAGCTCATTGGATGGTTACAGTTGAATTGTGTGGCTTTTATTTTCTCTGGCCAGCTTGGGTGTCTGTGCATAGGTTTTAAAGAGGAACTCTACAACTCCCAATATTAAAAACACTAAGAACTGGGACTATTAATGTGTATGTCAGGGCAAATTCTGAAAAATCATATGCAATATATGTACATTTCCCCATGGTTATGCCTTTACAGAACCTGCAAGTACAGAAGAATACCTGTTGCTCTGCCTGAAATGCACTCAGCCATAAATTTCCTCTTGTGGATTGATACTACATGCATTTTTGTGGTCTGAAATTGCAAGAATTGGTGCCAGCCCTGCCCTGCTGTGTGCTGTTAAATGATCAAATCCCTCCAATTCTTCTCTCTCCATAACCTAGGAATTAAATATTCTGCAGTGCAAGATGAGAACTGTAAGCATTCCTTAAGATAACACAGGATGTGAACATAGGACACGGGACAGCTCTAATTTCTGGTATGATCAATAGTTTTTTTTACACTTACAGTAGCCCATTCCTGCCCAGCCCCAGCATCCCTATAACTGGATCTTAAAGTGATACTAAAGTCTCATTTTTTATTTAAAAAAAAATAACAAACCTGTTATACTTACCTTCTCTGTGCAGTCATTTTGCACAGGACAGCCCAGGTCCTCCACTTCTTGGGTTCCACATTAGCAATCCTGGCCCCTCCCTCCTGCCAAATGCCTCCACAGCAAGCAGCTTGCTATGGGGGCACCCAAGCTGAACCGCTGCTCTGTGTGTCCATGTAGACACGGAGCTGCGACTTGGCCCTGTCCCCTCCGTCTCCTGATTGGCTCACTGGCTGTGATTGACAGCAGCAGGAGCCAATGGCTCCTGCTCATGCCAAAAGCCAATCAGGAGTGCGAGTCCCCGGAGAGACAAGGCTCTCCTGGACATTGCTGGATCGAGAGGGGGCTCAGGTAAGTTTTTTTTGGGGGGGGGGCTGCTGCACACAGAAGGTTTTGTACCTTCATGCATACAATGCACGAAGGTACAAAACCTTGTCCCTTTACAATCACTTTAACACCGAGGGGAGGGAAGGACTGTGTAGTCATGTGACCACTGTGATTGGCTGTCACAGTGGTCACATGATCCAGAACCAGTCCCACCACCTCCAGATCATTATTAGAGGCCAAGAGCTGTGTACAGTATCTTGATCAGTGTGCTGGGAGTGCACAATGAACACAGAAACCTCAGCCAATTATGATTGCAGATAAGCGGTGTGTGGGTGTTAACGCCACACATATGTGTTATGTGGACAGAAAGAGGTTAACAAGCATATATACAGTATAACAAAATTTTCCAATGATATATTTAACACACTAAAATGGAGCAAACAAAAGTTCATGGTTAGGATTTACATATACATTTAACCACTATTATCCCAGGTGGACGTCATATAATGTCCTCCCACTCGCACAGGTCATTGTACCAGGCCGGCCCTGGTACCATGTGACCAATCACAGCGATAACATGTCAATAGTATACAATTCATAGCCATTCATTGTGTACTATTGTGATCTCTATGATTGGTCACAGTGATCACATGGTACAGGGGTCAATCACAGCAGACCTGTACAATGTGATAGTTGTGGCCAATCACAGCTGTCAAATAGTCCCCAATGGCACATAAAGAATGTTATTCATAACACTGACTGCTTATAACAGTGATCAGATCATCACTGTAATAAGTAATCATAGTGAAAACAAATCCTGATCACCTACCTATGGTCACTATGGTGACACTGTACTGCTCTGGTCACAGTATGTAAAAAAAGAACATAGGAAAATGTTAACAAAATAGAAAGATACTTTTTTTTTTTTTTCTTTAGCATACTGTCACCAGTCTGTGTCCCTGATCATGGCAATACCAGTCATATGATGAGGTGGTACTGTTCTGGTGACAGTATTTTATAACAGAAACAAAGAAGAACATGGGTTTTTTTGGTAACATTTTCAGTTTTTTTTTTTTCGTTTTCATAGCAAAAAAATAAAGAAACTTAGTGGTGGTTAAATACCTCCAAAAGAAAGCTCTATCTGTCTCAAAAATTATAAAAATTATGTTGCATGACTGAGTAATTAGCCTTCAAAGTGTGACAGTGCGGAAAGCTGTAAATTGTCCTGGGCAGAAAGGGGGTGTCAAGTATTGAAGTGGTTAATCTCCTTTGCTGCAAACTTCACCAACATTGGCCATGTTTAGCCACACACATACAGAATTATTTCCTTTAAAGCGGTTGTAAACTGCAACTGCAACTGCAAAAAAAAAAAACTGTAAGGCAATTGCATAATGTGTTAGTATGCATCGCACACTAGCATATTATGGAATACTTACCTTAGAACAAATCCCTCTCTCGGCGCACTGTTACCACTAAGAGGGCTGACATCTTCTCCCGGTGTTTCTTCCGGGTTTGCACGCTCTGGCTGTGTAATTGGCCAGAGTCGCAAAGACATCACCCCCGTGCGTGCGCACAGGAGCCCTGGGTTCTGGCACGAAGCTCTGAAGTTCCAGCAAGGTATGCCGGACCTTCAGAGCGCATGCACCAGTGATGTCACTGGCTGCATGCAGGGTGAATATCTCCTAAACGGTGCATGTTTAGGAGATATTCATTTTACCTACAGGTATGCCTTATTATAGGCTTACCTGTAAGTGAAAATAATAAAGCGGACTTTACTACCGCTTTAAGGTCTTCCCCCTCACCCAAAAAAGTGGCCGTTGTCTGTATGTAGTTTTGATATTGAAAGCATTTTTATAAAACTCAGGCTCGCCTATTTCAGACATGCAATGCTATTGAACTCATGAGAGAAGACAATTATGCTCGGATTGGTTAACGGCAAAAGAAACCAAGCACCCAAGGAATGCAATAGTTAGACACCATAAAAGCCAGAACATGCACCAACCAAAAGAAGCGGTATGAGAATCAGGCTGAATGATCAACTTCATCATCACTGAAAGCATAATTCACTTGAGTTTCTCTAGCGCAGCTCCAATACTGAGCATGGATAAAAAAAAATTAAAATTCACAGAGTGGAGCAAACATAATACAGGGTGGCCAAATTCCATCTCGCTGATGCATGTGTAGCAGCAATTAGAAGATGTAGAGAAGCAAAGAAATGACTAGGTCATGTGATTTCCTTTTAACTGTCATCAACTGCTATGTACACATGCATGATGTGCAGTACTTTAGAGCGGCGGTCACCAACCAGTGGTCCGTGGACCACTGATGGTTCACAAGAAAATTGTGTTGGTCCCAGGGGTTCCCCTGCAAATCAACAATGTGGCGGATGTATACTGCCCAATGTTGTTTCCAGTGTTGTTCTCAATATAGTCAATACTGTCAGCGCGCATTGATACCCAATGCCTTCTCTGTAGTTCTGGCTCCTGTGAACTCAGAGGGAGGCGCCAGGAGTAGTGCAGAAAGCAGGAGGTGAATAAGGATAGGTGAGATCCAATGCTGAGTCTGTGTATGGCAGCAGTGTGATGCAGAGTGCAGGGGGGGGGGCAGAGAGCCAGAGCATTGTGTGTATAAGGGGAGAGGGGGGCAGAGAGCCCGAGCATTGTGTGTATAAGGGGAGAGGGGGGCAGATAGCCCGAGCATTGTGTGTATAAGGGGAGAGGGGGGGCAGATAGCCCGAGCATTGCGTGTATAAGGGGAGAGGGGAGCAGAGAGCCAGAGCATTGTGTGTATAAGGGGAGAGGGGGGCAGATAGCCCGAGCATTGCGTGTATAAGGGGAGAGGGGAGCAGAGAGCCAGAGCATTGCGTGTATAAGGGGAGAGGGGGGTAGATAGCCCGAGCATAAGGCATGTAAAATTCATGTTGGTGTTCAGCGGGATTCAAAATTGTAAGTTTAGTGGTCCATGAGATCCAAAAAGGTTGGCAACCACTCATTTAGAGCACTAATTGGCACACAGAGTATTAACATTTTGTCAGCATAGGATCATATACTTTACCTTTACTACCTTTCAACTTCATCCCTTGTAGTGCTCCTCCTGCTGCTTTTATATTTTCACTTCTCTGTTTTGTTTTTTTTTGGGGTGGGGGGGAATTGGACATAGTAGGGTGGGGATACTTCTGTCAAGTTTTTAATGATGCCCTAGTCTTCACTTAGGGGGAATTCTACTTACTTTCATTCATTTTTAATGAGTGTCCACAAGGTCCAGGTCCATAAAGACATGGATTAGCAAGTTTGGGGTGGAGGAACTTGACTGGCCTGCACAGAGTCCTGACCTCAACCTGATAGAACACCTTTGGGATGAATTAGAGTGGAGACTGCGAGCCAGACCTTCTTGTCCACATCAGTGCCTGGCCTCACAAATGCACTTCTGGAAGAATGGTCAAACATTCTTATAGACACACTCCTAAACCTTGTGGACAGCCTTCCCAGAAGAGTTGAAGCCGTTATAGCTGCAAAGGGTGGGCCAACTCAATATTGAACACTGCAGACTAATGCAGCGTACACACGGTCAGACTTTTCGACCGGACTTGTCTGACGGACCCTGACGGACCAAATCCGGCGGACAATCCAACCGTGTGTGGGCTTCAGCGGATTTTTCCAGTCGCAAATCTGACGGACTTTAGATTTGGAACATGCTTCAAATCTTTACATCGTAACTCCACCAGACCCAGAATTCAGCTCGTCTGTGTGCTAGTCTGACGGACAAAAAACGACACTAGGGCAGCTATTGGCTACTGGCTATCAACTTCCTTATTTTAGTCCGGTGTACGTCATCACGTACGAATCCGTCGGACTTTGGTGTGATCGTGTGTAGGCAAGTCCGTTCATTAAAAAGTCAGTCGAAAGTCCGCTGGAAAGTCTGTCGGACCAGTCCGGTCGAAAAGTCCGCCCGTGTGTACGCGGCATTAGACTGGGATGCCATTAAAGTTCATGTGTAAAGGCAGGCATCCCAATACTTTTGGCAATATAGTGTATTTATAAAAGGTAGGTGGTGCCCTATACCCAAAACACTATAATCAATCCATAAGCTAATAATTATACAGAACAAATACTGGATATGTGATCTGTGTAAGTATAAAAAAGTCCAAATATGCTGTAATATATTGCCAATCACCATGCTGGTCAAAGGTATTTAGTGCCCAAATCTTCTATGAAAAAGTCTCCACCATGTGCTTATAAAATGTATGCTCACCAGAACAATACGGCCAGCAAGGTGACCATCAGTCAGTTCAGAACTAGATCCAGCTCATGGGGGGTTTTGGTAAAATCTTCTCCCAACAATACTCTGGGATGAAGTACTCCAGAAAAAAACAGCATGAAGGGAGGTATATAATGTAGTATATTTTATTGAACATATAAAACCAGGATATACATATTATGCACTCACATGTAGATGAAGTAAATTGGCAATGACATATACAGTTTAGAAGCTGCAAGAGAAAATCCGCACTGCCGCTCACAATCCCAGAGCCAGGATGTGTTCCACAAACCCAGAAGAAGCGTTGGGCTAAATCCGGAAATTATGTCAGCAGCTCAAACCTCAACGCATTTCACGCAGAGGCGTCATCAGGAAGTTAATTAACTTTCTGATGATGCGCACTTGCGCAAAATGTATTTAGATACACTTTAACCAAATACAGTTATATACTTTTTTGTACTATAGTGGGCCTTTAAAGGGGTTGTAAAACCTCGACATTTTTTACCTTAATGCATCTGCGCCCCCGAGCCCGTAGGAGAACGCTTCTCTGATGGGACACTCGAGAAGAGAAGGAGTCAGGAGCGCTGCGGAGGGACCCCAGAAGAGGAGGATTGGGCCCGCTCTGTGCATAACCAACTGCACAGTGGGGGTAATTATGAAATTTTTTTTTTTAAACCTGAACCTTTAAGGTATGAACACAGTTCAGCTCACCATCTTCTAATCTAAACCAATAGTCGGTAAATAAGAGAGAGATTAAAGAGGATTGGATTTATAGTAAAAAGCGTTACCGGATGCATGTTAATGGATATTATTGGTAACATGTCAATTTCTGATCTTTTTGAGCCTACATCTATATCCATTTTCTGATGCATGTGAGAGATTTATTACACTTACTGAGAGGTGTGCAGATAATGGAATATATCATGACGAAAACCACAATGTGGTGTATTAATGGATATCTACATTTCAATTCAGACAAGCATGTACAAGTAATTCATAATGTGGGTCCATGTACAGTGGAACCTTGGTTTACGAGTAACGCGATTAACAAGCGTTTTGAAAGACGAGCAACTTTTTTTTTTTAAATTCTGACTCGGTTTGTGAGTGTTGTCTCGCAAAACGAGCAGAATTCAAGCTGATGAGTGGTGCAGTACCGCATTAGGCCAGAGATGTGGGGGCCCTGGGGACACTCGGAAAGGTTCGGAGCCGTTCAGAAATACTCATAATGACTCGGAAATACTCGGAAACACTAGGAAATACTCAGTTTCCGAGCCTTTCCGGGGCTTTCCGAGTTCAGCCGAGCTGTTACCGAGTATTTCCGAGGCTCTCGGGCACCCCCCCCACCTCTGGCCACATGTGGTATTGCATGCAATAGAAGTCAATGCGGAACTAATTATCTTTGTTTCCATTGACTTCTATGGGGAAACTCGTCTTGATATGCAGAGTGCTTTGGATTACAAGCATTTTCCTGGAACGGATTATGCTCGTAATCCAAGGTTCCACTGTACTTGTATATAGAAATGTGTGTAGCACCCCCTTGGGCTTAGTGGGCTAGCGTTTCAGGGTGGAATGGTTGATCCCTTGTACCAGTCACTTTAGAAAGTTTAGCAGAGTTTATTATATTACCAATAAACTTTTTGCTTAGGGCACAGGATGTCCAAAAAAACACCAAAAATGCAGATTCCATATCTTTATTTACATTCAATATACTATAGATAAAAGACCTTTAAACCAGACCGGCACTCTGTGCTATTCAGACTATTGAGCAGCTTCAATGCAGAACATGGACCTCTTGGAGGAGCCACTAGAACTCCCACCGGTTGCTTCAACCCAGTTCTCCAGCACGCCCTTCAGAAGGCAAAGTTTCACCACTGATGCTCCGAACCAGGTAATTACCTTCTTGTTATATTTCTTCCAGATGTACCCTTCAACAGGACAGCAGGGAGCTTCAGACCCCGGGCTGAAGCCCCACAGCGGAAGCCGATCGGCGGGTGACGGGTAATCGATGTCTGCCAGCACCCACCGATCGTTGGGCAGAGGGACAAATTTGTGTAAACAAGGCAGATCGCCATTCTCACAGGAGTGAAATGATGGAATATGTGTCCCAGCAAACCGGGGAATAAATTTAATCTTTTTCCCTTGTAAAAGCGCCTCAAACAGTATAGTAAAACACTGCTTAGTCACATGGTTAACCCTTTGATCGCCCCTGATGTTAACCCCTTCCCAGCCAGCATCCTTAGTACAGTGACATTGCATATTTATAGCACTGATCAATGTATTAGTGTCACTGGTCCCCTAAAAGTGTCAGTTAGTGTCAGAATGTTCACCGCAATATTGCAGTCCCGCTATAAGATGCTGATCGCCGCCATTATTAGTAAAAAATAAACAAAATAAATGAAAATATCCCCTAGTTTGTAGACGCTAGAACTTTTGCACAAATCAATAAATATACGCTTATTGGGATTTTTTTTCACCAAAAATATGTAGCACAATACATATTGGCCTAAATTAATGAAGAAATTTTATTTTTATTTTTTATTTTTTGATATGTTTTATAGCAGAAAGTAAAAAATATTGCTTTTTTTTCCAAAATTGTGTATAAAAGTTAATCTGCGCTCACCCGAACACTCATAAAAAATACCTACCCCGTTTCCCCCGAAAATAAGACCTAGCGTGATTGTCGGTGATGGCTGCAATATAAGCCCCACCCCCCTAATAAGCCCTAGTTAAAGTCCTTGTAGGTCTTATTTTCAGGGTAGGGCTTATTTTCGGGGAAACAGGGTAGGGCTTATTTGTGGGGTAGGGCTTATATTGCAGCCATCACTGCATAGGCGTGCGCACAGGGTGTGCCAGGTGTGCCTGGGCACACCCTAATCACCTTGTGTGGTGCATATTCCCCCCTGTTTAGACCACTGATATTTCATTAAAAAAAAAATTGTTACAAAATAAAATAATTTAAAAAGAATAAAAATAAAACTACTGACACTGTCCACTGCCCTACTGACACCATCAGTACATATACACATGCATATGTATTTGAGCTTTGGGGTGCACACCCTAATGCAATAGGCTGCGCACACCTATGCATCATTGACAATCACGCTAGGTCTTATTTTCAGGGTAGAGCTTATTTTCAGGGGAAACAGGGTAGGGCTTATTTGGGGGGTAGGGCTTATATTGCAGCCATCACTGACAATCACGCTAGGTCTTATTTTCGAGGAAACAGGGTAAAATAAAAAGGTGAAAAATTGACCAAACACTGGTAAACCTATGTGAATGTTGCTATTTACTGATAAAATTAAATACTTAATTCCCACATAGATATAGATATCATTTTCAAAATTGTCACATTTTTTTCGTTTTCAAATACTACCAAAATAAATAAAAAAAGACATGATTTTTTTTTGGGTACAGCGTTGCATGACCGCGCAATGGTCAATGTAACGCAGTTACAATGGCCTGGTTATGAAGAGGGGTAAATCTTTTTAAGGTCAAGTGGTTAAAAATAGTGGTTAAGGTCAAGTGGTTAAAAATAAATAGGGGCTGAACACCCATAATGCAAAAAATAGTTTTACTTGGTAAAATAATAGCCGGTTATATTTAGTAATTTCAACAGCTCATCATTCTAAAATAATTTTCTGTTTTTCCATTAGGACAGGGATCTTCTTTAAACAGAAACAGATATTTCGCTTTACGTTCCAGCATTATCTACTGCCATTACAGTTCTGGCAAGCTGATTTCTGAACATTTAGCGAGAACTGTTTGGAAGTTTCGTGCAATCAGAAATACAACCCTTAGAAGAGTAGGAAACAGATTTCACACTTTTCGGACCAACAATGAGTCATAATTTACTGTGATAAATGGAGATCTTATTAAGTTGGTTCGGATTATGGCATTAAAGCGTGACTCAGAGTTTTGTGATCCCACAGCGAGCAATCTGCTTTTCTATTTTCTCCCCTAATATTACTGTTTTCCCAAACGATGAGAACACCACAAGGAAAGGCAGACTGCATAATGCAGGTTCTGCTGGGGCCTATTAAACTGAAATAATTCCACATTGGATATTAGGAATTTATAATGTCAGGTCCTGCCATCCAGGAAGTATACAAAGTTCAGGGACTGAGGGAAAACAGCTTTTGTTTAACCACTTCAGCTCCGGAAGATTTGGCTGCTCAATGACCAGGCCGTTTTTTTTGCGATTCGGCACTGCGTCACTTTAACTGACAATTGCGCAGTCGTGGGACGCTGTACCCAAACAAAATCGATGTCCTTTTTTTCCCACAAATAGAGCTTTCTTTTGGTGGTATTTGATCACCTCTGCGTTTTTTATTTTTTGTGCTATAAACAAAAAAAAAGCAACAATTTAAAAAAAACCACAATATTTTGTACTTTTTGCTATAATAAATATCCTCTTTTTTAAAAAAAAAACAAAACAAATTATTTCTCAGTTTAGGCCAATATGTATTCTTCTACATATTTTTGGTTAAAAAAAATTGCAATAAGCGTATATTGATTTGCACAAAAGTTATAGCGTCTATAAAATAGGGGATAGATCTATAGCATTTTTATTAGAAAGTGCAGGATCACAAATATATAAGTGATCTGGCGCAGAGCTGCCACCCTGTAGCAGTAAAACTGCTTTTTTTTACATTTCTTTATTTACTTCCTGGTTTCCAGACCTGGGCGAATGACATCACTATTATTATTATTGTACAGGATTTATATAGCGCCAACAGTTTACGCAGCACTTTACAATATAAAAGGGAGACAATACAGTTATAATACAACAAAATACAAGAGGATTAGGAGGGCCCTGCTCAGAAGAGCTTACAATCTTACATCCCAGGAGTCTTCAGGAGGGGAAGAGGGGTTTTTCTCAGCTAAGCACACCCTTCTGCCTGCATGCCTAAGCTAAGGGCAGATGGATTCCAGTAAGTAAATGCTACACTAATCATCTGCCCTTGCTCAAGATGGTCACGGCTAGAAATGCTATGGGGTGTTTTTCAAAGCGATTTCTCAGTAAAATTAAGCATGGAGACATGGATGGATGGGGGAGTTTGCTTTGAATATTAAAAATAAATGACGGTAAATAGTGTTCTTGGTTTGTGGTGCCAGATGCAGTGTAACTTTATTAAAAACAAATTTTGCTCAAGTCATTTTCTAATATAACTACTTATTTGCTAATGTACATTTATCAATGGAAGATTGGTGACCCTCTATTTACCCAATGCCGTTTATGAACAGTAGTGGGTAAATAGCTGTCGGGCGGCCGATCCACAGGGTGATTGCTGTGTATGGAGCTGTCATTAGAGCCTGTTAACACCATGAATCGCTGTGCGTTCTTGTGCAATTCACATGCCGTCCGGGTGTAGTGTGCTTTGAGCCCATTTATTTGGATGGACTGAAATCTCTCTGGACCTCACCAAAGGTAGTGCCTGCACTACTTTATAAAATGCACTGTAGCTGGATCACATGGTACTTCTATACTTCTTATATTGGAAGATTAGGTAAGTATAGATTTGTATGGTGAGCTAAATAAGCCCCTGGCGTCTTATTTGTCTTGAATACTCCAACAGTGAGATCTCCCTGCTACAATTACTAAGACCTTACTCACACTGGCAATCGCATACATACATAGACAAGACATTTATAAATGAATATAAATGCTATTAACGAGTAGCTCTCTGCTCCAAACCGCTCCTACCCATTACCATTCAAATTCTAGGTGACGGAGGCAAGCAAACTCAGTGTAGGGAAATTGAACCAAAAATATCACTGACATCCATCTTTACTGCATGAAACATTCACAGGCATTGCGCATTGGTACCCTAGGACCCACTAACACATTTCACCCAATAGGCTTCTCTATGACTAAGCCCTATTGGGTGAAAAGTGTTAGAGGGGGGTCCTAGGGACTGTCATTGCAATACCTCTCAAATAATAAACACAGATGTCAGTGATCTTTCTGGTGTATGGTGGTTCCTTTTTCCTGCATATAAAGGTGAGTAATGAGTTTAAAGCAGATTTTGACCCTTCCAATTTTTTTTTAACCTCTTGTTACCTGGTGGTAAGCTCTGCACATTTCAGATACTCACTCACTCACTAGATCCTGTGTTGTCCAATTGAGGCCCTCTTCCCTTCTGGCAGCACTTGGGGACATGACCTCAAACTAACTGGAGGAAAGTTCAAAACTAATCTTAGAAAGTATTATTTTACTGAAAGGGTAGTTGATGCTTGGAATAAACTTCCAGTAGAGGTAGTAAGACAGTCAACAGTAAATGGCTTCAAACATGCTTGGGACAAACATAGATCTATACTCAGACAAAAAAAGTTATCGAAACAAACAACCAAAAAAAAATAAAGCAGACTTTCGACTGACTTTTGACGGACCTCTGAAGGACTTTTTAACGAACGGACTTGCCTACACACAATCACACCAAAGTCCGACGGATTTGTACGTGATGACGTACACCGGACTAAAATAAGGAAGTTGATAGCCAGTAGCCAATAGCTGTCCTAACGTTGGTTTTTGTCCATCGGACTAGCATACAGACGAGCAGATTTCTGGGTCCGGTGGAGTTACAACGTAAAGATTTGAAGCATGTTCCAAATCTAAAGTCAGTCAGATTTGCGACTGGAAAAGTCTGCTGAAGGTCCGGTGAAGCCCACACATGATCGGATTGGTCCGTCGGCGTCCGTCAGACCAGTCCGTTCGAAAAGTCCGACCGTGTGTACGCCCCATTAGAACAGTTTCTAACACAAGTTGTAACAAATTTTTTTACTTTTTCTTCAATCACTTCTTGCAGGTTCTCAACCCACTGAGCTCTCAGTCTCTCTCACTAGACTTGTTGATTCACTGCCACTGAATCCCCCGAGCTCTTCCAATCTTCACTTTAGTATCTTCCTCAAGCGTCACCCCCGCTTCTCTGCTGGGTCCCTAGCTTGAGACTCCAGATACTTCTCAAGCTTCATCCCACTGGTCCGCTCGGTCCCTAGCTTGACACACAAAGCTGCTCTGCAAGCGTCACCTCCACTGGCTTGACACCTGCTGAAGTTTCCCAATTCTTCACTGTCCCCAGTTGGTGAGAATACTGCTCCGGTACTTGCTTCAGCTACTCACTGTGGTCCCAGGAAATAAGGTGGGTGGTTCCTTACGAATGAAACAGCTTCCCTTCTACCTCCAACCACGACAGGTTCTAAGGCCGGCAGAACCGTCACTTCTGGTTGGACTGCAAGCCACAGTCCCAACAGTACGCTGCTCGCTTGCTTCTGGATAGGCCCTCAGACAGCCTAGCAGCCAGATGTGCCCGGAATAGGCCCAAACTCTGGCCTAGCAGCCTGGGGCAGTACGACACACATTCACCTAGAAAGCTGTCCATGTGGCACAGAACACAGATCACCTGACTTCACCCAAATGTATAGGTTCTCCCAGCAAGGGATTTAATAAAACCCCTGCCCATTGGCTAAGATACCCCATATACTCCTAATCTGTCCTTGCTTTTCCCTTGTCTTATCTAATGTCACCAGTAGGGATGAGCTTCGAGTTCGAGTCAAACTCATGTTCGACTCGAACATCGGCTGCTCGCAAGCTCAGAGAACAATTTGGGGTGTTCGCGGCAAATTCGAATGCCGCGGAACACCCTTTAAAAGTCTATGGGGGAAATCAAAAGTGCTAATTTTAAAGGCTTATATGCAAGTTATTGTCATAAAAAGTGTTTGGGGACCTGGGTCCTGCCCCAGGGGACATGGATCAATGCAAAAAAAAGTTTTAAAAATGGCCATTTTTTCAGGAGCAGTGATTTTAATAATGCTTAAAGTGAAACAATAAAAGTGTAATATTCCTTTAAATTTCGTAGCTGGGGGGTGTCTATAGTATGCCTGTAAACGGGCGCATGTTTCCCGTGTTTAGAACAGTCTTACAGCAAAATGACATTTCAAAGGAAAAAAAGTCATTTAAAACTACTCACGGCTATTGCATTGCCGGTCCGACAATACACATAGAAGTTCATTGACAAAAACGGCATGGGAATTCCCCACAGGAAAACCCCGAACCAAAATTTTTAAAAAAATGACGTGGGGGTTCCTCTAAATTCCATACCAGGCCCTTCAGGTCTGGTATGGATATTAAGGGGAACCCCGACCAAAATTTAAAAAAAAATAACGTGGGGGTTCCCCCTAAATTCAATACCAGGCCCTTCAGGTCTGGTATGGATATTAAGGGGAAACCCGGCCAAAATTTAAAAAAAATGACGTGGGGGTCCCCCTAAATTCCATACCAGACCCTTCAGGTCTGGTATGGATATTAAGGCGAACCCCGTGCCACAATTAAAAAAAAACGGCATGGGGTCCCCCCAAAAATCCATACCAGACCCTTATCCGAGCATGCAACCTGGCAGGCCGCAAAAAGAGAGGGGGGGCGAGAGAGCTCCCCTCCTCCTGAACCGTACAAAGCCACATGCCCTCAACATTGGGAGGGTGCTTTGGAGTAGCCCCCCAAAACAGCTTGTCCCCATGTTGATGAGGACAAGGGCCTCATCCCCACAACCCTGGCCAGTGGTTGTGGGGGTCTGTGGGCGGGGGGCTTATCGGAATCTGGAAGCCCCCTTTAACAAGAGGACCCCCAGATCCCGGCCCTCCCCCCTGTGTGAAATGGTAAGGGGGTACTACCATTTCACTAAAACTGTCAAAGATGTTAAAAATGACAAGAGACAGTTTTTGACAATTCCTTTATTTAAATGCTTCTTCTTTCTTATTTCTTCTATCTTCCTTCATCTTCTTCTTCTGGTTCTTCCTCCGGTGTTCTCGTCCAGCTTCTCCTCGGGCCGCTCCGCATCCATGATGGCATGGAGGGAGGCTCCCGCTCTTCTCTTCATCTTCTTCTCTTCTTTTTTTTTTTTTTTTCCAAATAAAGCTTTATTAAGTTAAATTCATACAGAAAAGTAGTACACAAAAGCAAGGTTTGAGATAAAATGATAACAATGTTATACAGAGTGAACAGTCCAGAGAGTACAACGTTGTATATCTTCTTCTCTTCTTAATCTTCTTTTCTTCTTCTCTTCTTCATCTTCTTCTCTTCTTCATCTTCTTTTCCGGGCTGCTCCGCATCCATGCTGGCATGGTGGGAGGCTCCCACTGTGTGACGCATCTCCTCTTCTGACGGTTCTTAAATAACGGGGGGCGGGGGGCACCCGGTGACCCTGCCCCCCTCTGACGCACGGGACATGACAGGACTTCCCTGTGGCCTTCCCCGTGACGTCACAGGGAAGTCCCGTCAAGTCACCGTGCGTCAGAGGGGGCAGGGTCACCGGGTGGCCCCGCCCCCCGTTATTTAAGAACCGTCAGAAGAGGAGACGCCTCACAC
Organism: Lithobates clamitans; assembly: GCA_037952925.1. Taxonomy (NCBI): domain Eukaryota; kingdom Metazoa; phylum Chordata; class Amphibia; order Anura; family Ranidae; genus Lithobates; species Lithobates clamitans. The sequence continues at coordinate 3,571,034 of JBBGZY010000658.1, forward strand.
AGCGGGAGTCTCCCACCATGCCAGCATGGATGCGGAGCAGCCCGGAGAAGAAGATGAAGAAGAGAAGAAGATGAAGAAGAGAAGAAGAAAAGAAGATTAAGAAGAGAAGAAGATAAAGAGAAGAGTGGGAGCCTCCCTCCATGCCATCATTGATGCGCAGCGGCCCAAGCAGAAGAAGGGAAGAAGACGCTGCGGAGGAGATGCTGGACAAGAACACCAGTGGAAGAACCAGAAGAACCAGAAGAAGAAGAAGAAGATGAAGGAAGATAGAAGAAAGAAGAAAGAAGAAGCATTTAAATAAAGGAATTGTCAAAAACTGTCTCTTGTCATTTTTAACATTTTTGACAGTTTTTTTAGTGAAATGGTAGGGGTACCCCCTTACCATTTCACACGGAGGGGGGCCGGGATCTGGGGGTCCCCTTGTTAAAGGGGGCTTCCAGATTCCGATAAGCCCCCCGCCCGCAGACCCCCACAACCACCGGCCAGGGTTGTGGGGATGAGGCCCTTGTCCTCATCAACATAGGGACAAGGTGTTTTGGGGGGCTACCCCAAAGCACCCTCCCAATGTTGAGGGCATGTGGCCTGGTATGGTTCAGGGGGGGCGCTCTCTCGTCCCCCCCTCTTTTCCTGTGGCCTGCCAGGTTGCGTGCTCGGATAAGGGTCTGGTATGGATTTTTGGGGGGACCCCACGCCGTTTTTTTTTAAATTTTGGTGCGGGGTTCCCCTTAAAATCCATACCAGACCTGAAGGGTCTGGTATGGAATTTAGGGGGACCCCCACGTCATTTTTTTAAAATTTTGGTTCGGAGTTCCCCTGTGGGGAATTCCCATGCCGTTTTTATCAATGAACTTCTATGTGTATTGTCTGACCGGTGTCTTGCCGAGAAAGTTCCCCCGGCGGATAAGGACCCCCCCCCGTACTGTGCAGGCGCTGTACGAATAACTAGGAGCCGCCGAAAATAGCCGAAGCTGAAAAACTTCAATCAGCTGTACGCGGCGCCTGCGCCCTGGGTCCAGGTTCTAGCCCCACCATCCAAGTGGACGTAGAGGGGGAATAAAAAAGTGCCGAGCGCAGCGAGGCTGTGCCCGAAGCGTGGCGAGCGGAGCGTGGCGAGCAAAGCGAGCCCGCGAGGGGCCCTCTTACAGCCACCGTGTACAGCTGATTTCTAGTCTATTTGGCTTCGGCTATTTTCGCCGGCTCCTACTGCGCAGGCCGAACACCGGCAATGCAACAGCCGCAAGTAGTTTTAAATGACTTTTTTTCCTTTTTTTCCTGTTCGCATGTTCTGGGGGGTGTTCGGCTCATCCCTAGTCACCAGGTACCTGGCCACCTAGCGGCAGAAGTGAAAGGTGCAGCAATTCCAGACTAAGGGTGAACTCAATTGATCCCTAACAATGAGCCAAGGTATCTACATTTGGCAGGTAAATTTAGGAGCAACCCTGCCTAAACATCAGGGTGCTACAACTATATTTTTAGTGGCAACCTGCGCACTTTTTTAAGCACATACCACTGCAACGTGAACTGACTCCACAGGAAACAAGGCTTTTTGTTGTGTCTGCCTAGCGCACTCTCAGCTCACCAAGCATGAACGAGCCCTCAATCTGCATTTATTTGAAACCTGAAAGCGTCACTATAAAGCTTTAACAGACAGCCTGCAATGTAAATGGAGGAAGATAAACACAAAAGTACAGAAAATAAAAGAAAGTACTTCCTATTCTAATTATGTCACTGATGTTGTCATTATTTAGCTGAGAGATCTCCCACAGATAACCCCCCTTGGGATGGCAGCCTAATGCCGGCCTCGGTTCACTTGATGAATGCGTTGTGACAAGGAGGGATAAAGGAGAACCCTGGCTTGGTGCAGGAAAATGGGAACTTATCTGGCAACATTGTCAAAGATAATTAACTCACTTATTCTGTGTGACGATACAACCTGACATAAGGAAGTTACTTTGAAAATGTGTCAGCTTTCTGACAGGATTTGGTGCTGATTAGATAAGCACTTTCCTTTGTATACCGCTTCACTGTGAAGTGAACGGCTCCCTAATGGCTCCCTTGTTTTTCCGTTTTTCTTTTTGGGCTTAAACAGAAAAACAAAAATGAATATACACTCACCGGACACTTTATTAGGTACACCTGTTCAATTGCTCGGTAACAAAAAATGCTACTCAGCCAATCACATGGCAGCAACTCAATGCATTTAGGCATCTAGATGTGGTGAAGACGACTTGATGACATTCAAACCGAACATCAGAACGGGGAAGGTGATTAACAGTGCCTTGAAAAGTATTCATACCCCTTGAAATTTTCCACATTTTGTCATGTTACAACCAAAAATGTAAATGTATTTTATTGGAATTTTATTTGATTGACCAGTGGTCTCCAAACTGCGGCCCGGGGAACAGATACGGCACTTTGCTTGCTTTTATCTGACCCTTAGGGCACTATTTTATCCCCTGATACCAACAATGGGGCCCCCCCTACTGACACCAATGAAAGGGGCACAATCCCTCCCAATGACATCAACAATAGGGCACAATTCCTCCCACTTACACCAATAATGGGGTGCAATTACACTGAAACAAACAATGGGGCATTATTTTTTCCCACTGACGTCAGGACCTTTTCTCCTCCCACTGGCCACAGTCCGGCCCTCCTAAAATGTGAAGGACAGTAAACTGGCCCTTAGTTTAAAAAGTTTGGAGACCCCTGGGATAGACCAACACAAAGTGGCACATAATTCTGAAGTGGAAGGAAAATGATAAATGGTTTTCCAAATTTTTTACAAATAAATATGTGAAAAGTGTGGCGTGCATTTGTATTCAGCCCCCCTGAGTCAATACTTTGTAGAACCACCTTTCTCTGCAATTACAGCTGCAAGTCTTTTTGGGGATGTCTTTACCAGCTTTGTACATCTAGAGAGTGACATTTTTGCCCATTCTTCTTTGCAAAATAGGCCAGGCTCTGTCAGATTGGATGGAGAGCGTCTGTTACATAGTTACATAGTAGGTGAGATTGAAAAAAGACACAATCCATCAAGTCCAACCTATGTGTGTGATTATATGTCAGTATTACATTGTATAACCCTGTATGTTGTGGTCGTTCAGGTGCTTATCTAATAGTTTTTTGAAACTATCAATGCTCCCCGCTGAGACCACCGCCTGTGGAAGGGAATTCCACATCCTTGCCGCTCTTACAGTAAAGAACCCTCTACGTAGTTTAAGGTTAAACCTCTTTTCTTCTAATTTTAATGAGTGGCCATGTGTCTTGTTAAACTCCCTTCCACAAAAAAAGCTTTATCCCTATTGTGGGGTCACCAGTACGGTATTTTTAAATTGAAATCATATCCCCTCTTAAGCGTCTCTTCTCCAGAGAGAATAAGTTCAGTGCTCGCAACCTTTCCTCATAATTATTATCCTCCAGACCCTTTATTAGCTTTGTTGCCCTTCTTTGTACTCGCTCCATTTCCAGTACATCCTTCCTGAGGACTGGTGCCCAGAACTGGACAGCATACTCTAGGTGCGGCCGGACCAGAGTCTTGTAGAGCAGGAGAATTATCGTTTTATCTCTGGAGTTGATCCCCTTTTTAATGCATGCCAATATTCTGTTTGATTTGTTAGCAGCGGCTTGGCATTGCTGAGCCTATCATCTACTAGGACCCCCAGGTCCTTTTCCATCCTAGATTCCACCAGAGGTTCTCCCCCCAGTGTATAGATTGCATTCATATTTTGTGCCACCCAAATGCATTATTTTACAGTTTTCTACATTGAACCTCATTTGCCATGTAGTCGCCCACCTCATTATTTTGTTCAGATCTTTTTGCAAGGTTTCCACATCCTGCAGAGAAGTTATTGCCCTGCTTAGCTTAGTATTGTCCACAAATACAGAGATTGAACTGTTTACCCCATCTTCCAGGTTGTTTATGAACAAAATAAATCGTATTGGTCCCAGCACAGAACACTGGGGGACCCCACTACCCACCTCTGACCATTCCGAGTACTCCCCATTTATCACCACCCTCTGAACTTGGCCTTGTAGCCAGTTTTCAATCCATGTACTCACCCTATGGTCCATGCCAACGGACCTTTTTTTGTACAGTAAACCTTAAAGTGATAAAAATAACAAACAGGAATTGCACAGATTGGGCCTGAGCCTCCTCTTGCAGACAGGCAGAGCGCTGGATCGAATGAGGGGGAGACACTACCACCTATACATTCATTTTACCTTAATGCAAGGAATGCATAAAGGTAAAAAATGCTTAGGATTTATAATGACTTTTGGACAATAGAGGGGCAGTAAAAACAAGGAATTGATCCTTCACTCATTTCTGTGGCCACAATGCAGCAATTTTATCTGGGCATGCGCTGCAGCTTGCCAAACTCACCTATTGAAGTCAATAGGTCCACACCGCAATCGTGACTCCAGTATCGTCTCGTGAATGCCTGAAAATTACCTCTGAGAACCAAACCACCAAAGATACGTTTTTATTGAAGTGATGTGGATATTACTCCATGCAGGCGCTGAATGATCACTTCTCCTCCTCTCCTTCCTGCAGACATTCAGCGGCTGCATGGAGTAACATGGAAAAATCAATTCCACTATGTGCAATCTCCCCACCGCTCCTCCTATTCAGACACACAGGGAGGCTGCACGGACACTCACCTTCTCTCCGATGGAGCTCCTTCCTCTTCACAATCATGGGGCACTGCAGCTCAGCTGGATAGCTTCAATGACCCCCCCCCCCTGGCCCCGACTGCAGAACCAAATAGGAGGCAGGTGCGGAGAGGTCGGGTGAGCAGCACAGGCAGAAAGAGCAGCTCAGCTGCGGGTCCAACATGGACATGCCGCCAGCATGCCTTGAAGCCGGGTGCTATCATCCAGCCGCTGCCGCCACCTAGAGGCCTATACTGTCCCGCTCCCCGCACTTGCTACCACCGGACCGGGATGAGACCTTGACAGGCAAATTAGGAGGCTGCGAGGCCTCTGTGACTGCGGGGCCTTAGGAGATCGCCTAATTCGCCTAATTAGAGAGCTGCCTCTTATTGCCCCCCTGTGAGAAAGAGGCCAAACTCTTTTGTAGACCAACATTACCCTCCAATCACTTTTTCAATCTACCATCACGCTTGCTCTGAGGACTTCTACTTGTGTGTGAGACTCTCCTATGTGTTGACAGCATGGCATAGTAATACTGTATAGGATGTCTGACTGCATTAGACTAATAAATTAGGGAATTCAAATGAGTTTAAACTCAACCAGTAGCATTGCATATCCCTGCCACCTGCTCCATTACTGCAGAATTGCATGCATAATTTGCTGCATTTGATAAATATTGGTAGAAATTGCATAAGAAGAGTGAAGTCAGGATGTGAATTTCCAGGTTCGGAGAGGAATTCCCAAGCTGTGAGGAGCAGAGTGTCTTTGGTGTCATTATCAGTGACAATCAGCATCTCTGTCACAAACACTTCATTATAGAACCCTGACTACACGGCGCTCTTCTCTCCTCTCCATATTTCCATGAAAGGCTCAGATGTGCACAGTTCAGCTTTGCGCTCTCTCCGACAGGACCTGCCACTTCACTGCTTGTCAGCTCATCTGCCAGTCTTGGCAGAAGCACACTCTAGATCTGTGTATCCTTTCTTAAATGACAATTTGAAGGTGTCATTTTTGGTCGGGCTTAATAAATACTCCCTGCAGACAGTTATGGCTTAGTTCTGTCTGAACCTAACGCTAGGATCTGACTGCCCGGAGTTTTACAGTTTAACAAGAATTCCAATAGACTGCCACCCACGTTTATGGGAACCGTGTTTCCTCCAGTCATACCTGAACTTGGAGTGAACCATACATGCCCATTCCTTGCGGGATAGATGGAAAGAATGCTCCTTTATTTCTTGGCATTTATGCACTTTCCATCTTATTTTCAATTTTGATAAATATATTTGAATTGCCACAATGCCAGTTTGTTCAAAACAAACTTAACTCAGAGGAGCATGGAATAAATTCAATTTTTTTAACCAAAGTATAAATGGTAGCTTTTTTCTCTTATTGTTAAAAGAGTAACCTAGTCAGGATAAAAATGAGCACTGAATGGACCTCATTTATTTTTCTACTTTATATAACATTGGCTCTTTTTTTCAAAGCACTTTATAGAGAACATTAAACGGTTCATATTAGTTGCTGTTCCAAGGAGCTCTTAAGCTGGCCATACACTGTTATAAATCAGATTCCTCCATCCATGCAATACAGCAGGGGTCTTCAAACTATGGCCCTTCAGTTGTTCAGGAACTACAATTCCCATCATGCCTAGTCATGTCTGTGAATGTCAGAGTTTTACAATGCCTCATGGGATGTGTAGTTCTGCAACAGCTGGAGGGCCGTAGTTTGAGGATCCCTGCTATACAGCATGGATGAACAAACCCCCCTCTGTGCCCTGTGATCTAATTGGAAACAGCCACTGTTTTTCATCTTCCTTTTATCTTTCAGTGGAAGAATGTTGGGTAGGAGGGTGCCAATAAAGGCATAACCAGAATTGGGTTGCAAAGGGGACCTGTTGATTGGGCAGAAGTTGGTTCCAAATTGAATCAGTCTGACCCCGCTTCCTCTTAAATAGAACATCTATTCCTCTGCCTTTGTAACCACTATCTTGAACATGAGAAGGAAGCCTCACCAGCACACCAGGATCTCCAAAATTGGGTCCAAAATTTTAATCACATAGTATCAAATAAATAAATAGAAGCAACGTTTCAGAGCCACACAGGACCCCTTCATCAGGCACATGCCTGGGGTCCTGCGTGACTCCGAAACGTTGCTTCTATTTATTTCTTTGATACAATGTGATTAAAATTTTGGACCCAATTTTGGAGATCCTGGTGTTCTGGTGACACTTCCTTCTCATGATTGCAGTCAGTTCCAGCCGTTCGTCATTTCAGCACCCAATTTAAGATACAGTCGTTTGTGCAGGAATGTGTGCATTGGGAGTATTGCACTGGACAATCTTGAACATGTCTCCTGGCCATAAGCCCGCTCACGACATCCTCGGTCAGAGGCCTAAATATTCAGAATTAAGGAACCACACACAGATGCACGTTCAGCACTTTACTACAACCTCACATCTTCAAAAAACTTCCCATGACTTCCCATGACATATCACATTTGACATATTTCTAGAATCTTCGGTGTGGAACACCATGTGCAAGTAGGGTTGCCACCTCATTCCTTTAAAACCGAACACATATTAATTACACAGGTTTGGTGGCTGAATAAGTTGGTAATTAAACTCACATGGTGCTTTACCTGCTCTAAATTAGCCTCAAAACCTGTGTAATTTACATGTGTTTAAAGGGATGAGGTGGCAACCCTATGTGCAAGGTTAAGAATCTGTAGCAGTCATTTTAGCACAAAGCATATACCGCATATACTTGAGTATAAGTCGTTCCGAGTATAAGTCGAGGCCCTAATTTACCACAAAAAAAATGGGAAAAACTTATTGACCCGAGTATAAGACGAGGGTGAGAAATGCACAGCTACTGTAAGTGGAAAAGAGGGTCAACAATGCCAATTTGCAGCATCACTGTTTCCATTTGCATGCCTCACTGTGCCCATTTGCAGCCATAGGTCCCCTGAACTTCAAACTCGGTAGTTAAGGGTTCCTAGATGCCCCCTAGCTGCAGCCAAAATTTGGGGTCTCTGAACCCAAAGGGTCCCAAAATGACATTGCTGCAGATGGACATAGTTGACCGAATTTGGGGCCCCGTATCTCGGGGCCACTTAGTGCTAAGAACCCCAAATTTGGTGTGCAAACCCAGTGGAACTAACACCATAAAATTTCCAAAGCTGGGGTTTCTAGCACTAAGTGGCCTCGAGATACAGGGCCCCAAAATTCAGTTCAGAAAATGTCAAGCACTTTTCTGCAGCAGAGAATGACATTTTCCGAACCGATTTTGGGGCCCCATATCTCGGGGGCCACTTAGTGCTAGGAACTTCAGCTTTGGATATGTTATGGTACTAGTTCCACTGGGTTTGCACACCAAATTTGGGGTTCCTAGCACTAAGTGGCCCTGAGATTCGGGGCCCCAAGTTCGGTTCGGAAAATGAAATTTTTTGCTGCAGAAAAGTGCTTGACTCGAGTATAAGTCCAGGAGGGCACTTTCATGTGCTGAAATGTGCTGAAAAATTCGACTTATACTCGAGTATATACGGTATACAAATCTCTTAGTTAGACCCTTTTCTTTTTCCTCCTTGGGAGCACAATAGTATTGGGACCACCTCCCTATGTACACTAAGTCCACAGAATTAAGGTTCCATCACCGGATCACAGGACTCGTAGATCAGGGTCAGGGGGAACAAGGTGCCTTCGTTAGTATACCCATGTATTTCTAGTGTCTCTTCTATAGCCCTTCTAGTGTCCCTTCTATAGCCTATTGTCCAGCGGGGCACACTCCCAGATGACAAACTCATTCCCAGGCTTCCACCACTATTCACACATGAGAACTCTGTTTAGGCCCCCAAGGCCTTGCATGCCCCACTACAGGACCTGCAGAAGAATGTCAGGGGAGACAGGGCAACTACAGCTTTTCCTCACACAATCTGCACCCCCTCGTCTGGAAATTCAACCCTTTATAGTGCTCTCCAGATCAGCATAGTACAGCATTACATCCTTGCAGCTCTGGGGTGTCCTGTTCCCCTACCCCAGACTACACTGGGCTCCACCTACAATTGACATTTATATGGGCACTAACTCCACCCATTACATCATTAGAGGAGGGATTTCTCCAAAAGAGGAGCTAACACCTGCTTATAACTTTACCCTTACTATACCTTAATGACAACAGAGCCATCTAGTAGTAGGCAAGCTACAGTAACTGCACCTGACAACAGGGGTAGATAGCAAGATGGTAAGAAAAAGAGGCAAAATGGCAGCTTGTAAAAACATGATGTTTTGGATACTTGTCGGAGCCTCTGCAAATAGGGCACCGTGACAGGAGGCCATGTACATACATTGAGAAACATTGGTGGTAAACTCCAAGAGACCCATACTATTTATATTTATAGGTGTCCAAAACTGTTTTTTTATTTTATTTTTAACTGGATATTGTCCATCTCCTTTTCTACTTGGTGGGGAGCAGACCTGAGTTCCAAGTTTAGTGATTGAAAATATTCTTTGCATAATAACACACCCCAGGTTTCAGAGCTCTTGGGTTTACCTCCCAACCTTCTGAGATAGGAAAGAAGGGAACTTCTAACCAGAACTAATTAGAAAAAATGGACAAATACAATTCAAAAATGGTCAGTTAACCACTTCAAAACCACGCCATAGCTGAAAGACAGCTACAGCGCGACTCTCTTGTTCTGGGAGGGCATCCATGGATATCCTCCCACAACACGCCTCCCGGCAGGCCCCCTGGGGCACACATCGGGCATGCTCCTTTGGACACAGAGATCACAGATAGCGGCAAATAGACAATTACATCGGCCTTTCACCATGTCTGCAATCACAGCTGACCACACGTAATCAAACCTGCCGATTTCCTACCTTTCCTCATGTGCTGTCACAGCATCTGTCACAAGTCTGACAGAGCACGCTTACACTTATAATTAGTGCCCCGATCATCAGTTCATTCCCATCAGTTCCAATCAGTGCCCATCAGTGCCGCCTATCAGTGTTCATCAGTGCCGCATTATCAGTGTAGCCTCGTCAGTGCCTCCTCATCAGTGCCCAACAGTGCAGCTTATCAGTGCCCATCAGTGCCATCACATCAAGGTCCATCAGTGTCACCTCATCAGTGCAGCCTCATCAGTGCACATCAGTGCAGCCTCACCAGTGCCCATCAGTGCAGTCTCATCAGTGCCCATTAGGGCAGCCTCACTAGTGCCCATCAGTGCAGCCTCACCAGTGCCCATCAGTGCAGTCTCATCAGTGCCTATTAGGGCAACCTCATCAGTGCACATCAGTGCAGACTCACCAGTGCCCATCAGTGCAGTCTCATCAGTGCCCATTAGGGCAGCCTCACCAGTGCCCATCAGTGCAGCCTCACCAATGTCCATCAGTGTAGCCTCATCAGTGCAGCCTCACCAGTGCCATCAGTGCAGTCTCATTAGTGCCCATCAGTGCAGTCTCATCAGTGCCCATTAGGGCAGCCTCACCAGTGCCCATCAGTGCAGCCTCACCAGTGCCCATCAGTGCAGTCTCATCAGTGCCCATTAGGGCAGTCTCATCAGTGCACATCAGTGAAGAAGAAACAAATTTTTTGTCTTTTTTCATTTGTTTAGCAAAAAACAAAAAAACCCAGTGGTGATTAAATACCAAAAGAACACTTTGTCTGTCAAAAATGCAATTGTCATTCAAAGTGCAACAGCAATGAAAGCGGAAAATTGGCCTGGGCAGGTAAAGGGGTAAAAGTGCCCAGCATCGAAGTGGTTAAACACACTGGGGTATTTTTCTACTGCAACTTTTCTTTTGCATTTGCCTTTAATACTAATGAATGCAATAATCTGAAGGATGGCTGAAAAGTCAAGTGTAACTGAAACAACTTTGAAAATGAAATAGAACACAGAGAGTTGGTTTTAAAAGAGGGACATTTGGGTTTCGGCTATCCCTGGGTGCTTGGGTGATAACTGAAGAAGCTTGCAGGCACCTCTAGAGGTGGTAGCTATTGACATAACAAATAACTATTTAAATGCATAACAAAGACGGGATCTTCTTATCTAGACATGCCCTATCACCCTGTATTCTGCCCTTGTTGCCTGCCGCAGATCTTCTTCTTGTGTTTCATTTTTAGCTTGCTGAGCATGTTACTGTGCAGTCTGGCACTGCTTACCTCTTATGGGAAAATATTGGTATACATTATTTTTTATAGACCCATAAAATGGCCATGAATATTAATTTCTTAAGAACGACTTCACACCATTGCTTTAATCATGGCTGTGGTGGCAATGTAACAGTATTTATTTTGCAGTTTGCTGAGGGCGGATTCACACGCGGCGCTAGAGTTGTAGAGTAGATGCAACACAGAGCGTGAAAGCTCCATTAACCTCTTCACCACTAGCACAGGGTGAAATATAACTCTTTTTTTAAGACTTTTGTTTTTAATCAGATTTTATTTTAACCATTTCCCGACCGCCCACCGCAGATATACTCCCGGGTCTGGGGCACAGACGCATGCCGCTGGCAACCCGCTGCTGCTGTGATCACACACAGCGGGAGCCCAGCTCGATGTCCGCATGTTGAACAGTACACAGGCAGAACAGCGATCTGTCTATGTAAACAAGTTAGCTCTCCGTTCTGTCAGTAGGGAAGGTATTGATCCTGTGTCTCTGCAAAGCAGGAACATGGATTAATGCCTTCCCATAGTAAAATCACCTCCCCCACAGTGAGAAAGCACAGGCTAGACACACAGTTAGCCCTTTGATCGCCCCTGATGTTAACCCCAGCCAGTGTCATTAGTATAGTGACAGTGCATATTTTTTTAGCACTGATCACTTTATTAGTGTCAGTTAGTGTCCGATTTGTCCGCCGCAATATCACAGTCCCGCTATAAGTCGCTGATCGCCACCATTACTAGTAAAATAAAAAAAAATTAAATAAAAATATCAGTTTGTAGATGCTATAGCTTTTGCACAAACCAATCAATATACGCTTAGTGGGATTCTTTTTACCAAAAACATGCAGCAGAATACACATTGGCCTAAACTGATGAAGACATTTTATTTTTTCTTCAATTTTTTTATTGGATATTTTATAGGAGAAAGTAAAAAATATTTTTTTTTTTTCAAAATTGTCGGTCTTTTTTTGTTTATAGCGCAGAAAATAAAAAACAGCAGAGGTGATCAAATACCACCAAAAGAAAGCTCTATTTGTGGGAAAAAAGAAAATAAACTTTATTTGGGCACAATGCGCACAACCGCGCAATTGTCAGTTAACCACTTAAAGACCGCCTATCGCATATATACTGCGGCAGGGTGGCTCTATTGCGTAAAATCACATACCTGTACATCATTTCGTGCAATAGATACTGTGGAAGGAGGGGGAGCCAATCAGCGGGTCCGGCAGGAGCTAAGCAGGAACACGGATCTCTGTGTTCCCCCAGTCAGTCCAGTCAGTCCATCCCCCACACAGTTAGCAAGCACCTCCTAGGGACACGCTTAACCCTTTGATCGCCCCTGGTGTTAACCCCTTCCCTGCCAGTGTCATTAGTACAGTAACAGTGCATATTTTTAGCACTGATCCCTGTGTTAGTGCCACTGGTTCCCAAAAAAGTGTCAAAAGTGTCAATTAGGTGTCCGATTTGTCTGCCGCAATGTCGGAGTCCCGCTAAAAATCGCTGGTCACCAAGATTACTAGTAAAAAAATAAAATAAATGAAAAATGCCATAAAAATTTCCCATATTTTGTTGACACTATAACTTGTGCACAAACCAATCAATATACGCTTATTGGGATTTTTTTTTACCAAAAATATGCAGCAGAATACATATTGGTCTGAATTTATAAAGAAATTCGTTTTTTTACACCTTTTATTGGGTGTGTTTTATAGCAGAAAGTGAAAAAATTGTTTTTTTTTTTCAAAATTGTCAGTCATTTTTTGTTTATTGCGCAAAAAAAAAAAAAAGAGTCGCACTACCGTGCAATTGTAAAGTTAAAGTAATGCAGTGCCATATCGCAAAAAATGGTCTAGCCATTAAGGGGTTAAAACCTTCCGGGGCTGAAGTAGTTAAAGTAATGCAGTGCCGTATTGCAAAAAATGGCCTGGTCGGGAAGGGGGGTACATCTTCTGGAGGTCAAGTGGCTAATATGTGTATTGTGTATTTCCTATGTCCGTCAGCTCCATCTAGTGGCCATAATGTAGTAACAGGAAGATACAGCATAATGTCCACTAGATGGCGCTGATGATCATAGGAATGACACATATTAGACACATTATGGGGATTTTTTTCTTTTTAAATAGACCCTTTATTACTATCTGTTCAAAAATTACTTGAAGCGGAATTAGAGTATACATTAGCTACAAGGGTCCAATATACTGTATATACAGCACACACACACATACAAATTTACCTGGAAAACCCCTTGAACAAGCCCTACCTATCCTTGGGAGTCTGCATATCACAGCCTGGTATTTTTTTAAGTTCGGGTATTCTTGAGGTTTGCTCTTATGTTACATTCAACTAGCTCGGCTGTCTTTGTTCATTGTAAAACATTTTATTCCAAACTAAATATTGATTAAAATGATCTTGTTTATTTTATCAGACTATTTCCCATTCCCAGTGGTCTGGTAACCTTCTGCAACATATCACAAAAGTTCATGACAATATTAACCTATCAATAAAAGAGAAGCCTAGCGAGTTGCATGTTCCTATCACTGTACTGACATTCCGTGATAATTATTACTAGAGATAAGAATGATGTTTTAAAGAATTACATTTAACAACACATTTACTAATTACGCCATCGGCGCATGTGCATAACCAGTGTAGAACAGATGTTCCATCCTTAGCCAATGGCTGCCAAACCAAACCCCATACTCCATCCCAACCATCCCATTAAATCCCATTAATGGAGACCACACAATAAATGGAGTAAAAAAATGGCCGTAGCAGCCTCTTTATTAACAAATAAACTTAAATTAACATAAACTATAAAGAACATTCGTTAAACAAAAACCCATCAGTCACTAATCGCGTTGGTCTTTGAAGGAACCCCAAGCTATTGTATGTTCAAGAATGCACTGCAGTACCTTTTACCATACTAGGCCTTCGGTGGCCGCCCCAATATGGAAGGAATGCGAGGAGAATTCTTTCTCCTTCAAACCCAACGCCCTTAAACATTTACCGAAAACAGATATGAATTGGAATCTGGACAACAGAGAACAATCTGTATGCAACAAAAAAAACCCGGCCAAATTTGGGGGCACTCCCTCACCGCACCCACCGGACACAAGGGTGAGCCCGGCAAAGCAAGAATCTGAACCCTTCTACCCCTACCTGCCTGATCTGTTTTTGACCATCGCAGAAACAGAGATACTCTATCCGCCCCACAGGTGACCTCCCGATCCAACATACTTTCTTGGAAGGGCTGACTAGCTCGCCAATCCTAAAAGCCCCAAAAAAGGCAAGGGAGAATGCCGTTTTAAACAAAGAGACCTCATAGGCTGAGGAACACAGAGAAACCAACTGGGATAAAACACTTTGTAGAATAGCAAATGATACAGGGTGCCTGGAATCCCTGTGCTTCTGAGACTGACGATACCCTTTTAGAGCCTGTCGGACCCAAAAATCTTTTGTGAAACTGCGACAGCCCCACAATTTGAAGAAAAATGCTAAACATGCCAACTTCCATTCCACAACTGATACAAACACCCCATCCTCAAGGTCCCACGAAACAAAGTAAACAAAGTAAATAACCAACAACCTCACCTCCGGGCCATCTTGCTCCACTGTGGCTTGCTGCAGCAAGGATAGCCACTCTATTTATTATAGGCTGTCCACATCGTGTCACTCACTTACTGTCTGATCCATCTGGAGATGACCCCAAGGCAATCTTTCACAGCCATTCGGGACAATGGACACCACGTTGCTCCACTGCCGGCGCCAACTTCCAGAACCTGCCCCACTCTAAGCGAGACAATACGTCAGCTAAACAGTTCTCAACTCCAGGGAGGTGAACAGCATAAAGAAAAACATTCAACTGTAGACAGCGTAACACGAGGTGCCAAAGAAGCCGCACTATGGGTTAATGACCTGTACCATCCCAAGATTGCCACCGTGAAAACGCACTTTCAGGTCCCGGAAAGACTGTCCCAACACCTCTACAGCCAACACCACCGGAAACAATTCCAGGAGCAAACCGGACTCCTTCCACAAATGCAGCCAAGGCTCTGCACTCCACCGCTCTTGAAAGAAGGCCCCATAACCAGTAGAACTGGAAGCATCCGTGTAAAATTCCAGGTCAAAGTTACTTACCAGCCCAGACATTCACAATGTCCCAGTATTCCAAGAAAGAGTGCCACTCTTGCAAGTTTTCCCAGTGCTCTTTTATAAGGCACACTAAATGAGTGTAGTTGATTTGACCCCGGCCATACTTGCCAACAGCCGTCAACAAAATACTCTGCCCATGGGCAGAATTCGACATGCAAAATTTAACTTAACCAACAACGACTGCAGTTTTCGAAGTTGAACCTTGCGTAGTCCCAGGATCCCACAAATCTCATCGCTAAGGGTCTCAAGCTTGTCTTCCAGCAGATGACACTCCATGGCACAGGAGTCAAAAACAATGCCCAGGAAACTAAGAACGGTGGCTGGCCCTCCGTCTTTTCCGGGACTAAGGGGATGCCAAAGCGAATAGCGATGTGCTGCAGTGTGGCAAGGAGAACTGTACATATCTTGGAGGAGAATGGGCCCATGCAAAGGAAATCATCCAAGTAATGGATGATGGAATTCACTTCTGAGACATCCCGAACTACCCACTCTATAAAGGAGCTGAATGTCTCAAACAATGCGCATGAGACAGAACAGCCCATAGGAAGGCAACAATCCACATAATACTCCTCTTGCCAATGACAGCCCAGCAAGCGGAAACTTTCTGGATGAATGGGAAGCAGCCTAAATGCCAATTCAATATCAGAATTGGCCATGAGAGCCCCTTGCCCATAGTGTCGGACCCAGAAAACTGCTGCATCAAAGGAAGTGTAAGATACCGTACATGCCTCTGAATCAGTCGCATCATTGACCGACCTATCCTTCGGGAAGCAAAGGTGGTGAATAAGACAAAACTTATTAGGCTCCTTCTTAGGCACGACCCCCAGGGGCGATATCACCAAATCCGATAAAGGCTGCAAGGGGAAAGGGCCGCCCATATGGCCAAATGCCACTTCCTTTTGCAGTTTTTTCAGAACCCCCCACAGGATGCTGACAGGCTGAATGCAATTCTGGGACACGGGTGGAATAGAGGCCAGGGAACAAGGTATGCAAAAGCCTTCAGAGAAACCAACCCCTAACAAACGAGCAGCCTCCCGTTCAGGATATCTATAGAGGAAAGGCTGCATTCTTTCCACCCTCACTGGCGTCATCCCTTTTGTTAACAGACTCACTGGCATGGCCTTTTCCCTGCTTGAAGCAGCGGGACAAGGGATGTGAACCTCCGCAGCAGGAGCATTCATGCTTGTAACGGCAAGCCCCCCAAACTTGCAGGAGCCCTCATTATACTGCCAGCAGAAACCCCTCTTCTTCGCACATATCCAATAAAAAAAATGTAAAAAATCTAATTTCTTCATCAGTTTAGGCCAATATGTATTCTGGTATATATAAAAATCCCATTAAGCATATATTGATTGGTTTGCACAAAAGTTATAGCGTCTACAAACTATGGGATATTTTTTTTTATTTACTAGTAATGGTTGCGATCAGCGACTTATAGGAGGACTGTGATATTGTGGCAGACAGTCTGACACTTACTGACACCTTTGACACTTTTTCGGGACCAGAGACGCTACTACAGTGATCAGTGTGAAAAATGTGCACTGTCACTGTACTAATGACACTGGCTGGGAAGGAGTTAACATCAGGGGCGATCAAAGGGTTAACTGTGTATAGGGTTGCCACCTGTCCAGGATTTACCCAGACAGTTCGGGTTTTGAATCATGTGACCGGGTTTCAGTCCTTCTGAAACCCGGACATATTGTTCAGACAGGAATGTGGCTTTGAACAAGGCTTAACAGGAGGGTGAGGGGGCACTATGTGCATCACGTTACTATTCTCTTTGGAGTGCCCAAAGGTGTCCCAGGTCTATATATCCCAGGTATACAATTCCATAGTGTATTCTAAAACAAAAAAATGTACTGTGCTGCTAAAGTGTTCGGGTTTGGCTTGAAGAAAAAGTGGCAACCCTGTGTGCCTAGGTTTTGCTTACTCACTGTGGGGGGGGGGCTTTGACTAGGGGAAGGCAAAGATCTGTGTTCCTACTTAGAAGAAACACAGGATCCATGCCTTCCCTTCTGACAGAATGACAATCTGCCTTGTTTACATAGATTGTCATTCTACCTGTGCTCTGTGTAATCGGCGGGTGCCAGTGGACATCGAGTCTACGGTACCTGCTGCTGGGTTCCAACTGTATAGAACCACAGCGGGAGTGGGTTAGTCGGCAGCACGCACCCCGGACCCGGAAGTGTCGGATCACGTACCAGATACGTGATCTGGTGCAGAGCGGCCACCCTGCCACTGTAGATGTACGGTGGGTGGTCCACAAGTGGTTAAAGTATAACTAAAGGCATTTTTTTTTTTTTTTTTGCTGTCTGTGTCCCAATGAGGGAGATTTGCCTTCTCTATTGGTCTTGTTTTCCATCATAAGTGAAAGTGAAAGAAAATCCCAAATTTTCGGTTGTCATCAGAACAGGAAGAGGGAAAGTATTCCATTGGGGACACTAGTTCTAGTGAGTCTGGTGACAACCAGGGATTACCCTGACTTTAGACAAATTTCTTCTCACTTCCTGTTTTGGCTCTGGGACAGGAAGTGTAGGGAAATTTCCCAAACAGGACACAGATTACACGAATAAAGCTTACAGGGGTCATAAATCTCCCTTACCCTATCCAAAATGAAAAAAAAATGCCTTTCTTGCAAGCAAAGGGTAGTGAGGAAACCTACCAGAGAGAGCAGAAACAGGAAAAAACAAGACACAGTAACATATTGCAATAAACTATAAAAGAATTGTATTGCATTCACTGAGAACTTACTGAAGGGTAGAATTATACAATAATATATTTGACAAAGGAACTCTGATCTCCATCCTTTTCCAACTGTTCCGTAACTGTCTCTAACTTCTTCCCCAGCACTCGTTTAAATGACTGAACTGGAATGATTATAAATGCGTAGCACACTACAACAATTGCATATTAACAAAGCCCAGGCCCCAATTAATCATTACACCATCAATATCTCATTTGCATAAAACTATTCTCTTTAAAGACTCTATGTATAAGGTGACAGGGTTACCTCATCGATTATGTAAATTCCACATCAAGCTTTACAGAAGCTGTCTAAAGAAATAAAAGGGGCTGTCTGTCGCAGGCAACTCAATATCAGACGCTCTTGGCAAATCCGACTGCAAAACAAAAGCGGGAGAAATGATACACATGATTTACATTTTAAAATAAAGTTCCGAGTCAATGGCTAACAGACAGCTTTATCATACTAGATGTCTGTGTTCAGCAAGAAGGGACTCGCCTCTGTCTGCACTCACGGTTAAGAGTAAATCGAAGGCTTGGCATTCGATTGCCAAATAAAGCTGGACAGGGATGTTAAATGGATAGGCAAAAAAAAGGCATTTGGCCCAGGTCTAGAAGTACAAGGGCCAACCAAAGGCTGCAAGTAATTGAAACTTAGAGGTTGGTGGTGTAGATGTCAATTTTGCAAAAGTCATGCACCATTTGCTCTGCAACATATTTGCCCATACACAGTTGTAGGCAGGTGTAGTTTGTTATCCATCCTGTAGGTGGTGTCCCTGTGCAGATAGGGTGGAGGCTGGGTGAAACATTGCTTCTCTGCAGACTCTTTTGGTGTCATCAGGAGAGCACCTGTCTGATTGGACACTGTAACACTGAAGGACTTTTGGCGGCCATCTTTATCTTTAGTATGGGCAGGGTTAATAAACATGAGTGCCCCACTGGATTGGACAGTGTAGAGAAAGGATCCATGCTTGTCAGGGACAGAGAGACTGTTTAGGGAAAGGTTCCTGTGCGAGTGGGGAGAGGTTAGGGACACCACCGTATGCCCCACAACTACTGGTTTCCAGAACCACTCATAGGATCTGTTTAGCTTCTTCAAGTGCCATGCCGCTACCCTGTCAGTCAGCCACACCTCCTGCAGATGCTGCCCCGATAATGTAGGACATGCCTGTCATTCGAGTTGAGCGAACGGTTTGGCCTTAGCATGAGTTTGGGCCAAACATGGTCTGTTTGTCCCGTTTGGTGAACACCCAAATTCGAAAGGTGTTTCGAAGGTGTTTACCCCGCCGAACGCCCTGCAATGCACTGCGCGCTGCACATTGTATTCTGCACCCTAATTGGGCAAAGCTTTGCCCAATCAGGGCGCAGTAAAAGCTGGTTGTTAAGGAGAAGGGCTGGGAATGCAGCATCCTTAACAACCAATGAGTCAACAGCTGTCAATGCGTTTCTTCGCTGGCAGCTGAATAAAAACTAACGAGCGCCCCCCCCCCTCCTGAACCATACCGGGATCTGGGGGCCCCCTTGTTAAAGGGGACTTCCAGATTCCGATAAGCCCCCTGCCTGCAGAACCCCACAACCCCTGGACAAGGGTTGTGGGGAAGAGGCCCTTGTCCCCATCAACATGCAGACAAGGTACTAAATACCTCAGTCTACTTTCCAAACAGGGCTCATTTGGGGGATATCTGTATTGTCCTGGCATTTTAGGGCCTCAAGAAATGACTAAATAATACACAATAATTTGGGTTACCGTATATACTCGAGTATAAGTTGAATTTTTCAGCACTTTTTTGTGCTGAAAGTGCCCCCCTCGACTTATACTTGAGTCAAGCACTTTTCTGCAGCAAAAAAATTCATTTTCCGAACCGATTTTGGGGCCCCGTATCTCAGGGCCACTTGGTGCTAGGAACCCCAGTGGAACTGGTACCACAACATATCCAAAGCTGAAGTTCCTAGCACTAAGTGGCCCCGAGATACGGGGCCCCAAAATCGTGCTTGACATTTTCTGAACTGATTTTTGGGGCCCTGTATCTCGGGGCCACTTGGTGCTAGAAACCCCAGCTTTGGAAATTTTATGGTGCTAGTTCCGCTGGGTTTGCATACCAAATTTGGGGTTCTTAGCACTAAGTGGCCCCGAGATACAGGGCCCCAAATTCGGTCAACTGTGTCCATCTGCAGCAATGTCATTTCGGGACCCTTTGGGTTCAGAGACCCCAAATTTTGGCTGCAGCTAGGGGGCATCTAGGAACCCTAAACTACCGAGTTTGAAGTTCAGGGGACCTATGGCTGCAAATGGGCACAGTGAGGCATGCAAATGGGCACAGTGATGCTGCAAATGGGCATTGTTGACCCTCTTTTCCACTTACAGTAGCTGTGCATTTCTCACCCTCGTCTTATACTCGGGTCAATACGTTTTTCCCATTTTTTTTGTGGTAAATTAGGGCCTCGACTTATACTCGGAACGACTTATACTCCAGTATATATGGTATTTTTACTAAATAAATGTTGCAGAATATTTGTTGGCCTCATTTAATGAAGAAAGGGTATTTCTTTTTGCAAAATGTTATAACAGAAACAAAGAAAAATGCTTTTTTTTAAAAGATATTTTGTCTTTTTTCATTCGTTTAGCAAAAAAAAAAAAAAAACAAGTGGCAATTAACCACCTCAGCCCCGGAGATTTGGCTGCTCAATGACCAGGCCATTTTTTTGCGATACGGCACTTTAACTGACAATTGCGCGGTCATGTGACGATGTACCCAAACAAAATTGACGTCCATTTTTTTCCACAAATAGAGCTTTCTTTTGGTGGTATTTGATCACCTCTGCGGTTTTTATTTTTTGCGCTATAAACAAAAGAAGACTGACAATTTTGAAAAAAACACAGTGGGGGTTGTTTACTAAAGGAAAATCTACTTTGCACTACAGGTGCACTTGGAAGTGCAGTCGCTGTAGATCTCAGGGGAAGATCTGAAATGAGTGGAAGCTCTGCTGATTTCTATCATCCAATCATGTGCAAACAAAACTGCTATTTTCTATTTTCCTTGCATGTCCCCCTCAGATCTACAGTGACTGCACTTCCAAGTGTACTTGCAGTGCAAAGTGGATTTGCCTTTAGTAAATTAACCGCAATATCTTTTACTTTTTGCTATAATAAATATCCCAATTTTTTATTTTTATTTTTAATTATTTTTTCCTCAGTTTAGGCCAATATGTATTCTTCTACATATTTTTGGTAAAAAAAAATCGCAATAAGCGTATATTGATTGGTTTGCGCAAAAGCTATAGCGTCTACATAATAGGGGATAGATCTATGGCATTTTTATTATTTTTTTTTTTTTTTCTACTAGTAATGGTGGTGATCAGTGATTTTTATCAGGACTGCGATATTGCGGTGAACACATTGGACACTTTTGACACATTTTTGGGACCAGTGACAATTATACAGTGAGCAGTGCTATAAAAATGCACTGATTACTGTATAAATGTCACTGGCATGGAAGGGGTTAACACTAGGGGGCGATCAAGGGGTTAACTGTGTTCCCTAGTGTGTGTTCAAATTGTGGGGGGATGGGACTGACTAGGAGAAGACAGAGATCAGTGTTTATGCATAGTATGAACACACAATCTGTCTCCTCTCCCCGGAGAGAACTGGGATCTGTGTGTTTACACACACAGATCCCGGTTCTCGCTCTGTCATGAGCGATTGTGGGTGCCCGGCAGTCATTGCCCCTTCTGGGCACTCGCATCGGCTCCGGCAGTGGCGCTTGTGCCCCCTAGTGGCCAAAAGGGGAAGCGATGTAAGGTAACGTCGTTTTACCCAGGGGAGCCAACCTGCCGCAGTACAACTACAGCGGCTGGTCGGGAAGGGGTTAAATGCAATCAAAAGAAAGCTCCATCAAAAAAATTATAAAAATTAAATTTGGTTACAGTGTTGCATGGCTGAGTAATTGTCTATCAATATGTGAAAGCACTGAGGGCTGAAAATTGTCCTGGGCAGTAAGGGGGTAAAGGTGTCCAGTATTGAAGTGGTTAAAGCCGAACTCTGAGAATTACAAACATACAAACCCTAATTTCAGTTTTTTTCCAACAATTCCGTAACTGTTTATGGAACATGTTTTAATAACCAACCAGAAACTCCTCTCCTTTTTTGCCTTACCCTGTTTCCCCGAAAATAAGACCTAGTGTGATTGTCGGTGATGGCTGCAATATAAGCCCTACCCCCCAAATAAGCCCTACCCTGTTTCCCCAAAAATAAGCCCTACCCTGAAAATAAGACCTACGAGGACTTTAACTAGGGATTATTTGGGGGATAGGGCTTATATTGCAGCCATCACCGACAATCACGCTAGGTCTTATTTTCGGGGAAACAGGGTAGTAAAAACAGAAGTAATACAGGTGAGGAAACTTGGATATTCTTACTGGGCAATAAGCTAAATTCCTGTTTCGAACGTCATAAAACTATTTGAGGTATAAAAAGAATCATTTTGGATTGTTAAATAATTGGACTTCTTTAGATCAGCACAGAAGACCCCCAATCTGATACTAACCTACATTAAATGCAACTTAGTGCCATAAGAAAACGCTGGACAGCGTGTTGCATGTTTTTGTATTCTTGTTGGTCTCTGCTTGCAGTTGCTTATTACGGATATATGCTAATTGTATGCAAATGTTCTATTATGCAGATGTGTGAAACCTCACCCCGTGCACCAATTAACGTAAAGGCTCTGTAAATAAAGAGCAGCTCATTAAGCTTGTTAGGATACTGGTTTTGCTTTGGTTTTTATCAAAAGGTGCTGAAAAGCTACCATTGTCCTTGATTCACACAAAATGGGTGAGAACAGTAAAATAAAGCTATGAAATAAGTGCGGACGTTTATGCTCTTGGTACATATAATGAGGACACCGACTGTACACTTTGATGAGATTAAATAGCAGTTGGGCGACAACCGTTGGAAAAAAAAACTCTACTCCAAGGGCATATGAAGATGAGGCACAAGTGGCCAGTCTAAAAAAAAAGGTAAAGTAAAGTATGCTACTTTTCCTGATTAAAAAAAATACTCTCTTGGCCAGTAATAAACCACTAAAAGACTGCAATACGTGTGTGTAAATATATATATATATATATATGCTGCGGCTTTGAAGTGGTATTTTTTTTATCAGCCAGAGATTCTCTTATTCTGATTCTGATTCTAGCCATGATAGATTCTGATTAACTGCTGGATCCATTTTAAAAATAGAATGAGGGGTCATCCTCCCTCCCGCTGCTCGCCGGTGTTTCTCGGGTTTTCCGTTCTTACCCGCGATCCAATGGTTCGCGCAGCTGGTCACAGGGGTCAGGAGAGACCAGATCATCTCTCCCCACCTCTATGATCTAGATCCAGAAGGACCGGAGTGACATCATGATGTCACTTCCAGGATAGGGTGTAAGTAATATATACAGTGGGGATGGAAAGTATTCAGACCCCCTTAAATTTTTCACTCTTTGTTATATTGCAGCCATTTGCTAAAGTTCATTTTTTTCTCATTAATGTACACACAGCACCCCATGACAGAAAAACACAGATTTGTTGACATTTTTGCAGATTTAATAAAAAAGAAAAACTGAAATATCACATGGTTCTAAGTATTCAGACCCTTTGCCCAGTATTTAGTAGAAGCACCCTTTTAATCGAATACAGCCATGAGTCTTTTTGGGAAAGATGCAACAAGTTTTTCACACCTGGATTTGGGGATCCTCTGCCATTCCTCCTTGCAGATCCTCTCCAGTTCTGTCAGTTTGGATGGTAAACGTTGGTGGACAGCCATTTTTAGGTCTCTCCAGAGATTCTCAATTGGGTTTAAGTCAGGGCTCTGGCTGGGCCATTCAAGAAAAGTCACGGAGTTGTTGTGAAGCCACTCCTTCATTATTTTAGCTGTGTGCTTAGGGTCATTGTCTTGCTGGAAGGTAAGCCTTTGGCCCAGTCTGAAGTCCTGAGCACTCTGGAGAAGGTTTTCGTCCAGGATATCCCTGTACTTGGCTGCATTCATATTTCCCTCAATTGCAACCAGTCATCCTGTCCCTGCAGCTGAAAGACACCCCCACAGCATGATGCTGCCACCACCATGCTTCACTGTTAGGACTGTATTGGACAGGTGATGAGCAGTGCCTGGTTTTCTCCACACATACTGCTTGGAATTAAGGCCAAAAAGTTCTATCTTGGTCTCATCAGACCAAAGAATCTTATTTCTCCCCATCTTGGAGTCCTTCAGGTGTTTTTTAGTAAACTCCATGCGGGCTTTCATGTGTCTTGCACTGAGGAGAGGCTTCCGTCGGGCCACTCTGCCATAAAGCCCCGACTGGTGGAGAGCTGCAGTGATGGTTGATTTTCTACAACTTTCTCCCATCTCCTGACTGCATCTCTGGAGCTCAGCCACAGTGATCTTTGGATTCTTCTTTACCTCTCTCACCAAGGCTCTTCTCCCCCGATAGCTCAGTTTGGCCGGATGGCCAGCTCTAGGAAGGGTTCTGGTCGTCCCAAACGTCTTCCATTTAAGGATTATAGAGGCCACTGTGCTTTTAGGAACCTTAAGTGCAGCAAAAAATGTTTTGTATCCTTGGCCAGATCTGTGCCTTGCCACAATTCTGTCTCTGAGCTCTTCAGGCAGTTCCCTTGACCTCATGATTCTCATTTGCTCTGACATGCACTGTGAGCTGTAAGGTCTTATATAGACAGGTGTGTGGCTTTCCTAATCAAGTCCAGTCAGTATAATCAAACACAGCTGGACTCAAATGAAGGTGTAGAACCATCTCAAGGATGATCAGAAAAAATGGACAGCAAAAACCATTGTGCAAATACCATGTGACATAACAAATTGCAACTTGAGATCATTAGTACAGTGGCTCTGTTACAACCAGAACTGTTATGCCCTGTACACACGGTCGGATTTTCCTACGGAAAAAGTGCAATCGGATTGTGTTGTCGGAAATTCCGATCGTGTGTGGGCTCCATTGGACTTTTTCCGTTGGAATTTCCGACACACAAAGTTTGAGAGCAGGCTATAAAATTTTCCGACAACACAATCCGATTGGTTAAATTCCGATCGTGTGTACACAATTCCGATGCACAAAGTGTCACGCATGCTCAGAATAAATTAAGAGAGGAAAGCTAGTGGCTACTGCCCCGTTTATAGTCCCAACATACATGTTTTACGTCACCGCGTTCAGAACGATCGGATTTTCCGACAACTTTGTGTGACCATGTGTATACAAGACAAGTTTGAGCCAACATCCGTCGGAAAAAATCCATGGATTTTGTTGTCGGAATGTCTGATCAATGTCCGATCATGTGTACAGGGCGTTAGTGTGTACGAGGCTTTAGACAAGGCTGTTGCATAACTTCCTCAAACTGAATGCAGAGTCTGAGAGGATACCTGCTTTAATCTCTGAGTCAGTCCATGCCATATAAAAACAGAAAATGTTCATCCCAGCATTTCATCTGTCAAATAGATGTACAATATCCTCGCTAGGTATGGCACCTTGGCCTAAAGACTGAATGCAGGTTATATGCGGAGGATCTCAGAAATTTTACCACAAGCTTTCACATAACTGTTTGGAGGCCAAAGTGACAAGGAGGGTCCAATCACCCCTGGAGGTGATGACAGGGAATGCAAGGATTAAAGAAGCATGGGTGCTAATAGACCAGTTCTCTGGTGGCTGCTCCAGGAGGTGTCCGGGTGGGTAATTGTCAGGCAAGTGTGTGAAGCCATCAGCAGGAACACAGGGTGTACTGTTGTAGAGCAGGTCAGGTTCAGCAGTTGGCAGAGTGTTGAAACTCAGAGTAGATGAAGGATTGTGCATAATCAGACCAGCAGGATGAAACTGGAGTTTCGTAGTTGAGGTCAGAATCCAGGTCTGGTAAGGAACCAGACCCAGGGTCATACACAATGATCAGAAGGATGAAGACAGCAGAGGAGTCAGGATCGCAGCCGGGGTCATAAATGGTTGATCAGGAGAAGCAGAGTCCTAAAGCGAGCTGAGGTCACAACCGGGGGCCGCTGATAAGTGTGTAACAGCAGTCCTCCTGTACCGGGCCAGTAGGGGAACCCAGGCAGCATAGGGAATCAAATGTGGGCAGGAGAGGGGGTGACCAGTGCAGCGGAGCGGGGGGGGGGGGGGGATTACAGGAACTGATCCTCTGTGTGTCTATCTCTGCAGTAGCTGAAAGATAGCTTTTTCTCCTCTCACTCCCGCTGGCTTTCAGCTGGTGCAGGGAGAACCACATAGGAGATCAATTACTGTAAACCCCCACCCCCCCTGATATTTCACCAAAGCCCCCTACCCCCAACAGCATTGTGAAAAAATAAATTAAAAAAATAATAAAATTGTAAAACAAAATATAGAAAAAAAATGAAATGGCCCATACAGTGTGAATGAGCAGTGTCCTGTATGGCTGGAGCTGCCTGTTAAGATGCAGCGGCTGTACAAACACAGCTACAGATCCTAATTTGACAGGTGTGCAGGTGTGGGTGGGTGGCCCTGAATGCATACTGTCTGTGTTCGAGACTGTACATCAGCATCCACATGCCTGTCAAATTAGGACCTGCGACTGTGATCATACAGCTGCTGAATCCCCATAACATAAGATAGGCTGCCTGAACACCAGTGGCGGCCCATCCATTGGGGTGCCTGGGCACCGCCCCCCCTCTTCACTCCACCCCCCTATATGAAATTAATAGATTCATGCATAGCATGAATCTATCCATGGCCACCGCGGCCACTCCCTATTCATACGTCCAGCCCCTTTCTGGGTACTGGGTGCATGAATTACAGCAGCAGGTTTTTTTTTTAAGCACCTGATTAGAGCCAGAGGCAAAGGATGCGTCCGGAGCCCACCCAGGTGTGTTATAACAGCAAATGAATATTCGCTGTTGAAACACTGATCCTCAATCCGGCCAATCAGAAGCAGGTATAAGACCTGTTTACCGATTGGCCGCTGAGGAGAAGGGAGGAAACAGAAGCCGCCGCCGCTGCCATGATGACCTGGAGAAGAACTGGCAGTGTAGAAAAAATGTACCTGACTCATGTTACATCCTGTGAGTCTTAATTGGGTCAGGGTTTCACTAGAGTTCAGGGCTGGGTGACTCATCATGGCAGCTCTCTGTTGCCTCCTCCTGGTGTCTGGAATGTTGGAGAACCTTCTAGAATTAGAGGGCAGGGGTTAGGTGGGGCTGCCATGAATATTTATGGGGCTTCAGCCAATCCCCAGGAGTTGGCTGGCAGGTGACAAAGACAACTCCAGAAATAGACATGGGCCATTCCAGTCGGGGAGTCTGGTGGAAGATGGAGTGCTGAGGAGAGGCTGTCGCTGGCCCTTGAGGGAACCCCCTGCCGGGGAGGGCTGATTTCTTGGGCCGGAGACCTGGGGATAGCTGGCCTAGAAGGATCCCACCACGGGAGTCAGTTAGAGAAGAATCTGCAGGAGAGGCAGCGGGACAGAGCAAAGACAGACAGTGAGTAGAGATCAGCACTGAGCAGGGACTACACAAGGGGAGAGACTGTCAGCTGCAACAGTGCTCTCTGAAGACAGCAGTAGGCCTAGTCTTCATCCTTGCCTTGGAAAATCTCCATGGAAATGTCCCAGTCGGGCAGAACTGTTAGTTCCCCCAAGAGTAGGCCACAGGGGTTGTGCTGAGAAAACCCAGTTTGTGCAGGAGGAAGGAAAAGTGGACTTTTTGTAAATGGGGAGGAATTGTCCCTTTGTTCATAGTTTTGGACGTTTAGGCATGCCATAATTCCCTACCCCATCTAAGTTATCAACCCCTAAAAAAATATCAAAAACAAGCCAAGGATTGATTTCTGCATTGGAGTGTATGAAGAAAATGCTGTGCGCCTAGCTGTGTAACATTGGGAAATCCTAACTTAGCAGCTCCTACATGGGGTGTGCTACATCATTTTACGACAGTTTTAGAAAACCATGGATTAGCAAATTTGTAGGCTGCATACCAGATTACAATTCTGCAAAAACATTATTGACTAAACTTGATGCACAACCTCCTTGTACTCCTTGCAGTCACTCTGTGATAGAGTTTAGTCATATGCCGCGTACACATGATCGGAAATTCGGCCAGCAAAAAACCGATGAGAGCTTTTGGTCGGAAAATGCGACCGTGTGTATGCTCCATCGGACTTTTGCTGGCGGGATTCCCGCTAGCAAAAGATTGAGAGCAGGTTCTCAATTTTTCGGTCAGAAAAAGTTCCTATCGGAAAATGCGTTCGTCTGTATGCAATTCGGACGCGCAAAAAATCACGCATGCTCGGAAGCATTGAACTTAATTTTCTCGGCTCGTCGTAGTGTTGTATGTCACCGTGTTCTTGACGGTCGAAAGTTCAGAGAACTTTTGTGTGACCATGTGTATGCAAGGCAAACTTGAGCGGAATTCTGTCGGAAAAGCCATCCAAGTTTTTTCGGACAGAAATTCCAATCGTGTGTACGCGGCAATAGAGTTAGAACTAATCGTTATAGCAGAATGAAATGCGTCAGCAGGAGGGGCTGCATGGGAGCAAATCGGACTCCTCTGGATTGCACAGCACTGTCAATTAAACTGGGAGCTTACCAGCAGGAGTAAAAAAACAGACCAAGGAAGAAATTACCTCATTACTGTAGAAATGCTCCTTCATTTCCTATACATCAGGCTGTGGATAGGAAGGTTACCAAGCTGCGTCGCTTAAATACAGAGGAGGATAGTGAGTCTGCTGACTTGCCTTTATTTTTTGACAGGTGTAACTTGATCACAAGACAGGCTGATCAGAATTACAAATCTGTTGGCAGGTAAGATGGTTCCCATATACAATATGTGCAGTACGTATATGTAACAAGGAATACAAAGAGGGTTATAATTTTGGTGTTTAAAGGGTCAACTCAAGATGAGTCTAAATATGTCCAATGGCCTGCAATTTGTTGGTGGATATGTCTACTGCTTGAAACTTACTTCTCTCTTCTCTGGTAACAGCTCCCTTTTATTTTTGGATAACTTGTTCCAGAAAGTTCATGTAGGATCTCTTATGGTGTGTACCACAGGTTTGTCAATAATATTTCGATTGTGATTGAACTTGTTGGCAGGCGAATCTCCCAGTCTCATTGGTTTGTAACTGGTATGCCACATACTCTGGAAGAACACCAGAGAGACCCACTATAAGGGGGCACTGGCGGGGGAACAGAGAGGCCCTACATAGAGTATGCTGGAGACAGATAAGATAAGCAGTACTGGTGGATGCTGGAGGTGGAGTAGAGGAACAATCCAAGGGGGACACAGGACGTGAAGGGTGGATGCAGTACAGTGGGGAATCCTAAAGGAGGATGAGGAGAGAAGTACAGGAAGGATGATGGGGGCATAGGTGTGGCACTCAACATTTGGGGATGCAAGAGGGGCAGAATTGTATTATTATTATAAGCGATTTATATAGCGCCAACAGTTTACGCAGCGCTTTACAATGTAGAGGGGGACAGCACAATCACAGTAGAGTTCAATACAGAAGGGACAGGAGGGCCCTGCTCATAGAGCTTACATTCTAAAGGGAGGGGGTGGTGGTACAAAAGGTAATAGATGCAGGGAATGATTTGATGGGGGTGGCTGTGGGGGCTGAAGGAGAGGTCAGAGTCAAGGATTACACCCAGTACCCTGGCATGTGGGGAGGGACCAATGGTTGCGCTGTTGATCTTAATGGTAAAGTCATGGGGGGGGGACCGGGAAGGAGGAAATATAACAAGCTCAGTTCTAGAAAGATTATGTTTGAGAAAGTAGTGTGACATCCATACCGATATGTCATTCAGTAAGTTTGAGATCCGTGAGGAGGTCGAGGGGGTGAGTTGAAGAGTGGAGAGATAGATCTGGGTGTCATCAGCATAGAGTTGAGATTGGAAGCCATGGGAGGTTATCGACTGGCCCAGGGAAGATGTATAAAGCGAGAATAGGAGGGGCCCAAGGACGGAGCTTTGGGGTACCCCAACAGCGAGAGGAGAAGGAGCGGAGGAGATGGAGTTGTGGGTGACACTGAAAGTGCGTTGAGATAGGTAGGAGGAGAACCTGGATAAAGCAGAATCACAGAGGCCAAGGGAGTGTAGTTTGCTGAGGAGAAACAGGTGTTCAACTGTGTCAAAGGCAGCAGAGAGGTCTAATGCCCCGTACACACGATCGGATTTTCCAACAACAAATGTTGGATGTGAGCTTGTTGGCGGAAAGTCCGACCGTGTGTATGCTCCATCGAACATTTGTTGTCGGACTTTCCGCCAACAAATGTTGGCTAGCAGGTTCTCAAATTTTCCGCCAATAAATTTTTGTTGTCGGACTTTCCGATCGTGTGTACACAAGTCCGTCACACAAAAGTCCACGCATGCTTGGAATCAAGTACGAGCCGGAAGCGCTCGGTCTTATAAAACTAGCGTTCGTAATGGAGATATCACATACCTATTGAACTTCCTTTTTATCGGCTCGCCGTACATCTTGTACTTCACTACGTTCGTAATTGTTTGCCAACATTTGTGTGACCGTGTGTATGCAAGACAAGTTGGAGCCAACAACCTTTGAACAAAATTCCACGGTTTTGTTGCCGGAAAGTCCGATTGTACGGGGCATAAGAGTATGAGTATGGAGTAATGGCCATTATTTTTAGCAGTTAGTAGGACTCATTCGGTCATGGACAAGACATTCGATGAGCTTGGAGGCAAATGGGAGCAGGGAGATGGGTCTTAAGTTATTCAAACAGGTGGGGGTCTAGTGTGGGTTTCTTAAGTATGGGGGTAATAAGTGCATGTTTGAGTGGGGATAGGAAAGGTGCCGGAGGAGAGGGAGAGGTTGAAGATACGGGTTAGGGAGTTTAGGATAGAGTGGGAAGGTGGTCGCAGTAATTGTGAGGGGACAGGGTCCAGGGGACAGGTGGTGAGGTGGGCCATGGAGAAGAGTTTATCAACTTCTTCGGTGGTAACTGGGCAGAAGGAGGAGAGTATTGAGTGTGTTGCTGGACCTGATGTGTTGGGTAGGGGAGGAAGTTGAATGCTGGATATCTCCTTGCGAATTGTGTCGATTTTGCTTTTGAAATGGTTGGCAAACTGTTGAGCGGTAAGCCAGTTGGTGGGTGGGGGCAGTAGGTGGTGAAGTAAGGAATTAAGGGTAGAAAAGAGTTGACAAGGTTTGGATGAGAGGGTTAGAATTAGGGATGAGCTGAATACCCCCCTGTTCGGTTAGCACCAGAACATGCGAACAGGCAAAAAAATCATTCGAACGCGCGAACACCGTTAAAGTCTATGGGACTCGAACATGAATAATCAAAAGTGCTAATTTTAAAGGCTTACGTGCAAGTTATTGTCATAAAAAGTGTTTGGGGACCTGAGTCCTGCCCCAGAGGACATGTATCAATGCAAAAAAAAGTTTTAAAAAAGGAAGTTTTTTTGGGGAGCAGTGATTTTAATAATGCTTAAAGTGAAACAATAAAAGTGTAATATTCCTTTAAATTTCGTACCTGGGGGGTGTCTATAGTACGCCTGTAAAGGGGCACATGTTTCCCATGTTTAGAACAGTCTGACAGCTAAATGACATTTCAAAGGAAAAAAAGTCATTTAAAACTACTCGCGGCTATTAATGAATTGTCGGTCCGACAATACACATAAAAGTTCATTGATAAAAACGGCATGGGATTTCCCCACTGGGGAATCCCCGAACCAGAATTTAAAAAAAAAATGGCGTGGGGGTCCTCCTCAAAAAACTCCTTCTGGTCTGGTATGGATTTTAAGGGGAACCCCGCGCCAAAATGTATTTAAAAAATGGCGTGGGGTCCTGGTTACGTAACAGATGACCCCGCCCCCTCTGACATTATGGGGAAAGCCATAGGGAAGTCCCCGTCAAGTCCCCGTACATCAGAGGGAGGCGGGGTCACCAGGTTCCTTTATCCTTTATATAAGAAGTATCAGAAGAAGAAAAGCGTCACACAGTGGGAGCCTCCCATGAATACGGAGCGGCCCAAGAACGAACCGGGAAAGAAACACTGCGGAAGAAGATGCCGTACGAGAACGCCGGAGCAAGAAGCAGAGGATCGGAGGAAGAACCAGAGGAAGAAGAAGATGGAGGAAGAAACTGAAGGAAGAAGGCAGGAAGAAGACCCAAAGAAGATGGAAAGAAGAAGACTTTAAATAAAGGAATTGTCAAAAACTGTCTCTTGTCATTTTTAAAATTTTTTACACTTTTTTTTTGAAATGCTAGGGGTACTTTTGTACCCCATTACCATTTCACATGGGGGGGTAGGATCTGGGGGTCCCCTTGTTAAAGGGGGCTTCCAGACTCCGATAAGCCCCCCACCCGCAGACCCCCACAACCACCAGCCAAGGGTTGTGGGGATGAGGCCCTTGTCCTTATCAACATGGGGACAAGGTGCTTTAGTGGCTACCTCAAAGCACCCTCCCAATGTTGAGGGCATGTGGCCTGGTACGGTTCAAGAGGGGGGGCGCTCTCATCCCCCCTCTTTTCCTGTGGCCTACAAGGTTGCGTGCTCAGATAAGGGTCTGGTATGGATTTTTGGGGGGACCCCACGCCATTTTTTTTTAAGTTCGGTGCGGGGTTCCCCTTCAAATCCATACCAGACCTGAAGGGTCTGATATGGATTTTGAGGGGGACCCCCATGCCATTTTTTTTAAATTTTGGAGCGGGGTTCCCCTTAATATCCATACCAGACCTGAATGGCCTGGTATGGAATTTAGGGGGACCCCCACGCCATTTTTAAAAAAAATTTTGGTTCGGGGTTCCCCTGTGGGGAAATCCCATGCCGTTTTTATCAATGAACTTTTATGTGTATTGTCGGACCGACAATTCATTAATACCCGCGAGTAGTTTTAAATGACTTTTTTTCCTTTGAAATGTCATTTTGCTGTCAGAGTGTTCTAAACACAGGAAACATGCGGCCCTTTACAGGCATACTATAGACACCCCCCAGGTACGAAATTTAAAGGAATATTACACTTTTATTGTTTCACTTTAAGCATTATTAAAATCACTGCTCCCGAAAAAACGTCCATTTTTAAAACTTCTTTTTGCATTGATACATGTCCCCTGGGGCAGGACCCAGGTCCCCAAACACTTTTTATGACAATACCATGCATATAAGCCTTTAAAATTAGCACTTTTTATTTCTCCCATAGACTTTTAAAGGGTGTTCCGCGGCTTTCAAATTGTTCGCTGTTTGGCGAACTGACGAACAGCCGATGTTCGAGTCGAACATGAGTTCGACTCAAACTCGAAGCTCATCCCTAGTTAGAATAGATGCAATTGCCAGGAGCACACTGTTAAGAAAGGCTAGGTGTATAGTGCATGTTATGCAGGAGACGAAACACAAACCAAGTCTTGCCTTACAAGCAATGTGTGTGTGTATATAGAGTTGTGTGCTGTAAATGCCAAAGATGGATTTTTTAAATTGGTAGGTCTGAGCTTTTTCACATGCTCTGTTCACCTGACTTTCAATTTCAGTAACCCAGCTCTGGCCTACTCTTTAGGTGCCAGTGATTTTCATGACAGAGAGGAAATTGTAGCAACTTTTTTACTCTGAATGGAGCAGCTAGAGGAATTGCATGTTGTTAAGATAGACAATTTTGCTCTAAGGGCTGGTGTATGTTGGATGTTACTGCATGGCTGCTCTCCAGGTCCCCATTCAAACTCAGCATCCTTGGCCTTGCAGCACCTATGGCTACTTGCCAACACATCCAGGCTATAAACAGCCCTGGTTCCTTGTACTTCTTAAGGCTTCATCAGTAAGGTCTCACTGCCTTAGTTTCTAGGTCTGCCTGCCAATGCTGCCATGCAATCCCTTCATTGTGAAAAACCCAACAGGGAGAATAAGAGGCTCTTATGATGGGCACAGTAGGTAGGCATAGTTGGAAAAACTTAAAGACCAGGTATAAATGTCACCACTTTAGTTTATTTGGTGGTATCTTTTCAAAGGTGAAATTATAGTCTTGGTAACCAGACCCTTCAACATATTTCTGTATGGCTTTTAATGAAATGCAGGACAGTAGAGTTGTTGGGAAATGTAACATATATAAGGACACATAATTACGACAGTGAGTCTTGGCTTGTAGCGCTGTTCCAACGTACTGGTTTCTGGTTGATTCGCACATTTCAATGCCCTATGATTATAATGTCACAATGGCGTCAGCCGTGACTTTTCTACACTGTAATTAGCTTGAAATTTCAAGGCTGGACTAACTTGGGAGATGTCTGAACTATCCCCGAGATTCCTTCTCAATCCCCGTCTCTTCCATCTTAACACATTCTGTTTTCTGTTCCCAGGGATAGTGCCAAAGTTAAACCCATGATCACCAATGTTTATAATCCATGAGAATCAGTAAATGCAGTAGGACAGAGGCCATCTCACTTCTAGGATTAAAATAAACTCATCGTTGTACACTACTGCTGTACCTGCCTGTTAATCTTTTATTTGTCTCTGTAAATGCTCCAGACTATGTTCTCCAAAGGTTTTATGCCTTCTCCTCCTCTCTTATTACCCTCTTGCATTTTCCAGTCTAGGAGGTCTCTACTGCTGCACCTTATTTTGCTGGGACTCTCTCCACTGCTCAGTTTGTTCTCCAAACACATCTTTTGAAGATTTATATACAGTATCTCACAAAAGTGAGTACACCCCTCACATTTTTGTAAATATTTTATTATATCTTTTCATGTGACAACACTGAAGAAATGACACTTTGCTACAAGGTAAAGTAGTGAGTGTACAGCTTGTATAACAGTGTAAATTTGCTGTTCCCCCAAAATAACTCAACACACAGCCATTAATGTCTAAACCGCTGGCAACAAAAGTGAGTACACCCCTAAGTGAAAATGTCCAAAATATCAATATTTTGTGTGGTCACCATTATTTTCCAGCACTGCCTTAACCCTCTTAGGCATGGAGTTCACCAGAGCTTCACAGGTTGCCACTGGAGTCCTCTTCCACTCCTCCATGACGACATCACAGATCTGGTGGATGTTAGAGACCTTGCGCTCCTCCACCTTCTGTTTGAGGACGTCCCACAGATGCTCAATAGGGTTAGGTCTGGAGACATGCTTGGCCAGTCCATCACCTTTATCCTCAGCTTCTTTAGCAAAGCAGTGGTCGTCTTGGAGCTGTATTTGGGGTCGTTAGCATGTTGGAATACTGCCCTGCGGCCCAGTCTCCAAAGGGAGGGGATCATGTTCTGCTTCAGTATGTCACAGTACATGTTGGCATTTATGGTTCCCTCAATGAACTGTAGCTCCCCAGTGCCAGCAGCACTCATGCAGCCCCAGACCATGACACTCCCACCACCATGCTTGACTGAAGGCAAGGCACTCTTGTCTTTGTACTCCTCACCTGGTTGCCGCCACACACGCTTGCCACCATCTAAACCAAATGTTTATCTTGGTCTCATCAGACCACAGGACATTGTTCCAGTAATCCATGTCGTTAGTCTGCTTGTCTTCAGCAAACTGTTTGCGGGCTTTCTTGTGCATCACCTTTAGAAGAGGCTTCCTTCTGGGATGATAGCCATGCAGACCAATTTGATGCAGTGTGCATTGTATGGTCTGAGCACCGACAGGCTGATCCCCCACCCCTTCAACCTCTGCAGCAATGCTGACAACACTCATACGTCTATTTCCCAAAGACAACCTCTGGATATGACGTTGAGCGCGTGCATTCAACTTTTTCGGTGGACTATGGCGAGGCCTGTTATGAGTGCAATCAGTCCTATTAAACCGCTGTTTTGTTTTGGCCACCATGCTCAGTTTCAGGGCCTTGGCAATCTTCTTATAGCCTATGCCATCTTTATGTGGAGCAACAATTCTTTTTTTCAGATCCTCAGAGAATTTTTTGCCATGAGGTGCCATGTTAAACTTCCAGTGACCAGTATGAGAGACTGAAAATGATAACACCAAATTTAACACACCTGTTCCCCATTCACACCTGAGACCTTGTAACACTAACGAATCACATGACACCGGTGAAGGAAAATGGCTAATTGGTCCCAATTTGGACATTTTCACTTAGGGGTGTACTCACTTTTGTTGCCAGCGGTTTATACATTAATGGCTGTGTGTTCAGTTATTTTGAGGGAACAGCAAATTTACACTGTTATACAAGCTGTACACTTACTACTTTACATTGTAGCAAAGTGTCATTTCTTCAGTGTTGTCACATGAAAAGGTATAATAAAATATTTACAAAAATTGGAGGGGTGTACTCACTTTTGTGAGATACTGTATAAAAAAATACCCGAGTTTCACTTTTTGAATTGAATTACTGAAATAAATAAACTTTTTGATGATATTCAAACTGTTTTAGATGCACCTGTATACGTTTTGAACATAACTGATTTCATACAAGGAACATTGAAGATTACTTGTTTAATTTACTAATTGTTTTCCTATATGGGTATACAGTATATTTGTGTGTTTTTTTAAATATATATTTGGTAATAATTGATTATAATTTTTTTTGCACATAATTATTGGGAGGAGCTCTGCACTATTATCTGGGGATTGTATATCTGCTTTGTGATTACCCATAGGTGTTAGCTGCTCTGCAGGAGCATAATATTAAGGGATCATATATAGGAGCAGCATGGGGATACTGTATAGATAGATAGATAGATAGATAGATAGATAGATAGATAGATAGATAGATAGATAGATAGATAGATAGATAGATAGATAGATAGATAGATAGATAGATAGATAGATAGATAGATACATAGATAGATACATAGATACATAGATAGATACATAGATACATAGATAGATACACAGATACGTAGAAACAATCATGTTGTGTCATTGTGTATTCTATTTATAAATATATAACAGACAGATGTAATATAACTGCTTGTTTATCCTGGGACGGGTCCCTGCATTTGTCACACAGATCCCAAGGACATCATCTTGTTTTCTACTTACAGTCAACAGCAATGTACAAACTGGAATCATTTTGCCCTGGAGCCAATCTAAGGAAACGCCATAAATCATTTCTGTAGTAAAGCCTTTCTTTGTTTGTAAATACACTGTAATTTACTCATACCATCAGGAGGAGACGAGACAGAGATGGTTTTGGGCACTAATGATTCCCAAGGAGCGCCGCCACTAAGCACTGACTCCGAGACACCCAACCCATCCTCCGGAGTCCTACAACATGGCACAAAGTTTACTAAAGGAATGTTGGGATATTAACATTTCTGTATTTTTATTGTATTATTGAGGTCAACTCAATATTTCTGAGTCGGAAATGAAAATTACTGACTAGTATGCAGACTCCAAAATGAAGAAAAAAAAAATACTGAAGTGCCTGAGGGTAAATTTGAGTTGCCCATAGCTCCCCAGGGGCAGGTCTAAACTGTGTGCAGAGCTATTTGTGTGTAATTCAGTCAAATTCTAATTGTAGCATTCATTAAACCGGGGCTATTCCCATGCCATAGCTCCAATCCCAAACCTCGCATAATGGACCGAGAATTTAGGTCATGGATGTTTAACCCCTAGGCTGCCAGGTGGTAGGGTGTCAGGAGACCAATTTGTAATTTTTCTTTTCTGTAATGTCAGGGTCATGTGATGAGATTTGTTTAGAAAATTAACTCTTCCAGTAATATGACCAATATAATATGTTTTGATCGATCCCCTCTCAGAGTTTAGCACTAGTAGTTTTTGGTGCAAGACTCCTGATACCTAAGAAAATTCTAAATATCTTAGCTGCCCATTGTTTCACTTAAAAATATGCCTTATAATAAAACTTTACCCAAAACGTAACCCTCCTTTACCCTACATCTAACCTAAAAGAAATCCTTATAACGACTCTGTTGTTAGATAAAAAATTTTTTAAAGGTTGCCTGTAAAGAAAAGCATTCATAATATATTCCTGTTTTACCAACCACACTGCTTTGAAGAATCTTCTGTATCAGATGCCCAAGGTTTTTTTTTTAGGGGGAACTTGGTGGAACTCAGTTCCACCACCTCTGGCTCAGACCCTTGGGTGGGTTGCTCACCACAATCACTTGTAAACACAGAAGTGTTTACAAGTGACAGCCCTGCACTCTGTATGTAATGCAATCCTGGTATTTAATGCCCCTTTAAGATCCTCCTACTGTTTTCGTGAAATTTGACTGAACACACCCACTATTTGATGTGATTTGAAGGGTGTGTGTAGGGGGAGGGGTTTTGTGGGGCCATGGGTAAGTTCCAGCACCTATTGTTTAAGACAAAAAGCCCTGCAGATGCCTATTCCCTTACACCATGTCATGGTCCCATCTGCTATTCCCTATGCTCTAACCATGTCCTGTAGTGACGTAGAGGCTGGTGGGAGGAACTGCAGTACACAGAGAGGGACCAAGTATCCAACACTTCTTGGAGGGTCAAATGTAGTAGGTTCTTCAGTCATTATGGTTCTGCAACAGGGTGAAGACTGGTGGAGCTGGGATGGGTAACTGTTAACCCTTTTCTTTACAGGTAGTCCTTATGTAAAATGTTTCATCTAGCAGAAGAGTGACTTTAACACTTACCGCTAACACTAAACTGTAAACTCTTAGTATGTCCCTTTACATCCCAACCCTAACCCTTATGCCTCGTACACACGGTCGGATTTTCCGATGGAAAATGTCCGATCGGAGCGTGTTGTCGGAAATTCCGACCGTGTGTGGGCTCCATCGGACATTTTCCATCGGATTTTCCGACACACAAAGTTGGAGAGCAGGAGATAAAATTTTCCGACAACAAAATCCGCTGTCGGAAATTCCGATCGTGTGTTCACAAATCCGACGGACAAAGTGCCACGCATGCTCAGAATAAATAAAGAGATGAAAGCTATTGGCCACTGCCCCGTTTATAGTCCCGACGTACATGTTTTACGTCACCGCGTTTAAAACGATCGGATTTTCCGACAACTTTGTGTGACCGTGTGTATGCAAGACAAGTTTGAGCCAACATCCGTCGGAAAAAATCCTAGGATTTTGTTGTCGGAATGTCCGAACAAAGTCCGACCGTGTGTACGGGGCATTAAAGTGATTGTAAAGGTAATTTTTTTTTAAATAACAAATATGTCTATACTTACCTGCTCTGTGCAATAGAATTGCACAGAGCGACGGCAAACCTCCTCTCTTGGCCCCCCCCTGACGCTCCTGGCCCCTCCCTCTGCCCAGTGCCACCATGGGAAGCAGCTTCCCATGAGGGCACTCGTGTGCTGCTGCTGTGTCACTAACTTTCATTGACAGCACTGGGAGCCAAGGCCCCAGTGCCCCAGCAAAGCCATCAAGACCCAGAAGTGAGGGGAGAGAAGAGCTGCAGACGTAAACTGCTCCGGATCGATCGAGGGCTCAGGTAAGTAAAAGGGGGGGGGGTTGCTGACACCTAAACATTTTTTACCTTAATGCAAGGACTGCATTAAGGTAAAAAATGTTTAGGCTTTACAATCACTTTAACCTAAATGAACCATTAATGCTTACCTCCTTGACACTTAAAGGCATAGTTTACCTTTGATAAAAAGAACTGCTTATGCAGATCAGGGGCATCTGTACATACAAACTGTGCAGCTTCGACCAACGTTGAATAATGCATCTTCCCATCCTGTCTTGTTGCTAGTATGTTACTTATACACACCCAGCTGTTACTACTCACCTCTACCATGAAAGGAGTGAGCTCTCAAAAGCTGAGCTCAGAGCTACTTCATCAGGGTAGAGGAATTTGAATGGTGTGATGGTGAACAGTAAAATCTGGGAGTATCTTAGCAATGTCCTGGCAACAAGGCAGGATGGGAAGGTTCATGAGGTAGGTAAATAGCCTAATACTATAAAAAGGGAGTTTTTTAATTTTTATCTACAGGAGCCCCTTATCTGCATAGGCCGCTTTTTACTAAGGATGAACTATGCCTTTAACTTCTAAAAGCTAAGGCTAACACCAACCTATCTGCTAAACTAAACCCTAACACTGATTATGACTGTTCACCTCTTTCTATGCCAGGAGTCCCTCTACACCAAAATCACACGTGTTCAAAAAAAAGCATACAACACTTAGATTCTGGTGCCAAAACATAAATTACAGCATGGTCTCATTGTTATTGTCTTCAGGAATTTTACATTTCAAACCTGGATAAATTAGCAGTGGACAAGTATATCGACAATCCAAAAAGTGTTGGATTCTGTAATTTCTTCAGCTGGTGCTTTCTCTTACTACAAGACAGTTTGGGAGCACATGAAGTCGGAGAAGTGAGAAGAGGAAGCTTCCATGAAGCCACCGAACCGACAAGAAGACTGCATGGAAAAGGTGTGTTTTTTAAGAAATGAGAGGGGGGGGGGGTCAGGTGCTGGTGGAGTTTTTATTTTAAATGGAGTTCAAGTTGAATTTTTCAAAAATGTCATTACTTCCTAGAGTCTCAGATGGCTGGAATAGACTAAGGGGCCAATTTATAATACATCAGTATGGCCTAACCACAGCCACATGACTGCACTAAAAAAAATAATCAAAGACCCACATTTATACAGCACAGTTGTGTTTTGTAGATATTAGTTTTTCGTTTTTTTCAGGGAATTGCTTGTAAATATTCTGTAAAATTACCACCAACATATCCTACTGTATACTCCATTCAGTGCCAACCTTAAAGTGGTTGTAAACGCAAAAAAAAAAAAAACTGCAAGACAAAGGCATAATGAGCTAGAATGCTATACATACTAGCTCATTATGAAATACTCACCTTAGATTGAATCCCCCGCAGCGGTCCCCACACACTGCTCCGGCCGGTGGCATCACTCCCGCAGTTATTTCCAGGTATCGTGGCTCCGGCCAATCACATGCGTGTGAGAGCTACCGGTAACGGCACGTCAGCTGAAGCAACGGCACAAATGAGCCATTGCTTCAGTGCGCATGTGCCGATGACGTTGAGATATCTCCTAAACCGTGTAGGTTTAGGAGATATCCATGGTAGCTACAGGTAAGCCTTATTATAGGCTTACCCAACAGTGTATCCCGGCCTAGGCCGACAAGGCCCAGGCCTAGGGCAGAACTTTGCAGGGGGGCAGCATGGAAA
The DNA here is from genome assembly GCA_037952925.1 of Lithobates clamitans. NCBI lineage: Eukaryota > Metazoa > Chordata > Amphibia > Anura > Ranidae > Lithobates > Lithobates clamitans. The sequence continues at coordinate 3,611,791 of JBBGZY010000658.1, forward strand.
GAGTCCCTATCGGCTTACGCTACACTGTTAATGTAGCACCAGTCTTATGGGGCAGACTGGGCTGAGAGGCAAATTAGTCTAGCACCCCCATAAAGCGACTGCACTGCTTCCGGTATGCGGGCGGCCGGTATCCCGCAACTGTGGGAGGGGGCACAGCTTCTAAATTTGACTGTCCCCTCATCCTGGACCACAAACCTTCCTCACTGTGCTATATGTTTTCTGCTGCACCATTGGCATGGTTATATCTTCTTAGTCCTCTCCATAAAATTATCAGAAATTTGTGCTTAAAGTAGAACTATAGGCAACACTTTTTTTTTTCATTTTGGATAGAGTAAGGGAGGGTTATAGCCCCTGTCAGTTTATTTTTTAATATCCCTTACGCATTGCAGAGATTTTCCTTCACTTCCTGCCCCATAGCCAAACAGGAAGTGAGAGGAAATCTATGCAAATTAAGGGAATCCATTGCCCCCCCCCCCCAGGCCCTCAGAACTAGTGTACCCGCTCAAAAAATTTAGGGCAGGTCTTAAACAGCAAGGGGTGTGGCCTTGACAGGAAGGGGTGGGTCTTATTTCAGTTAGGGGGTACACAAGTTTAGTCAGGCCTAGGGCAGCAGAAAACCTAAATACACTACTGGGCTTACCTATAGTAAAAAGTGGGTTATAAGGGTTTACAACCACTTTAATATTGCTTTTTGGCCTGGTGGTCTCTGCACAATCTCTGTGGTCTCCTGATATTGGGAGTGGCTGTTGAGGAATCTGTACACTTAAAAAACATATGACATAAAATGTGAGTCTATGTAATAATTTGCAAATGTTTTTTTTTTCTTTTTTCCTCTTCGTACACCTTAATAACCTGATGAATTTGATTGAAAAATAATATCTGTACTTTGCAAAGTGGTAATAAATCCCTGAGAAAGAGTTTGTCTAAGCTTGAAACGCGTCAGTTACCCACTGGCTGAATAGACCACGCAGTCCAATCTCTATGATTGTGTGGGCTTCTAAAACCAGCGTTTGGGAAAGACACTATGCTAATTGAGTATTATACCACCATGTAACTTTGTCTTTGTATTATGTTTAGTATGACTTTTTAAATGTACCAGACTTTGATGTTACCTTGTTGGAAGCTTTTTTAACATGAAGAAATTAAATATATTGAATTTTAATACAGAAGTATTGATATGGTTGCCTTAGAAAATCCCACCATATGGGTTTAAACATATATTTTCTACATTGTATAGGGATGATGGCAACGACATCTACAATCGTAAAGGCTCATTCATTTCCATAGTTAGTTTTTTTATTTTAGAGCTTGGAAGACAATGAAGTGATATTAAAGGAATAGAGAGAGGTACTTGCCAATGGACATTGTCAGACTCTCCTTCAAATACTGAGCTCTCCCTCTTGTCTTAAAATAGAACTTAATGGAGCACCATAAGCTCTACATCATGGCCCAGTGCGTGTAACCCTGTGGTGTATCACAGAGAAGGGTTAGCAATATCTATTCTCCATTATAAATGAGCTTATTGTACATATCTTCAACAGGGATGAGCTGGGTTCGGTCTGAACTCAGTCCTAACTCTGATTGGCAGAACCTGTGGCCATATTAGGTCTATATAAGGCAAGGACTTCCCCAGGCACTGTTAATTGGGCTGGTGGAGATGCAATCATAAGACAGCTTCCCGAAACTGATTCTGCCAAACTGAGTTGAAGTCTTGGTAGACGAAACGTGTCGGGTGTGTGACGCTACCACAGCCACCATATTCTACTGCGCTAGATTTTTGTTCATATGAACCAAACTTTTAAGCTTGATCATTTTTATTGGAATTTTTATCAATAAAATTTCCTTTTTATTTGGATTTACACCATGTGGAAGCTTTTTTCTTTTTTTCTTCCTGGATTATATACGGAGGATGCCAAGTGAGTGATACTCGGTAGAAAACTCCAGCGGACAACCGAATACGTCCCCTTATCCTAAGACAGGCAGGTCCCAGCAAGGAGCGTTTAAAGTCGTGAAGCTTTTCCCGGTTCTCTTTCCAGGATTGGGGACATCTTTAACTCTACCGTTCTGACGGTAAAAGCCTATATGACTCACCACCAACGGCCAGTGAGTCCACCGTTTCTGGTAAGGGCACTTTATTATCATCCCCTTCAATTGAAAGCAAGAAATCTTGGGAAAAGATTTATCCTTGATTTTAACAGGCATATAGCAGGGTGACATCTGAATATATGGTTCTGGGATTACTTCTACATTCAAAAGAACTGTTGAAACCCCCAGAGACATTCTTGAGTCTATTTATTCACTTGTATGCACATTCTGTCACTTTTTCACTACAAAGTTTTTCATGATACTTTTTGAAATGCAAGCATATGTTTCCTAGGACTGTTATGATGCAGTTATATTGTTTGTGAAATATAACGCTTCTATATTGAGTAAATATTCACAGGTGCTTTTACAAGATCCTGGTTTTTGATATTTTTAGATCAATTGTGTTGGTTATAACCACATCTTTATATAGAAGTGATCTATACATAGACCCCTCTAAAAAACACTTTCACACTTTTGGATTTGTTTTCATTTAAATATAGCGCTACACTTTTTATTTCTTATCTTTATACACAATTTGTCTGATTGCTATGCCCCGTACACACGATCGGATTTTCCGATGGAAAATGTCCGATCTGAGCGTGTTGTCGGAAATTCCAACCGTGTGTGGGCTCCATCGGACATTTTCAATCGGATTTTCCGACACACAAAGTTGGAGAGCAGGAGATAAAATTTTCCGACAACAAAATCTGTTGTCGGAAATTCCGATCGTGTGTACACAAATCCGACGGACAAAGTGCCACGCATGCTCAGAATAAATAAAGAGATGAAAGCTATTGGCCACTGCCCCGTTTATAGTCCCGACGTACATGTTTTACGTCACCGCGTTCAGAATGATCGGATTTCCCGACAACTTTGTGTGACCGTGTGTATGCAAGACAAGTTTGAGCCAACATCCGGCGGAAAAAATCCTAGGATTTTTTTGTCGGAATGTCCGAACAAAGTCCGACCGTGTGTACGCCCTATTAGTGTTGGCTGCTTTACTCAATTGAGTTGGCGCAGCAGTTCCTCTTCTTTTTATTACCGTAATGGAGAATTAACATTCGTGACGTGGCAAATTATGAAATATTGAAACGCAGCGCACATTCTCTTCTTCTTTAACAACATGTCGACCAGCGCACGATGATGGACATCGGTACACTGGCATGGCTGGGCAAATGGCCGTGCAGGCATGTCCCCTTTAAATCGTAGCATTGTGGACGCACGTGCGCCGCTGTCGGGGCGCGCACGTGCCCGCCGCATGCTCCGCGACCATGCCGTGGGACCCGCGGACTCGATGTCCGCCAGGGGCCCGTGATCGTGTCACGGAGCAGCAGAACGGGGAGTTGCCTATGTAAACAAGGCATTTCCCTGTTTTGCCTAGTGACATTGCAGAGATCTACTGCTCACTGTCATCGGGAACAGTGATCGCTGTCATGTCAGTGGTAGCCCATCCCCCCACAGTTGGAATCACTCCCTAGGACACACTTAACCCCTTGATCGCCCCCTAGTGTTTAAACCCTTCACTGCCAGTGTCATTTACACAGTAATCAGTGCATTTTTATAGCACTGATCTCTGTATAAATGACAATGGTCCCAAAATAGTGTTAAAAGTGTCCGATGTGTCCGCTATAATGTTGCAGTCACGATAAAAATCACAGATCACCTCCATTCACCTCTAATAAAAACAAATTAATAATAAAAATGCCATAAATCTATCCCCTATTTTGTAGACGCTATAACTTTTGCGCAAACCAATCAATATACGCTTATTGAGAGTTTTTTTTATCAGGACTGCGACATTGCGGCGGACTGATCGGACACTTTTGACACTATTTTGCGACCATTGACATTTATACAGCGATTAGAGCTAAAAATAGCCATTGATTACTGTATAAATGTCACTGGCACGGAAGGGGTTAACACTAGGGGGTGATCAAGGGGTCAACTGTGTTCCCTGGTGTGTTCTAACTGTAGGGGGGATGGGACTGACTAGGGTAGGAGAGAGATCGGTGTGCATACTTAGTATCAACACACAATCTGTCTCCTCTCCCCTGAGAGAACCAGGATTTGTGTGTTTACACACACAGATCCCGGTTCTCTCTCTGTCATGAGCGATCGTGGGTGCCCAGGAGTCATCGGCACGCGTGCGCCTGCTGTGATGTCTTAACCACTTCAGCCTCGGAAGGTTTTACCCCCTTCCTGACCAGAGCACTTTTTACAATTTGGTACTGCATAATTTTAACTGGAAATTGTGTGGTCGTGCAAAGTTGTACCCAAACGAAATTTGCATCCTTTTTTCCCCACAAATAGAGCTTTCCTTTGGTGCTATTTGATCACCTCTGCAGTTTTTATTTTTTGCTCTATACACAAAAAAGAGCGACAATTTTGAAAAAAATATATATATATTTAACTTTTTGCTATAATAAATATCCCCAAAAATGTTTTTAAAAAATAAATTTCTTCATCAGTTTAGGCCAATATATGTTCTTCTACATATTTTTGGTAAAAAATTGCAATAAGCGTATATTGATTGGTTTGCGCAAAAGTTATAGCGTCTACAAACTATGGGAAACATTTATGGTATTTTTATGGCTTTTTTATTATTTATTTTTTTTTACTAATAATGGCGATGATCTGCATTTTTTTCTGCGGTATTGCGACATTGCGGCAGACAGATTGGACACTTTTGACACATTTTTGGGACCATTGACATTTATACAGCAATGAGTGCTATAAAAATGCACTGATTACTGTGTAAATGACACTGGTACGGAAGGGGTTAACACTAGGGGGCGATCAAAAGGTTAAATGTGTGATCCCTCACTGTGTTCTAACTGTATCGGGATAGGACTGAGTAGGAGAGGAGACATTTCGCTGTTTCTACTTACTAGGAGCAAACGACATGTCTCCTCTCCTCCGACAGCACAAGGATTTGTGTGTTTACACACACAAATCCTTGTGCTGGTGCTCGTGCATGCGGTCCCGCGTGGGCGGCGGCCGCCGCCGGCCACACGCATCGGGGCCCCCGCCATGCAGCGGGTGCGCAATTTGCGCAGCCGTGCCAACCTGCCACAGTATACAGTAAGTGCGGCGGCTGGTCGACTAGTGGTAAATACCACCAAAAAAAGCTGTATATGTCTCAAAGAATGATAAAAATTGCATATGGGTACAGTGTTGCACGACTACGCAATTGTCATTTAAAGTGCGACAGTGCTGAAAGCTAAAATTGGCCTAGGCAAGAAGGGGGGAAAGTGCGCTGTATTGAAGTGGTTAAAAGGTTAGTGGCTTCATGAATTTTGCTGTTGAATCCCAGGCCTCCCAGCAAGGACAATAAAGTAGCCCTTAAGAGCAGAGTGGTGCAGACTATATCAGCTTAAACCTGGCAGTAACCTCTCCTATTTGCTCTATGAGTAGATATTTTTCAGGTCACTAGGATTAGCATATACTTGGACTATCCCATCTCTCACGAGGTCTAACAGTGAAAAATTGACAGTAAACTCTCTGGCTTTTCGTATAGCCTGACGCAATTGTAGATCATGGTCTAATACTCCCAGAGCCACCCCTTCATCCACACAAACATAGGAGCCAACTCAATATGGGTTCATCAGACCTCTGTTTGTATTGTTTTTCCAGATCATGGAGTTCAGTTTGTGTAAACTCCCTTACTTCTTCAAATTCCACATCTCTGGGGTTGTGGTAATGCACCTCCCCATCTGCCATTTCCTCTCTATCATGTTGCCTTTTTATGCTTAGTAATGAGAGGTCTGGCATACTTTTTCTTCCCTACTGGATGATGATCATCAGAAATATCAAATTCTTATCTCCTCATTCTCACTATCATTTAAGGAGAGAATCCTTAACTCCCAGTTGTGGGTTGTAACAATGGCACCTACACTGGCTGTATTAACAGGTTTTTGGCCCTTCTTTTTCCTAAAGGCATTAATTGATTTGGTCATGAGGGTTGCACACCACTCTTCCAAATCTTTAGCCGGACCAGCAGTTGAATGTGTAAAGCAAATACTAGCTGGTCTTTAAATACCTTAATTTCTGCCTCTGCCTTTCCCCTAATTTGTGATTCGGTATAGAGAGCATGAAGTAAGTACCAACCCACATGGAACAACATCCATTCTAGACATTCCCAGGTGGAATGGAGTTTAAAGAAGTTGGGAACTATGGCAGGGAGATTTTGCTTTTTTTAGTATCAAAGCCATTTAAGAAGCCAGAATGTGATGAAGTCCACTCTTAAAGTGGTTTTAAAGGCTCAAGGTTTTTTTTATCTTCATGCATTCTATGTGTAGCGCCCCCCTGACCCCCAGCATCAGGGAGGGCTGACATTTCACCTCAGGGTGTGGGTTCTTAGGCATGTTGGGAGTGGACATTTGTAGAAAAGATGGGTGCCAGTCACTTTTAGAATGCAAAAGTGAGTTTATTGCTCACAACAGAAGAAAGATGTGAGAGAGAGGGTTAGGGCACATGACACCTTAGAACGGTATGCAAAAAAATCAACAGACTCCAAAAATAAGAGCACAGGTAGACAGCAATACAAAGCAGGGGCCTTATGCCTGCACCCAATGTTCTGTATCTACATAACCACAGCTGTCTACTATAGCAAAGCAACTCTATTACTCAGTACTGTACAGAGTTTCCTTGGATTAGCTCCCCTTGATGTTTCCCCAGCTTCTTCACAGTTCCCAGCTCATGAAGAGTCTCCTCTGGTACTTAATCTCAGAACTCCATCCTCCTCCACCTACCCCCAGGCAACAAGAAGTCCTTGCTCTCTGGCAGATCCTCTCCCATGCCCCCAGGCAGCGACCAGGCTCTCTCTGACAGAGCCCCTGAACACATGGCTAGGCCTCAAGATTCAAGCCTACCCAGCTGCAGCTGTTCCTCACACACCCACCCCAGACCACAGTCTCCTCTGACTTCCTCCAAATATGTACCCTCTGCCAGCATCCTCAGCAGCCAGAGAAACTCCTACGGATTTGCTAAAAAAAGTATGCATATTTATAACCTGAATTCACTGTAGCTCATTGTACTATTACCAAAGGCAACAGTGCCACCTATTAACAAAAAGGAGGAACCACAGCTAAACCAGGCTTAGGAAAAAAAACAAATGATCACAAAGACTATAAATCAGCCAGGCTAGATACAACCCAGCAAAGCTAAATTTACTAGCAGTCCTGTTTAAGACGAGGGTGCAACGTATGCATGAAGGTAAAAAACCTTCTGTGTGCAGCGGCCCCCCAGCCCCACTAATATTCACCTGAGCTCCCTCCAGATCCAGCGATGCGCAAGGGAGCTAATCTTCTTTCTGACAAGGGACATGAGAGCAAACAGAAGAATGGGCAGAGGGAGGACCTCATCAGTCTGCTGCTCTTTTGAGGTCCAGTAAGATGTCTGGGAGGGAAGAGAGGACACCACTGTATTGCTTTCCTCATTGTAGTGGCAGCCGCCTGGCTGTGCTGCGTAATTAGTCTGTGTAATTTGATGACTTGATGGACAGATATACAAATCATTTGGCAGGTAAACCAGTTCCATGTATGTATGTCATCTATGTATTCAGCTGTTTGAATAGAGTTCAGCTTTTATTCTTTGATTTTATATATATATATATATATATATATATATATATATATATATATATATATATATATATATATATATAATTTTTCTTTCTTTTTCTTTACTGATTTTGACTTTGAAGTTTGTCGCGTGACCTTGGCTGATTGTACAGACCTCTGAGGGTGTGATAGACACTGACATAAATATAATATAGTAAGCATGCCTGCCCTGTGCACCTTGATTCACTACCACCTAGAGTACATTAATGACATCATAGGAGGACAATTAAAGTTTAATAAGGGAGACATATGATACAGAAGGAGGATACGTGTGAGAGATTAACTTAGCCAGCATAGGTCATAGATTTATTCTTAGAGAAAGGATATTATTGATGGATGAAAATCTCAGTTTAAATGGCTATTACTTCATACCCTGATACTGGATATACACTATATATTTGTAGTAAAAACAATTAGACAGATGGGGCCGTCACTGAGCTACATTTTTCGTAGCTATGAGAATGAATGAGTTCATATGAATGGAGATAAAAATACTCTGTATGCAGATGTAAATACCACTCCCGCGGAATTTAAATGCATTTATAGTGCAACTCAACTTTTCTTTATTAAAAAAAAAAAATACAGATCATCCAAGTGGCAAACAAAAAAAATATATATACAAAGCATGAATGGCAGTCATATAATGACACCATTATTTTTTTTCCTAACTGTTCTAGATTACAAAGGAGCAAGGATCTAACAATAGCCATAGATACCAATAACTGCCAGTCCTAAGGCAGGCCCATTGGTGCCATTGGGGCACCCCTTTCTCCGTACACCAACCACCACCTTCCTGTGTTATTGGTTGCCCACCATGGTTCTGCTAACCCATCTTCGGAAATAGTTTTATTAAACTGGTTTTGCTTTTTCTTTCTGCTTCCTGGGGGGGCAGTACCTCTCCGTAAAGCCAGGATAAGTGTACTGCCTTGTGCTCTGGATGGCTGATTTATCTGTCAATCAGACTCAGTACTAGAGGGCAAAGCTGCTGTTCATTTTCATAGAGGAAAAAGCAGAAGATGTGGAATTACTCTGAAGCCCCTAACCCCATCTGTCGGGTTTTAAGATGTGTTTAGGAGGAAGTAGTAGCACCAGCTCTGATAAACATGACTGTTGGAGAAATAAAACTGGGCAAGATGTAGCCCCATCAAAATTTTACTATGGGGCCCTGTGGTTTGAAGTTATGCCAAAGAAAATAAAACAAAGAACAAAGAAAATACAAAAGAAACAAAGAAACAAAAAAAAACAAAGAAAATGCTTTTGTGCTTCTTCTACTTAGCACAGTAAAGCCTTCATAGATTATAAAGTATTCATATAATTTCATCACTTATTACAAAAATATTGTTTCTCATTTTAGGACAGTACTCAGAGCCATGCTGATCATTCCTTATGCCCTATCAGCCAGATGCACACCCAGAGTTGCTTGTGTATAGTGCAAATATAGGCTAATATTATAGATTAATGATTCCGGTTTTGGACTTTATGGCTATCGTCAGTATAAAGTATGGCAGCCAATAATCCAAAGGAAAAGTTAGGATACACTGCATTGATGATGGCCAAAAAGCCTGAAACAGCTGCATGCAGACCCCTTTAAAGTGGGAGTAAACTCCCATGCATGATTTTTACCTATAGGTAAGCCATTTAGGAGATATTTACTGTAGATGCAGCCGGTGACGTCATCGGCGCATGCGCTCTAAAGGAACGGCATACCCATGCCATTCTTTCAGAGTCCTGAGCCGTAAATGGTGGCTCTGGCCACTCACACAGCCGGAGTCGGCAAACCCAGAAGGAAGACCGAGTGAAGATGGAAGCGCCTTCAGTGGTGACAGCGTGCCGCTGTAGGGCTTCGTTATAAGATAAGTTTCACATATTGTGGTAGTATGCATACTAGCACATTATGATATTGCCTTGCAGGGTTTAAAAAAAAATGCCAGTGGTTTACTACCGCTTTAAATTTACCAAAGCTATGTAATATAAGGACAAATCTAAAATATCCATTAAGTTTGTATTTTCTCATACAGGCCTTTACAATACATAGCTGATGGTAGATCTAAGGGGGATTGTACAATAGAATTGTATAGTCTGCATATATGAAACATCAGTGCAATATTAAAGAATAGTTTTGGAAACTTCAACTTGTATTAGGTTTTCTTAGATCGCTACATGGCTTTTCAGTGTATGTAGTCTTTCATCATAGACATGAACAAATTAATGATCTAATTAATAGGGCCAACACAGTCTTTAGTGCATGCCATTTCATTAACCTCCCTGGCGGTGTTCCCGAGTCTGGCTCAGGGTGAGATTTCAGTACCAAAAGCGGTAACCCCGAGCCAGACTCAGGATCGCATCGCAGTATCCAGGCAAAGTAACTTACCTTGTCCCCTGGGTCCTGCGATGTCTCCCCGCTGTGTCTGCGAGCTGTCATCTCGCTCGATTCACAGTGCCGAGTGCTGAGCTCCGTTCCCTGCGAGCGTTGCGACACACGGGGACGGAGTTCGAATTCAAAACACACAATACATACAGTACACTGTAATCTTACAGATTACAATACTGTATAAAATAATTACACATCCCCTTTGTCCCTAGTGGTTTGTTAAGTGCCCTGCATGCACTTTTATATTTTAAAAACTGTTCTTTCTGCCTGGAAACTGGAGATTGTCCATAGCAACCAAAAAGTGTCCCTTTACGTCAATAGTGGTTTTAGACCAGCAAGAAAACAGCGATAGTAAATAAGAACCACTTGCAGAATTGAGCGATAGTGATTTGTGGGGAAATTCGTCATCAAACACTGAAAGTAACGACAGCGACATTTCTGCAACTGAGAAAATTTCAGTGTTTTTGATTTGATTACATTATTGAATAATTTTTTATTATTATTATATTATTATTTGTTATAATTATTGATTGTTATTTATTATATTATAATTTATGATTTTGTGTTTCAAACTTTATCATACCTGGGATGTCTACTAGACTCTTGTTTGGACAGATTTAAGTGTGTTATTTCTAAGAATTCCAGGCCTGCAATATAAAACGCCAAATTTCCATGCAAAATAATTGTACCGCTTTCAGCACCTAAAATCTTAAATAATCATACCGCCAGGGAGGTTAAAGTGAACTGACTTCTGATTATCTGTTGACCTTTACTATTCTGACAATCTAGAGTTTTTCTAGCGTGACAGTGCCTAGTCATGCCACTGTGAAAATGGCTGTAGAAAGGATGCAGGGTTTAGAACTTTCTCTGGATTTTGGCATTCTCGTGTAGCAAGGTCTCTGACTTTGTCTAGTCTAATGAGATCTTTTCAGGCCAAAGATAGCTGACATCCTTCTGTATGTGGTGGGTTGTGAGGCATAGTCGGTGCAAGGTGGACAAAGTTATTGGGTGCTAGACACTTCTTGGATGTAAAAGAGTCCTTTTTGTATTTTGGGGGGAAAGAGAGTTAGGGCCAGGATACCCTTAAGTAGTTATAGATTCAATTGGCAGACTCCGAGACTTCAATAGGAGTACAGCCGTGCAGGGAAAGGCCCCAAGGTGCCAGATCTGCACATGCAGGAATGCTGTCTCCTATGGCAACAGTCTTTAACAGTTCCCAACTCAAAACGTAACAGCTCCTTCAGCTTCACTACAACTGCCTCTTGTAGTTCTTCAACACTGAGCTCCTGGTCTCTCACTAGACCCTCTGATTCACTGACTCTGAATCCCTTGAGCTCCTCCAATCTTTGCTATGGTATCTCCCTCAAGCGTCACCCCCGCTTCCTCGCTGTGTCCCTAGCTTGGCACTCCAGATACTTCTCAAGCTTCACCCTTGCTGACCGGCTCGGTCCCTAGCTTCATCAACGCCTGAAGTTTCCCAATTCTCCACCGTGCCCGTTCGATGAGAATACTGCTCCGATACTTGCTTCAGTTACTCTCTGTGGTCCCTGGTAATAAGGTGGTTGGTTCCTTTGTGTCGACAGCTTCCCTTCTACCTCCGACCACTGACTGGTTCTCCGGCCAGCAACCGTGACTTCTGGTTGGACTGCAAGCCACAATCCCAACCCTTCGCTGCTTTCTTACTTCTGGATAGGCCCTCACACAGCCTAGCAGCCAGATGCCCCCAAGGCCCAGCAAGGGTACCGCTAGAACTTATCCCAGATGTCGGACACCGGAAAGTACTACCGGACAACGGAGTGATATTTACTCTATATATATCATACAATTTATTATAAGATAATATATCTTTGTGTTTTTATTTTTATGGTAATCATGTCTTTGTCAATGTCTGTTTTCACAATAATCATGTTTAGATGATTTTTTATAGAATCTACATGTTATTTGTACAATAAATTTAGATCTTTTAATCAATTTTCAGTGTCTTTGCCAATTTAAAGTCCCAAATATTTTTTTTTTGGGGGGGGGGGGGTACAAAACACCTTTCTAGCAGCACATGTCTACCCAGACAGCTGTCCAGGTGGCACAGAACATAGATCACCTGACTCCACCTGAATATATAGGTTCTTCCAGCAGGCCAAGGGATTCAAGAAAACTCCTGCCCATTGGCTGAGATACGCCACATATCCATAACTTGACCTTGGGTTGCCCTTCTCATGTCTATTACCACCAAGTACCTGACCACCTAGTGGTAGAAGAGAAAAGTGCAACAAGGCCAAACTTAGGGAGAAATCAATAGATCTCTATCAATCAACCAGGATAACTACTCCTGGCAAGTAAATGTGTAAGGAGCAACCCTGCCTAAATTACAGGGTACTACACTGGGATTGGACTCCGTCGTTTGGAGATTTCAAACTGCTTGGGAGGGAAGAAATTTCCAACCCAGTGTTTGGGTCTTGCTGAAGACCAGCAGGGTGTATGGTGCACACATCCCTTATAAGGATAGACTTGGGCATAGATCAGGACTCCCATCAGGAAACAGGTGTGGTATCCAGCCAGGGGACAGGAGGTCCCAGCACAGGGGTCAGGAGGGCTCCTCCCAGGAGGTTCCCTGGACAGGAGACACAAGGGCTGTAGGGCCAACATATGTGTATGACCTAGGGTGCCCACATGTCCCGGATTGCCCGGGATTGTCCCTGATTTCTGATTTTTGTCCCGTGTCCCGGGCACCTTCATTCCGGGACAATACAATGTCCCGGAATGAAAAAAAACACACCAGAGTCAGACCAGTCCGCTGACTCCGCCGCCACCCTTATAAACACCACACAGTCTCACACATGACACATCATAAGCTGGTTGCTAGGCTAGGGCCGCCCCGCGTCTAGCAACCAGTGACGTCGGCTGAGACCTGAGGGCTGACATGTGGGCAGTCAGTGTGGGCAGTGCACCCGCACCCTATGGCTGAGAGCAGCGCGCGCGCCTCAGAGAGAGAGAGCAGCCAGCACAGCCACAGAGTGACACCACGCCAGTGACCAGACAGCCACAGTCACTTACTGCTAGTAAGGATCATCCAGCCTGTGCCCAGTCAGGGCCAGTCCCGGCCTGGGCCACCGCCGCCGACTACTCCCGCTGCCCGGAGCCGCTCTCCGCTGCTCTGCAGCCCATTGCCATTTGCCAGCAGCACACGGAAACGTTCAACTTCTCTCCTAAGCAGCCCGAGCCTCTTCCGAGTCCTCCTCCAGGCTCCCGCCCATGAGGTCCGCAAGTTTTCTGCCTGCAGTGCCAGACATTGACAAACTTCCAGGACAGGTTAGTGTACTGTGTTACACTCACACTTTGTTACAGTGAGCATGCTCCCCCTCTGTTCTGCTGCTGTCCCCCTCCGTTCTTCCTCCATGTCCCCCTCCATTCTGCTGTCCATACCACCTGTCTAAACTGGTTACCACTGTTTGCTTTTTTCCCCCAAAAATTGGCAAAAAAAGTATCAAAAACCATCTTTTTTTGGGCAGGTGCGAGGGGGGTGTCCCTGAATGACAGTTTGGAAATGTGGTCACCCTAGTATGACCAGGTCTGTCCAGTGTGGTAGACAAGTGCCTTGTCAAGCCGAATATCTGACAAAGACAGTGTGGGTCACTGTGATGTGTTGTGGAACAGCGGTGCTGCAAGGGAGAAGTGAGTGTGAACAAGATACTAGCTGAGTGTCTGTTCTAGCCTGAAGGAGAAGCATTCTGACATTCTGAGAGAAACTCATAGCAAGGAGGTTGAACAATTTGTATTACATTGATGCTCTGTGAAGCTGAAATTCCTGTGTGGGAAGCCTGATTTAAGAACTTTTACTTCTCCTGTTCAATAAAAGTGGGCTGGCAAGCCCTAAAACCACAGCTCAGACTTCCATGACTCACTGAAATTGCTACTACCACTGAGCTGAATTGCCCACAATATCACACTAGGCTTTGGCTAACCAAATCCAGTTTAAAATAATTTATTTTATTTTTTTTTCTATTTCTGTTTTTGACCCCGTTGGATAGCTCTCTCCCTGCCCCTGTCACAGCAGGACCAAAAAAAGTGTCTGTCACTTGAACAGTAAGTAATAATGACCTGACAGAGGTTTGATCTAGGGCTGCAACTAACGATTATTTTCATAATCGATTAGTTGGCCGATTATTGCTTTGATTAATCGGTTACTAACTTTAACAAAAGGGTTGTGTAGAATTTAGTTAATATGTAAAGTTTAAAAAAAAGATGGCAATTTCCTTCTTAAATATCTCCATGCAGTGGTAAATATAAATAACCAACTATATGGTTAGGGAGTAAAATCTCTAATCCACTCTGAGAATAACAGACAGAAGAGATATACTGTATATACTATTAGGGGAGATATTCTGTATATACTATTAGAGGTTAAATCTGGTAAATATCATCAGACTCAGAGATCACATTTTTTTATTTAAAGAAAAAAAAAGTTAAAGACTGTTTTGCAGATTTTCCAACAGAACTGTAATATATTTTATATTGGCCATACAAAAACAATTTCTTCCTTAAAAAAAAAATGTCATTTTAAGAACGTTCCTTTGATTTTCTAATCATTAGTGGAGTCAAATCGACGTACGTTTTCAACCACAGTGACAGGAAAATTTTGAAATAATAGAAAACTTCTTGGTCAAGGGGATTTTCAGACAGTGTATGTGGTTTTCATTCAGAAATTACATTAATTTTAACCCCTTCCCGACGGCGCATGCCGATGTACGTTGGCAGAATGGCACAGCTGGGCAAATGGACTTACAGGTATGTCCATTTGAATTCCCCGCCGTGTCATTGCGTGTGCGCTGCCGGCGGCCCGGGTACTCCGTGAGTCGGGACAAGTGTTACTGATCACAGCTCCCTGTCATCAGGAGCAGTGATCAGAGTAATGACACTGCTAGCCCATCCCCCTACAGTTAGTAATCACTCCCCTAGGACATACTTAACCCCTCCCCGCCCCCTAGTGGTTAACCCCTTCACTGCCAGTGTCATTTACACAGTAATCAGTGCATTTTTAATCGCACTGATCGCTGTATAAATGACAATGGTCCCAAAAATCTGTCAAAAATGTCCAACATGTCCGCCATAACGTAACAGTCACAATAAAAATCACTGATCACCGCCATTACTAGTAAAAAAAAAAAATATTAATAAAAATGCCATAAAACTATCCCCTAATTTGTAAACGCTATAACATTTGCGCAAACCAATCAATAAACGCTTATAGCGATTTTTTTTTTACCAAAAATATGTAGAATACGATCGGTCTAAACTGAGGAAAAAAAAATTTTTTTATATATTTTTGGGAGATATTTATTATAGCAAAATGTAAAAAATAATGCGTTTTTTTCAAAATTGTCGCTCTTATTTTGTTTATAGCGCAAAAAATAAAAATCACATCGGTGATCAAATACCACCAAAAGAAAGCTCTATTTGTGGGGAAAAAAGGACGTCAATGTTGTTTGGACGACACGTCGCACGACTGCGCAATTGTCAGTTAAAGCGACGCAGTGCCGAATCGCAAAAAACGCTCTGGTCAGGAAGGGGGTAAAATCTTCCGGGGCTGAAGTGGTTAAAACAGAATGTTAAAAGCAAGTGAAAAATGTAAACAAGATTCTTTCATTCAGTGAATGTACCTACATTTTTCGTATGAATATTCTCGTCTGAAAATTCATCCGTGTGACCAGCATAAGGCTCGGTACACACCTATGCAGTTTGCTTTTGATCTGTTTCTGCAGTGTTTTCTTGCTGTGAGTTTTGTTATTGGGCAGATAAAAAAACACAAATTGCTGCAAAAACGCATTACATGCTTTTTTGCAGCTTCTCCATTGAAGTATATTGAACCAAAAAAAGCACTGTTTTGCATTGAAAAAAGTCCTTGACCCTTTCCAAATACGCAGCAACTGAAAAAAGCATAGATGTGAACCAGGCCTAAGATGTTTAGAAACATAATGAGGTTGAAAAAATTAAAAATTAGCTCTTTATAGTACAAAAAGAGCCAATAATCACTACTGTAAGGGGTTCATTTTTTTTACTGTGGAACAGTGAAAGTAACATTTACAATAGCGATTATCTGCTCTTTTTGTACTATAAAGGGCTAATTTTAGTTTTTTTAACCCCATTATGTTACTGGCCAACTAATCGATTATGAAAATAGTAATCGATTAATTTCATATTTGATAAGTTGTCAATTAATCGATTCGTTTTTTCGCCCCTAGTTTGATCCCTTCCTTACTCTGTACGAAAACAAAATCTGTCTGGTGTTTGGAGTTCTTATGCTTGATGCTCCACTGTACACCCAAATCTAGAACTTAACCAGTACAGGTTTTGCCTCTGTTGGACCATGCAAACCTCTTGTATAGTCAGTCACTAAGAATTCATCTATACTAAGTCATTGCTGTTGTAAAGACATTGGAAAGTCAATATATTCCACAACACGCTCACCAAAAACAAATTATACTTCCAAACCACTTTCGTACTTCCCAACTTTCTAAGATGAGAAAGAGAGACACCTTTTAGTACAGAGTATATAGGCAGAGGACACACCCCTGCCACACCACTAGTTACGTGTGGCACAAAGAATTAGTATGCACAATAGACTGGTTAAACTCACAGTTTTTTCATCAGTGGCAGTGGTAAATGCCTAATGCCTCGTACATACAATCGGAAATTCCGCCAGCAAAAGTCCGATGTGAGCTTTTGGTCGGAAATTCTGACCGTGTATATGCTCCATCTTTTGCTAGCGGAATTTCCACCGGAAAAAGATTGAGAGCAGGTTCTCTACTTTTCCCTTGGAAAAAAGTTCCTATCAGAAATTCCGTTCGTCTGTATGCAATCCCGACACGCAAAAAAACACGCATGCTCAGAGTCATCGTTTCGTATGGGACTTCCCTTTTCTAGTGCCGTCGTACGTGTTGTACATCACCGCGTTCTTGGCGGTCGAAAGTTCAGAGAACTTTTGTGTGACCGTGTGTATGCAAGCCAAGTTTGAGCGGAATTCCGTTGGAAAAACCATCCAAGGTTTTTCCGACGAAAATTCTGATCGTGTCTACAGGGCATTAGTGTCAGTGGGAGAAACAATGCCTCCAGCTTGGTGGTCAGTGGGAGTAAAAAAATACATAGCACCTGTGGTCAGTAGGAGGAAGAATAGTGCCCCATCACTGGTATTAGTAGGAGGAATAGTGCCCTATCGTTGGTGTCAGTGAGAGAAAAAATGCCACATTATTGGTGGAACTTGGAGGAATAGTGCCCCATCCTTGATTCCAATGGTCAAAACTATGCCCCATTGTTGGTGTCAGTGGAAGTGGGAGGAATTATGTGCCACTTTTGGTGTCGGTGGAAGAAATGGTGCCTCACCTTTGGTATCAGTAGGAGGAATAGTGCCTTGTATCAGTGGGAGGAATAGTGCCCAAAGGGCCGGATAAAGACAAGTTAAGAGCCATTTGGAAACTACTGATTTAGAGGTTGGATGTAATACTTATGATGTTAAATAGTTAATAGTTAAATAGTAATTTTTTTTTATAGAGATCAGCCCAAAAACAATCATCTGCCGGCCATCAACATCAGGCCAAAAAGAGGAGGGTAAAGGAGGAATGGAGGGATTGGGCTCCACATGAGGAAATCCTTCCAATTGAGACAGTTAATCCAAATAAAGGACAGTTCCCCCAGATGAGAGATTATTGGGAGCTGTGTGGACAATCCGCAATGTGTGGCAAAGTGTGTGCTGCTACTCACTCTGGTCTCACAAAATAGCTAAAATAGTCAAATAATACTGTTTTTTGAGCTAGGGGAAGGTCTTATGATGTTATCTTAACTAAACGCTTCTAGACGCAAACGCTGTAAAACGCGGCTAAACACGGCACGCAGACGCGGCTAAACGGGCATTTTCAAAGTGTTTCAAAGTGTAAAAAAAAAATCATTCAGAGGACTTTCCCTCAGCGTCCCGTGTACATGGAACCTAAGGCAGACAACCATGCTTCTAAAAAATACCTATATGATAGTAATAGATGATCATTCTAGTTTATCCTTGCTATATTTATGTATTTATGATTCCTAACAGCAGCAATACTTAGAAGACTAATGCTTGCCACCAAATATTGCTCATTTTAACATGTGCAATCAATAAAGAGTATTTCTAGTAGCTGTATGATGCACTGCTTTGCGACCTTGAAAAGAACAAGTCCCTATCGACATGCCAATAGCCTTAGGCCCTGGAGTATAGGAAGAAATAGATACTATAAAGAGTGAGAGTGGTCTCTAGTCCTTCCATAGTTTTTCAATGATATGTTCAATGAATGTTAACACAATCCATCAAGTCATTGATTGCTCAGGGTCATACAGATATGTAAGGAAAGCTATCATACAAACTAGCCAAGGGACACTGAAGCAAGTGTATGCTAAGTAGAAACACAAATACCAATAAATGGGAGACCTTTCACTGATGTACAGCAACAGAAGGAGCTGGGAAAACGGAGAGGCTCACAATGACGATGATGGAATATGACAAGACAGATCCTGGTATACATATACTATACAATCACACACGTACACTCATATACAGTATCTCACAAAAGTGAGTACACCCCTCACATTTTTGTAAATATTTTTTTATATCTTTTCATGTGACAACACTGAAGAAATGACACTTTGCTACAATGTAAAGTAGTGAGTGTACAGCTTGTATAACAGTGTAAATTTGCTATCCCCTCAAAATAACTTAACGCACAGCCATTAACCTCCCTGGCGGTTTTCCCGAATGTGGCTCGGAATTAAATTTCAGCACCATTAGCAGTAACCCCGAGCCACACTCGGGATTGCATTGCAGGATCCTGGAGGAGGTTACTTACCTTGTCCCCAGGATCCTGCGATGTCCCCCTGCTGCGTCCGCCCCGATGTCCTGTGTGCCGGGCTCCGTTCCCTGCGAGCGTCGCGACGCACGGGGGCGGAGCCTGGCGGCAAATGCAAAAAAGTGAAAATTCATAACACATACAGTACACTGTAATCCTACAGATTACATTACAGTATGAAATCATTTCACATCCCCTTTGTCCCCAGTGCTTTGGCCCATGCCCTGCACGCAGTTTTATATGATATATACTGTTCTTTCTGCCTGGAAACTGGAGATTGTCCATAGCAACCAAAAAGTGTCCCTTTACATCAAAAGTGGTTTTAGACCAGCTAGAAAACAGTGATAGTAAATTAGAACACAGCAGAATTGAGCGATAGTGAGTCGTGGGGAAATTTATTTTATTATTATTATTATTATATTATTATTTTTTATAAGTATTTATATTTATTTATTATATTATAATTTATGATTTTGTGTTTCAACCTAGACTCTTGGTGGACAGATATAAGTGTGTTATTGCTAAGAATTACAGGCCTACAATATAAAACGCCAAATTTCTATGCAAAGTAATTGTACCTCTTTGAGACACAAAAATCTGAAATAATCATACCACCAGGGAGGTTAATGTCTAAACCGCTGACAATAAAAGTGAGTAACAAAAATGTCCAAATTGGGCCCAAAGTGTCAATATTTGTGTGGCCACCATTATTTTCCAGCACTGCCTTAACCCTCTTGGGCATGGCGTTCACCAGAGCTTCACAGGTTGCCACTGGAGTCCTCTTCCACTTCTCCATGATGACATCACGGAGTTGGCAGATATTAGAGACCTTGCACTCCTCCACCTTCCATTTGAGGATGCCCCACATATGCTCAATAGGGTTTAGGTCTTGAGACATGCTTAGCCAGTCCATCACTTTTACCCTCAACTTCTTTAGCAAGGCAGTGGTCATCTTGGAGGTATGTTTGGGGTCGTTATCATGTTGGAATACTGCCCTGCGGCTCAGTCTCCGAAGGGAGGGATCATGCTCTGCTTCAGTATGTCACAGTACATGTTGGCATTCATGGTTCCCTCAATAGAACTACAGCTCCCCAGTGCTGGCAGCACTCATGCAGCCCCAGACCATGACACTCCCACCACCATGCTTGACTGTAGGCAAGACACACTTGTCTTTGTACTCCTCACCTGGTTGCCGCCACACACACTTGACACCATTTGAACCAAATACGTTTATCTTGGTCTCATCAGACCACAGGACATGTTTCCATTAATCCATATCCTTAGTCTGCTTGTCTTCAGTAAACTGTTTGAGGGCTTTCTTGTGCATCATCTTTAGAGGAGGCTTCCTTCTGGGAAGACAGCCATGCAGACCAATTTGATGCAGTGTTTGTCGTATGGTCTGACCCCCCCACCCCTCTTACCTCTGCAGCAATGCTGGCAGCACTCATACGTCTATTTTCCAAAGACAATCTCTGGATATGATGCTGAGCATGTGCACTCAACTTCTTCAGTCGACCATGTCGAAGTCTGCTCTGAGTGTAACCTGTCCTGTTACACCGCTGCATGGTCTCGGCCACCATGCTGCAGCTCAGTTTTAGGGTCTTGGCAATCTTCGTATAGCTTAGGCCATCTTTATGTAGAGCAACAATTCTTTTTTTCAGATCCTCAGAGAGTTCTTTGCCATGAGGTGCCATGTTGAACTTCCAGTGACCAGTATGAGAGAGTGAGAGCGATAACACCAAATGTAACAGACCTGCTCCCCATTCACACCTGAGACCTTGTAACACTAATGAGTCACATGACACCGGGGAGGGAAAATGGCTAATTGGGCCCAATTTGGACATTTTCACTTAGGGGTGTACTCACTTTTGTTGCCAGCGGTTTAGACATTAATGGCTGTGTGTTTGGTTATTTTGAGGGGACAGCAAATTTACACTGTTATACAAGCTGTACACTCACTACTTTACATTGTAGCAAAGTGTAATTTTTTCAGTGTTGTCACATGAAAGGATATAATAAAATATTTACAAAAATGTGAGGGGTGTACTCACTTTTGTAAGATACGGAATATGTATTGGTTGGTAATTGTGTATAGAACACATTGACAAAAAGAAAAAAAGGAAAGGGATACAAGAAAAATAAGAAGATACATTCTAGCATATTTAATAGGGCAGTGCATGACCTACAGACACTAATCACATTTCAACTACAGCAGGTTTTAGAAGTGTAAGAATGCTAAAAGATGGTGGAGGGTTTGCTGAACGGCTGCTATAAAAAAAGCTGGCCATACACAGAGCAAATTTGAGCCATGTTTGGCCCTGTCAACGCGCTTCCGCCAAACATCCTCTAATCTGGAAATCAAAGGAACTGGGTGGAAAAGCCAATCAGCTGCAGTCACTGTTTGGGTATTCTGATCCATGAGTGCCCGCTGTTAGAATACTATAGTCGGCCTTGGAGATTTCTCTATCCACGCTGTTTAGTGTGAATAGAGCAATTGATAGACTTCTTTTGTTGAGAGAAACAAGAGAAAGCTTACAGTGAATGACTAACTTTGCTGTACTCTGTTCTTAAAGTGGAAGTAAACTCCCATGCATGACTTTTACCTATAGGTAAACCTATAGTAAGGCTTACCTATAGGTACAGTAAACATCTCGAGATATTTAATTCAGATGCAGTTGGTGATGTCACCGGCACATGCACTGTGAAGGAACGGCGTACCGGGTGAAGATAGAAAGATAGAAGCACCTTCATCGGCGACAGCGCGTGGCTGGAGGGCTTTGTTTTAAGGTACATTTCACATAATGTGCTAGTATGCAATGCCATTGCCTTCCAGATTAAAACAAAAAACAAAAAAAAAACAGTGGTTTACTACCGCTTTAAAGACCATCTTTTTTACCCTCACCTTCCCTGAAGCTCCTCTTCCCCTACACAACATACTATTACTTTTCCAATCGTCTTCTGGCTCATCCATTGAAGTAACGGGTCCTTCCTCTTCTGTCTTGGCAGCAGAGGTTGGCAGTCTTTACTCCTGGACAGGAGTAATGAGAGCCCATCCCAGAGTGATTAGGTGGCCCCAGGGGACTATGGGATCCATGACAGCCTGGACTGGCAGTCAGTTGCATGTCACTGGGCATCATTTAACACAGAAGACTGGTGGCATTTAGTGGTGGAGGAGAAGTACTGTAAGGGGTATCTCCTGATTATAGGTGAACATTTCAGCAAGAAATTATTTTTAACATTTTTTTTTTTTATACCTACTGGGCCCCATTATTTATTGTTTTAAAAGGTGGCTTTGAACTTTAAGACTGTATTTACACCTTTGCCTCTTTGCTTGATGCCATTTTAATTGAAGTCAATAGAAAGTCATTAAAACACAGGTTATGGTGTTTTTGGTGCATTCGATTATATGCGCACGGGCGTTTAGCCACTGATTCCTACTGCTGTTTTTGACACCATCTAACTGTGGCGGCCAAGCCAGTCCACTTTAATGAGAGGTTACCGGTGGCCATAGCTATTATGTACCTGCAGTGAGTCCAGCAATGGTTACTGCAAGAACAGCCACAAACAGCTACGCCCACCAGCAACCTTTCATCAAAGTTTACGGGCTTGGCAGGTGCAGCTAGCTGCTCACAGGTGTCAAAAACATGGCTAAATGCTTGTGCAAATGTTGCCTTATGGTGCATGTCAATACACATTGATATGCGTTTTGATGTGTGCTTTCACATTCAAACCGAAGTACATTGCAACACAGGTTAAAAATGTTGATGGAAGTGACATTTTTAGATGCTTCCATTGATAGAAAATGTATCAGGGGAAATAACTCCAAGGTGTGAATCCAGCCTTATGCTCAATTCCAACTAAAACTTGTTTTTGTCATAAAGTGTAGAAAGGCTACCGTATTTTTTTACTGTCTTTTAAACATCTGTAAAGACAATGGGGGCTGTGGACTTCACTACCCAGGCTACCCTGCAGCAAGAGGAGGAGGGAGAGCAGAGTTTCCTGGGCTTGAAGCTGGAAGTCTGGGTCCAGCAGCTTGGGGAACCAGAGAGGACAGACCTTTGTGCTGGGTGCAGAGCCTGAGGACTGAGCCATTGAAAGTCTCTTACAGTGCATGGGATCAAAATCGTACAGACCTGCTGCCTGTGTGTGTGTCCGTGCCTACACCAGACAGTGCCACTAAGGACCAGAGAGCTGAACCCGAGCCTAGAGCCTAAAGGACTTGATCATGAGGACTGATTTAGGGGCCGGGTTACTGAGGACAGCAGGCCACCAATCACTCAGGACAGGGTTTGCAGTGTACCAGATCTGGTGAGTGGATTCAGCTGTGCTTGTGTCCCCACTGTGAGTGATCAAATACAACCATAAACTGCCCCTTTTGCCTAGTAAAAAGTAGTTCACTGCATGCAGTCTTAAAGAGATGGTAATAAGTGCACCACCATACA
Source organism: Lithobates clamitans (assembly GCA_037952925.1). Lineage (NCBI taxonomy): Eukaryota > Metazoa > Chordata > Amphibia > Anura > Ranidae > Lithobates > Lithobates clamitans. The sequence continues at coordinate 3,635,174 of JBBGZY010000658.1, forward strand.
GATTGGGCCCCACCATTAGCCAGCTAAGAACAACAAGTCAGGCGCCAGGTACTGTACAACCATTTTTATAGAGGTAACCCTTTCAGGAAAGTTTTCATATACTCACTCTCAGGGGTATATACACAGAGTGCACTCAGGGACACTTGTGCAAATGTTGCCTTACGATGCATGTCAATACACATTGATTTGCGTTTTGATATGTGCTTTCACATTTTAACCGAAGTACATTGCAACACAGGTTAAAAATGTTGATGGAAGTTACATGCATTTTTAGATGCTTCCATTGATAGAAAATGTATCAGGGGAAATAACTCCAAGATGTGAATCCAGCCTTATGCCCAATTCCAACTGAAGCTTGTTTTTGTCATAAAGTGTAGAAAGGCTACCGTTTGTCTGTGTTTATAGCTGTCTATTCCTTTTTTTAAATATTGTTTTACTGTCTTTTAAAATTTTGTAAATACAATGGGGGCTGTGGACTTCACTACTCAGGCTACCCTGCAGCAAGAGGAGGAGGGAGAGCAGAGTTTCTTGGGCTTGAAGCTAGAAGTCTGGGTCCAGCAGCTTGGGGAACCAGAGAGGACAGGCCTTTGTGCTGGGTGCAGAGCCTGAGGACTGAGCCATTGAAAGTCTCTTACAGTGCATGGGATCAAAATCGTACAGACCTGCTGCCTGCGTGTGTGTCCGTGCCTACACCAGACAGTGCCACTAAGGACCAGAGAGCTGAAGCCGAGCCTAGAGCCTAAAGGACTTGATCATGAGGACTGATTTTGGAGCCGGATTCCTGAGGACAGCAGGCCACCAATCACTCAGGACAGGGTTTGCAGTGTACCAGATCTGGTGAGTGGATTCAGCTGTGCTTGTGTCCCCACTGTGAGTGATCAACTACAACTATAGACTGCCCCTCTTGCCTAGTAAAAAGTAGTTTACTGCATGCAGTCTTAAAGAGATGGTAATAAGTGCACCACCATACAGATTGGGCCCCACCATTAGCCAGCTAAGAATAACAAGTCAGGCGCCAGGTACTGTACAACCATTTTTTTAGGGGTAACCCTTTGAGGAAAGTTTACATATACCCACTCTCAGGGGTATATACACAGAGTGCACTCAGGGACACTTTAGATTTTTCATGCAGAAAGTTACTGTGAGACTTTCCGTTGTTGTTAGACTTATTGTTGATGCTGTTGTTTATGAAAGCTATGCATATTGGGTTAATGTAATTCAGTATCACTGCGATCTAGGCTAGCTGCCATAATCTAGCATTCATGACAGCTATTTTACTGCATTCTAAAATATTCCTTTGTTCATTAATGTTGGCGCATTGCCATATACTTTTCCTTTTTGACTATATACCTACTTTATTTGCAATCTTTAGCCTGGTGTTTATTTCCTATATGCCATTCTAGTTGTGGGCAGTATTATAATATCTGAGCTAACAGAGGAGTCTGAAGCATCCTAATAACTAACTAGGTGTGTCAGAGGGGAAGGAGTCGTAACAGAACAGAGAACCCATCATACCAATCGACTCCTCAGGGGGTAGGCATTACAGACAAACAAGTAAGTGGGTGGAAGCAATTAAAACAAATTTTCTAGTACCATGAGAACATTTAGAACCTCTGTCAGGATTGTATTTCTGTCTGTTGCTCAGGGGAAATTCACCCTTCTGACTTGGACAGGGGCATCAGCCAGATATGGTATATACATAGTTACATTGGTCCATTGATACATTGGTCCAAATACAGAATGTAATTATGTATAAAATATTCATACATGGAATTCATCTTTATTTTGCTCTAGGGTTATCCAGTACGAGGGATGCAGACAGCTTTTCTCATGACAACAGTGAGCTCTCTAAGATGATTATAATGAAAGCTCCCTAAAATCCTTGCAATGCACCCACAAAATAATGTTTTTTTTTAGCTTTAAAAAGTCTTTTTTTTATATAAAGGATTCAATGAGAAATTTGCCCAGTGAATCATTTACTGACATTGGGGATTATTTACTAAAGCTAGAAAATGCAAAACCAGGATCACTTCTGCATAGAAATCAGCTTCTAAACTCATCTTGTTCAATTAAGCTTTGGCAATAAAACCTGGAAGCTGATTGGCTTCTATGCAGAAGTAAGCCTGATTTTGCACTTTTTAGCTTTAGTAAATAAACCCCATTGTTCCAAGTGAGAATCACTGGCATTTGCCCAGTGTGCCACAGTCACCTTTACCTTATTTACTACCTGGAAGCTAATTGGTTTCTAAGCAGAGTTGCACCAGATTTTGCACTTTCCAGCTTTTGTAAATAACCCCCACAGTCTATCCCACTGATTAATTGGTGTCCTAAAGTAAGGTGTATTAGATAATTTTCCAAATTCCATCCACTGTCACTATTACATTATTGTGTAGTACCAAAACCAGGCAGTCAATATCGTTATGATGAATTAAATGTCAAAGTATAGAACATTTGTAATGCTTAAAAGCATGTGGATGTTATGTGATATATTATATTGATTTTTTTTTTTTTTTTTATGAATTGAGTCCTTGGCTGCATGATAAATTCTCATTAAGGAAAAAAAAAGCAACAATGTTGTTGTGCCTTCATAGCTGCCTTAGCACCTGTTATAGTGCCATATAGCTATGTTATGAAAATCACAGTAAAGTTACCTAAAAAAGGGCAACATTTTTTTTCCCTTATACTGTAGCACTATAACCATAGGGGATAAAGATTTATGGTGTTGGATTGCAATAGAAGCCCAGTCGCTGAACATCTATTCTCCACAGCAGCACAGAGGATGATGACCGGGGCTCTTCCTTGATTGTGAAGAGGCTTCCAGCACGCACACCGTTACAAGCACACTGACCTAATATTTACTGCGGAGGGATACTCCAAATTATGCTAAGCTCCAAAGTGAGAGGATACTTTCTTCTCTATTCTTCATTGTCGCACTTCCCACCCGAGACTGAAGGGATGGCCAGATCAGGGATGCTAAAAGAGCTGTCCCCCCTGTAGCGCTGCCCTGAAAGGTACATTCCTAAAGCACCAAATGTCACCTAGATCTGCAGACAGTTATCTACTCACAAGGCCACAGAGCAGCTGCCCATCTTAGCACCCGCATACCTTCTAGCGAGATTTATCTGACAGGATCCTCTGGGGCGAAGTCCCTGGGTGGTCAATACAGTTGCAGATGCAGGTCTTTTGGCCCTGCCACAGCCAAGACATCAGCAGAACACTAAAAATGGCACCTTTTGGGGCTGCAGCCCCCCCCGGGCTGGTGGAACTTCCAGACCCAATTGACCCGCCGAGACTGGAACTGGGACAAATAATAGGCCTGGGCATTTTAGATTAAGCAGCCCATACCAGGCACGGACTGACAACTCATGGGGCCTCGGGGCAATAGGAGATCACAGGGCCCCCTGTGTCCCCACCCACACTCAAGCCGCAGCTACACAAACTCCACCTACATATTGCAGTTAAGCTGCATAGAGTGGACATTTAAATATTAACTGCAGCATAGCCTGCTGGAAGTTCCTGGCTTTTTTCCATAGAAGCTGTTGGGCACTTCCAGGTTTAACCACTTGACCTCTAGAAGACTTACCCCCATTCATGACCAGGCCTTTTGGTGGTATTTGATCACCTCTGTGGTTTTTATTTTTTGGGCTATAAACAAAGAGCGACAATTTTGAAAAAAATAAATAATATTTTTTACTTTCTGCTATAAAACATATCTAAAAAAATCAAAACTATGTATTCTGCTACATGTTTTTGGTAAAAAAATCACAATAAGTGTATATTGATTGGTTTAGTTAAAAGTTATAGACCCCTTTCATGCTGAGGCAATTTGCAGGCGCTATAGCGTTAAAAATAGTGCCTGCAAAGTGCCCTGAAACAGCGGCTCCATTCACTCCAGTGTGAAAGCCCGGGGGATTTCACACTGGAGCAGTGCGCTGGCAGGGCGTCAGAAAAAGTCCTGCCAGCAGCTTCTTTTGAGCGCATTAGGAGCGGTAAACTCACTGCTCCTAAAGCCCACCTGCCCATTGAAATCAATGGGCAGCGCCGCTGAACTACCAGCAAAGCGTCACTGTAGCAGCACTTTGCGAACGGTTTTAACCCTTTTTCGACCGCTAGCGGGGGTTAAACGTGCCCCCCTAGCGGCCAGGTAGCTCAGCAAAAACGCGCTGCTAAAAAGGGAAGGGGGGAGAGGGGGAGGGGGTGTAGGAAGTGGGGGTAGTGAGAGAGGGGTGTGTAGGAAGTGGGGGGGTAGTGAGAGAGGGGGGAGGGGGTGTAGGAAGAGGGGGTAGTGAGAGGGGGGTGTAGGAAGAGGGCGGTAGTAACAGAGGGGGGAGAGGGGGAGGGGGTGTAGGAAGAGGGGGGTAGTGAGAGGGGGGTGTAGGAAGAGGGGAGAGGGGGGAGAGGGGGAGGGGGGTGTAGGAAGAGGGTGGGTAGTGAGAGAGGGGGGAGAGGGGAGGAGGGTGGTGAGAGAGGGGGAGAGGGAGCGGGGGTGTTGGAAGTGGGGGGTAGTGAGAGGGGGGAGGGGCTGTAGGAAGTGGGGGTAGTGAGAGGGGGGAGGGGCTGTAGGAAGTGGGGGTAGTGAGAGAGGGGGAGAGGGGGTGTAGGAAGAGGGGGGTAGTGAGAGAGGGGGAGGGGTGTGTAGGAAGTGGGGGTTAGTGAGAGAGCGGGGAGAGGGGGTGTTGGAAGAGGGGTGTAGAAAGTGGGGGGTAGTGAGAGGGGGGAGGGGGGTGTAGGAAGAGGGGGTAGTAAGGGAGGGGGGGTAGTAAGGGGAGGGGGAGGGGGAGGGGTAGTGAGGGAGGGGAAGGGAGAAGGAGGGGGGTAGTGAGAGAGGAGTAAGAGGAGGTAGAAGGAGGGGGTAGTGAGAGAGGGGGAGGGAGAAGGAGGTTGGTAGTGAGAGAGGGGGGAGGGAAAAGGAGGGGGTAGTGATATGGGGGAGGGAGAGGGAGAAGGGGGGGAGTAGTGAGAGAGGGGGGAGGGGGAGGGAGAAGGAGGGGGGTTGAGAGAAAGAGGGTGGGTTGATCAGTATGTCTGCTATGTCCCACCATTATACTGTATGAAGTACAGTACACCCCCCATCCACAGGTTTCCTCTCAGAGTGGTCTCATCCCTGTCCATGTAGAAGGCATGCTGTCACACTCCGGTTCTTAGCTGCTTGCGGGTCCCTCCTCCCACCGTCACAGCTAGTAACACTTACCCAGTCCAGGAAGTGTAGTCCTCCTCCTCCCCCGGCTCTCTTGGTCCCTCTCTCTCCTCTCAGGACCAGGAGGAGCCTGTTGACACCATCCATCCCGCGGCTGAATCCATCCTGCCCCATCCACCCAGGAGCCTCTCATAGGTCCCCCTACTGGCCACGGTGCTCAGACACTCTGCCCAAGAGCCTGAATGGTCAGTCCGTCCCTGGGGGGCAAGCCTTGCAGCTGTCACCGAGCAACCACGGCCGGCACTGATGGCGCTCGCTCAGCATTGCCTCTCCCCCCAGGAGTTGGAAGGAGAAAGAAAGGAGTGTTGTGGAGGCATGGGAGAGAATTGAGAAAATGTGGCCCGGCGGCCAGGCAGCCCAATGCCTGGTATGCCCTATGGCCAGTCCGGGCCTGGACCCCCCTGTCTACCTCTCAGACTATTTATTATCTCCTTAGTGCCCTGCTGGGCACACCTCCCCAGGGATTGGCTGAGTGCAAATCAATATTCCAGCTGCCTCCTCCAACTCTCCCCTGCCTATGTTCGAGAAGCCACCAGAATACAGGGGAGAGCAGTCTAACTTTGCAGCCAGAGAGAATCAGAACAGACCAAGGCAATTAAGAGACATTTGATTACAGTGAGATTCAAACAGACTAAATTTACCTACCACCTAGACATCTATCTAGGAGGGGGGCTACAATACTATATAAGATTCCAGTTGTTTTAGGTGGCTGTGGTTCTCTGTTCACAGATCAGAGCACGGTTATTAGGCTAACAATAAGTTGAACTCATTGGAAATTTTGTGTATTCACCATCAAACTAGAAACCTACCAGTAATGGATTAAGTCGGTGGTCATCTATACAACATGGTTGTCTGTCTGGTTCATGGTTAGGTGGTCGACTGGGGGTTGGTCCTCATTGGTGCAGTCTTTTCCTAGGCCTCCTGCTTCCCTTTTTTATTTGTGGTTTGATCTGAATCCTCCTACTCTTCCGATAACTTCCTGCTCCTACTCAGGGTCCTCCTGCATTTCAGACACTTTGTTAAGTTGCCTGGCCGTCTTGGGTTTCTATTCTTTCTCAATTACAGGCCTGAATAGGCATGCAGTATGTGAAGTCAGAACATCCTCTCACCCACCACCACTGCCCTCCAGCCAAGCTACCCATGACACCTTCCAGCCAAGGTGGCTTAGAAGGTACAGAAGTCAAAGAATCAACATGACAACAATGCAACCAACAATTTCAAAAGTAGTTCAACAATGGCCTACATATCTTTTGTATAATGGGTTTTATTTATTTTACATAATAAAGAGTTATCCTTTTGGTTATCATTCTCTGGCCGTTCATGCACAGTGGTAACCCATAGGTGCTGATTTACTAAAACTGGAGAGTGCAAAATCTGGTGCAGCTCTGCATAGAAAGCAATCAGCTTCCAGGTTTTATTATCAAAGCTTAATTGTACAAGCTGAAGTTAGAAGCTGATTCGCTACAATGCAAAAGTGCACCAGATTCTGAGTGCTCCAGTTTTAATAAATCTCCCCCATAGATTTTTTAGGGCCATTCCACAATAGAGGAGCTAAACAGAAGGAAACCCCATAGAAATCTTTGGGGTTGGAGTTGGGTTAGGGTATGGCCAGTGGAAAGGATAATTTCATCCCTGAAGATTTCTGTGGGCCGCAGTAATCACAATTAGGTATGTGAATATGTTTGGATGGAAGATGCGGTAGCAATTGAAAGTACAATATCCTTTGGGAAACCATATGTACCGATTGCCCCTTTTTGAAATGAACATTATCTTGTGATATTGAGTGCAGCAAGTGTGTCTTGTACTCTTGTTATGTTTGCTTAGTGTGCCTAAAAGTGCTAGCCTTCATGCTGAACTGAAACTGTCATTACTATTGCTGCTGTTTTAGTTTGAAGAAAAGGCATCCCCTTCAGCCTTCTTTAATTCTTCTGCTCTTGGGCATTGTCTCTAGGAGTCACAGTAAGGTCATGGATGCCTTTCACAGTGAGTTGAAGTATTTGGAGGAAGACTGCTGGGCTTAGAGCAACAGAGTCAAAAGCTCCTTCATTCACTTTCTCTTTCTAAAGCACGTGTGTTCTGGAAAAACACTAGGGATTATCCTAAGCTCCTCTGCGGTCAGGGTGGAGCACAGCTGTGTACTGTAATTATGACAGTTCCAGTGCCTGAAAATGTAAGTAGGGCCCCTACGTACCTCTATAGGGGTGAAGTTGTCATTAGAGGTTAAAGCATAACTCACAATTGCTACGGCTGGATTTATATTAATGTGTTTTTCTTCCTGATACAGTTTCCATTGAAATCAATAAAAACACATTAACACCAATGCCAATGCATGTCTATTGTGCGTTGTTGTGGGTTTTGAATGCACTTTGTAGTGAATGACAACGCAGATCATTATAGAGGCATGTTGCTGTGCATCACGATGCATTTAAATGTGTCAAAATGCGTCAGCATGCGTCATAGCGCACATTGATGCACATCTTGACACATGCGTTGAGATGCATTTCATTGATTTTGGTGTGAATCCAGCCTTAGAGTTTAAATTGGCAGAATAAGCATGCAAAGTCTCATTTGCCGAAAAAACTTCCCTTAGCCTGAGCAATTTTTTATATTGCATACACTACATGCCTATGGTGCATGCGTAGTGCACTGTACATACCAGGCTTAGATGCTGAAAATGAAGTCTGGTGCTGGGATGATGATGTAAATTACATCATCAGTGGTTGCCCAATGGCGGAGGAGGGGGAACAATGAATCCTCAATAACAGTGAGCCCAGACTTGTTAGTCCTGAAGGAGAGTACCCTAGTAGGTAAGTTTACCATAATGTGCAAGTATGGTGCATACTTGCTTGTAATGGCGAGAGCCCACCTACACCTAGATGATGTAAAGTTACATTTTAAGGGTTAACGTTAGGGTTATAGGCCTGTGGGCACATCTTACTTTGTAAAGTGGTTCGGGTCCAAAGAGCAACCACTAGGTACCAAAAATATGGACAATGAAAAGGCATTGGTGGGGATGCAGAGCTCATTATGAATGCTGTTGTCAATACTTTCATAATAGTTTTGTTAATAAAAGCATATTCCAAGTATGCAATGTGGCACCTGCACCTTGACGTCCAATGTCACTGAACCTAGAAGACTGAGAACATCCTGTGAGTGCAGAGTGTCATGGGCCCACCCTATGAGAGGACATCAACATGGCACCTTGCATTTACTGTTTAATGGTACAGAGAGTGGGACTGGTGTCATCACACCACTTTCTGCATCACTGAAGACTGCTCAGCCCGGAGATCAGGGAAAAAAATAAGTCAGCCCGTGTGACAAGCCTGAATACATTGGAAAAGGTGCGTAAAAAAATTAAGCATAAAACTGGGCCTGGGGGCCTGGAGGTCCTGGGGGGCCTGGGGGGTGGCATTGGGAGAGTCTGCAGTTAAATTGACTATACATATATAGACTTTTTTGGTTCAGCCCGAAGGCCAAACAAAAACGATCTAACAGAATTTTTGACAATTGATCCATCAGAAACCGAGCAAAATGTGTACATTGTATGGCCAGTTTAAGGCTTTAAATAATACAAGACCTTTATCTTTAAAATCTTAATATTTTTTTACATTTTTAGAGAGATTCCTTGTGTTGAAAGGCTCTTTGCTTCTTATAAAAAACATTGACATGATCAAAGAAGTGTAAAGGGAATTAATGATAGAACTATAATCCTAATAAGATTAGAATATAATTAATATTGTGCCATATTTGTATCAGAACACTGCCATACTTTAAAGAAGAATTACAATTCAATACAAAGCTGGAACGAAATACTAATTTTTTCCTTTCATATCTGTATCCAAATGTTCTATCTGACATCATGTTCGTTTGAGTTTTTTTTTGCAGGAAATCTCCCTGTCATTTTTCAAAGGCAATTAGTAAATTCACTATAGCTTTTTTTAAATAATAAACCAAACTCGAGTAAGATCTTTCTATACATCCTAAATGCGGCAAGTGCTGCTCATAAGAGTTTTCAGCTCTGAGACCTCGCAGCGATGAAGCATGCACAGGGCAGAGACACACAAGAACAGTCCAAGCAAGTTTGTCCTGCACTTTTTTTTTAGCATGGCAGCAAAAAAACACAGGTAAATGCAGGATGCCTTTGTACAGCAACTCCACAGCATAAAACAAACAAAACATCTGCTTGTCTGAGCAACTAACCAAACTCAGGTTATTTCCTGGCAAATCGATTCCCCTAAACAGAGAGTGATAAAGATGGCCCTGAGCATCAGTCCGCTCACACATAAAATGCTCTGTGGACAGCTCAGACTAATGTCGAGATCTGGCTACCAAGTACAATGTAGATCAAGTAATGCAAGTTTTCCCAACAAAAGGTCTACAAATCCTCCGGGTTCCAGGATCCAGAAAAGAATTAAGAATTAAAGTAGAAGCTCAGTCAAAATCTAACTAAGGCTAAACCTACTCCCACCCCCATTCTAACACTATTCTGTCTACCCTGTGAAAGAAAAGATGCCAATACGTACCTATTCTGAAGTCACTCTCGTCCAGTCACATGATCAGGTGCCAACGCCAGCTTCAATATAGAGGAGGGGCAGCCTGACCTCAGAGTGACATTGACACCAGAAGACTGGACTACAATAGGGTCAAATATCACATTTTCAACTCAACACACTGTTGCCCTGGAGCCAAACTACAAAGTTTTGACTCGTTCGTATTTGATCAGTGCCAGGATATCCAAATATGTCTCTTTCTTTCCGTGGTCATGCTTTGGCAACTGCGGGGGCTTGGGCACTCTCCACCCTATTTGGTGGTCATCTCCTTTTAATTGCCACGTTTTGGACAGATGTTTTTTCAATTCCATTAACATTTATTTCGACACCGCTCGCCACGACCTGCTAATAGATCCACTGCATCAATGACAGCCTAATTTACAGTAAGCTTCTACAGCAGGTAGTAACAGCAGCCAAACAAACTATAAGCATGGAAATCCTCCTCTCTTACTCTGATAGAAACCAAGAATAGAGTGATGAAAGCCAATGATCCATGCCAAAATTGAGGCAATATTGCATGACAGAGTTGCAAAATAGACTAAAGTTTGGCAGCCATTGGTGGACTACTATCCCCCCCCAAATTATTTCTTCTATGCGACTACCCGGGGAAAGTCCCCTTCAACACCCTCTACTCTACCCTTATTCGTTTCTCCTCTCTGTTGGTTTAAAGACATTTGGACACCTTAGCGAACTGCCCACAGGTTAGGCTTAGGATGTGGATACTTTTATTCAGTAATTGTGACTCTCTACTGTAGCCTGTACGGTTATCAGCTTATCCATGACCTATTGACATTTCACCTTAGTCAACATGGGTCAGTTTGAGACAACTACCATTGATTGGTTGTTTGGAGACTTCTGATTACAAAATATGTTTTGCATATATTCTCTGTATATGTGTTGGCCTCTCGGCCACATCACTTATCGCCTTTGTAATCCATATGTCTATCTCCAATTGTACTACTCTAAAAATCAATGGATGTCCCATGCTAAGCCTAGGGGGGACGTCACCGCACAGGCATTTGCAGCTATTGTCAGTGATCTCTCTTATACACTGAAGCTGCTGCTAGAGAGATCATGTGACTGGACTGGAGCAGCTTCAGAATAGGTAAATATAAGCACCTTTTCTTTCATAGGGAAGATAGAAAAGTCTTAGAATGGGGTGGAAGCAGGTTTAGCCTTCGTTAGATTTTGACTGAACATCCACTTTAAGATTCTGAGAAAACAAAAAGTTTGTTTATCAGACACAAAAATTACTGGAGCCCCTCACTATATATATATATATATATATATATATATATATATATATATATATATATACAGTGGATATAAAAAGTCTACACACCCCTGTTAAAATTTTAGGTTTCTGTGATGTAAAAAAATGAGACAAAAATAATTCATTTCAGAATTTTTTCCAACAAACTGAAATCTTTTACGTGGAGGGAAGCAAAATTAAAAAAATAAAGTAATATGGTTGCATAAGTGTACACACCTTTACACCAATACTTTGTTGAAGCACCTTTTGATTTTATTACAGCACTCAGTTTTTGGGTATGAGTCTATCAGCATGGCACATCTTGACTTGGCAATATTTGCCCACACTTCTTTGCAAAAACATTTCAAATCTGTCAGATTGTGAGGGCTTCTCCTGTGCACAGCCCTCTTCAGATCACCCCACAGATTTTCATTTAGTTTCAGGTCTGGGCTCTAGCTGGGCCATTCCAAAACTTTAATCTTCTTCTGGTGAAGCCATGACTTTGTTGATTTAGATGTATGTTTTGACTGGTATTTGGAACTGTTTATAATTCCCTCTACCTTGACTAAGGCCCCTGTTCCAGCTGAAGAAAAACAGCCCCAAAGCATGATGCTGCCACCACCATGCTTCACTGTGGGTATGGTGTTCTTTTGGTTATGTGCAGTGTTGTTTTTGCACCAAACCTATCTTTTGGAATTATAGCCAAAAAAGTTCAACCTTGGTTTCATTAGACCATAACATATTTTCCCACAGGCTTTTGGAAGACTTCAGATGTGTTTTTGCAAAATTTAGAATATGGGAGATTGTTGTCACGTGTACCACACAGCCAGTATTAGCCAGATATTCCTGCAGCTGTATGCCTCTTGGAAGCCTCCCTGACCAGTTTTCTTCTCGTCTTTTCATCAGTTTTGGAGGGACGTCCAGTTCTTGGTAATGTCAATGTTGTGCAATTATTTCTCCACTTGATGATGACTGCTTTGGAAATTCTTTTGTACCCTTCTCCTGACATATCTTTTAACAATGAGATCCCTCCGATGCTTTGGAAGCTCTCTGCGGACCATGGCTTTTGCTGTAGGATGCGACTAAGAAAAAGTCAGGAAAGACCTACTAGAACAGCTGAACTTTATTTGGAGTTAATCAGAGGCACTCAAAATGATGGCAGGTGTATACTGACTCCTATTTAACATCAGTTTGAATGTGATTGCTTAATTCTGAACACAGCTACAACCCCAGTAATAAGAGGGTGTCCACACTTATGCAACCACATTATTTTAGTTTTGTATTTCCCCTCGATTAAAAATTTCAGTTTGTTTTAAAATTGAGTTGCACAGTTTATAGGTCATATTAAATGTGGAAATAGTTTTTTTTCATATCCACTATATATATATATATATATATATATATCTATATATCTATATATATCTATATAGATATATAGATATACAGTATCTCACAAAAGTGAGTACACCCCTCACATTTTTGTAAATATTTTATCATATCTTTTCATGTGACAACACTGAAGAAATGACACTTTGCTACAATGTAAAGTAGTGAGTGTACAGCTTGTATAACAGTGTAAATTTGCTGTCCCCTCAAAATAACTCAACACACAGCCATTAATGTCTAAACCGCTGGCAACAAAAATGAGTACACCCCTAAGTGAAAATGTCCAAATTGGGCCCAATTAGCCATTTTCCCTCCCCGGTGTCATGTGACTCGTTAGTGTTACAAGGTCTCAGGTGTGAATGGGGAGCAGGTGTGTTACATTTGGTGTTATCGCTCTCACTCTCTCATACTGGTCACTGGAAGTTTAACATGGCACCTCATGGCAAAAAACTCTCTGAGGATCTGAAAAAACGAATTGTTGCTCTACATAAAGATGGCCTAAGCTATAAGAAGATTGTCAAGACCCTGAAAATGAACTGCAGCAAGGTGGCCAGGACCATAAGGCGGTTTAACAAGACAGGTTCCACTCAGAACAGGCCTCGCCATGGTCGACCAAAGAAGTTGAGTGCGCGTGCTCAGTGTCAAATCCAGAGATTGTCTTTGGGAAATAGACGTATGAGTGCTGCCAGCATTGCTGCAGGTTGAAGGGGTGGGGTGTCAGCCTGTCAGTGCTCAGACCATACGCCGTACACTGCATCAAATTGGTCTGCATGGCTGTCATCCCAGAAGGAAGCCTCTTCCAAAGATGATGCATAAGAAAGCCCGCAAACAGTTTGCTGAAGACAAGCAGACTAAGGACATGTATTGCTGGAACCATGTCCTGTGGTCTGATGAGACCAAGATAAACTTTTTTAGTTCCGATGGTGTCAATCATGTGTGCAACCAGGTGAGGAGTACAAAGACAAGTGTGTCTAGCTTACAGTCAAGCATGGTGGTGGAAGTGTCATGGTCTGGGGCTGCATAAGTGCTGCCGGCACTGGGGAGCTACAGTTCATTGAGGGAACCATGAATGCCAACATGTACTGTGACATACTGAAGCAGAGCATGATCCCCTCCTTTCGGAGACTGGGCCGCAGGGCAGTATTCCAACATGATAACGACCCCAAACACAACTCTAAGACAACCACTGCCTTGCTAAAGAAGCTGATGATAAAGGCGATGGACTGGCCAAGCATGTCTCCAGACCTAAACCCTATTGAGCATCTGTGGGGCATCCTCAAAGGGAAGGTGGAGGAGTGCAAGGTCTCTAATATCCACCAGCTCTGTGATGTTGTCATGGAGGAGTGGAAGAGGACTCCAGTGGCAACTTGTGAAGCTCTGGTGAAGTGCATGCCCAAGAGGGTTAAGGCAGTGCTGGAAAATAATGGTGGCCACACACAATATTGACACTTTGGGCCCAATTTGGACATTTTCACTTAGGGGTGTACTCACTTTTGTTGCCAGTGGTTTAGACATTAATGATTGTGTGTTGAGTTATTTTGGGGGGACAGCTAATTTACACTGTTATACAAGCTGTACACTCACTACTTTACATTGTAGCAAAGTGTAATTTCTTCAGTGTTGTCAAATGAAAAGATATAATAAAATATTTACAAAAATGTGAGGGGTGTACTCACTTTTGTGAGATACTGTATATATATATATATATATATATATATATATATATATATATATATATATATACTCATTTTTATTTTCAGTTATCTTCAGTTTTTATTTTTTCTGGGTTAAAATTCTAAGAGGTACAACAACTTTCCAGCCTTGCTGAAGGTATAATTTAAGAAGAATTTGGCTATACAAAATTTCCAGTGAGCTAATCTAGGCATTGAAAAAACGTCTAGATATTTAGCAGGCACAGGATTCAGGTTCCTAATAATTCCAAACCAAAGACTCCACAAACCATAAAGACAGGGTTAGGTAGCCTGGTTCTACCAGCCCACCAACCAATTGGACGCTGGATATAAATAGTCTTTGTATTAGGACAAGAAGCTAAAGGAAAATAATCACAAGCAACTAAGGTTTCTCTGGTGAAATAAACTGGAATAAAACCTAACCAAATGACCATCTGATAAACTGAGAACTATATTTTAAGAAACACTTAAATGCGAAATGAGGGGTTGTGTTAAGCGATGCACTTAGAATTTATTATATGTAGTCTCCTAATAATTATCTTCAGGTTCTCATTTTAATGACTAAAAACAAACTGACTTCCTAGAAAGGAAAAAAAATGTTCCAAATTGTTGGGTAATAGCGGCTTAGGTCACATAATAACAGCTTGTAATTCTAAAATCACTTTTAAAATTCCAAAGCCATTCACAAATATACTGCATTGGCATTTGAGCCGCCATTACTATAGTGGAATATTGGCAATGAACTTTTGGCACTTAAGAATTCCAAGATAAAAGTGTGGATTCTTTCCTTCACTTAAAAAATAAATAAATGGGAATAGGTAAAAGAGTCAGCTTACTGTGTATAGAAAGGCAAACCTTTTTTTTTAGTTCTGGATAGATTTGGGAAGGGTTTGACCTTCAGTCAAATTGTCCCCACTGGGAGATTCATTCTTGTAGTTGTCCTGTTGTCACTGAAACATAAAGTGAGGGGGAAATCTAAGAACTAGAGAGAGAGAGAAGGGTAAGAATTCCAGACATCTGCTAAAGGGTAGATCAGCAATGTAGGTTTACTGGGTCTTTCTGTGGCAACTCAAAAATAAAGGATTAAGAATAAATGACCATAGACAACAAGAAAAACATAACAAATATACGGTAACCACAAAGAGCAACACTTCTAAAAATATATAAAACAAAATAATCAGGATAAAAACTAAGTGCCAAACATATAGTGTCCATCCAAATATCCCTACATCCAAGTGTATTGGAAAAGGTGCCAATCTTTTTCTCAACATTCAACATGATGATCACAGCGTGTACCTTCACCCATCAAACCGCCAGTTTTAGGGAAGTTAGTACAAGCATACAGTGGGGAAATATCACATGGTCCTAAGTATTCAGACCCTTTGCTGTGACACTCATATATTTAACTCAGGTGCTATCCATTTCTTCTGATCATCCTTGAGATGGTTCTACGCCTTTATTTGAGTCCAGCTGTGTTTGATTATACTGATTGGACTTGATTAGGAAAGCCACACACCTGTCTATATAAGACCTTACAGCTCACAGTGCATGTCAGAGCAAATGAGAATCATGAGGTCAAAGGAACTGCCTGAAGAGCTCAGAAACAGAATTGTGGCAAGGCACAGATCTTGCCAAGCTTACAAAAAAATTTCTGCTGCACTTAAGGTTCCTAAGAGCACAGTGGCCTCCATAATCCTTAAATGGAAGATGTTTGGGATGACCAGAACCCGTCCTAGAGCTGGCTGTCTGGCCAAACTGAGCTATCGGGGGAGAAGAGCCCTGGTGAGAGAGGTAAAGAAGAACCCAAATATCACTGTGGCTGAGCTCCAGAGATGCAGTCGAGAGATGGGAAAAAGTTGTAGAAAGTCAACCATCATTGCAGCCCTCCACCAGCTGGGGCTTTATGGCAGAGTGGCCCGACGGAAGCCTCTGCTCTGTGCAAGACACATGAAAGCCCACATGGAGTTTACTAAAAAACACCTGAAGGACTCCAAGATGGTGAGAAATAAGATTCTTTGGTCTGATGAGACCAAGATAGAACTTTTTGGCCTTAATTCTAAGCGGTATGTGTGGAGAAAACCAGGCACTGCTCATCACCTGTCCAATACAGTCCCAACAGTGAAGCATGGTGGTGGCAGCATCATGCTGTGGGGGTGTTTTTCAGCTGCAGGGACAGGACGACTGGTTGCAATCGAGGGAAAGATGAATGCAGCCAAGTACAAGGATATCCTGGACGAAAACCTTCTCCAGAGTGCTCAGGACCTCAGACTGGGCCGAAGGTTTACCTTCCAACAAGACAATGACCCTAAGCACACAGCTAAAATAATGAAAGGAGTGGCTTCACAATAATAAATAAATAGAAATAAATCAAACCCGGGGAGATCATCACAATTCTCATCCTACCAGCAAATTATAAAAACCTATCAGAGGTCTAACTATTTCACATTCTATCCAAACCAAAAAATAAAAATAGGTTTGGTTTAACATTCACTTTAATGTCTAAAATCCACCACGTATGATTTGCTAGAATATGTAAAGCTGTCTTTGGAACCAGGTCTGCGTATAGAGCTTTGGCCCTGCCAAATTTGAGAGAATCTCATTATCAGACAAAAGTCTAACTAACGCCAACTGTCAGCTTTCTGTGGTCTGTACCCAATAGAGCAGGTTGCAGACTTTCCTAGTAAATGTTTGTGATTTCAGGGAGTCTTTGGTAGCCTCATACATCAGCTAGATTGTACAAAAGGACGTGGTATAGGCCAAACACAACATGTAGAGTGTTTTTTGCCCACAATCATATCCTTATTCCTTCTACTTGCCTCTGTCCTTTTCAATACTATGACTATTTTCTTGCTTATGGAATATTATTTATATTTCTTAGGATTTTTTGGAGGGCCTTTATATCTTTGGTGATTTTATGAAAACCATGATCGGTTTACAGGGTACAGGTAGTTAATATTTAGACAGATTTATGTGCTGGGGATTGATTTTCTGGATTGTATAGTTACTGTGAAATAATTTTTTATGCATGCAGTTGATATGAATATTTGGGGAAATCAAGCATTTTGCAATCATGAATCCTTCTAGGGAATAGCATATGAAATTACTGGCTGAAGTATTGATCCAGGCAGTTCTAGACCGGGGTCAGGTTCAGTGGGATACTATTACCTCTTTGGATCAGTTTCGACCATGGAGCTTAGTTTGGTGTAAATCTGAGCTGATTTTATATGATTATATACCTACATGTGTCTTTTGTATGTTAGATTAATATTTTTTGGACTAAATGCATTCACAGCATTAAAGTGTTACTAAACCCACAACAATAAAATCAGTCTGTATATGCAGTAAAGCATGCTTGTTATACTCACTGTGGAACCTAAGGGGTAAATCCTCTGCAGTGTTTAAAAAGGCTGTTTGATTCTGTATGCACGTGTAGTGAAGATGTTCCCTTATATGTTTGTTAGTCTGTTTGTCTGCCTGTATTTGCCTGGTCATTGACAACGTTGTCATTAGATGGTGAACGGTGGAGGTTTATTGATTTTATACCCTGTGTAACCAATTATTGTGTATCCATACCATTATTAAACTTCTATTTTGTTATAATTAACTAGTTATTTTTTCAGCCACTATATCTCTGTGGCTCTATATGTGGTATCTTTTTCTATGTCCTTTTTTCTCGGGTGTAGTTTTTTTTCTGTACTGTACGGTTAGCCGCTGAGCCCCACAGGGTGAGTAGATGGGTGTCTGCCTTTTCTTATTGTTTAGTTTGGTTTCCATGCTTGTTTCTGTCTTTTCCAAGTGGGAAATTATCTGGTCTACATTTGAAAGTAAATAAAGGCCATACTTTGTCAATGATGTCACCAGCATCCCCACCAGTTTGTTTACATCCATGTCGGCCAGAGAATCTCCCAGATGGCAGCTTAATGGGGCCTGGTGATGTCACCGGCTGCTAGGACACTGGTGGCCTTCTAGAAGCCATGAGAACTGAGTGGGAACCTGTCACATTCCCAGGACTGTATGACCAGCTCAGATTTGGTGTTCATTACTGCCAGCTTGCTAATCTGGCAGTACATAGCAACAGATTCCTAAAATATTGCTACCAAAAACTACCTGAATCTTGTGCAGATGTGAGTAAAATTAACAAAAACGTTGCAAGGCTTTCCTGAACATGGTGCAGGCCCTTTTAAAGGGGCCATACTGCTAAAAACTGTCACAAAGTCTTTACTAAATTCCCCTATCTGTGCCATCCACTAGGGATTAGCTACCCTCGTAGACAATGCAAAGCCTGTTGACTACAAACCAAAAGTCTATATTAACCTACATGTTTATATAGGAGGTAAACAGCATCCTGTAGTGGTCATGTATTCTGCTCTTGAGTGAGAACTGTGCAAGGTGATTCAAAATGCACTGCTTATAGTTGTTGGAATATGTTAAGTAAAACTTATGCCGCGTACACACGAGCAGACTTAGCCCGGTGGACTGGATTTCGTCAGACAATTTGATCGTGTGTGGGCTCTAGCGGACTTTGTTTTCTCAAAAGTTGGACGGACTTAGATTTGAAACATGTTTCAAATCAATCCGTCGAAATCGAGTCCGGTCGAAAAGTCCGCTCGTCTGTATGCTAGTTCGACGGACAAAAAGCCACGCTAGGGCAGCTATTGGCTACTGGCTATGAACTTCCTTGTTTTAGTCCGGTCGTACGTCATCACGTACGAATTCGACGGACTTTGGTGGATTGTGTGTAGGCAAGTCCGTTCAAATCTGTCGAAAAGTCTGCCGGGCAAAGTCTGCTGTAAAGTCCGCTCGTGTGTACGCGGCATTATACGTCTAGAGTTGGATTTAACAAGTAAATTTTGTGCATATAGATGCATGACAACAAATCGAGCAAAACAGACCCACTGCTGGCTTCGATTGGTGTGTGGCAGTAAACCATAGAGAGAAAATAAACATTTTTAATGCGCATATGTGTTGTGAGTTTCATTTTCATTTGTGTAGATGTGTCCTAATATCTAGCTACAAGTCTCAACCATGAGATAATCTATGGACATTCATTTTTTTTGTTATTATTTCAGATTTTCTTGTGTTTTCTCTTCCTGTTTGTTGATGCCGAATTATATAAACTCCATATAAATATAAATTGCACCAATTCCCCAGAAATCTGTTGTTTCTAAAAATTAATGACCGATTTCACAGTGCATTAAATATCTCCAGCCACAGTTCATTAACTACTTGTAACAACCAGTCTCTAACAGTGTTGCTAAATTCAATGCTTGCTCTGAGTACTTGTAATTTTGAAGGGGGACAAAAAATAATATAATATGTAAGATTGCTCATTGACTGAAGGCAATGCACAGTGTGGCAAGTTTAAACATTGGGTAGTAAGAGTAGATTTTGATTTGCATAATACTACATGCATCCAACCCTGCTGCCAGCAGCCTGTCAAAATCTATGACAGGCTGAAATACACTGCAGATGGATGTGGCTGGATGATTTATGAGTGGTACTCATGTTTAGGGCCACAGCATCCATGAGGCCATATAGAGCAGACCAATTTTCATGGCTCATGAGGCATTTTGCTTGTGTACTGGATGCCAAGGATGGGTCCTGGAAGGCTGGTATACAGTAAGGTCCATAAATATTGGGACATTGACACAATTCAAATCTTTTTGGCTCTATACACCACCACAATGCATTTGAAATGAAACAAACAAGTTGTGCTTTAACTGCAGACTTTCAGCTTTAATTTGAGGGTATTTACATCCAAATCAGGTGAACGGTGTAGGAATCACAACAGTTTGTATATGTGCCTCACACTTTTTAAGGGACCAAAAGTAATGGGCCAGATTACCAATCATCCATCAAACTTTCACTTTTTAATACTTGGTTGCAAATCCTTTGCAGTCAATTACAGCCTGGAGTCTGGAACGCATAGACATCACCAGACGCTGGGTTTCATCCCTGGTGATGCTCTGCCAGGCCTCTACTGCAACTGTCTTCAGTTCCTGCTTGTTCGTGGGGCATTTTCCCTTCAGTTTTGTCTTCAACAAGTGAAATGCATGCTCAATTGGATTCAGGTCAAGTGATTGACTTGGCCATTGCATAACATTCCACTTCTTTCCCTTAAAAAACTCTTTGGTTGCTTACGCAGTATGCTTCAGGTCATTGTCCATCTGCACTGTGAAGTGCCGTCCAATGAGTTCTGAAGCATTTTGCTGAATATGAGCAGATAATATTGCCCAAAACACTTCAGAATTCATCCTGCTGCTTTTGTCAGCAGTCACATCATCAATAAATACAAGAGAACCAGTTCCATTGGCAGCCATACATGCCCATGCCATGACACTACCACCACCATGCTTCACTGATGAGGTGGTATGCTTTGGATCATGAGCAGTTCCTTTCCTTCTCCATACTCTTCTCTTCCCATCACTCTGGTACAAGTTGATCTTGGTCTCATCTGTCCATAGGATGTTGTTCCAGAACTGTGAAGGCTTTTTTAGGTGTTGTTTGGCAAACTCTAATCTGGCCTTCCAGTTTTTGAGGCTCACCAATGGTTTACATCTTGTGGTGAACCCTCTGTATTCACTCTGGTGAAGTCTTCTCTTGATTGTTGACTTTGACACACATACACCTACCTCCTGGAGAGTGTTCTTGATCTGGCCAACTGTTGTGAAGGGTGTTTTCTTCACCAGGGAAAGAATTCTTCGGTCATCCACCACAGTTGTTTTCTGTAGTCTTCCTGGTGTAGTCTTCTTTTGGTGTTGCTGAGCTCACTGGTGCGTTCTTTCTTTTTAAGGATGTTCCAAACAGTTGATTTGGTCACACCTAATGTTTTTTTCTATCTCTCTGATGGGTTTGTTTTGTTTTTTCAGCCTAATGATGTCTTGCTTCACTGATAGTGACAGCTCTTTGGATCTCATATTGAGAGTTGACAGCAACAGATTCCAAATGCAAATAGCACACTTGAAATGAACTCTGAACCTTTTATCTGCTCCTTGTAAATGGGATAATGAGGGAATAAGACACACCTGGCCATGGAACAACTGAGAAGCCAATTGTCCCATTACTTTTGGTCCCTTAAAAAGTGGGAGGCACATATACAAATTGTTGTAATTCCTACACTGTTCACTTGATTTGGATGTAAATACCCTAAAATTAAAGCTGAAAGTCTGCAGTTAAAGCACATTTTGTTTGTTTCATTTCAAATCCACTGTTGTGGTGTATAGAGCCAAAAAGATTAGAATTGTGTCGATGTCCCAGTATTTATGGACCTGACTGTATATCACCCCTGTTTGGGTTATGGTCCCTTTAAAATACTCAGGGATTCTCACACTTTTAGCATGAGGGGTTCCGGTATAATCCGTCACAGGGAA
Source organism: Lithobates clamitans (assembly GCA_037952925.1). Lineage (NCBI taxonomy): Eukaryota > Metazoa > Chordata > Amphibia > Anura > Ranidae > Lithobates > Lithobates clamitans. Next base: position 3,656,620 of record JBBGZY010000658.1, read on the forward strand.
GGAAAACTGACTTGCAGCTTTCCTAAGATGGTGTAGTCCTGATATGAGACCTGGAATTTAGAGTCTCTGAGAGATCTTGGGTGGGAAAGAGCCTCCAGCCTCCAAGAAAGGGCTGAAAAGGACAGGAAGCAGTTAGCAGGTGTGAGGTGTTGCGTGCAGCAGGACACTTGTGAAAAAGAGCTGTGTGCTGTTTGTTACTGAGAAGTTGCTGAGCTCTTGCAACTTTTTTGGACCCTTGATGCAGGCAAGAACTTCAAAATTCTGCATATGCTGGCGTTGAGTGTGGACTCTTTATGCTGAAGTCAAGCCGTTTCATTTACCTTTTGAGAAATAAAAGACTGTTTTACTTTTGCCAACTCTGCTGGCTCTTGATCCGAATTCCCCCCCCCCCCCCCCCTCCAAAACATCACATATTCACATGCCTTTAATAGCTGCTGCCTTCCTATCATTTTTAAAGTTAAACACCAAGCAAATATAAAAAATACAATTTTATTCAGCTCTTTACTTATTAAATAGATGGCAAATTTTACATTTACAGTTACTTTGATACAGCTTGCACCACTGTAAGTATGTATGTGCAGCTCTGGTATCCCTTTGGAAGCTGGCACTGCTACTATAGTAATCTCCACCAGCATGCAGGTCCAGTGCTAAGCAGCTGCCCTGCTGCATTGTGAACATAGACTGTTACTCACTTGATAAGGGCATATACATGTAGACAGGTGCAGTCTATATTCCCCACTGCAGGTGGCACTCGTTAACAGTGGCAGCGCAGATGGGAGAGGGAGTCAAGAGAAACTGAGTTCCTCTATGATTTCCTTGGTCACTCGGGCAGTGATCCAGTTGGATGCACTTGTCCCATGTGACCTTGGTGACCATCTTGGGTCAGGCGGAAACTAATAAAGACTCTGACCCCTGGGTTTGGCACGCTTTATGCGAGTGGACAGATTAGGAACAGGTTCACCATCTGACAGGGACAGTGGCAGCGATAGGGAAAGATTCCAGTGGAATTGGGTGAGAGCAGGGACTAAGGCAGGCCATAAACAGTGCAATTTTCTTACCATGGTTGCAGGAAAGAAATGCAGGCGATTCTCCCATCAACACAGACAGTGTTAACAGGGAAATCCCTCCTGCCGAGCAATTGTCTTCTTGTCTTCTCCTGGCGGCGGGGGGGGGGGGGGGGCTGCAGGGGTGGTTGAGGGAAGCTGTCCTGGCCAGACAGTGATTATCACTAGCGGCTATAACAGCCGCTAATCGCAAGTGAATAAGGCAAGCTGGTTGTACATAATTTGATCTATCGATCAACTTGGTACATTCAGTCTGCCCATTAACGGTTAAAATCTCGGCCGTTTCCTGCTGACCCGGCCAAGATTCGAACCATCTTAGGCCGGCCTAAGTCTACTTCTGCAGGAAGCCTCCCACTTGGGTTGGGCCAGCCAACTTGTGGCAGACACTGTCGGCATCCCTGAGTCTTTTGACCTCTGTCAACTTGCTGCACAGCTGTAAGTGACACCAAACGAGTGAGTACCCCATCAGGCCTGTTTGTGCTGTTGATCTACTGTTTCAATACAACGTTCTTTGCAAATTGGGACTCTGAGTGTTTACTGCCTTCTAACCACGCTACACCTACCCAACATACATACTTAATTACAATGGTCCAGCTTGGACCAATGTAATTATGTAAAAAGTTCAGCTTTAAGACATCCTATGTGTCCGAACTGCTAATGTGCTGGGGCTAAGGAGAAGGCACTCGCTCCCGTACCTCTAGGAGATGTTTGTTCCAACGGCTTCTTCATCCTAGAAAGCAGACTGGACAGAGCGTGGATAAATCTGAACTAACTCTTAAGGCTAATAAAGGAAAATTTTAACTTTATTTCTGGACAATGGCAATGACAGAGAGGTTAAAAGTGGAACTCCAAGCAAAACATTTTCTAATTTAAGACAGGGCAGTGAAGAGTTAGAACGAGCTAGGTGCACATCATTTTTCACAGTTTTTCTTTCATGAATTTACTTTCTTGTATCGTTTTACCTTATTTTCATTCTTTTTTCACATTTTGTAAATTTTTCTCCCTCCTTTACAGATTCCACAAGTAGCTAATAGGAAATCCTGCTGTCATCAAGTAACTAACATCCTGTTGCCTCTTCTCCCACCCCATCATTACACTATGCTGACTGACTGTAGGCTGAACTCCTATTGTATTATTGGGTCAGATGTGTTTTTTTTTCCTGGTTTCGTTCTGCTCCGTTATAATAAGCAGTATGGCTACACACAGTACAAAATTCAAAGTTTTCTATTGCCTAGGAATGTTTTTTATTGTATTTTCAATTTTGTTCTATTATGTTGTTTAGTTAGCTTTGATTGTGAATTTATCATTTGTTTTTAATAAACAAGGTAGTCATCTCTGTAACTTTCGGATGCCATGGTTTTCTTAGGAAAAATATATAAGAGATTTCAGACATCCAATACATTTCCAGAGGCCCAGGTTTAGTTCTCCACAGTACAGTCATGTCCAAAGTGCACACACAGAGCGTGGGCAATGATAAATGGATTAACAGACAGGTATTGACCCAAGAGATCTCCCTCTGGATTGGTACAAATTGGTATCCCGTTTATCTGTTTCAATATACAGATGCAGTAATTTGAAGAGAAAATGGATGCAGAATCTGCTTATTTTCCCTCCTCCTCAGCAAGAATGGCATCCAAATCGTCTATGCACAGAGTACAGACTAGCCCATTTTAATGACATGTACCTGCCTAATGAATATCAATTTTGCTTTAATATCTTAATGTGGTAATATATTTTATCAAGGCAAGCTTAAATGTTAAATGTGCAAACCGTGGGTTGATAATTTCCCCTAACTTCTTCTTTTGAGGACCCTAGGAACCCCAGAATCTAGGAAAGCCTAATATGCAAATAGTAGTTCAAAGCTGTAGCATATTCCACCTGCTTCATTCATGTGCAGAGAGAGGTATAGGTTGGACACTGCGGACTTCCATCTGAAAAGCTGTTTGCCTGGCTATCATGCTACTCCTTCACTGACCTGGAACACATAAGCAGAAAGTAAAGTCAGAACTTCTGATCTCTATACTTATTCTGGGTTAGAGAATTTTAAAGTATCAAAGCCATGGAAGTCAGGCAACTCTGAAGTCAAAAGCAGCCTCTACAATGTATATATATGTCTCAGAACAGGTTTCTTTAAAGTACTAATAGGTCATATTATATATGGGCCTACTCCTCAAATTAGAGGCACACTCCAGTCAGATGTGCAGTTGGCTACCTTATACTCTAAATCTAGACCAGAGGACTACATTCCAGGTCATCCCCTGGTGTTCCCAATTTCTAAATAGTCATTTTACAAAATTATGGTGTGGTGTGTTACTGTCAAGTTTTAAAAGGCTGCAGTCCAACCCAATCCAGCCCCTAATTTGGAATCAATGCATTATATAAAACTCACACTTTAAGGAGAGGCCTGCCTTTTATTGACCGGCCAGACCCTCATTAAAGCATCTATTGTTGCTCATATAGTAACCCATGGTTCCTCTAACCATTGGGGTCCCTGTGGGGTCCCACAATTGACATACTATTAGAAGCATTGGTGTGGAGCGCGATATGCAATGCTTGTAATTCTAAGTGCAGAACACAAGTACACAACTTTTAATTAGGCAATCTTTCCTTTCTCCTTAGGAGCACCATAGAGTTGGGACCACTTCCCCTACATATACTAAGGGGTTGATTAACTAAAGGCAAATCCACTGTGCACTACAAGTGCACTATAAGTGCACTTGGAAGTGCACTTGTAAGTACAGTCGCTGTAGATCGCTGTAGATCTGAGGGGAAGCTCTGAAATGAGGTGAATCTTTGCTAATTTTATCATCCAATCATGTGCAAGTTAAAGCGGAGTTCCACACAAAAATTTAACTTCTGCTTTTCGGAACCCTCCTCCCCTCCGGTGTCACATTTGGCACCTTTCAGGGGGGAGGGGGGTGCAGATACCTGTCTAAGACAGGTATTTGCACCCACTTCCGGCATAGACTCCCATGGGAGTCTATGCCTCTTCCTGTCCCTCCGCGCTGTCTTCTGGGAAACACACAGCTCCCAGGAGATAGCGGGGACCAGTTACGATTCGCAGCGCGACTCGCGCCTCAACGCTTCACTTCCTGATTCCCTCACCCAGGATGGCGGCGGCAGCTGCCGAGAACTGAGCGGGTTCTCGGCGTCGGCTGCCGACATCGCTGGACCCTCGGACAGGTAAGTGGCCATTTATTAAAAGTCAGCAGCTGCAGTATTTGTAGCTGCTGGCTTTTAATATATTTTTTTTTAGGCGGTTTAGGTGGACTCCCTCTTTAAAATGCTGTTTTTTATTTTCCTTGCATGTCCCCCTCAGATCTACACTGACTTTACTTCCAAGTGCACTTTCAGTGCACTTGTAGTGCAAAGTGGATTTGCCTTTAGTAAATAACCCCCTAAGTCTACAGCATTAGACTGCCATCACCAAATCACAGGACCCGCAGCTGAGGGTCAGAGGTGTTTTCCTTATTTTACCAGTCTCTTCCTAGTGTCCCTTCAAAAGCCTTGCAAAGCCAGGTACACTCCCAGATGGCAGACTCATTTCCAGGCTTCCACCATTACTCACATACAAAGATTCTGTTCAGGCCCCCAAGGCTTTGTACACCCAACTACAGGGCCTGCAGAAGAAGGTCTGGGGAGACAGTCCGACTAAAGCTATTCCTCCTATGTTCTGTACCACCTCATCTGGGAATTCAGCCCTGCACAGGGCCCCTTGGAATAGCTCAGTACAGAATTACATCTTTGCAGCTCTGTGGTGTCATGTTCCTATACCTTGGACTTCCCATACCTTGACCATGCTCCACCCACACTGACATTTACCAAATACGGGATGGAGGTTCAACTCAGATGCAACCTCATTTAAAGTCCTACACGCCCTCTGTGGGCGCCCCCTCCTTCTTGTTACGTTTACCAGGGATGGAAGCGGTGAATTATTAGCTGGCAGTTTTCCCCTTTCAGCTTTGTTTGGGGTTTGCCCTGTTAGTGTGTGCAGCACTTGGTTCACACACACACAGGTCCATTTCATACTCTATTACTCCAATCCAGAGCGGCACTATACACCACTGAGCTTTGATTACTTGTGTGACCTTTCCTGGGCCATTCACTGTTCGCACCCTGGGACTGCGATGCGCTCAGGGTGCCCTCCCCCTTCCCCTTCGCTTCCGCCCAACTCGGAGTGGAGGTGGTTGTAGGGAGTCGGGCGGATGTTCACAGCGCATCGGCACCACGCATTGCTCCCCTGTGTGACGTCCCACCGGGTGTCACGTTGTGGGCGTATACTTTCCACCTGAGCCGACATAGCTGATGGCGCGGCGTCAGTGCTGGGCAGGTCTCCACACCTCCCTGACTGTGACCACACCCCCCACATTGTCTGGCCGGCGTGACGTTGGTGGCGGTCTCACGCACATGCGGGACGCATAAGAGACGTCTCCCCAGACTCACCACTTCTTACCACACACGTGCAGATGCCATAGCTTTGACAGGCTTGTGTTTTCATACACACTAACAAGGTAATATTCTGTGATCTCTATACCAATGTGTATTCCGTTCCATATCTGTATTTCCATTACCCTGGGTTACTCCTGATGGATCTACCTATCCATTATAGATGCCCTTATACACCCACGAACCTACACTTGGTCCCACATTGGTATTGGTTACTTGCTGTCTGGGGATGATGCCTTTGCGCTCCGTCATTTGCCGGATTTCCTGCCACCTCAGTCCCGGGACGGACAGGTCCTATTGGCTCAGCTCTCGTGCATATCACAGCTCGGTAGAATTCGTAAGTACCCAGAATGGACACTTTGTCTCTTCTGTTGGTATTAAGTTAATCATCTGATTAGTCTATATTCTATTGTTTCAGATACCCTTTAGCATCCACCCCTGAGGAAGTTTTTTCACACGAAACTCGTCGGTCATCAAGGATGTAGCTATATGCGCGAATAGGATCCCGATCTGACATACCTTTTATATGACATTTTAATGTTTTACTCAGGATACTACTTGTTATGTGCTGCTCAGCTTCTATGTGTTCATATACACTATGTTGCTTTGATTTTAATCATGTATTGCTATATGTCAATATATCAACATTGTTTATGTATGCAATTTGGTTATACTATGTGCTATGTACATGCTACCTGTATATATGATATTTACTACTTAATACACATATGCAAAATTACCTGTTCAATTTCATCTTTTACCCCAACCAGTCCACCGCTTAATTTAACGTCCCAATGTCCTTTCTCTTCACCCACACTGGCCTTTATAAGGACACTAACTTCAACCATTACATCACTAGAGGAGGGACCTCTCCAAAAGGAGAGCTAGCACCTGATTATAACTTTCCCCTTATCATGCCATAATGGCAACAGAGCCAATCCAACTAGTGGCAGGCAGGCTAACTGCACCTGCCAACATGTAGGTGTCAGACGGTAACTATGTTCTGCTGTGGGCCAGAAGCCAAGATTGAGCTTTGATACCATTGCACTGCTTCCCTATTAAGTATTACACAACAGTCATTTAGAATGTCCATGCTTACTTCTATCGTTTTCCACTAGAGGCCTCTCGTAGGTGTAAGGTGTTAACCCATTTCTGCTGTAGGCCAGTAGCCAATATTGAGCTTTGATACCATGCACTACCTGCCAATAAGGGTGAACTGCAACAGTCACCTGGAACGTCCATGCTTGTTTCTACTGGTGCCACTAGAGGCAGCTCGTAGGTGTCAGGCATTAACCCATTTCTGCTCTAGGCCAGTTGCCAAGATTGAGCTTTGATACCATGCTCTACCTGCCTATAAAGTAAAATACAACAGTCACCTGGAACGTCCATGCATGTTGCTACCAGTGCCACTATTGGCAACTTGTGTCAGATGTTAACTCTTTTCTGCCATAGGCCAGAAGCCAAGATTGGCTTTGATAGTATTGCACTGCTTGCCTATAAAGTAATATACAACAGTCATTTGGAACACTCCTAACACAGTTTCACACCTAAGCTGTAATTGTTAACACTCACTTTTAAATTAAATATCTATGTGACAAGCTGTTGTTTCAGCTCTGTACTGAAAGATATGAAATGCTTGGCTGCCTTTAGAAGTCCTAAAGAGCCTCTCTCAGGCTGCATGGAGTTACTGCAAGGGTAGGTTGTATTGAAAACACAGATAAGTGTATGCAGTGTGAGATCCTGCTTAATCCTTAAGGTACAAGGCTCCACATTGATTAGTGCTGGGACTCTTTGACCTTACATGCTATCCAAATACAGCTCAGTCACTTGAGAAGCCAATCGTTTAATAAGTAAGTGGCAAAGGAGAGAGGCACACAGAAAATGCCTAAGCAGGTGTGTAATAAAATCCAAGAATATTTTCATTTTGACAGGTTTATATTTATGCTGTAATCCATGACTATCACAAGGCTTTATAGGCCATGTATTACTGTATGTTGGGGAATAACTTATCCTCTAGAGTTTCCTTCAGAAATGCATCAGGCACAGCCTTTTGCTGTCACTCAACCGTAGCTGCCCATACACGGACAAATATTTGCAAGTGATGTGACCAGCATCACTTTTCTACAGCGCAAGTAGTGGTAAACGGTTAAAAAAACAAAGATTAGAAGTGTTCAGTATTGACTGGAGATTTTTTTTTTTTTTTTTATGCAAATTCCAAAATTGGAAAATCCTTTCAAAGAGTTCAGGATCATTTCCCCTTCCTCGAAGAAAAGAGATGAGGGCTATAGCCACCTGAGTGCAAAGCATTCATAAAGAACAGGAGAAGAATCAGAAGAAGTCTTATTGACCACGTTCTTATTTAAAGCGGTGTTCCAGCCTGGGGAAAAAAAATTAAAAGTCAACAGCTACAACAAATACTGTAGCTGCTGATTTTTAATATAAGGTCACTTACCTGTCCAGGGAGCCCGTGATGTTGACACCCCAGCCGATTTTCGGATCGGCTCTTGGGTGCTACCGCCACCATTCATGGTGAAGGAAACTGGCAGTGAAGCCTTTTGGGTTCACAGCCGGTTCCCTACTGCGCTTTCTAACTGGCCCGGCGGCGGAGGAAAGAGGAGGGGGGCCGAACTTCCAAGGGGCGCCGCTGCGGTGAAGTCTCCTGGAAGTGGGGATGGTTACCTGTCAAAAATAGGTACCCGTTCCCCCCTCCCCCCTGAAAGGTGATAAATGTGGCACCGGAGGAGGGGGAGGAAGCAGATCAGCGGAGCTTCCACTTTTGGGTAAAACTCTCCTTTATGTAGATTTAAACCCAATCACTAAAATCTCTTATAAGCTTTAAAGTTATATAAAGCCCTTATTTTTTTTATTTCTGAAAAAGAAAAGGTCCACATTTATACTCAAGATGATTGGTCTTGTTCTATAAAAATGCCTCTTTCCTTCTTATCTAGCCAATCCCCAAACTATTGGATTCTACCTGCCTATTTGAAGATAGCTTCTTTAGCTAGCCAACAGCTAAGAAGACACCTGTGTGTGCATGCTCCTATTTGTGGTCTAAGTCAAGCTGTGTGTCCATAGACACACACAGCACCCAGCAAGCCCCTTCCAGTAATTTGTGTGATAGCACAGGAGCCTAACGCTCTGAGTAAGTGTTTGAGGACAGAGAAAGCATAGAAAATTACCAGAGTATTTTTTATCATAACATAGGGTATGCATTACAGTGGTTGTAAAGGTAGAAGGTTTTTTATCTTAATGCATTCTATGCATTAAGATAAAAAGCCTTCTGTGTGCAGCAGCCCCTTTCAGCCCCCCAAATACTTACCTTAGCCCCATCTTGATCCAGTGATGTTGCACAAGAGACTCAGCTGTCTGGGACTCTGCCTCCTTATTTGCTGAGACAGCAGTGGGGCGTCATTGGCTCCCGCTGCTGTCAATCAAAGTTAGTGAGCCAATGAGGAGAGAGAGGAGGCGGCCGGGCTGGGCCACAGCTCCATGTCTGAATGAACACAGGGAGCTGCGGCTCAGCTCGGGTGCCCCCATAGCAAGCTGCTTGCTGTGGGGTCACTCAACCGGAGGGGGGGACCAGGAGCACCAAAGAGGGAACCGAGTATAGGAGGATCTTGGCTGCTCTGTGCAAAACCACTGCACAGAGCAGGTAAGTATAACATGTTTGTTATTTTTAACAAAAAAAAAACGAGACTTTGTTATCACTTTTAGGTGAAAAATGTCTAGCATCATTACTTCTTTAACATGGTAATGTAATTCCATAAGTTGTTCTCAGTCTTTTTAAATATGCTTTTTTCATACAAACAAATACCTGGTGATTCTACCAAGAAGGTCTTGATCAGACACTTCCTGGTAAAGAGAGATAGATGTTGCCCAGTGGTGCTCTTGTGTTGTTACCCTGTCACATGTACTTCTAAAAAAGTCTACAAGCTGGGTAGGGGTGGGTACCATGATCCTTAATATGGATATTGGAAAGAGGGGAAGTGCCTGGAGCTGCTCTAAACATGTTCCACAGCACTAAAGTCAAGGATTATCTCAGCACCCAAGGATTGAACCAGTTAAAAGAAAATGTAACAATTTATTAGAAAATAGACATGGTTAAAAACAGTTGGTACAAAAGTACATACACTGTGCACACAATACTGTCCATGGTAATGAACACAGGTAATGGACACGTAGGCCCTAATAAAGGAAAACTGGGATGTGGATCCTGACAAAGTCCACTACATGTTTTGCGGTATCCACTGCTTTTTCAGGAGGGGTCAGTCAAAAACATCTACAAGAGTAAATATAGTTTCATAATTGAACAGTTATAAACAAATTTCAATGGTTGGTAAATTTAAGTGTAACAGACACTTGAGAAACAATGCATAATAGATTAATCTTGGAGAATCTATAAAATTATAAATAGCTTACTAGGGATGAGCTTCGTGTTCGAGTCGAACCCATGTTCGACTCGAACATCGGCTGTTCGACCGTCCGTCGAATTGCGAACGATATGGGCCGTTCGCGCCAAATTCGTGTGGCGCGTCACGGCCCATAATTCACTGCGGCATCGCAGTGCATTGCTGGCTGATGATTGGCCAAGCATGCACTATGACCCGCATGCTTGGCCAATCACAGCGCCGCCTGAACAGAGAGCCGTAATTGGCCAAAGCCAAGGAGGCTTTGGCCAATTATGGCTCAGGGGATTTAGTACACGCCCCACACTATATAAGGCCGCCTGCACGGCGGCCCTGTGTAGTGTGTGTTCCGGCGTTGAAAGAGATAGACAGAGAGACAGTGTTTGATTTGAGTTAGATAGATTAGGCAGAACAGTCAGTCAGTTAGCTGCACTTACAGTGTATTGTGTATATATATGCATCCCAGGTGTTGCATATATATATATACACTGTATTCAGTTTAGCTAGATCCGTTCCTGTTATCTTCTATCTAGACTATTTACATTCAGTGCAGTGTGTCCTGCTCACAGTGTTCAGCTAGATCCGTTCCTGCTATTTACATTCAGTACAGTGCTTCCTGCTCACAGTGTTCAGCTAGATCCGTTCCTGCTATTTACATTCAGTGCAGTGCGTGCTGCTCACAGTGTTCAGCTAGATCCGTTCCTGCTATTTACATTCAGTGCAGTGCGTGCTGCTCACAGTGTTCAGCTAGATCCGTTCCTGCTATTTACATTCAGTGCAGTGCGTCCTGCTCACAGTGTTCAGCTAGATCCGTTCCTGCTATTTACATTCAGTGCAGTGCGTCCTGCTCACAGTGTTCAGCTAGATCCGTTCCTGCTATTTACATTCAGTGCAGTGCGTGCTGCTCACAGTGTTCAGCTAGATCCGTTCCTGCTATTTACATTCAGTGCAGTGCGTCCTGCTCACAGTGTTCAGCTAGATCCGTTCCTGTTATCTTCCTACTGACAGGCAGGCTTGTCTGGTTACAGTATATAAAGCTACCTGAAGAAAATTACAGGTGTTCTTTTTGATCCTATTAGTACCACGGTCAGGCAGCTAGACTATTTACATTTAGTACAGTGTGTCCTGCTCACAGTGTTCAGCTAGATCCGTTCCTGTTATTTACATTCAGTGCAGTGTGTCCTGCTCACAGTGTTCAGCTAGATCCGTTCCTGCTATTTACATTCAGTACAGTGCGTGCTGCTCACAGTGTTCAGCTAGATCCGTTCCTGCTATATACATTTAGTGCAGTACGTCCTGCTCACAGTGTTCAGCTAGATCCGTTCCTGTTATCTTCCTACTGACAGGCAGGCTTGTCTGGTTACAGTATATAAAGCTACCTGAAGAAAATTACAGGTGTTCTTTTTGATCCTATTAGTACCACGGTCAGGCAGCTAGACTATTTACATTTAGTACAGTGTGTCCTGCTCACAGTGTTCAGCTAGATCCGTTCCTGTTATTTACATTCAGTGCAGTGCGTCCTGCTCACAGTGTTCAGCTAGATCCGTTCCTGCTATTTACATTCAGTGCAGTGCGTCCTGCTCACAGTGTTCAGCTAGATCCGTTCCTGCTATTTACATTCAGTGCAGTGCGTGCTGCTCACAGTGTTCAGCTAGATCCGTTCCTGCTATTTACATTCAGTGCAGTGCGTCCTGCTCACAGTGTTCAGCTAGATCCGTTCCTGTTATCTTTCTACTGACAGGCAGGCTTGTCTGGTTACAGTATATAAAGCTACCTAAAGAAAATTACAGGTGTTCTTTTTGATCCTATTAGTACCACGGTCAGGCAGCTAGACTATTTACATTTAGTACAGTGTGTCCTGCTCACAGTGTTCAGCTAGATCCGTTCCTGTTATTTACATTCAGTGCAGTGTGTCCTGCTCACAGTGTTCAGCTAGATCCGTTCCTGCTATTTACATTCAGTACAGTGCGTCCTGCTCACAGTGTTCAGCTAGATCCGTTCCTGCTATTTACATTCAGTGCAGTGCGTGCTGCTCACAGTGTTCAGCTAGATCCGTTCCTGCTATATACATTTAGTGCAGTACGTCCTGCTCACAGTGTTCAGCTAGATCCGTTCCTGTTATCTTCCTACTGACAGGCAGGCTTGTCTGGTTACAGTATATAAAGCTACCTGAAGAAAATTACAGGTGTTCTATCCCAGCTTAGTGCAGCTACAGGCCATTAGTATGTCTGGAAGGCCAAGAAGGAGAGGCAGACAGTCACAAGCCAATAAGAGAGGGCAAGCAGGCTCTGTGTCTAGTGCTGGTCGTGGAGACGGTGCATCCTCATCAGCACGTGGCCATGGGACACGCTTGGCCTTTTTTTCGGCAGCTGGCCGTGTTGAGCCGCAACATGCGGAAGACTTGGTCGAGTGGATGACCAAGCCGTCCTCATCCTCCTCATCCTCTCTCACCCATGCCCAGGGTGCTTTGTCTGGCAAAGCAGCGGCCTCTTCCCTCAGCTCAATGTCATCAGTGACTCCTTCCCTAGCCCCACCATGTCCTCCTGAGGATTCCCTCGAACTGTTTGACCACAGTGTTGGGTACATGCTCCAGGAGGATGCCCAGCGTTTGGAAGGCTCTGATGATGATACTGAGCTCAATGAAGGCAGTAACATGAGCACGGACAGAGGGGGTGCCCAAGAAGGACAGCAATCTGGCAGTCATGCTCCCCCTGCTGCAGCATACTGCCAGGTTTGCTCCAGTGATGAGGAGGGAGGGGATGATGAGGTCACTGACTCAACGTGGGTGCCTGATAGGAGAGAGGAGGAGGAGGAGGAGGAGGAGGAGGAGGAGGTGGCACATCACCAACTAGGCAGGATGCCCTCCAGGGGCCAGCCTAAGGGCAGCACATTGACTGCATCACACCCCAAAGCTCCACATGTGCAGGGCGCTGCAGTCTCTGCGCGTTATTCAAAAAGTTCTTTGGTGTGGGCCTTTTTTGAGACGAGTGCATCAGATCGCACCGCTGCTATTTGCAATATATGTCTCAAGCGTATCTCGCGTGGCCAAAACATCTCCCGCTTGGGTACCACATGCTTGACCAGACATATGTTGACCTGCCATGCAGTTCGTTGGCAAGCGTATCTAAAAGACCCACACCAAAGAACAAAGACGATCTCTCCTTGCTCCTCATCAGCTGAGATTTCCAACCCCACTAGACCTTCAGTCCTCTCTGCGACCTGCAGTGAGAGGAATGAAGGTGTAGAATTAGGTGTGTCACAGCCAAGTACTTATGGGCAATCTGCTTTTGGTACACCGACGTCAGATTGTACCAGGCAAATTTCCCTGCCCCAGCTGCTGCACCGCCGAAAGAAGTTTGCTCCCAGCCATCCACATGCCCAGCGGTTGAATGCTAGCTTGGCAAAATTGCTAGCACTTCAACTGCTGCCTTTTCAGTTGGTAGACTCTGCCCCCTTCCGTGAGTTTGTGGAATGTGCGGTTCCTCAGTGGCAGGTACCCAAACGCCACTTTTTCTCACGGAAGGCGATTCCGGCTCTCTACCGGCATGTGGAAGGCAATGTCCATGCCTCGCTGGACAGGGCGGTCAGCGGTAAGGTGCATATTACCGCTGACTCATGGTCCAGCAGGCATGGACAGGGACGTTACTTAAGTTTCACGGCGCATTGGGTGACTCTGCTGGCAGCTGGGAAGGATGCAGGACAAGGTGCAGTAGTGTTGGAGGTTGTTCCGCCACCACGCCTCCAAAATGCTGATTGTGACACACCTCTCTCCTCCACCCCCTCCTCTTCTTCTTCCTCCATGGCCTCTTCCTCGGAACCAGCGGTGCTCCGTAGGCGTTCAAGGGGCTACGCAAGTACGCAGGCCAAAAGATGCCATGCGGTGCTTGAGCTGGTGTGCTTGGGGGACAGGAGCCACACTGGGGCAGAGGTTCTGTCAGCTCTGCAGGGGCAGGTTCAGAGGTGGTTGACGCCACGCCAACTTAAGGCAGGAATGGTGGTTTGCGACAATGGCACCAACCTCCTCTCTGCCCTCCGACAGGGACAACTGACCCATGTGCCCTGTTTGGCTCACGTCCTTAACTTGGTGGTGCAGCGGTTCTTGGGCAGGTACCCGGGCTTACAGGATGTCCTGAGGCAGGCCAGGAAAGTCTGTGTGCATTTCCGCCGGTCATATAATGCCAGTGCTCGGCTGACGGACCTCCAAAAGGAGTTTAACCTGCCCAAGAACCGCCTAATCTGTGACATGCCCACCAGGTGGAACTCGACGTTGGCCATGCTGCAGCGGCTGCACACGCAGCAGAGGGCCATCAATGAGTACCTGTGCGACTATGGCACCAGGACAGGGTCAGGGGACCTTGGTTTTTTTTCCCCACGCCAGTGGGCCATGATCAGGGATGCATGCACTGTCCTGTCACCATTCGAGGAGGCCACGAGGATGGTGAGCACTGACAGTGCATGCATCAGTGACACTGTCCCCCTTGTCCACCTGTTGGAGCACACGCTGCGTGGGATAATGGACAGGGCACTTGAGGCAGAACAGAGGCAGGAAGAGGAGGACTTCCTTAGCTCTCAAGGCCCCCTTTATCCAGACAGTGTTCCTGCGTGCCCGCCGATCACACAGGAAGAGGACGAGGAGGAGGAGGAGGAGGAGGAGGAAGATTGTGTCAGTATGGAGGTGGAGCCTGGCACTCAGCATCAGCAGTCTTTAAGGGATCAGTCCCAAGGAACACATGGACTTGTACGTGGCTGGGAGGAGGTGGCTGCGGACGTTGTTGTCCTTAGTGACCCAGAGGACTCCGGACCGAATGCCTCAGCAAACCTACGCTGCATGGCCTCCCTGATCCTGCAAAGCCTGCGTAAGGATCCTCGTATTCGTGGTATCAAGGAGAAGGACCAATACTGGCTGGCAACCCTCCTTGATCCACGTTACAAGGGTAAGGTTGCGGACCTTATCTTGCCATCGCAGAGGGAGCAGAGGATGAAACATCTTCGGGAGGCCTTGCAGAAAGGTCTGTGCAACGCGTTCCCAGAGACTGGGAGGTTACAAACTCCTGTTTCTGGACAACGTGTTGCTGAGGCTTCGGTCAGTCAAAGAAGGAGCGGTGGAGAAGGTGGCCGTCTGACCGATGCGTTCAGACAATTTTTTGGTCCGCAGCCCCAAGGTATGATCGGTTCCAGCAACCATCGCCAGCGTCTGTTTTACATGGTGCAGGAATACCTAGGGGCAAGATCAGACTTGGACACCTTTCCCACCGAAAATCCTCTGGGTTACTGGGTCTTGAGGATGGATCACTGGCCAGAGCTTGCACAGTATGCAATTGAGCTACTGGCCTGTCCTGCATCCAGCGTTCTTTCGGAACGCACATTCAGTGCTGCTGGAGGCGTGGTAACCGATCACAGGGTGCGTCTGTCCACCGACTCGGTCGATCGGCTGACCTTCATAAAAATGAATCAGTCTTGGATCACCACCAGCTACCAAGCACCTGATGCAGATGTAACCGAATAATTTTTTTTGAAATCTCAGATCCCTTCAAAGACTGCCTATGCTGATGCTGAGTGACTATCCCTGAGTAATTATCCTCTTCCTCCTCAATCATCACGCTGATAGCTTGTAAGAACATTTTTGGTTCTGGGCGCCACCACCAGTGCCTAAGGCACAATTTTTCAGCCCCTGTTTAACAGGGGCGTGTAATTACAATTTTTGATGTAATACTTTGCAGCAGGGCTCGTTCCTGCATTCCAACTAGAGTGTCTGTGAGGGGTTGCAGTGTTGTGGCACCAGCACCAGTGCCTAAGACCCAATTTTTCTGCCCCTGTCTAACAGGGGCGTGTAATTACAATTTTTGATGCAATACTTTGCAGCAGGGCTTGTTCCTGCATTCCAACTAGAGTGTCTGTGAGGGGTTGCAGTGTTGTGGCACCAGCACCAGTGCCTAAGACCCAATTTTTCAGCCCCTGTCTAACAGGGGCGTGTAATTACAATTTTTGATGCAATACTTTGCAGCAGGGCTTGTTCCTGCGTTTCAACTAGAGTGTCTGTGAGGGGTTGCAGTGTTGTGGCACCAGCACCAGTGCCTAAGACCCAATTTTTCAGCCCCTGTCTAACAGGGGCGTGTAATTACAATTTTTGATGCAATACTTTGCAGCTGGGCTTGTTCCTGCGTTTCAACTAGAGTGTCTGTGAGGGGTTGCAGTGTTGTGGCACCAGCACCAGTGCCTAAGGCCTAATTTTTCAGCTCCTGTTCAACAGGGGCATGTAATTACAATTCTTGATCTAATATTTCACAGCAGGGCCCTGTGAGGGCTTACAGTGTTTTGGCCACAGCAACACCTAAGGCCCAAATTTCTGCTGAGTATATAGGGCAGGACCCTACTTTCAAACATCTAACTTACAAACGACTCCTACTTGCAAACGGAAGGAGACAACAGGAAGTGAGATGAAATCTACCCCTAAGGAAGGGAAATTCTCTCCTGTAAGAGTTAATATGGGAAAACAATTTTTCCTTTCCACTGATGCTTTCCAATCCTTGTTCCACAAAAAAACCCAAATTTTCAAAAAACATTTTTCATTGGGACAAAAAAGTGAGGTGAAATCTTCTGAAGAGGAGGAAAGACGCAAAACAAATGTCACAGGGGTGATAACCCTTCCCTATGTTTTCCAAAAAGCTTAGAAAAGATTTTTTGGCTGGAGCTAAACACATTAAAAATGTTCAAAATTACAAACAGATTCTACTTAACAACAAACCTACAGTCCCTGTCTTGTTTGCACCGCCTGTATACTGCTGTTCAGAGTATATAGGGACCTTTCCTTATTTTAATTTGGGTGCGGGGTTCCCCTTAATATCCATACAAGACCCAAAGGGCCTGGTAATGGACTGGGGGGTACCCATGCCGTTTGTCTCACTGATTTTCATCCATATTGCCATGACCCGACATGACATTAAACCCGCAAGCAGTTTTAAATGAGATTTTTTCCTTTAAAAATGACATTTGGTGCAGGGACTGTTCTAAACATGGGAAACACGCGTCACTTTACAGGCATACTATAGACACCCCCCAGGTACGATATTTAAAGGAATATTTCACTTTTTTTTTTTTACTTTAAGCATCATTAAAATCACTGCTCCCGAAAAAACGGCCGTTTTTAAAAGTTTTTTTTGCATTGATACATGTCCCCTGGGGTAGGACCCGGGTCCCCAAACCCTTTTTAGGACAATACCATGCAAATTAGCCTTTAAAATGAGCACTTTTGATTTCGAACGTTCGAGTCCCATAGACGTCAATGGGGTTCTAACGTTCGTGCGAACTTGCGGTCCGTTCGCGGGTTCTGGTGCGAACCGAACCGGGGGGGGTGTTCGGCTCATCCCTATAGCTTACCAATGATGGCCCTGGAGGCGCCACGCAGTACCAAGAGAGGCACCCAATGAGGGGTAGTCCGTCCCCCCCCCCCCCCCCGGGGCAGACATGGGAGACACTATGAGTACAGAAACCATAGTTGAAAAATAGTAGAATGACAATGGGTCCGTGTTAATAGCTATGGACACTACAACAGATAGGGAAATACAAAAAGGAAGGAAAGAAGAGGGGATAAAAGAGAGAGAAGGGAAAAGGGACAAAGAAAAGAAGAGAAAGGAAGGTGGGGGAGGGGAAAAGGTGACGAGAAATGAAGGGGGGGAGAGGAGGGGAGTAGAAAGGAAAGGAGGAGGAGAGAAAGGGGAGGGAAGGAGGGAAGAGAGAGGACAGAAAAGAAAGGGAAGGGACAAAGGGAAAAAGGGGGAAGGAAAGGGAAGGGTAGAGGGGAGGGGGGGAATTGGGGAGAGGGGGAGAGGGGGGAAGTGGAAGTAGGGACTACCCCTCATCGGGTGCCTCTCTTGGTACTGCGGGATGCCCCCAGAGCTGTCAATATTTATAATTTTATAGATTCTCCAAGATTAATCTATTATGCATTGTTTCTCAATTGTCAGTTACTCTTAAATTTACCAACCCTTGAAATTTGTTTATAAGTGTTCTATTATGAAACTATATTTACTCTTGTATATGTTTTTGACTGACCCCTCCTGAAGAAGCGGTGGATACCGCAAAACATGTAGAGGACTTCGTCAGGATCCACATCCCAGTTTTCCTTTATTAGGGCCTATGTGTCCATTAACTGTTTTCATGACTGTGCACAGTATTATGTGCACAGTGTATGTACTTTTGTACCAACTGTTTTTAACCATGTCTATTTTCTAATAAATTGTAAAATTTTCTTTTAACTGGTTCAATCATTGTCACTTAAGTGGGGTACACACTATAAATAAATTGGGCGAACGATCGTCCGATTTTCCTTGTTGTTTCACAGCAAGTCGAAACCAAGGAAGGAAATAATGTACAAAAATTCTCATATGACAAAGGTTTTTTTTTTTTGTTTATTGTTTCTGATCATGCACAGTCTTTATATGATTTTTCCCATATGAAAATTCTATGAAAACGGTATACATTAAACGAAAATTGTGTGTTCTGTTCCCGTATGTAAAAAATTTTGGAGTTTGTGCCTTTGGAAATTTTCATTCGGAAGGTTGGAATCGGCTGTCAAAAGTTGTGTACACACTATCAGAAAATCGTAAGATCGTTCCTCGGACATAAATGTTCACCTGATTTTCTTATAGTGTGTAGGAGCCAGTCCAGAGCAATGATGTGCAGCTGACACTGGAAAGAGTGCATGTAGACAGGAAGTGGCTAAAATAGGATAAAGAAGACCAGGAGTAGTGAGATGAAAAAAGGATGAATAAAGGGTGAAACAGTATTTTATGGGAACAAATGGCAATTGATTATATTACACAGTGTGTGGGCGGGACCTACCTGTACATGGGGGTGCCTTTTGCACGTTAATCAATGCCTGGGACTAGGCGGGGTCGCGTTTATGTGAAAGTCAACATTATGGCACTACCAGTGGTGGCTGATGCTCCAAATTTTTGGGGGGCACAATCAAACTGAAAAATACTGGAAAAAAACATCAAGTGTTAGTGTGGCCATCAAATGCAGCCACTGTGCCATCAAATGCAGCCACTGTGCCATCAAATGCAGCCACTGTGCCATTAATTGCAGCCAATGTGCCCATCAAATGCAGCCGCTGTGCCCATCAAATGTAGCCACTGTGCCCCATTAAATGCAGCCACTGTGCCCATCAAATGCAGCCACTGTGCCCATCAAATGAAGCCACAGTTCCTATCATATGCAGCCACTGTGCCCCATCAAATGCTACCACTGTGCCCATCAAATGCAGCCACTGTGCCCCATCATATGCAGCCACTGTGCCCCATCAAATGCAGCCTAACTGTGACCCCCACCCGCTCGATGTCTGACCGGCACTTACCCCATCTTGGTGGCGGGCCAGGTGACGAGCTGTTGGACGGGCAGCAGGTCAGGCGGAGGCTCCTGTGTCCTCCATGCTTCCCGTGCATCTCTCCTTCCCTTCTGCTAGGTGTCCAATAGGATCGCCTGTGCCTTAAGCCAACCAGGTGGTCGGTATTTGACCCGTGCATCCTAATTGGTGGAGAGGTGGTTCAGTGTTGGAAAAGCAAATATTCATCTGCTTTTCTAACACACCTGGGTAGGCTCCGAGCGCAATGCTCTAAACTCTGAGTCCACCTTTTTTCAAGCCTTTTAGAGCTTATGGCTATAATCGGGTGCTTCAAAAAAACACCTCCTTGCTGTAATTATGGCACCCGGCGTCCGAAAAGGGGCCAGATGCCTGAATAGGGGATGGCCACAGCGGCCATGGATATGTAGCACCCTGGAATTTAGGCAGGGTTGCTCCTCACAAATTGACTTGCCAGGAATAGTTATCCTGGTTGATTGTTAGAGATCTATTGATTTCTCCCTAAGTTTGGCCTTGTTGCACTTTTCTCCTCTACCACTAGGTGGCCGGGTACTTGGTGGTGCTGGATATGAGAAGGGCAACGCAAGGTCAGGTTATGAATGTATGGGGTTTTCTTGCATCCTTTGGCCTGCTGGAAGAGCCTAAATATTCGGGTGGATTCAGGTGATCTATGTTCTGTGCTACCTGGACAGCTATCTGGGTGGTGTTTTGTATTGCCTGGACTGCTAGGTTGGAGATTGGGCCTATCCCGGGCACATTCAGCTGCTAGGCTGTCTGAGGGCCTATCCAGAAGTAGGAGAGCAGCATCTGACACTCTTTGTTTACAAGTAAATATCAGTATTTTTTGCTAGAAAATGACTTAGAACCCCGTAACATTATATACTTTTTTTTAGCAGATGCCCTAGAGAATAAAATGGCGGTTGTTGCAATTTTATATGTCACTCAGTTTTTGCGCAGCGATTTTTCAAACACAATTAAAAAAAAAAAAAACGCTTTAATGAATTAAAAGAAAACAAAGCACAATATATCCCAATTCTTTTTGTAAAATATGAAAGATGATGTTATGCTGAGTAAATAGATACCAAACATATAATGCATTAAAATTGAGCACACTTGTGGAATGGCGCCATACTATGGTACTTAAATATCTCCATGCTGATGCTTTAAAAATCTCTAGAGATTACCAGTTTAGAACTACAGAGGAGATCTAGTCCTAGAATTATTGCTTTCGCTGTGATGTTTGCGGTGATACCTCACCTGTGTGGTGCAAACACTGTTTACCTATATGGGCGTGACCTACGCATGCGTTCCCCTGTGCGTACGAGGGATAGGGGCGCATTGAAAAACTATTTTATTTCATAATTTATTTTATTAAATTTTTTCTTATTTTTGCAATGTCCCTTTAAAAAAAGTTTTTTAACACTATTATTGCTATCGCTAGAAATGTAAACTACCCTTGCGATAACAATACAGCATGACAAATCTCTCCTCCATCTGTAAAAGCAAAAGATAAAAAAAAAGACCTTGTTTACATTGGGCCGGAACCAGAAGTGACGTCATGATGCCACTCTGGTCCTCCTAGGCCATAAAGATGAGCCGAGGACATCTTTCCTTCACTCATCTCTGTGACCAGCCACCAGAAGCGCCGGATTGGTTACCGGAGCTGCCGGTCAGCCAGGTAAGCCTGGGAACCTCAGGAAAGCGTCAGGAGGTGGGGCAACCTCTCCCACCACTTCTAAAAGTAATCCAGCGGCAAATTCACTGCTTATATCATTTTTATCAGAAAGACCAGCGTTTGATGGAAAAATTTATACTGGGGTATGGCATCTAGCTGCAGCCATAACTCCGGTATTAAACGTCAAAATCATTACATATTTTCCCAGTTAGGTGGTTGGCAAGTGGTTAAATTCCAGTTTTAGTATTCCTATAGATTAGTGTAGCAACATATAAAAGAGGGAGAATTATGCAGCATGCTATGTCCACATAAATGTGCAAATGTACACAACTGAGACCATTGTTTTTATTACATGCTGGGTGCATACTGAGTGGTGGGGAAATTTAGTCACATGTGAGAGGGGGAGTTACTGTTTTGACTCAATTACCAGTGTGTGTAGATGTACACTTGAGCTATTGAACTCAGTAAACAACAGACTTTTTTTACAGTAGGCAGTAAAGAGGAACTGGTAAACACTGTTAAAATGAACCTAAAGGCTTTTCAGGCTCTATTGTGGAATCCATGGGGTTAAAAAAAAGGAGCCTAAAATTTAACCTGCTGTCTGGCAAGGACAATACAAAATATTATTATATACAATTTTGTATTTTATTGACATTTTTTTATTACTTTTCAGCCTGGTCATAAGAAATAAAGAAAAAATGTACAAAAACCACAATACTTTCATTTTCCTGATACTCCGTCTAGTCTTTTAGCATAGAGTAGCTTCACTGAAAATTAACTTTGGCCTTTTTTTTAGATTAAGGTGTACTTGCAACAATTTGGACTGTTTAAAAGTTTCAATCAGAAGATTAAATGGATACACTCCATAATCTTTAGTTTGCTGAAAACTATATAATATATAGATCTATAGATATATAGATCTATATATCTATATATACACACAGTAGATATATATATATATATATATATATATATATACACGTGCCTGTGTGGGTTTTCTCTGGGTACTCCGGTTTCCTCCCACACTCCAAAGACATGCTGGTAGGTTAATTGGATCCTGTCTAAATTGTCCCTAGTATGTATGAATGCGAGTTAGGGACCTTAGATTGTAAGCTCCTTGAGGGTGGGACTGATATGAATGTACAATGTATATGTAAAGCGCTGCGTAAATTGATGGCGCTATATAAGTAACTTAAATAAAATACGGTAAATAAAAATAAATATATGCATCCACAGTATCTCACAAAAGTGAGTACACCCCTCACATTTTTGTAAATATTTTATTATATCTTTTCATTTGACAACACTGAAGAGATGACACTTTGCTACAATGTAAAGTTGTGAGTGTACAGCTTGTATAATAGTGTAAATTTGCTGTGCCCTCAAAATAACTCAACACACAGCCATTAATGTCTAAACCTCTGGCAACAAAAGTGAGTACACCCCTAAGTGAAAATGTCCAAATTGGCCCCAAAGTGTCAATATTTTGTGTGGCCACCATTATTTTCCAGCACTGCCTTAACCCTCTTGGGCATGGAATTCACCAGAGCTTCACAGGTTGCCACTGGAGTCCTCTTCCACTCCTCCATGATGAGATCACGGAGCTGGTGGATGTTAGAGACCTTGCGCTCCTCCACCTTCCGTTTGAGGATGTCCCACAGATGCTCAATAGGGTTTAAGTCTGGAGACATGCTTGGCCAGTCCATCACCTTTACCCTCAGCTTCTGTAGCAAGGCAGTGGTCGTCTTGGAGGTGTATTTGGGGTTGGACCATGTGGACCATGCTCTGCTTCAGTATGTCACAGTACATGTTGGTATTCATGGTTCCCTCAATGAACTGTAGCTCCCCAGTGCCAGCATCACTCATGCAGCCCCAGACCATGACACTCCCACCACCATGCTTAACTGTAGGCAAGGCACACTTGTCTTTGTACTCCTCACCTGGTTGCCGCCACACATGATTAACACCATCTGAACCAAATAAGTTTATCTTGGTTTTATCAGACCACAGGACATGGTTCCAGTAATCCATGTCCTTAGTCTGCTTGTCTTCAACAAATTGTTTGCAGGCTTTCTTGTGCATCATCTTTAGAAGAGGCTTCCTTCTGGGACAACAGCCACGCAGATCAATTTGATGCAGTGTGCAGTGTATGGTCTGAGCACTGACAGGCTGACCCCCCAACCCCTTCAACCTCTGCAGCAATGCTGGCAGCACTCATACATCTATTTCCCAAAGACAACCTCTGGATATGACGCTGAGCACGTGCACTCAACTTCTTTGGTGGACCATGGCAAGGTCTGATCTGAGTGGAACCTGTCCTGTTAAACTGCTGTATGGTCTTGGCCACCATGCTGAAGCTCAGTTTCAGGGTCTTGGCAATCTTCTTATAGCCTAGGCCATCTTTATTTAGAGCAACAATTTTTTTTTCAGATCTTCAGAGAGTTCTTTGCCAAAAGGTGCCATGTTGAACTTCCAGTGACCATTATGAGAGAGTGAGAGCGATAACACCAAATTTAACACACCTGCTCCCCATTCACACCTGAGACCTTGTAACACTAACGAGTCATATGACACCAGGGAGGGAAAATGGCTAATTGGGCCCAATTTGGACATTTTCACTTAGGGGTGTACTCACTTTTGTTTCCAGCGGTTTAGACATTAATGGCTGTGTGTTGAGTTATTTTGAGGGGACAGCAAATTTACACTGTTATACAAGCTGTACTTATACAAGCTGTACTGTTAAGTTACTTATATAGCGCCGTCAATTTACGCAGCACTTTACATATACATTGTACGTTATTGTTTACAAAAATGTGAGGGGTGTTCTCACTTTTGTGAGATAATATATATATATATATATATATATATATATTAGGATTGCATCGGTATTAAACATTTGCACAAGTATCGGTGCTGGTGCAAATGCTCTGATATCTGAAACCGATAACTCCGCTGTCTGCGGGATTCCCCTACTGACAGCTGAAGGGTAGAAGAAAAAAAAGGCTGTGGATAGAAAAAACAGTTTAAAAAGGAGGGAGTACAGTTTACAGTCACAGTCAAAGGTATACACACATTACCCAACATTGACAAATGAAAGAACTGTAGTCACATATAGCTACACATAATCACGTCCAAAAATTTCAACATGTTTCACCAAAGTGGCTTCATCAGGAAAAGGACAAAGATGTTTGATTAATAAATAAACAAACACATGATATGTTCAACCTTAGATGTGTGAAAAGACAAAAACAAAAAATTATCAAAAATTATTAATATATCACACAAAATTAGCACAGATATATAACTTGCACAATCATGACTTCACCATACCCAGAGCAAAAACCTACCAAGAGGGAAAAAAAAAACCCACATCCCCATAGATCCCTTCACCTCCACATCCCACACCTCCCAACCACCACAGACACCCCAACCACGTAAACTCCATAACTCAAAAATGAGTTCCGGAAAGAACGGAGCTGCAAAAGGTGACCGGGGGGCCCACAGGGGCTTGCTGACAGACCAGTCCAGAAAAATGCCAGATCACCCGTAGGGAGGGATGTGTATTTTGTAGTTGATAAGCCAGTCATCTAGAGATATAGCCATATCTGCAATGTATATCATAGATTGTGAAAACAATACATATGTTGAGGATGAGGGGAGCATGGGTCCATAACACAACCTTGTCAATGGACTGTACTCACCATTATCCAATAAAATGAGATTAACTATATTGAGAGCTCATGCGGATGGAGAAGCACAGAGAGGAACGTTGATATACATCAATTGAAGACCCGAAACCGACACACCCATCAAACAAATTCTGAAATTGTGTATATATAGATATATATATATAAATACTATACATTAATAATTGTAAGATATATCTTTAGAACTTCAGAGACATTTGCTCACCTCAGAATGTCTCACCACTGTGTAAGGGGCTACACCCTGCCCCAATCCTCACAACTAGGAGAGAACATAAAGGTAGAAGGATACCAAAAGGGGCAGGCAGCCAGAGCTCCACAAGGAGCACAAGGATGGCCAGTGGCGATCTATACCAAAAGACAGCAGTGAAAGCAATACTGAATTACTGATTGAATACAAAACAGGAACACTATCTGTCCTATTTGCAGTTAAGGAAATACCTGATGCCGCCGTTCCTTATTAAATATCCCTCCCCATGGCGCCAAATTGCAGCGTGTGATGTCACGCCGCACCGACGCCAAGCAGACGCGAAAGGGGAGGTCCAAGCGCTATGGACTGAAGACCTGAGACCTCCAGTGAACAGACGAACAGCACTGCAACACACAGTGGAGACAGTACCGGACTAACAGGGTAGAATGGTGGTCTAAACAGATGGTATATGGTGAACTGATCACCACATGACCGGAACACCATAGGGAAATAAGGTACCTCAAGGCGGACGTGCAGCGAGGCAGCACCGCCCATAGGGGCAAATTGGTGGTGCTACTGCACACCCTTGGGCGTCCATACGGGGATCTTTTGACAGAGGACCAGATAGACAGCAAATGGGAAAAAAAAAGTGTACAAATATATTACCCAACTAAAGAGCTGCAGTGAGCATGAATGTGGTCATGACTGTGCATCACAATATTTAAATTTCCATGACCTACATATTGACATTTATATAGAGATTGAAAAAACACATAGAATATTACATATATCTAACCATACATTTCTTTCCTTATATTAAGCATTATATAACAGGCAACGTCAAACGGGACAACCCGTCAAGCACAGATCAAATTATGACATACACCTGAAGTCGCATGATGCTAAGAATAGAAGAGTGTCCATAAATGAAAGGATAGATGGAAAATATGGCCAGATCAATGGCCAACACCCCCAAACAGATACCAGCACTCTTGGTCGCCAAGTCAAAAAAAGCCAAAAATGAGCACATCAGAAAAAAAAGATATTATTCACAGAAAGGGCTTATAGCTTATTCCCTCATTAAGGCCTGGGAACCGAGTGGCCTGTAAAGAGTAGATCCCTCTTGTCACCAACTGAAGGAGCTTGTTATCAATGTCCCCCCCGCGTTCATGTTTGGGAAGATGTTCAAGGCTAAAGAAGCCAATGGATTTGAGGTCAAATTTGTGGCATAACCCCACATGACGGCTTATTGGTGTTTCCATCTTGTGTTTGGAAATCAGGGATACATGATCCCCGATTCTGCAGAATAGTGGGCGCTTTGTCTTCCCCACATAGAACGCTCCACAGCAGCATTTCATAAGATATACCGAGCCAACTGATTGGCAATTAGTTCTATATTTGGGGGTCCAGATGTTATTATTGGGAAGAACAATACTTTTTCCCTTTAAAATAAAGGGGCAAAAATTGCACTTGCCACATGGATAAGTGCCCGGTGATTTGGTTTTAAAGGTAGCCAAATCATTATGATGACTACTTACCAAGGTGTCTCTTAATGATCAAAATCATTTAAAGGTAATTTCCGGATGAGGTTTAATAAATTTGAAAATCTTTTGGTCAGCTGCCAATAGATACCAAAATTTATTGTAGATATGTCATACTTTGGCATGTTGTCGATTGTATTTGGTAATATGTTGATGAGGATACTTTATCGCATCTGGGCTTATACAGTAACAAATGTCTATACTGGTTTTTCACTCTGTTGAAGGCTTTTTTCAAGCATGTTCTACTATAGCCCCTAGCTAAAAGGCGTTCACGCAACAAGTTTGCCTCATTTTGGAAATCTGTACCCTGTGTGCAATTACGTTTCAATCTTAAAAATTGACTATAAGGGATACTTTTGATCAATTTTTCTGGATGTGAGCTGCTAGCGTGCAGCAAGCTGTTTCCTGCTGAGGGTTTTCGATATAGAGTAGAACAAAGCGTTCCTGTTTCGTTAATGAAAATTTCTACATCCAAGAAGGTAATCCTTGATTGGTCGAATGTATATGTGAACTTTAAATTGTATGTGTTCACTTGTAAGCCATCCAGGAAATTTAGTAGATTTTCTTTTGATCCTGCCCACACCATAAAAACATCATCTATGTATCGATGCCATGATACAATCTGTCCAATGTCCTCCGATTTAGACTCATCAGGAAAAAGATCTTGTCCCCCCCCCCCAGGTACAGGTTCGTGTAGGAGGGGGCACACTTCGCCCCCATAGCCACGCCCTGTACCTGGAGGTAGTGGGAGCCCTTGAATACAAAGATATTGTGTGTTAATATGAAAATTAATATTTCAATAACAAACTCGTTATACTTCCACGAATCAAGATCACGCTCGTTCAAAAATTCCTGCACAACTTCCCCACCTCTGGCATGTGGTATAGAGTTGTACAAGGCCTCTATGTTGATCGCGACCAACCAAGATCCTAGGGGCAACTGCAGCCCATCCAATATTTTCAATAGTTCGATAGTGTCCTTAACAAATGAAAATAACCATTTTACATGGGGGTATAGATATTCATCGACTAATTGACTAGCCTTCTCAGTTAAAGATCCACAGCCCGAAATTATTGGTCGACCTGGAGGATTGTGTAGGTTTTTGTGCACCTTAGGTAATGCGTAAAACGTTGGAGTGATGAAGTTGGTAGAGTCTAGGAATTTAAATGTGTTGGAATCTATAATGCCTCTATAATGTGCTTTAGCGAGAATATCTTTATAAAGCCTCATATAGTAATTAACATGAGATCTCGGAACTGGTCTGTACCAATTGGTGTTGAGAATAATATCAAAGCACATTTGCTCATATTGTTCTATATCCATTATGACAAGGTTTCCACCTTTGTCAGATGGCTTTACTACAATATTCTTGTTGGATCTTAAATTTCGCAATGCCTTTTTCAAATGTTTGGGAAAATTGGACGGAGGTCCAGTTTGCCAATTGGTAGATTCAATCTCGTTGGTGATCTGGATCACAAAGGCCCATATATTAGAGTTCCCCTGCAATATAGGGAATGACTTCGATTTGTGTTTATATGACTTCGGTGTACCAAAAGTGACACCTGCGGGGAGTGCCAGCGAAGGATAAGGAGGGCGAAATGCCCGATCCTGGGATTGAGCAATGGTTGTTCCAGATGGATTGAAGGTCCAACCATCCTCCTCCGAATTGCTCTCGTCCCACAGGTCCATTATATCCTGCAGAGCTCGTAAATTCTCAAAGGTTACACCTTCCATGTTGGAGTTTTGTGAACCTGAATCTTGGACATTATTTGGGTCTTTATCGTGTAAAACTTTATACATAAGACGTCAGGCAAAAAGGTGCAAATCTTTGATCAGCTCTTTGATCAGATCAGATCTTTGAGCTGATCAAAGATTTGCACCTTTTTAGGTGTATGTCATACTTTGATCTGTGCTTGACGGGTTGTCCCGTTTGACGTTGCTTGTTATAAAATTCTTAATATAAGGAAAGAAATGTATGGTTAGCTTTATGTAATATTCTATGTGTTTTTTCAATCTCTTACTATATAAATGTCAATATGTAGGTTATAGAAATTTAAATATTGTGATGCACAGTCATGACCACATTCACGCTCACTGCAGCTCTTTAGTTGGGTAATATATTTGTACACTTTTTTTCCCCATTTGCTGTCTATCTGGTCCTCTGCCAAAAGATCCCTGTATGGACGTCCAAGGGTGTACAGTAGCGCCAGCAATTTGCCCCTATGGGCGGTGCTGTCCCGCTGCATGCCCGCCTTGAGGTACCTTGTTTCCCTATGGCGTTCCGGTCATGCGGTGATCAGTTCACCATATACTATGACCACCATTCTACCCTGTTGGTCCGGTACTGTCTCCACTGTGTGTTGCAGTGCTGTTTGTCTGTTCACTGGAGGTCTCAGGTACTCCCGACTTGTGGTATCCAGTTTCCGGTCTTCAGTCCATAGCGCTTGGACCTCCCCTTTCGTGTCCGCTTGGCGCCGGTGCGGCGTGACGGCACGCGCTGCAATTTTTGCGCCATGGGGATATTTAAACCCCACATGTTTGAAGCCTGTTTAGGCAATTTGGGAGCTCATGCTGAATACGGACGGCGGCATCAGGTATTTCCTTAACTGCAAATAGAACAGATAGTGTTCCTGTTTTGTATTCAATCAGTAATTAAGTATTGCTTTCACTGCTGTTTTTTGGTATAGATCGCCACTGGGCATCCTTGTGCTCCTTGTGGAGCTTTGGCTGCCTACTTTTGGTATCCTTCTACCTTTATGTTCTCTCCTAGCTATGGGGATTGGGGCAGGGTGTAGCCCCTTACACAGTGGTGAGACATTCTGAGGTGAGCAAATGTCTCTGAAGTTCTAAAGATATATCTTACAATTCTTAATGTAAAGTATTTATATGTACCTATATATACACAATTTCAGAATTTGTTTGACGGGTGTGTCGGTTTCGGTTCTTCAATTGATGTATATCAACGTTCCTCTCTGTGCTTCTCCATCCGCATGAGCTCTCAATATAGTTAATCTCATTTTATTGGATAATGGTGAGTACAGTCCATTGACAAGGTTGTGTTATGGACCTATGCTCCCCCCATCCTCAACATACATATTGTTTTCACAATCTATGATATACATTGCAGATACGGCTATATCAATAGATGACTGACTTATCAACTACAAAATACACATCCCTTCCTACGGGTGATCTGGCATTTTTCTGGACTGGTCTGGCAGCAAGCCCCTGTGGGCCCCCTGGTCACCTTTAGCAGCTGCGTTCTTTCCGGAACTCATTTTTGAGTTATGGAGTTTACGTGGTTGGGGTGTCTGTGGTGGTTGGGAGGTGTGGATGTGGAGGTGAAGAGATCTATGGGGATGTGGGTTTTTTTTTTCCCCTCTTGGTAGGTTTTTGCTCTGGGTATGGTGGAGTCATGATTGTGCAAGTTATATATCTGTGCTAATTTTGTGTGATATATTAATAATTTTTGATAATTTTTTGTTTTTGTCTTTTTCACACATCTAAGGTTGAACATATCATGTGCTTGTTTATTTAATAATCAAACATCTTTGTCCTTTTCCTGATGAAGCCACTTTGGTGAAACATGTTGAAATTTTTGGACGTGATTATGTGTAGCTATATGTGACTACAGTTCTTTCATTTGTCACTGTTGGGTAATGTGTGTATGCCTTTGACTGTGACTGTAAACTGTACTCCCTCCTTTTTTAAATGTTTTTTTCTAATAAATATTTGTATAGTTTTATCTAATTGTGTTCTCATTCATATGATATACTCTTAAAGTCCCATATTCTACATATCTTTGTTCTATGAAATATTAAGAAACCTGTAAAAAAAATTGCAAAATAAGAATATTTGTGCAAATTTGCAAAATGCATATAAGGTTGTGAACATAAAAGTCCAAAGTGATGAAAAAAGTCTTCAGCTTCTTCCAAATTGAAGACTTCTCCAAATAGTGCACAAGTTGAAAGTGCTGGTGTTCTCCTCCACCTCAATATCCTAGCCGCTCACCTTAAAATCTTACCCCTGTTTTACCAGCAGGTCAGATGAAGCAGATCCCCTCTGGGGGTAATCAATGAATCGGCCGAGCGTGGAACTCCTAATCCCTCCGTTTCACCCTCTCTCTCTTTACTGACTTCACCAGTCTCAGACCTCCTTCATGTGACTCCGGTACAACATAGTATAAAAAACACCACATTTAGTGCTCTGTTTGCCAAAGGTATATTTGTCCAAGTAGAAACAACATACAGTATACTCACAAAAAAAGCACTGCAGTGCAGGCTAAGGATGCAATGAACAATGAGTCACCACTGCGGCTCCTCCCCCTACACGCGTTACGTCAAATGGGCGTGACTTCATCAATAAGGGGCGGAGACAGGATGTCTCACCGCTGTTTATATACACTAGCATCCCCTCGTAATGTGCAGCGACTCCTTCCTTTCTATCCAGCTCCTTCTACAGAGCCGGCTGCGTTAAACACAACCACATGTCTCACACAGGAACAGGAAGTGGCAAAATTGCACTAATACTAACGGGGACACTCGGTAAATACACCAAATCTTCCCAAATTTGGCTAAATAAAAATTAGCTGGTGACTCCATCACACAGGTACCCTCTGCATATATATAGCAAACAGTAAATAGCACATCAAATTACTCAAATACATAAAACAATATTTAAAATTTTAAAAACTTTTTTTTTTTTTTCAAACAGAAAAATTGCATATTGCAAGTTACTAATGAAGCAATTCAGGTTGAAGTCAACATTGAAACCCCTCGGCCAGAGAACCTTGGTCTCATAAATCCAGAAGGGTTCCCTTTTACTGAATTGTCTGATGTAGTGACCACCCTTCCAATGTTTTTCCACCTGTTCAATACTCCAAAATTTAAGCAAACTGGGATCCTTATTATGCACCAATTTAAAGTGTTTAGAAACACTATGGGTAGTTCTCTCTTTTATAATATTGGTAATGTGCTGTCCTACTTGGATTTGCATGGTCCTAGAGGTGCGACCTATATATTGTAACCCGTACCCACATTCCAGCATATAAATCACGCCAATAGGGGAGCAGGTTACAAAATCTTTATTAACATATTTTTTCCCAGTACTCGTAGATGTAAATTCTTTCCTCTTTTTGGTATTACTCCTGGCAAGAAGACAGGCCCTACATCTGCTGCACGCAAAAAAAACTGTAAACACTCCAAAAAAGAAACCCTTCTGTTTCTTAGGGGGGTCTATTACTCCTGGTTAGGGATGAGCCGAACACCCCCCTGTTCGGTTTGCACCAGAACATGCGAACAGGAAAAAAATTAGTTCGAACGCGTGAACACCGTTAAAGTCTATGGGACTTGAACATGAATAATCAAAAGTGCTAATTTTAAAGGCTTATATGCAAGTTATTGTTATAAAAAGTGTTTGGGGACCTGGGTCCTGCCCCAGGGGACATGGATCAACGCAAAAAAAGTTTAAAAAACTGATTTTTTTTGGGAGCAGTGATTTTAATAATGCTTAAAGTGAAACAATAAAAGTGTAATATTCCTTTAAATTTCGTACCTGAGGGGTGTCTATAGTATGCCTGTAAAGGGGCGCATGTTTCCCGTGTTTAGAACAGTCTGACAGCAAAATGACATTTCAAAGGAAAAAGAGTCATTTAAAACTACTCGCGGCTATTAATGAATTGTCGGTCCGACAATACACATAAAAGTTCATTGATAAAAACGGCATGGGATTTCCCCACAGGGAAACCCCAAAACAAAATTTAAAAAAAAAATGGCGTGGGGTCCCCCTAAATTCCATACCAGGCCCTTCAGGTCTGGTATGTATTTTAAGGGGAACCCCGCACCAAAATTCTTTAAAAAAATAGTGTGGGGGTCCCCCTCAAAATCCATACCAGACCCTTCAGGTCTGGTATGGATTTTAAGGGGAACCCCATGCCAAAATTAAGAAAAAAATGGCGTGGGCTCCCCCCAAAAATCTATACCAGTCCCTTATCCGAGCACGCAACCTGGCAGGCTGTAGGAAAATAGGGGAGGACAAGAGAACACCCCCCCTCCTGAACCGTACCAGGCCACATGCCCTCAACATTGAGAGGGCACTTTGGGGTCCCCCCCAAAGCACCTTGTCCCCATGTTGATGGGGACAAGGGCCTCATCCCCACAACCCTTGCCCCGTGGTTGTGGGGGTCTGCGGGCGGGGGGCTTATCAGAATCTGGAAGCCCCCTTTAACAAGGGGACCCCCAGATCCCGGCTCCCCCTGTGTGAAATGGTAAGGGGGTACAAAAGTACCTCTACCATTTCACAAAAAAAGTGTCAAAAATTTTAAAAACGACAAGAGACAGTTTTTGACAATTCCTTTATTTAAAGTGTTCTTATTTCCATCTTCTTTCTTCTATCTTCTTTCTTCTATCTTCCTTCGCTTTCTTCCTCCATCTTCTTCTTCCTCTGGTTTTTCCTCCGATCCTCTGCTTCTTGCTCCAGTGTTCTCGTCCGGCATCTTCCTCCGCGGCGTCTTCTTCCCTTCTTCGTTCCCGGGCCACTCCGCATCCATGATGGGAGGCTCCCGCTGTGTGACGCTTCTCGTCTTCTGACACCTCTTAAATAACGGAGGGCGGGGCCACCCAGTGACCCCGCCCCCTCTGACGCACGGGGACTTGACGGGGACTTCCCTATGGGTTTTCCCGTGATGTCAGAGGGGGGCGGGGTCACCCGTTACATAGTACCCCTACCCATTCACCAAAAAAGTGTACAAAAAATAAAAACAGGAGACAAGTTTTTGACAAATCCTTTATTAAAAAAAAACAAAAAACAGTGTCCCTCGATGTAAATCTATCGTAAATCATGCCGCCCGACGTACCTCCGCCCACCGAATGCCTCCTTCACGCTTTGACAGTTCTTAAATGGATAAGGACAGGGCCACCTGGCAACGTCACCTGGTGGCCCCACCCCCTTGTGATGTAATCAGCTCAGCATGCACATGATGCTATAAGGGGGGGCGGGGTGTTTTTTTTGTTTTTGTTTTATTCTGCGGGTCTGTGTTATTGACAATGAATTTACATCAAGGGACACTTTTTTTGTCAAAGGATTTTTAAAAACTGTTTTTATTTTTTTGTAAATTTTTTTGGTGAATGGGTAGCCCCCCGCCTCAAAGCACCCCCCCACGTGGCCTGGTATGGTTCAGGAGGGGGGGCACTCGCTCTCTCCCCCTTCTTTCTTGACCTGCCTGGCTGTATGCCCGGATAAGGGTCTGGTATTTCAGTAACCATTAGAAAATTCAAATCCAGCGCCCCCTGGGTTTTAACCACTTGCCCATCGTCTTGCGCCGATATACATTGGCAAAGTGGCACGGGTGCGCAAAACAACGTACCCGTACGCCGATGCGTCATTAGCTGCTAGCGGGCGCGTGCCCGCAAATGTCTGCCGGTGGCCCGCGATCGTGACACAAAGAGGCAGAATGGGGAGATGCCTATGTAAACAAGGCATTTTCCTGTTCTGCCTAGCAACATGACAGGTATCTACTGCTCCCAGTGATCGGGAGCAGTGATCTCTGTCATGTTCTAGTGAGCCCATCCCCCCTACAGTTAGAACACGCCCAGGGAACACACTTAACCCCTTGATCACCCCCTAGTGTTCAACCCCTTCTCTGCCAGTGACATTTACACAGTAATCAGTGCATTTTTTATAGCACTGGTCGCTGTATAAATGCCAATGATCCCAAAATAGTGTCAAAAGTGTCCGATCTCTGTCTGCCGCAATGTCGCAGTCATGATAAAAATCACAGATCGCCGCCATTACTAATATAGAAAAAAATTAAACTAAAAATGCCATAAATCTATCCCCTATTTTTGACGCGATAACTTTTGCACAAAGCTATCAATATACGCTTATTGCAAAAATATGTAGAAGAATACATATTGGCCTAAACTGAGGAAGGAAAAAAAAAAAAGTTAAAAATATAGCTTTCCTTTCAAAATGTTCGCTTTTTGTTTTGTTTATAGTGCAAAAAATAAAAATCGCAGAGGTGATTAAATACCACTAAAAGAAAGCTTTGTGGGAAAAAAATTTGTTTGGCTAATTTTGTTAGTGTACAACATCGCACGACCGCGCAATTGTCAGTTAAAGCGACGCAGTGCCGTATCGCAATAAAGGGCCTGGTCAGAAAGGGGGTAAATCCTTTCCGGAGCTGAAGTGGCTAATGTTTATGGTCTGTTTCCCTGTTGCAAATGTTCCCTTACTTCCTGTCTGGTAAAAGGTTGTCCCCAGTACAGAAAGTGAGTTCCTGACAGAGGTTCTAACCTTTCCACATTCAATCCAAAGCTAACCTACAAAAAATTGGGTATAGATACACTTTAAGGTCATAGGAAATGCTAATATCACCCTGGTTTAAAATGTTCATTCCCCATTGCTCACACACATTTTGCATACTGTTGGAAAGCATAAATACCTGTTTAAGGCCCCTTAATCTGGGGCGAATTGGGTTTTGCTCAGTAGGGGATTTGTTCGCTGATCCCCTGCTGAACTGAGCGGATCGATCGGATGACAGGTCTGTGTCGGACACTGCCGCTCTGCTCTATGTAGCCTGATGTAAACAGACCGGCAGTCCGTTTACATCCAACTGCCCTCATATCCGATCCAGCCAGACAGAGGGAAACAGATGCCCTTCCATTTTTTTTACTTTTGCCGGATTGTATTGGACCCAGAGGTAACCGGGTGTAAACAGACACAAATCCGTTTACATTTGACTGCCCATAGAGGAGAATTGAGGGTCCAATCTAGTCCGGCTGAAAAACAGACAGCCGGACCTGATTGGACCTCTCGTGTGAAAAGGGCCTTACTCTTCTTTTGGAGAGATCACGTGCTCTTTGAGCAGCTGTTGCAGCTGGTGGAAGAGAGAAAGGCAACAATAGGGGAGCTGGCTTCTTCGAATTCACAGGCTCATGATGTCACAGACCCGGTGACATCACAGGTCTGAATTCAGCCCTGTTGTCGAGCTGTTCGTTGACACAAAGCTATGAGATTACATGACCACATGAAGAGTAAAGCAAGCCATAGATGATGCAATTTGCTTTCCTTTCCCCCCCCCAAAAAAAACGCTTGAAACCCCCACCAACACAATCAGTGTTAATTAGGGAGTAGACATGTGCACAACAAAAAATTTTGTTGCGTTTCGTTACGTTTCCGTTGATTCGCAGCGATTCGTAATTTCGTAAGACGCGAGTTTTCATACTCAGACTTTCGTAACAAATACATTTTCGTTGATACGAAATGATTCCTAATTCTGTCTAATTTTCTTTGATTCGAAATTCTTAATTTTGTTAAATAATAATTTTCATTTATTCGGTACACTACTCGTAATTTAGTAATTGTTACTTTTGTGAGATTGCCTTTTTCGTTGATTCGTACTTTCGTAGGTAATAAAGAATAATAATCCTATGCTTACTTTTCTAATAAGTCCTGTACTTACTCCAGTCTACTCCCTCAGTCACCAGACCTGACTCAGTCTCCTCCTCAACTGAATCTAAAAAGATTCAGGAATGCAGTGTGACTCAGACACAAAAGGGATAAGGTGATTGGCTAAAGATATTAAGTAAGATACATCACTCACTAATGCACTCCCCATTCGAAAGAACGATTTGAGAACACGAAATTACGAACATACATATTAAGATAAACTTACACTGTCCATTCAAAAGAACGATTGGAGAACACGAACAAACAAAATTACGAACAGATAAAGAAATGAAATTACGAACAGGCAAATGAAAATATGAACCTAGGAAATTACGAACAGACAAAGGATTGAAAATACGAAATGTAAAATAATTCGTTATAGATCATTTTCTTTCTCTTACTGTTTCGGAGTGTCGTATTTTCGTAAGTTCGTCTGTTTGTAAATTCGTATTTTCGCATGTTCGTTATTTTGCTTATTTGTAATTTCGTCATTTTTGTATTTTGGTTCTTTCAGCTATTCGGATGTTCGAATTGATCCAAATGTACGAATACTAACAAATTCGTACGAAAATCCATTAGTTTTGAACCGAATCGCACATCTCTATTAAGGAGTCCCTTACACAGTGCTATTGTGTCCTGCCAACGGGGAGCCTTCCCTACTGGCAGAACACTGTGATTACTGTTAGCGGCTATAGCCGCCGGCAGTAATCACATACAAAAAGTCAGACAGGCTGATTCTACTGAAGTCGATTGATGGATCGATTTCAGTACAACCAGCCTGCCCATGGACGGATCAATTCATTCCATCTATGGCCGACTTGAAAGAAAAGGAAATTACACACAGATATTTTACAAACAGTATGCAGTATGTTTATTAGCAGTAGGAAGGTGATGTTTATAACTTGGATTATATAAGCTTTTCCTTCTGCTTTAATGGTTTTCTTGGTACAGAAAATCCTTACATTTATTTATATTACAACCTTTTTTACAAACCTTCATGCACACTACAAATCTGCAGTGCCGTGTCTTATGTTTTATGGGTAGCCCTAGGATTCTCATCCTTGAGGTTTTGGCAGGTCCTTTCCATTTCCAATGCACTTGTTTTCCATACGTCACCTTGCAATTTACGTATAGTGGCCCTTTAATAATTTATAGTAAATCATTCCAGAAGTGAATGGAATATTTTGCTTATCTTTCCTTTAGAACACCTCTGGGGTAACAGGCTGCATTGTCTGACCCCAGTTTAGTTCACATTTATTACATGCCAAGCCTCCACCACCCTGGTATGATTAATGGCACCGACACATTATTTCTCATGGGTCCCAAGTGTCTATTTAAATTCTTGATTGGAACTGAAACATTTGATGATAATTTACATCACATGCAGTTAGTCACAATGAAATGTTGTTTTGTAAGAGGAATAACTGACCTGTAAATAGTCGAATGTACAAAATATTCATTAGCATAATATCCTAGGAGTATAACGAGCTGTTAATTTGAATTATATTTTTTAACACTTGTATGTGTGATACAGAGCACGACATGTAGTATGAAATCCACAGATTTCACATCTGGTAAAACACTGCACAATATGATCATTTTATGGCAATGACAAAAATAAATACAATTTTGATTTACCATTTTTATGCTTTCGTTGCTGGGTAAATAAAGCATGGTTACAGAAAATACACATGATTATTATGCAAATGACACAGTCTCCTACAAGCCTACTTACCTTCCTTTTGTTCCTCCAACTGCTCTGTTTCCCCTGTTGGAGCCGTCATAACACAAACACTCCTTCAATGTGACCTCTTCTTAGTATATAGTGCTCTGAGTCAGCCAATCACCAGATTCGAGTGCTGTCAAGTGATGAAGATGACCCTGTGTAAGCTCCAACACCATCTGACACAGAGCTTACACAGACTTGTACTCCAACAAAGAAATGGAGTGGCGAGGAAACATGGTTATAGACGTGTGCACTACCGAAAAATGTGTTTATTTTCGTTTTCATTTCTTTCATTTTTTTTTTTTTTTTATTTATTGAATCATTTGTTATGATCGGCATGTGTTACTTTGTATTATTCGTAACTTCGGATGCATACGTATTCGTTCCATTCCATCCTTTTAGATGCGGCATTCGTTACTTCGAATAATTCATCATTTCGGATGCATTCGTATTCGCTACGTTCTATTCGT
Organism: Lithobates clamitans; assembly: GCA_037952925.1. Classification (NCBI taxonomy): domain Eukaryota; kingdom Metazoa; phylum Chordata; class Amphibia; order Anura; family Ranidae; genus Lithobates; species Lithobates clamitans. Next base: position 3,694,650 of record JBBGZY010000658.1, read on the forward strand.
TTAGATGCGGCTTTCGTTATTTCGGATAATTCGTAATTTAGTAACAGTTACTTTAGTCAAATTTGAAAGGAGATTCCAATACCTATAATTTAATAGTTTATAATAATAAATAATAATAATATTAATAATAATAATAATAACTAATAATAGTTAATAATTTTATTATAATAGAACATATGAAAAACAAAATTATTTGAATACAATTGATTCGTTAAACTTGTAAATTGAATAGATTTTCATTCTTTTGGATTTCCGGTCTTTCTGCAAATTGGTTTTCTTATGTCAAAAGAGTCTTTTATTTATTCGGATGCTTCCGAATGAACGAATATGCCGAATTTCAACCGAAAACAAATTCGTAACTAAATGAATTGCACATGTCTACATGATGAAGGTGCATAAAAGTGGGTCAAGGGGAGGACTTTCATTGTATATCTTACATATATATCAGTACTTAAAGTGGTGTTCCAGCCGAAATTATACTTTTTAAATAAAAATACCCCTATAATACACAAGCTTAATGTATTCTAGTAAAGTTTGTCTGTAAACTAAGGTTTGTTTTGTTAGTTTATAGCAGTAGTTTGTTATTTTATAAACTTACAGCAGGCCGTGGCCATCTTAAGAGTGGGCATCTGAAGCCAGACTGTATTTCTTCCTGGATTTCATCCTTGCAGATCTCGCACATGCTCAGTGCAGCACAAGCAATGTAATAGGTTTCAGGTCAGGTTTCCATAGCAACGGCAGTGTCAGAGGAAGTTGCCGCCCCTTCCCAGAAGGCATTGCAAACAGGAAATGATGCGATGGGCCGTGGCCAGTGAGGAGGAAGTGAAAAATGAATACAGCAGATATACAGTAAGTGCTGAGAAAAAAAATAAAAATATATCCAATTTGTTTACAGTTCACAGTTTAGTGAGGGATGCTGAAGAGTTGTAAAAGTGGGTGGAACTCCACTTTAATAAAACATCAGTACTGAATTATAAACTACATTATTATTATTATAGCTAGCTTGATTAACCCAACTTGCCCCCTATCACCCTATTCCTGCAGAGCTAGCATTAGACACTGACCAGAGAGGGGGGGGGGGCTTTATATCTTAAAGTAATTATAAACAATCACCTTGTAAAATAACCCATTCAATTTAAAATAGAAAATGAAAGGCAAAACATTTTTGTATAGATATTAAAAAAAAAACATTATAAATACCTTTTTCCCTTTTTTGGGATCACATTGCCTCTGTTCTCAGCTGCATAAGAGCTAGTGGGAGGAGAAGCGGCAGCACACTGAGCTTCCCAGTGAATGGCTGTGCAGCGGGGGAGTCAGGACAAGTCTGATCATTGCAGGAAAGCATACTGAGTTCGCCGCATAGCTAAAGAACTGACCATGGTGTTCTCTCCTGCTTAGTGTGGTCAGTTTTTAATAGGAAAGCAGAGGGACTGGCAGGAACACCGGGGATTTCACATAAAGGAAGCAATACAAAGAGAACAGGATATTTTCTCATACAAATATAAGGTACAGCAGGCAGTGGTGTATTTTGGTTTTGTGCTGTCCTAGGCAAGACTAAAATCAGGCGTCCCCCTTTTAAAATTCGTCCCACCCCAGCTGCGGTATTCCGTTCTTGTCTCAGGGTCTGATGAGAAAGCTGCAGTCATTCACAGCTTCCTCATTAGACCTTGAGACATGATTCGTCCAAGTGCCAAATATGTGATCAATGGGGCAAAGGATGGGGTCAGAAGGGTATAGGACTGGGGTCATTAGGGCAGAGGATGGGGTCAGGGAGGCATAGGATTGGGTCACCGGGGCATAGAATGGGGTCAGTAGGGCAAAGCATGTGGTCAGTAGGGCAGAGGATGGGGTCAGCAGGGCATAGGATGGGGTCAGCGGGGCATAGGATGGGATCAGCGGGGCAATAGATGGGGTCAGTGGGGCATAGGATGGGATCAGCAGGGCATAGGATGGGATCAGTGGGGCAAAATATGGGGTCAGCGGGGCATAGGATGGCATCAGCGGGGCATAGGGTGGGGTCAGCTGGGCATAGGACAGGGTCAGCAGACCTCTCTCTCTCACTCCTGTACATTATACACACTCTTCTCTCTATATATCTCTGCAGTTATCACTTCTCTCATGCCTCACCTCCATGAGTCATGCCACACCTCCCCCTCCCGTCACTGCGCCGCTCTAACCTCTATGTCACGGCTCCCCTCACCACCCTGCCTTTTCCGGAAACCCACTTGCTCATTGGACCTTGCCCCTGTGCCCCTCCTTATCCGATTGGCCCGCGCCACTGCCTGTCAGCCGTCTTTGCCGAACCGCTGGCCCCTCCCTGACTGTATTAACAGAGGAAGAAAAAAAACAATCATTGGGGCCACTATCTAGGCTTGGGGGGGGCTTGGTGGTGGCTGAAAGAGGCAGAGAGGAGATGAGAGGAGACGGCGGATGCTGCTACTCCAAGAGGCGGCCGACTGGAGACACTGAGCCACCTCCTCCGTTACCCTGCCCGGTGTGTGCGACTTCTTCCATTGGGGCCTCCCGCATGCTGCTTCTCCTCACCTTGTCGTCAGACCCTGACTGTTTAGGAGGAGAGGAGGCTCTTTAATTAGGTAAATTAGGAGGCCTAATTAAAGAGCCTCCTCTGCCCTTCTGCCTGGGGGGGTGCTGCCCCCCTGAAAAGTGCCACCCAAAGCATACGCCTTGTTTGCCTCGCAGTAGATACACTCCTGACAGCAGGCATATATTAGGAATATGAAGTGTTGAGGTAACAAATGCTTTAAAGAGGAAGTAAACACTTTACCACCGACGCCGCCCCCGCCCCAGTGTAAAAGGGCCCTTAGTCTCAGCATGCCTCCTGTACATGTGTGAGAGTTACATCACCAAAAGCTGGCCACTCAAGATGGGTGAAGATATTAAACCTGCAAGAAGACCAGGTGAAGAAGAGAGCGCAAGTAAGGGAGCTCTCAGGGGAGTATAGAGGACTTTAGTTCTGCTTTAAAGTGGTTCTAAAGGCAGAAGGTATTTACCTTACTGCATTTTATGCAGTAAGGTAAAGAACCTTCTGGATGCAGCCTATACTTACCTGAGCCCAATTTCGATCCAGTGATGAGCATAAGAGCATCAGCTCTCCTGGGTCTCGCTCTCCTCATTAACTCACACAGCAACGGGAGCCATTGGCCCCTGCTGCTGTCAATCACAACCAGTGAGTCAATGAGCAGAGAGCTAGGGGCGGGTCCAAGCTGTGCCCTGTGTGTGAATGGACAATGTCCATTCACAGGAGCGCAGCTCAGGAGCCAGCCTACTCAGGTGCCTCCATTGCAAGGGGCTTGCTATTGGGAGCACTCAACAGGGGGGAGGAGTCAGGACCGCTGGTGGCTGACCCAAATAGAAGAGGATCCTACTGCTCTGTGCAAAACCATTGTGCAGGTAAATATTAAAATAAAAAAACCCCTTTAGAATCACTTTAAAGTTGGCCTGTAATAAAGTAAAGTATTGCCATATCAGATTTTGCTTGAGTAAAAATTATCCCTTATTGCAAGGGAAACGTGATCCCTGTGGAATAACTCCTAGATCAGCCTTTGTTAATCTTTTGGTCCTAGAGGAGCCCTTGAAATAATGTCTTAGGTCTCAGGGAACCCCTGGTAAAACAAATTCATTAGGGGTCAGTGTGAAAAATAGCCCTTACATTGATGGCCAGTGAAAAGAATACCCTTTACATTGGTGGTCAGAAGGCCACCCTTACAGACAGATCAAAAGAGTATAGATGTCATGCATCTGCCTCTGCCAAGTGGCATTGGCCCCAGAACTTAGCAGGCACAATCAATTGGGGAGTCAAATACCATTTAAAGGGAGGTCAATTAATCAGCACAAATAATCCCTAGCAAACTCTTGAGAAACTTTAGGGTTCCAGGAACCCTGGTTGAGAATGGCTGTCCTAGTGAGCCTTATGGGTGTTCATCAATAACAACTACAGAGATTGTGTTGTTTTCAGACAAACCATTATCTACAATAGATGCTTTTGCCGTTAGATATCATAAGACTATCAGCAAGGCATAACCCAAGGTGCACGGCATGCATATGCAATAGGCAAATATGGCTACCCCTTGTAGATATAAAATTATTAACTATACACAGAAGTAGGGATGAGCTTCGTGTTCGAGTCGAACCCATGTTCGACTCGAACATCGGCTGTTCACCCGTTCGCCGAATTGCGAACGATATGGGCCGTTCGCGCCAAATTCGTGTGGCGCGTCACGGCCCATAATTCACTGCGGCATCGCAGTGCATTGCTTGCTGATGATTGGCCAAGCATGCACTATGACCCGCATGCTTGGCCAATCACAGCGCCGCCTGAACAGAGAGCCATAATTGGCCAAAGCCAAGGAGGCTTTGGCCAATTATGGCTCAGGGGATTTAGTACACGCCCCACACTATATAAGGCCGCCTGCACGGCGGCCCTGTGTAGTGTGTGTTCCGGCGTTCATTGAGAGAGAGAGAGAGAGAGACAGACAGTGTCATTTGATTTGAGTTAGATAGATTAGGCAGAACAGTCAGTCAGTTAGCTGCACTTACAGTGTATTGTGTATATATATGCATCCCAGGTGTTGCATATATATATATACACTGTATTCAGTTTAGCTAGATCCGTTCCTGTTATCTTCTAGACTATTTACATTTAGTGCAGTGCGTCCTGCTCACAGTGTTCAGCTAGATCCGTTCCTGTTATCTTCCTACTGACAGGCAGGCTTGTCTGGTTACAGTATATAAAGCTACCTGAAGAAAATTACTGGTGTTCTGTTTGATCGTATTAGTACCACGGTCAGGCAGCTAGACTATTTACATTTAGTACAGTGCGTCCTGCTCACAGTGTTCAGCTAGATCCGTTCCTGTTATCTTCCTACTGACAGGCAGGCTTGTCTGGTTACAGTATATAAAGCTACCTGAAGAAAATTACTGGTGTTCTATTTGATCCTATTAGTACCACGGTCAGGCAGCTAGACTATTTACATTTAGTACAGTGCGTCCTGCTCACAGTGTTCAGCTAGATCCGTTCCTGTTATCTTCCTACTGACAGGCAGGCTTGTCTGGTTACAGTATATAAAGCTACCTGAAGAAAATTACTGGTGTTCTATTTGATCCTATTAGTACCACGGTCAGGCAGCTAGACTATTTACATTTAGTACAGTGCGTCCTGCTCACAGTGTTCAGCTAGATCCGTTCCTGTTATCTTCCTACTGACAGGCAGGCTTGTCTGGTTACAGTATATAAAGCTACCTGAAGAAAATTACTGGTGTTCTATTTGATCCTATTAGTACCACGGTCAGGCAGCTAGACTATTTACATTTAGTACAGTGCGTCCTGCTCACAGTGTTCAGCTAGATCCGTTCCTGTTATCTTCCTACTGACAGGCAGGCTTGTCTGGTTACAGTATATAAAGCTACCTGAAGAAAATTACTGGTGTTCTATCCCAGCTTAGTGCAGCTACAGGCCATTAGTATGTCTGCAAGGCCAATAAGGAGAGGCAGACAGTCACAAGCCAATAAGAGAGGGCAAGCAGGCTCTGTGTCTAGTGCTGGTCGTGGAGACGGTGCATCCTCATCAGCACGTGGCCATGGGACACGCTTGGCCTTTTTTTCGGCAGCTGGCCGTGTTGAGCCGCAACATGCGGAAGACTTGGTCGAGTGGATGACCAAGCCGTCCTCATCCTCCTCATCCTCTCTCACCCATGCCCAGGGTGCTTTGTCTGGCAAAGCAGCGGCCTCTTCCCTCAGCTCAATGTCATCAGTGACTCCTTCCCTAGCTCCACCATGTCCTCATGAGGATTCCCTCGAACTGTTTGACCACAGTGTTGGGTACATGCTCCAGGAGGATGCCCAGCGTTTGGAAGGCTCTGATGATGATACTGAGCTCGATAAAGGCAGTAACATGAGCACGGACAGAGGGGGTGCCCAAGAAGGACAGCAATCTGGCAGTCATGCTCCCCCTGCTGCAGCATACTGCCAGGTTTGCTCCAGTGATGAGGAGGGAGGGGATGATGAGGTCACTGACTCAACGTGGGTGCCTGATAGGAGAGAGGAGGAGGAGGAGGAGGAGGAGGCGGCACATCACCAACGAGGCAGGATGCCCTCCAGGGGCCAGCCTATGGGCAGCACATTGACTGCATCACACCCCAAAGCTCCACATGTGCAGGGCGCTGCAGTCTCTGCGCGTTATTCAAAAAGTTCTTTGGTGTGGGCCTTTTTTGAGACGAGTGCATCAGATCGCACCGCTGCTATTTGCAACATATGTCTCAAGCGTATCTCACGTGGCCAAAACATCTCCCGCTTGGGTACCACATGCTTGACCAGACATATGTTGACCTGCCATGCAGTTCGTTGGCAAGCGTATCTAAAAGACCCACACCAAAGAACAAAGAGGATCTCTCCTTGCTCCTCATCAGCTGAGATTTCCAACCCCACTAGACCTCCAGTCCTCTCTGAGACCTGCAGTGAGAGGAATGAAGGTGTAGAATTATGTATGTCACAGCCAAGTACTTGTGGGCAATCTGCTTTTGGTACACCGACGTCAGATTGTACCAGGCAAATTTCCCTGCCCCAGCTGCTGCACCGCCGAAAGAAGTTTGCTCCCAGCCATCCACATGCCCAGCGGTTGAATGCTAGCTTGGCAAAATTGCTAGCACTTCAACTGCTGCCTTTTCAGTTGGTAGACTCTGCCCCCTTCCGTGAGTTTGTGGAATGTGCGGTTCCTCAGTGGCAGGTACCCAAACGCCACTTTTTCTCACGGAAGGCGATTCCGGCTCTCTACCGGCATGTGGAAGGCAATGTCCATGCCTCGCTGGACAGGGCGGTCAGCGGTAAGGTGCATATTACCGCTGACTCATGGTCCAGCAGGCATGGACAGGGACGTTACCTAAGTTTCACGGCACATTGAGTGACTCTGCTGGCAGCTGGGAAGGATGCAGGACAAGGTGCAGTAGTGTTGGAGGTTGTTCCGCCACCACGCCTCCAAAATGCTGATTGTGACACACCTCTCTCCTCCCCCCCCCTCCTCTTCTTCTTCCTCCATGGCCTCTTCCTCGGAACCAGTGGTGCTCCGTAGTCGTTCAAGGGGCTACGCAAGTACGCAGGCCAAAAGATGCCATGCGGTGCTTGAGCTGGTGTGCTTGGGGGACAGGAGCCACACTGGGGCAGAGGTTCTGTCAGCTCTGCAGGGGCAGGTTCAGAGGTGGTTGACGCCATGCCAACTTAAGGCAGGAATGGTGGTTTGCGACAATGGCACCAACCTCCTCTCTGCCCTCCGACAGGGACAAATGACCCATGTGCCCTGTTTGGCTCACGTCCTTAACTTGGTGGTGCAGCGGTTCTTGGGCAGGTACCCGGGCTTACAGGATGTCCTGAGGCAGGCCAGGAAAGTCTGTGTGCATTTCCGCCGGTCATATAATGCCAGTGCTCGGCTGACGGACCTCCAAAAGGAGTTTAACCTGCCCAAGAACCGCCTAATCTGTGACATGCCCACCAGGTGGAACTCAACGTTGGCCATGCTGCAGCGGCTGCACATGCAGCAGAGGGCCATCAATGAGTACCTGTGCGACTATGGCACCAGGACAGGGTCAGGGGAGCTTGGTTTTTTTCCCCACGCCAGTGGGCCATGATCAGGGATGCATGCACTGTCCTGTCACCATTCGAGGAGGCCACGAGGATGGTGAGCAGTGACAGTGCATGCATCAGTGACACTGTCCCCCTTGTCCACCTGTTGGAGCACATGCTGCGTGGAATAATGGACAGGGCACTTGAGGCAGAACAGAGGCAGGAAGAGGAGGACTTCCTTAGCTCTCAAGGCCCCCTTTATCCAGACAGTGTTCCTGCGTGCCCGCCGATCACACAGGAAGGGGACGAGGAGGAAGATTGTGTCAGTATGGAGGTGGAGCCTGGCACTCAGCATCAGCAGCAGTCTTTAAGGGATAAGTCCCAAGAAACACATGGACTTGTACGTGGCTGGGAGGAGGTGGCTGCGGACGTTGTCGTCCTTAGTGACCCAGAGGACTCCGGACCGAATGCCTCAGCAAACCTACGCTGCATGGCCTCCCTGATCCTGCAAAGCCTGCGTAAGGATCCTCGTATTCGTGGTATCAAGGAGAAGGACCAACACTGGCTGGCAACCCTCCTTGATCCACGTTACAAGGGTAAGGTTGCGGACCTTATCTTGCCATCGCAGAGGGAGCAGAGGATGAAACATCTTCGGGAGGCCTTGCAGAAAGGTCTGTGCAATGCGTTCCCAGAGACTGGGAGGTTACAAACTCCTGTTTCTGGACAACGTGTTGCTGAGGCTTCGGTCAGTCAAAGAAGGAGCGGTGGAGAAGGTGGCCGTCTGACCGATGCGTTCAGACAATTTTTTGGTCCGCAGCCCCAAGGTATAATCAGTTCCTGCAACCATCGCCAGCGTCTGTTTTACATGGTGCAGGAATACCTAGGGGCAAGATCAGACTTGGACACCTTTCCCACCGAAAATCCTCTGGGTTACTGGGTCTTGAGGATGGATCACTAGCCAGAGCTTGCACAGTATGCAATTGAGCTACTGGCCTGTCCTGCATCCAGCGTTCTTTCAGAACGCACATTCAGTGCTGCTGGAGGCGTGGTAACCGATCACAGGGTGCGTCTGTCCACCGACTCGGTCGATCGGCTGACCTTCATAAAAATGAATCAGTCTTGGATCACCACCAGCTACCAAGCACCTGATGCTGATGTAACTGAATAATTTTTTTTGAAATCTCAGATCCCTTCAAAGACTGCCTATGCTGATTCTGAGTGACTATCCCTGAGTAATTATCCTCTTCCTCCTCAATCATCATGCTGATAGCTTGTAAGAACATTTTTGGTTCTGGGCGCCACCACCAGTGCCTAAGGCACAATTTTTCAGCCCCTGTTTAACAGGGGTGTGTAATTACAATTTTTGATGTAATACTTTGCAGCAGGGCTCGTTCCTGCATTCCAACTAGAGTGTCTGTGAGGGGTTGCAGTGTTGTGGCACCAGCACCAGTGCCTAAGGCCCAATTTTTCTGCCCCTGTCTAACAGGGGCGTGTAATTACAATTTTTGATGCAATACTTTGCAGCAGGGCTCGTTCCTGCGTTCCAACTAGAGTGTCTGTGAGGGGTTGCAGTGTTGTGGCACCAGCACCAGTGCCTAAGGCCCAATTTTTCTGCCCCTGTCTAACAGGGGCGTGTAATTACAATTTTTGATGCAATACTTTGCAGCAGGGCTCGTTCCTGCGTTCCAACTAGAGTGTCTGTGAGGGGTTGCAGTGTTGTGGCACCACAGCACCAGTGCCTAAGGCCTAATTTTTCAGCTCCTGTTCAACAGGGGCATGTAATTACAATTCTTGATCTAATATTTCACAGCAGGGCCCTGTGAGGGCTTACAGTGTTGTGGCCACAGCAACACCTAAGGCCCAAATTTCTGCTGAGTATATAGGGCAGGACCCTACTTTCAAACATCTAACTTACAAACGACTCCTACTTGCAAACGGAAGGAGACAACAGGAAGTGAGATGAAATCTACCCCTAGGAAGGGAAATTCTCTCCTGTAAGAGTTAATATGGGAAAACAATTTCTCCTTTCCACTGATGCTTTCCAATCCTTGTTCCACAAAAAACCCAAATTTTCAAAAAACATTTTTCATTGGGACAAAAAGTGAGGTGAAATCTTCTGAAGAGGAGGAAAGACAGCAAAACAAATGTCACAGGGGTGATAACCCTTCCCTATGTTTTCCAAAAAAGCTTAAAAAAGATTTTTTGGCTGGAGCTAAACGCGTTAAAAATGTACCCGTTCAAAATTACAAAGAGATTCTACTTAACAACAAACCTACAGTCCCTGTCTTGTTTGCACTGCCTGTATACTGCTGTTCAGAGTATATAGGGCCTTTCCTTATTTTAATTTGGGTGCGGGGTTCCCCTTAATATTTATACAAGACCCAAAGGGCCTGGTAATGGACTGGGGGGTACCCATGCCGTTTGTCTCACTGATTTTCATCCATATTGCCATGACCCGACATGACATTAAACCCGCAAGCAGTTTTAAATGAGATTTTTTCCTTTAAAAATGACATTTGGTGCAGGGACTGTTCTAAACATGGGAAACACGCGTCACTTTACAGGCATACTATAGACACCCCCCAGGTACGATATTTAAAGGAATATTTCACTTTTTTTTTTTTTACTTTAAGCATCATTAAAATCACTGCTCCCGAAAAAACGGCCGTTTTTAAAAGTTTTTTTTGCATTGATACATGTCCCCTGGGGTAGGACCCGGGTCCCCAAACCCTTTTTAGGACAATACCATGCAAATTAGCCTTTAAAATGAGCACTTTTGATTTCGAACGTTCGAGTCCCATAGACGTCAATGGGGTTCTAACGTTCGTGCGAACTTTCGGTCCGTTCGCAGGTTCTGGTGCGAACCGAACCGGGGGGTGTTCGGCTCATCCCTAAACAGAAGTAACATATTGAAAAACATTAACACACACACTGATAAGATTATTTAGATTAAGCTGACCTCTTTCCCATGTATATTTTAAAGATATTCAAACTTTATATAGTTTGAATAAAGTCCCACTTCAATTAAAGTTGACCAGAGAAACTTGAATATTTCTCTGGCTTACACAATGCATGTATCCATTTCTACGTTCAGCATCCACTTAGAGCTGAACTGTAGGCCTCTATTGTTCATGAATCAGCGCTGATTATCACTAATGATACTGTTTTTATTACTAAAATCTTGGATATAGTCCCTTATCACCCCCTCCATTAGCTTACGTACTATTGAGGTTAGGCTGACTGGTCTGTAGTTTCCAGGGATACATCTCGGCCCTTTTTTTTAATATTGGTACCATGTTGGCTTTTCTCCAATCAGCTGACACCATTTAAGTCAGTCAACTGTCATGGCCAAAATTAGGAACAATGGTCTAGCTATCACCTGGTTAAGTTCCTTAAGGACCCTCGGTTGTGAGCCATCTGGTCCTTGTGACTTATTTATGTTAAGTGTTTTAAGTCTATTTCTGATACTGGCTTCTGTAGGAAAAAATGCCCTACCCATTACATGGACTGTAGATGTAATTTTTGTATGGATGATAGGTGGAGACATACTTGCCAATGGTTGCATTAAAGATGGTGCAGCCATAAGACCATATAGTAGAAGAAAATATTACAGCGCACACATGCGCTCATGGGTGTCATGGGTGCAGACCTTATGATTCTCCCATTTAGAAGAGTGTAATGCTCTCATGGTTCAGAGATGCAGGATCTCCCACTCCATGGATAGTGTAGGACCCACTGATTATGGGGTACTTTGTCGCAGTAAGTGGGCTTAGCACCATATAGCAATATGGTGTGACCAAATCCCCATATTTTTTGATAATGTTTTTTGAAAATATTTAGGTGTTTTAAACTAGCCTTGCTTGAGGTAAATGTCTTTTTTGCATGTGTGCGCTGTAATATTTTCTTCTAATGTATGGTCTTATGGCTGCACCATCTTTAATGCATCTTTTAGAGTATGCCCTCCAAATATCTTGTTTGTATATTGTATGGATTCTGACCAAATCCCTTTGGGTGCGGAGCACCTCACTCCTTCATATAAGTACCTCTCATTAGTGTCCACTTGTGTCATGGGTGGAGACCTTATGATTCTCCCATTTAGAAGAGTGTAATGCTCTCATGGTTCAGAGATGCAGGATCTCCCACTCCATGGATAGTGTAGGACCCACTGATTATGGGGTATGTTGTGGCATTAAGTGGGCTTAGTACCATATAGCAATATGGTGTGACCAAATCCCCATATTTTTTGAAAATATTTAGGTGTTTTAAACTAGCCTTGCTTGAGGTAAATGTCTTTTTTGCATATGTGCACTGTAATATTTTCTTCTTCTTATACTTGCCAATGGCTCCCAATGCCCCAGCAAAGCCAGCTGGACAAGCTTTACAACCACTCTAAATACTGTATTTCCACATTCTCATGCAGTATCCTAAAATAGTCATATACCATAAGATAAGTGCAATGTTCAGAAAAGAACTTTGCAGCTTTGAGTGGACTTAGTGGCCTCATAATTTTTTGTGGCGGTGTTCATGAGATTAGGGACTTAGAGAAAACTATTATTTTATGAATGGGTTGCCACTGAATTTGAACCTACCTTTTAAGCATTTTTTATTTGAAAATTCTGGCAGTGCTTTATGTAGGCTGGTTCTTAAAATGTTCTTTTTGTCAGACCCACAAAGTCCAGAGTCCATAGCTAGCTCCAGCACAAGCGCTGGTAAATACTGTAGGTGCAGTGGGCCTCAGGCCATGCAAAGATTGTATATTAAATTGTCCCTGTAGGACTACACTATTGATTTACAGCTGCCATAAGCTACACACTTCATACCAATTCTTGTTACCTTCAGGCAGGAGTTTTGTGGACCTGCATTCTTTATAAAGGACTTTGATTTTTTTTTTCAAGTACAATATTGTGAACTGTTGGTTGCCTCTAAACCCTACAAACTGCAGTTTGATTTTCTGTTGTCAGCCAATGCCTATTAAATCAATAAAGTTAACCTTCCTTTATTCCTCCTTCTCTAGTGTGTCTGTGCCAGGACAACCAATTCCAAATGAACTATGACAAGATAAACTAGTATTCTTTTTTTAGTAACCATTGTATCAATAAACGGTACCAAAAGTTATGTATAAAACCCATCAGCTTAGAAAAACGTAAAACCAAATATTATCGGCCCCGATTTCCACTTCATAAGAAGAAGTTAAAATAATAAACATGAAAATGTCCAGGACTCAATAACAAACTTTGATAGGGCCCCCTCCTTGCCATCTATTTCCCCCATCCACCACCATGACCAATCTTTGTGGGTATTGATCAGTGTCAGCAGTGGGGGGGGGCAGCAAACAAACCACCCGACCCCCCCCTCGGGGCGGCAAAAAGACCACCCGACCCCCCCCAGTGGGTGGTACTCACGCACTCGGGCGGCGATGCGGAGCAGAGAGATCACTCCGGGTGGTGATGCAGTGCATTAAGATGATGGCGCCCATCTTCTGGATCCCCTCCCGGTACCGGCCAATACGATCTCTTCTCCTCTCGGCCAATCACGCTCCTCCCGCTTCCCGATTGGCCGGGGACGCAGGAAGACAATAGCGAATATTAATTCGCTATTGTCACACAACTGGGTGGGCTCAGGGCGCAGTGCTCTACACCCCGAGCCCACCCTTTTTTTAAGCCAATTAGAGCCTCAGGCTCTAATCACGTGCTTCAAAAAAAAAAACATTAAAATCTATGCGTCCGGTGCCCTGCATGTAGATTAGGGGCTGGGTGCATGGATCAGGGATTAGGGGGGCAGCGCCCCTGCACCCCGTATGGAGACGCCGCCACTGAGTGTCAGTATCCTAACTGCACTGACAATACATGTCACTTATCAGAGCATAAGATATTGTGAGACAATTTAAAGGTAGACAAAGAGTTGTCTGTTTAGGCAGTACAGCCTCAGAAGCTTACTGAACAATGGACTGAGAGGACAAAAAAATAACAAGATACAGAAAGAGCAAATGATGGAACAGTTTGGGTATTTAAGTCTAAAAGTTGCTTTCTGGAGGCCCTTTGAGTATGTCTAAATGCCTGGGAGGTGCCATAGTTTCGGCACCATGTGACCACTGTGACATGGATGTCTTTTTATGATTTATTGCTGATAAACTTGAAAAGAAGAATGGGGTGCAAGGTAGTATGGGATATTCCAGGAACACTGAATAGTAACAGGAGGACAGGACACACTTTACTAGGCTAGGCTTCTATGAACAGTTTTTATGCTAGGGACAAATGGGAATGGTCAGAACTGAGATCATGTAAAAGCCATCTCAGTGAGAACTACCACTTGCACTAATCACCCAAAAACAGCACACTGTTACCAAGATGTTGAGCTCTAGTCAATACTGACAATGTCAGAGGACAGCTGAACACTCTGCGGTTTCCACCAGACATCTCTATGTCACAGGATGGATGCACAATTCCTAGCTTTCTCCTGTCTATCTTTGGCTGCAGGATATCTACTCACTTCCAGTTTCCACCAGACACTCTTCAGTGAGGGAGATGTAATACTCACAATGCCAAAGTACAGATATACACTTGCCAGTTTCCATCAGGCACTCCTCTGTGAACTCTCCAGACCAGATCCTTAGGGGAAATCCCTTAGCTGGCTCCAAAGATACTTAAGAATAGCCCCCAGCTCTGCTACAGCTGGGACCTCACTGAACATCAGCAAAACTCCAGCAGGACTCCCTTGAAGGGGCTGCAGCCCCTGAGGCTAAGGAACTTCTCCAGCAGGACAAGAACCTGGTTGCTCCAGACTCTAAACTATTTAGTTATGTTCTCCCTAGCCACCTAGTGGGCACACCTCCCAGGGATTGGCAGGAGCACAATAAATATTCAAGCTGCCCATTTGACTCTCCTAACCTCTATGTTCTAGAAGCTTCTAGAAAGCAAGGGCAAATAGTCAAATCAGCAACCTGTGAGATTCACAACAGCTCAAAGAAATCAATAGCTGCTCCAATGATTACAGAGGAGGAGAAAAAAGAACTATGTTTACCTATCATCCTAGCACTCTTTCTAGGAGGGTGCTGCATCATAATTCATTAGGGGTTTACATATACTTTAGTCTCAGCTTGAAATATTAAACCAATACAGCCTGGGTCAAGGATCCAATGTTCTCTCCAAACACAAAGGAACTAATCTGAAGACACTTGCATAGCTCAATGCAAATGTAGCACCCTCTAGTGTGCTAGGCTTGTTAGTGCAGCTTTGTTAGTGTAGAATGGTTAGTGTAGGAACATTTATTGCAGCTCAGGGCTAAGCCTGAGCTGGGAATCCAGGTCAGGGTTCAGTGAGTCCGGGCTGGATGACTCATTCTAGCAGCCTCTCAGGTGCCTCCCTCTGTTTTCTGGGACATTGGAGAATAATCTAGACATAGTGGGTGGACGCTAGGAGGAGCTGCTTGGAATACTTATGAGGACCCCAGCCAATCCCCAGTAAAGTGCTGGCAGGGGGCAGGCCACCTCATAAATAGGCATGAGTCATGCCAGCAGAGAAGTGGAAGATGGAGTGCTGAAGAGGCTGTCGATGGCCCCTGAGGGTGCTCTCTAGTTTGCCAAAACACATGGAGGAAGCCCTTCCTGGAGGCATGGGAGCAAGGAGAGTGGACAGCAGGAGCAAGGCAGCACTACTGGTAGATCTCCCGAGAGTCAGCCAGGTGGGTTGGTAAGTTTCACCCTGGAGGACTGTGGGGAGAAGTTAGCCTGGAGGGCTAATGAAAGGGGCAGCTGCAGCCACGTGGGTTGGCAGTGTCTGAAGAGGTTCCCAAAGTGCCTTCTTTGGAGGGACTGTCCTTCATCTAGAACCAAATCCCTGTGTCCATTTTTCTTGCTCAGTTGCCCATTTTGTGGTCTTATGTATAGACTTCTATAAAAGTGTATTATTTAACTAGCTATACTGCACCAAAGCTCTTGTCAAAACTTAAAATGATCACATGTGTAACTTTGAAATTGAACAGCAATGATGGAAAAAAGGCACTGTTAATTTTAATCAATCACTTTTTAAATAATAATTCCTCATGGTCAGCATAACTAGGGTAATAGCCAAGACCTGTCCTCTGCCTATATAGTTTGTGCTAAACAATGTCCCTCTTTCTCATGTCAAAAAGTTGGGAGGTACTGTATCTCAAGGTGCTCTTCACCGGTAATGTAAGTGTCGTGACAGAATCACTTGATTGACGATCTGTGGGTTCCAGTAAAGCCACTGTAAGGGATACCGGTAGTAATGAAGTTATTGAAGACACAGCTGGAGTAAAAGGGCAGCCAGATTTTCACACATGGTTAGGAACAATTACGAAATAAGGTGTGCTTGTGGAAATACATACTGCATTGAGTTTTGGACAGAAATCACATTCAAACCTATGAAGCAACCATGAAGAGGGTCCCAAACTATTTATCTTCCCAGGACTCCTCTATTGACGTTCCTGTCACTACATGAAACTTACTGTATAGGTGTGTAGCGCTACACCCGTAGGAGTTGCTGGTGAATGGGATCCTCCGCCCTGAACAGCCAGGCACACCACATCTTCCACAGCACACAGAGTCTGGAAACAGCCCGAGCAGCTTTGTTTTTGTGTTTTATTAGGGGATTTAAACTTAATTGGGGTTGAGGGTATTATGGGATACCCACGTGATCAGTGTAGTAAAGTCTTAAGGGACAACTATATACATCCAGTATATACACTACTCTGCCTCCTGCACAAACTTGCTTGTGGAACTACAACACCCAGGACCAGCTGGCACTGTTAGGATAGTCTAACACAAGGCTCAGTTAGACTAGTAGCAAATACAGGCAGGGACCACAGGCCCCTTTGGTGTAGCAAAGGAAGTCCTAATGCACAGTTGTCCTATCTGTGGCTACTGCTCTTCAGGCACTACCAGCCCACCTGGCTGCAGCTGCCCCCTTCTCCTGCCCGTTCCACCACAGTCCTCCTGACTGACTCTGCATCCATCCCAGACTGTTCTCTCGCAGTCCTTTCAGGCTGCCTCTCATTCCTCCCTACTGTGTGTCAATCACCAGGCCACCTGGCTGTCTTCCTCCCTGGAGATTTGCCCGGCATTGTCCTCCTGCTGTCCTCTCCTTGCTCCCAAGCCTCCTGGTCAGGATCCCTCCATGTGTCATGAGAAGGATCCCTTCCGCGCCTTAACCCAGGCCTGAGTCCCCACCCCCACCCCACTCCCAGACTAGGGGGTTACTCTCAAAGGCCCCGGCAGCCTAACACTCCATCTCCAGCTTCCACCCGAACTTCACACTGCCCCAGCTGGGCTGACCCTGAGTATTTGAGGGGGCTTGCTCCCTACCAACCCTTCTGTTGGGGATTGGTCAGGGCCCTCAAGAATAATCCAGGCAGCTCCACCTTAACTCCCATCCCATTTTTCTGGAAGTTTCTAGTAAGTTTGAGAAGTGGGGGGGGGGGGTCTCAGTGATGCTGTCTGTGAGTCATCCAGCTCTCCCTGGATCTCTGCCCAA
The DNA here is from genome assembly GCA_037952925.1 of Lithobates clamitans. Taxonomy (NCBI): domain Eukaryota; kingdom Metazoa; phylum Chordata; class Amphibia; order Anura; family Ranidae; genus Lithobates; species Lithobates clamitans. The sequence goes on from JBBGZY010000658.1 coordinate 3,711,712, forward strand.
CCCAGGAAAAACACACACAGGCTTGGCTGCCAGCCAAACCTGCACAAATTTACCTATACTAACAAACAATCTAAGTCAAGCCCTTTAGCAAGTAGGAGTGCTACATGTGGAATGATTTACACAGTGCAGTTCAGGCTTTACTCATCCTGTGGTATTAATAACAGATTTTGGACTCTTTATACTACTAAATGGTTAGTTAAAATAAATCCATGCCAAAGTATTTAATTTCCTAGATAAACATCACTAGAGTTTAAAAGTTTTATCTTTAGCAATGCTGCAAACTCCATAATCTGTAGCTTGTAAAACTCCCTTCCCGACCCCTTACAGCAAGGGAAATCAGAGAGCACTTGTGCAGCGCTGGAGATTCTACAATTCTGTTTTATGTAGAACTTCAGAGCAGGCCCAGCGGAGCAGCTTTTTCATTTCACCGCCGACCTCTTCCCTTTCGCTTTGACCTGTCTCTTTATTCCCCTGCTATTCCACATTTATCTTCGTAGAAAGAAGGGCAAGAGCATGATATTTCTCGCACTGCTTTGAAGGCCTCTCCTTGCAGAAAGATATTATACCAGGGGATAAGCTATAGTGAAATTTGACAGTCATCTCTGTGAAATATTGCGTGGTAAAACATGTATATTAAAAGTTAAGAAGAGAATTATCTACAAACAGGATTGGCAATGTAGAGCTTTTCATTCATTGAAAATGTACGTTTAACTACGGGGCATTTTCCACTGTAGTAAGTTATCTAGGGAAGCACTCTGCTATACCGAAGCAACATTTTAATAATTTATCCTTATTTTTGAATTCTTGCGCATTCCAGAGGACTATATCGCTGTCAATGCCAACGCACCCAGATCTGTTTTACGATCATTTAAAGTACTACTAAAGGAAATAAAAGAGCCTGTGTTGCCCAAATCAAAATTATTTTATCAGGGCATTAGAAAATGAAAGTTTCCTGATTGGTGGCATGGGCAACACCTCCAATAGTATATTATTATTATTATCATCATTAACGATTTATATAGCGCCAACAGTTTACGCAGTGCTTTACAATGTAGAGGGTGGTTAGCACAATTACAGTACAGTTCAATACAGAAGGGACAGGAGGGCCCTGCTCGTAGAGCTTACATTCTAAAGGGAGGGGGTGGTGGTACAAAAGATAATAGATGCGGGGAATGATTTGATGGGGTTGTTAGGTAGGTGTGGGGTAGGCTTCCCGGAATAAGTGAGTTTTCAGGGATCTCCCAAAGGTGAACAGGTTAGGGGCTGATCGGATATACCGGGGCAGGGAATTCCAAAGGATGGGAGAGGCTCTGGAGAAGTCCTGAAGATGAGCATGAGAGGAGGTAACAAGGGAGCTAGAGAGCAGGAGGTCCTGGGAGGAGCGGAGGGGACGATTTGGGCGATATCTGCAGATGAGGTTGATGATGTAGCTGGGGGTGATGTTGTGAATGGCCTTGTATGTTATGGTTAGAATTTTGAATTTTATACGGTGGGGCAGGGGAAGCCAGTGAAGGGATTCGCAGAGAGGAGCAGCAGTCACAGATAGTATATGATAGTATATATAGTAAATATATAAGAGTATAAATGCAATGCAACAATCCTGCCAGTCCTGTATATAATTAACAGAATATTTGATACATATCTCTTATTTTATGATGGCTTTATTAATGAAAGCCAAGATAGTAAAGTAATTAACTTGTCATATAAGACCTGCCTACAACAGCCAATCAGAATCCTTGTTTAAGATTTAAACTCGGTCAGTGAAAATGCAGAAATGTCTTGCAGTCACCATAAAAGTTGCCTAGTGGACTGATGTTCAGGCCCAGCTAACTAATACATGGCTATGCCTGAACCAGTAGCTGTACGGAGAAGCTGGTTGTCCAAGTAAGCTAATTGCTTACCCAATAAAATGGGTTAAATCTGAATGCCATTTAATGCCAGTTTAAATTGCATCTTGCAATTTAAAGTGGCCACCGATACAACCAGCCATGCTTGACTGTAGCTGTGAAATGTATGTGCGAGTACGCTGCTAGCAAAAGTTGTTCATTGTTGTGATGACATGTACACTTTAAAGAGAAATGATAATGGTTTTGGTAAACGTTATATATTTATTTATTTTAAATGCTTTCAATGTCTTTTTGAAATTGTTATTTTTATTTGAGTGCAAACTTTTTTACAAATGTAATACAAGGTGTACCCATGATCCTCAGTTTTCAAAATGAAATTGGCTTTCAAATTAGAAAGCCAAGCACTATGTGGGGATTCTAAGACCCCTTTCACACAGGTATTCCATCTGTCCATGTATGACCATCCCCGTCTTATGGATACAGAGAGCAGGGCTCAGGGGTAAGCACACAAGAGTGCCCCATAGCAAGCTGCTTGCTATGGGGGCACTCAGCAAGGGGGAGGGGCCCAGAGTGCCAGCGGGGGACCTGAGAAGAGGAGGATTGGGGCTTCTCTTTGCACAGAACCATTGCAAAACCATTGCACAGAGCAGGTAAGTATGACATGTTTGTTAAAAAATTCCTTTACAAACGCTGTACGCGTTTTTATGAAACTGTGCTTTTTTCATGGACAGTGTCAGTGACACCATATTCTGGCATCGATTATTTTGGATGTGTAATTCATTTTTTACCTTTTTACCTTGTACATTAAGGCTTTAATTGATCAGTGGAAGCAGCAGCCAAAACAGATCTATAAAAAACTTTACACTTAAAAAAAAAGGTAAACTTCGTACAAATTGGCCAGTAGTACAACAGTTTAAAGATCCAAAAGTTTTTTTAGCACCAACTTTCTGTGTGTGTTGGCAGTGTTTATTGGAGTTTTATTTTTCTTTTGTTTTGTGTTTATCCGTGCTGGTTTTATTTTCTTGCTTGCTAGGCTGGGGTTTAGTGTTTCAGGGTTCCTCTTTTGGGGAAGGTATATTTTAATGTATTTTCTTTAGTTTTTTTTTTTATTATTTTAGGATGTGAAGTATACGCTTGTTGCTATTTGCAGCACATCTTGTGCTGTAAAATAGTATGAACCAAAGCACCACATATGTATTCTTCCTATTGCCTTAGCTGCCATTAAAGTTAGGCAATCCCCTTTATTATAAAATGTCAGACAGACCTAAACTAAGAGGCAGAAGAAGATTCTGTATGACTAAATGGTGTTTGGGCCACACCATCTAGAGGCAGGGCAAGTCTGCTTTTTCTGTCTCAAACTGGCCATGCTATATAGCCACACCACGTGCAGGAGGTGGTTGAGAGGCTGAAAGATCCTTCCTCTTCTTCCTACTATCAAAGCAGCCAGTTGTCTGCAATTGCCTTCTTCCTCCTTCTCTTTCACTAACCCCTGCTGGCTTTGCTGCAGCTCCCAATCTAGCTTGTGGAATCAGCCCTTCTTTAACTGTATGGCCTGTTCTGCGCCACTGTGGCAGGTACCTTGAAGCCAATATTTTCCCCAGAAGGCCATCCCTGCCCTCCACCAGCATATGGAATTTAATGTGATTGTGTCTCTGGACTCATGGTCCAGTAAGCATTGATATTTGCACTACATATCCTTTGCGGCACATTGGATTCATCTTCTAGTGGCTGGGAAGGATGGAGGAAGGAGCACACCACTGGAGGTGGTGATACTGCCATGTGTCTTGTCTGATGGTGACATTGGAGTCACATGTACCCTTCCACACTGGTCTCATCCGCTGATTCCTTCAAACCAGCAGTTCTCACTAAGTGCCCAAATATGCAACATTCATAGCTAAACACTGCCATGTTGTGTTGCAGCTTGTGTGTCTCAGGGACAGGAGCCATAGTGGGCCAGAGCTGCTGACAGCTTTCTAGGCCTAGGCTGAGAGATGGCTGAACCTGCACCAACTTCAGCCAGGCAAGGTCGTGTGATAATGGCAAATCACACTTGTACTTTGCCTGGGCATGAGTCCTCAAACTGGTGGTACAGCAGTTAATCATGAAGTATCCTGAGTTTTTGGCTATTATAGATGGTCATACCCAGAAATAATCCATCTGGCAGAAATGATATGCCAAAATAAGCTATCCTCTAATCACCTCTTCTGTTGCCTTTCCACGTGATGGAGCTCAATGTTGGCCATGTTGAAAAGGCTGCACCAATGGAAGCTTGCCATCAATGAGTACCTGTGCATTTATGGTATATGGACAGGCTCAGGGGAGCTGGGGTCCTTATCACTGCCCACACCAATATGCTTCTTCCAGGAAGCGTGCATCGTCTTGGCATCTTTTTAAGGAGTTGATGAAAAGGGTGAGCCCTATGAGGTGGAAATTAGTGGTGCAATTCCCTTTGTGTTCCTCCTGAAGCACACAGTGAGTTGAAGGAGGAGGACTTGCTGCTGTCCTTTGCCTACTGCCTACTTTCTACTGAACCTTTGCTTACTGCCTCCAATCCTGTGAGGCCAAATATCTACTGCTACCATCTTAAAGGGAGTCCAAAATGTTGCATAGGAGGTGGTGCTGCGTAAGAACCTGTTTGCCACATTTCTGATAATGGCAGGATTCTCTGATTACTAAAAGGAGGTGTGGTGGTGGCTACCTCAGTGCTGCTTTTCAGGTATTTTTAAACTGCAGTGGCTAGCCCCATTTTCAGGCAGCCCTCATGAGCAGTGTCAGAGCTAAATGATTGCTAACTACACTGGGTCTAGAGCTGATGCAGACACTCTCAGAAATGAGGACTCCCTTGTCAACGGGGTGTCCATGCTGGGCCACTGCCTGGAGCTTGCACAAATATACAATGGAACTTCTAGTTCATCCTGCAAGCCAATGTGCTGTCTGAGGGGCCTTTAGGGCAGCAAGAGGTTTTGTTTTAGAAATGTGAATCCACCTGTCCCCTACCAGTCTTGCCCTTGATTCCTGCAAACATTATCAGCTTATGCTACCACTCCTGGACTATTCTGCTGCACTGGCACTGCAAAGGTGCCACACAATGTTTTTAGGCTGAAATTTATGGCCATAAGATTCCTACCCTTCTACAACGCATAGGTAAGGGCAAGCAGAAGCAAATGCTGGAGAGAAATCCTAGGGCCGGGGGTAGGGGCAGGCAGCAGCAAAAAATAGGCCAACAATCCTATGGTCATAGGTTATCTGCACATTCAACTCCTCCCTCTGCTCTTCTTCCTCTTCCTTATTCTCCACCTCCTTCTCCCTCTACTCCTCCTCTTCCACCTCATTCTCCTCCTCCCCTTCCTTTACCTCATATTCCCTTTCTCTCTTCACCTCTTGCTCCTCCACCCCCTACTCCTCCTTCCCTTAATCCTTCACCTTATCCACCCCCTCCTTCTATGTGACTATGAGGAGAGTATGCGCCCTGAATCACACATGTTAAAGAACTGGTGAAAACCAATTGGTGCCCCCTTCTTCCAATTCCTGACCTGGACAGACCCCCTATAGCATATTCATAGACATGTTTCAATCCCCTGTCAGCCTTTTTCTTTGTATCTGAAAAAAAGACCAGTGAAAAAAAATGTACCAAGCAACAATTAGGAAACATACCCTGTATAAACGCTTCCAACCTGTTATTAGTGCATTCCATGTGGACAGGGGCACACACTAACGAGGCTGCAGAAATTTAGCAGCATTGAGTGTAATAAAAGATGAAGAAGGGTAAAAACTCTTCCCTCCCCTACCCCAAATACTCCAAGATATACAGCTTTTTTCTGACTACATGACATTCAGCAATTGTTTATATCTAACAGACCTGGCAGTGCTTAGAGGCCTACATTCCTTTTCCCATTGCATTCTGTCAGCCTATCATAGATAAAGCATAATGACAATGTGGCTACTGTGACCTTACCCTTTTATAGTAAGATGACTGGCTTATCTAAGGTGACTGTTTTTTCAAACTAACTGGCCTAAGTCCAAAGGCCAGGCAGCACATTATGGTTACAAAGAATTAGATCTGAAGAATTCACGCATTGCAAACCTCAAACATGCATGGTATCAGCAAGCATGAACCTCATTCTTTGTCAAGACCTCAGGTATCTTATAATGAACACAAATGTTTAGGGCACCTTAAAAGTAACTGATACAAAGACGGCGCTGTGCCGCTCCAGGTGGGAATGATTGCTCCCTTCAACCTTGTGGTGCAGGTCCAGTCCGCAGCCTGAATGAGAGCCAATAGTTCAAGAAAGGTTGACCGCACTCCCAGGTATGAAGAAGTGATAACTACTTTATTGAAGATAAAAATCCATCAAGATACATCATAAGATATCATAAGACCTTTATGCAGGCATGGCAAGATTGGGAGTGCGGTCAACCCTTACTGAACTATTGGCACCTTAAAAGTAACCCTGAGTGTGCTTACTTCTATCACCGTGATCAAGAACAACAGGTGTCCTCAAGGCTTTTGAATAAAGAAATTCCCTATACAACCAAGGGTAGAAAGGCACTTAGGATTGCAGGAGGTAAATCTCACATCAAATATTAAAATAAGATGTATTAACATTGCAAATATAATCACTAGGGTAAGATTCTTACAATGTGAAGTTCACCTCGAAAGTTGAGGGCAAAGCTGTGGCACAAAGCAGACTGTTCAACCAGATCCTACAGATGGCGGGAAAATCCACTACCCAAGAAAGCCATTTTCTTCAGTAAATGCAGAACATCCTAAATACCAATTGATTGCTAAACGAGCACTTAAAGAGTTTTATTAAGTACATAGAATATAAATCTATTCGGCATGTAATTAATTCAAAATTACATCAGCAATAAATGAGTAATTAAATTTGCAAGTAACACTTAAGTCTTTAGTTGGCATTTACAAAGAAAGCCCAAGTAAGTTTATTAACTAGCAATTTATTGCTAAAAATACTGCAATTTCATGAGTGTGTTGATTAAAATCTAACTTACTTTAGCTAAATTGTTATAGGCCAATTAAAAGTCTCACAGTCCTTTCAAGCAAATTAAGGACAAGCACAATTTTCTTCCACTCTAATAATGTGAAGGAGCAGTGGTACATTCACACTGTAGAAAGAATGTTTGCCACAAGTGGTCACGTCCTTTTCACCCAGACGTATTGGTGGCAGGACCAATATGAACACTGACCGTGCTTAGTTTTTCTGTGACTGTGTTGTTTTTATCATGAGCTTAGACAAAATGAGTGTCACAATTATATAGACAGAATAACGGTCAAAATTACACGGGAGTACTCTTTGTACCTGGAGGAAAAGAGGTTTAAAGCTGGACTCTATACACATATAAAAATACACATAAATGCAGTGCTGTACCCATTTATATACAGTGGGGATGGAAAGTATTCAGACCCCCTTACATTTTTCACTCTTTGTTATATTGCAGCCATTTGCTAAAATCATTTAAGTTCATTTTTTTCCTCATTAATGTACACACAGCACCCCATATTGACAGAAAAACACAGAATTGTTGACATTTTTGCAGATTTATTAAAAAGGAAAAACTGAAATATCACATGGTCCTAAGTATTCAGACCCTTTGCTCAGTATTTTGTAGAAGCACCCTTTTGATCTAATACAGCCATAAGCCTTTTTGGGAAAGATGCAACATGTTTTTCACACCTGGATTTGGAGATCCTCCGCCATTCCTACTTGCAGATCCTCTCCAGTTCTGTCAGGTTGGATGGTAAACGTTGGTGGGCAGCCATTTTTAGGTCGCTCCAGAGATGCTCAATTGGGTTTAAGTCAGGGCTCTGGCTGGGCATTTAAAGAACAGTCACGGAGTTGTTGTGAAGCCACTCCTTCCTTATTTTAGCTGTGTGCTAAGGGTCATTGTCTTTTTGGAAGGTAAACCTTCGGCCCAGTCTGAGGTCCTGAGCACTCTGGAGAAGGTTTTTGTCCAGGATATCCCTGTACTTGGCCGCATTAATCTTTTCCTTGATTGCAACCATTCATCCTGTCCCTGCAGCTGAAAAACACCCCCACAGCATGATGCTGCCACCACCATGCTTCACTGTTTTAGTAAACTCCATGCGGGCTTTCATGTGTCTTGCACTGAGGAGAGGCTTCCGTCGGGCCACTCTGCCATAAAACCCTGACTGGTGGAGGGCTGCAGTGATGGTTGACTTTCAACAACTTTTTCCCATCTCCCGACTCCATCTTTGGAGCTCAGCCACAGTGATCTTTGGGTTCTTCTTTACCTCTCTCACCAAGGCTCTTCTCCCCCTCAGTTTGGCCGGATGGCCAGCTCTAGGAAGGGTTCTGGTCATCCCAAACGTCTTCCATTTAAGGATTATGAAGGCCACTGTGGTCTTAGGAACCTTATGTGCAGCAGGAATTGTTTTGTAACCTTGGCCAGATCTGTGCCTTGCCACAATTCTGTCTGTGAGCTCTTCAGGCAGTTCCTTTGACCTCATGATTTTCATTTGCTCTGTTCCCCCATCCAACACAAATCTCCTCCCCCCAATCTTCTTGTGGCGCCCCCTACATCTCACATGATACCACAGTCAGTGCCCAGGACAGCTTCCCCTCTTGCCCACCCCTTGTCCTGGGCCTGAATGGCAGCACAACTGAATGGTACTAGTGCTATACAGGAACTGCAGCAGGCTGATACCAAGTCAGGTTCTGGTACTTGCCAGAGTTGCATAAAAAATGCATTTAAAGATATAAAGTGGGGACGGAAAGTATCCAGACCCCCTTAAATTTTTTACTCTTTGTTATATTGCAGCCATTTGCTAAAATCATTTAAGTTCATTTTTTTCCTCATTAATGTACACACAGCACCCCATATTGACAGAAAAACACAGAATTGTTGACATTTTTGCAGATTTATTAAAAAAGAAAAACTGAAATGTCATATGGTCCTAAGTATTCAGACCATTTGCTGTGACACTCACATAGTTAACTCAGGTGCTGTCCATTTCTTCTGATCATCCTTGAGATGGTTCTACACCTTCATTTGAGTCCAGTTGTGTTTGATTATACTAATTGGACTTGATTAGGAAAGCCACACACCTGTCTATATAAGACCTTACAGCTCACAGTGCATGTCAGAGCAAATGAGAATCATGAGGTCAAAGGAACTGCCTGAAGAGCTCAGAGACAGAATTGTGGCAAGGCACAGATCTGGCCAAGGTTACAAAAAAAATTCTGCTGCACTTAAGGTTCCTAAGAGCACAGTGGCCTCCATAATCCTTAAATAGAAAACGTTTGGGAGGACCAAAACCCTTCCTAGAGCTGGCCTTCCGGTCAAACTGAGCTATAGGGGGAGAAGAGCCTTGGTGAGAGAGGTAAAGAAGAACCCAAAGATCACTGTGGCTGAGCTCCAGAGATGCAGTCGGGAGATGGGAGAAAGTTGTAGAAAGTCAACCATCACTGCAGCCCTCCACCAGTCAGGGCCTTAATTCTAAGCGGTATGTGTGGAGAAAACCAGGTACTGCTCATCACCTGTCCAATACAGTCTTAACAGTGAAGCATGGTGGCGGCAGCATCATGCTGTGGGGGTGTTTTTCAGCTGTAGGGACAGGACGACTGGTTGCAATCGAGGGAAAGATGAATGCAGCCAAGTACAGGGATATCCTGGACGAAAACCTTCTCCAGAGTGCTCAGGACCTCAGACTGGGCCAAAGGTTTACCTTCCAACAAGACAATGACCCTAAGCACACAGCTAAAATAACGAAGGAGTGGCTTCACAACAACTCCGTGACTGTTCTTGAATGGCCCAGCCAGAGCCCTGACTTAAACCCAATTAAACATCTCTGGAGAGACCTAAAAATGGCTGTCCACCAATGTTTACCATCCAACCTGACAGAACTGGAGAGGATCTGCAAGGAGGAATGGCAGAGGATCCCCAAATCCAGGTGTGAAAAACTTGTTGCATCTTTCCCAAAAATACTCATGGCTGTATTAGATCAAAAGGGTGCTTCTACTAAATACTGAGCAAAGGGTCTGAATACTTAGGACCATGTGATATTTTAGTTTTTCTTTTTTTTTTAAATCTGCAAAAATGTCAACAATTCTGTGTTTTTCTGTCAATATGGGGTGCTGTGTGTACATTAATGAGGAAAAAAATTAACTTAAATGATTTTAGCAAATGCTTGCAATATAACAAAGAGTGAAACATTTAAGGGGGTCTGAATACTTTCCATCCCCACTGTATAGTATAATTATATGTACACTGTGTATTTATAAGTATATAAAATAAAAATATGAATAAAAAGAGGTTCCTGCATTTGGCTTCTGAGTGGCTATACACTCTTTGCAGACTTGGATGGTATCTAAGTAAATAGATACCTTGTATCCCTATTAGAAGATTTTTTCAGTGCAAAGTAAAAACGTAAACATTGTATCCTTTAGTAAGTGATAGATCTCCAAATGGACATTCTCAAGGGATCCTCAGGGGTGCTTAAAGCAGAGCTCCAGACGTTTTTGTGTTTATTAATAAACACACACTCACCTGTCCCAGGATCCAGTGATATGGCCACCCGAAACCTCGGTTCTCTCCCTCTCCTCTTTCTGGCGCCAGCATTACAACTGTGGGTACCCGGCTGTGACAGCTTGCGGCTTTACGTCTTGTGCAAGCCACGCTGCGCCTTCCGAATGGTCAGGCAATCTTCTGGGACCTGTGATAGATGTGTCCCAGAAGATTACAGAGAGGGAGGAAGAGAGGAGAACTTCCACTCGGATCGCCTAGGTAGTTCTAATTGAATGACTGACTCTGTTCTACATCAAACCTTTATTTAAACTACTACACTATCACTGTCTTTCTGTTGGCTCCTTGGTGTTCCAGTGGGAATTGCCTTTTGCTGTTGCCTAAGAGGAGTGATTCCAGAGTGGATGTGCATACACCTGGGGAATATTTGTGCCTGAAAAACAATGGTGTGTCTGCTGTACTTGTTACAGCTTATGGTCTGGTGAATGTGCATTTGATTAAAGGGGTGGCACTCTGTGTTTTCGTTACACCACAAAGATCTGATGGATGGTGGAAGATCTTTTTTATCTGAATATATGGACATTGATTGAAGAGAGACTTCATGTTTGGCACATTGAACAATGTTTACATATTTGTTTGTATGTTTTTGTTATATTTACTGGGGCTGCACCATTTCAACATTTATTGTCAGAGAAAGTACTGCTGGGCAGTTAGAGGGTCCAGTATAGAGACTCTTATCTTCTGGCAAACAAATTTGCGGTTCTCATAGAAAGCCGGGATGTAGGATTTTGCTACGGAATTCTTTGGCTGTCACTCTAATTGATTAGGCCCTGTTCAGATATCGTGTTTCGGGAATGAGCTGTCCCGCTGGCTATTTGACACAATCCGATCACTGGATTGATTTCTGACTTCCTTTTAGTGTTTGGACTGTGTCATCTCTGGTACGGCTGGTCAGCTTGGATGACTGGATAACTGGCTGGATGATGGTCCATCTTTTCACCTTGGCAACCTTCATACCGGCTTTTTCACTGAGGAACGGTTGATCTTCCATCATAGCCATAGAGTTTGGTAACTGGCTTTTTGGTTATCTTCTTGTTTGGAATAAAGTAATACTTATTGAAGCCTATATGGCAGTTCCCTTGTGACTATTTCTACAATGGATGTTCCATGGAACTGTGACTTGCCACAACTGGTAAAACTTTTAACAGAGGTCCTGAGCGCTGTTTAAAGAAGGTATTACATCTACCTTAAGACTTAAGTGCATACAAGCCCTACTCTAATCATTCCCTATGCATTTCGTCAGCAGCAGTCCCTATCGTTTCACTGTCCCAGCTAAGCACAATTTCAGTATGACCGCTTGCTGAAAACCCTACCTTTTTATAGTGAGGGGCTGGCACACAAGAAAGCTCCTATTACTGGATATTTTCAGCCGCCTATACTAAGTTCAGAGGTCAGGAAGTTGTTTGCTATGGCAGCAAAAGGCCATATTAGTTTGCTAGGTCAACAAACAGCAAACTCAGATCCAACCTCGACCATAATCCAAAGCTCATCACTAATCATTAATACTTAAACATGATTCGACAATTATCAACAAGTGCTATGTAATCCATGAAAATGTTTAGTCATAAAGAGTTTAAAAAAGGAAAAATTTCTGTTGAATTGATTGGAGCATGGGGGCATTTTCTTAGTTGCACTAAACAGATCCCAGCACAGTGTCTGTAGTAGTGAAAATCTTGTCCTGTCTAACACAACCAAATGTATTCAATGCACCAGTTTTCCCTGTGGACGTCATACATGGAGTCAATCCCAGTAAAAGGTGATTTGGCAGATACTTGCGGTATAATTTATATAAAGAATGAGAGCAGCATAGTCTTTATATGCGCTGCTAGATTAAAGGATTCTGTATCAGCAAAGATGTTCATTTGTGGCAATAATGTTGATGCAGAGGAACTAATGCAAATGTCTTCGTGTCAGGGGGTTTCCCAGGAGCCTGGTGCCTTCGTAACCCACTCAACTTCTTTTCCTGTTTAATGGAGACGCCAGGGACCAGAACGAAAGTTTTCACCTGCTTTGAAGACAATACAATGCACATATAACTTACATTAGTTTAACCGCTAAGATACAACAATATGCTTGATGTACCAGGTAATTACCTGAAATGAAACTGTATTAGGGCCTCAAGACCGTATAAAAATAAAAACATTAATCAAAAATGTATTAATACATTTTTTTTTATATCTGTGAACAGAATTTCTGTTCTAGTTTAAAACATTAAATTTTTAAATGTTCTACCTAGCTGAGTGAAAGCTATATATATATATATATATATATATATATATATATATATATATATATATATACACTTTCTGACTTTAGAAGACACTCCCAGTTGACCAATCATGGAGAAAAGGTGACTGACAAGAATGAATTTTGCCTGCTGGTATGTATCATTCCCCTTAGATAAAATGAAACAGGGGTGATTGCCTAAATAGGACATCCAAGGTACCCCCATAGGTATTATGACACATTTATATTATACTGCATGATGCATTTTGCGGTATTCATACCATTAACTCAGAAAAAAGTAAATGTAGAAAGAATCCAACCTAAAGACCAACTCCTGCTGCAATGTTTCATTTTGTTTTAGATTGTGTAGTAAAGGATTTGACTACTTTTTAATTGCTGTCTTTGTTCCTACAGAGCAGATAGATAGACTATCTAACTGTATTTGCGATATAAAAACTTGGATGGCCCATAATTTCCTTCAATTAAACTGTAACAAGTATTGAAAGAAAGCAACCCAAGAAGTTCCTATGTGTAGTTCATAGGTTGAAGCAGCGCTTAAAGGTGATGTAAATAAATACTGGATAGTGATAAACAGATCTATGAAGGGCGAGTCCAGCGAAGACTTTAATAATCCCTAAAGAGTGTTCAAGTGGGATCTCGTCAGAAAGGATGACAGGCCTTCACCTCACCACCTGACACCGCTCCCCTCAAATTTAACACTCACCGGAAGGATGTGATAAAATAGCTTTAGTGTACAAATGGATATTTAGCCAGTAGTGACTTTTAATTGTTAAACTGTAACAAGACTGAAGTCATGCTTATTGGTACCCTCCATAGATTACGCAAGGCCAGTCCTAATAACTTATGTATAGATGGCACTGCACTTGTGCTTCAGTCTAAATTAAAAAATCTAGGGATGATATTTGATGCTAATTTAACCTTTGATCCATGTGTACAAAACATTTTCAGAACATCTTTTTTCACTTCAGAAACATTGCCCAGCTGCATCCTATGCTATCATACACTGTAGCTGAAAAGTTGATCCATACATTTGTGTTCTCCTGACTTGACTACTCCAATTCTCTACTCGCTGGTGTACCTAAATCCACCATTAATTGACTGACAATATGTTCAAAATTCTGCAGCCAGAATCCTGACTAGGTCTGGTGCAAGTGACCATATTACCCCTATCCTGGAGTCCTTGCACTGGCTACCCGTCAGGTTTTGCATAGACTTTAGGATCCTCTTGCTCAGCTATAATGCCGCGTACACAAGAGCAGAATGTCTAACAGAAAAAGCCTGACGGAAGCTTTTCATCGTCTATTCCGATCTTGTGTATGCCTCATAGGACTTTTATTTTTGAAAATTCTGACGGACCTAGAAATGAAACATGTTCTAAATATTTCAGACGGAACCAATTCCTATAGGGAAACCCGCTCGTCTGTATGCTTTTCCGACGGACCAAAAACGACGCATGCTCTGAAGCAAGTATGAGATGGAAGCTATTGGCTACTGGCTATTGCACTTCCTCTTTTTAGTCCCGTCATACGTGTTGTACGTCACTGCGTTCTGGACGGTCGGACTTTGGTCGGACTTTGGTTTGACCGTGTGTAGGCAAGACCGCGTGAATGGAATTCCGTCGGAGAAACCATTGGAGTTTATTCCGATGGCAAAACCGGTTGTGTGTACAGGGCATAAGGCTCTTCCTGGCTTGGCACCTCATTACCCCATTATCCCTCTCAACATTTATCAACTTAACCCCCCTCTCCCTCGTAACCTCCGCTCCTCAAATTCTGGTTTGCTGCTTGTCCACCCTACTCACCTACACTCATTGGGGGACAGAGCCTTCTCCTGCTATGCTTCAAAACTCACTTCCTAAAAGACCCTCAGAGAGTCATCTTCTCTAAACTCATTCAAATGAAATCTAAAAACGTTTTTCTTTAGACAGGCTTTCATTTAATTGTCCCTTTTCCTTTATGTTATCCTATGTATTTTGTGTTTTCCTTGTAAAGCGCTTTGAGAAGCCACCTTTAAAGGTGCTATATAAAATAAAGTTTATTATTATTATAATTATTGATACAGAGCAGACGACCCCTGACTTTCTGTCCTAGCGAAAGGGCATCATTGGGACAGAGATTGTTGCAAATCTTTTCATCACAAACAGAAACAGCAATGAAAACACATTTTTAGTGCAGTTAGAAAACGTTAGATCTGTAAGGCTTTCAGTGATGTCTGTGATTCTTTTTGTTTGTGACCCTAGTCCTTCATTTTTGTCCTGATGTCACATCGACACAAAGCAAGAGTGATTCTCCCCAATGGAGTCACAGACAGCATTAAAACCTGCCAGAAGTTTTAACCCTTCCCAGTTGTATTCAAAACTTGAAACAAAGTTTTAGTTGGGCCTCTTCCCTTTGGTGCAATCAAACAAAGACCTCTAGATCTAAATATGAACATATTTATATCTCTACAATTCTTCAAACTGGTTGTTTAAATATTGCCAAAAAGCTTATGTAGATCCAATGTTAAAATTTTATGTTGTGACATATCAAGTGGTAGGCACATTCAGTTGGGCTTATTCTGTCATTTTAAAGATGTTTTGTATCTGATTCACTTCTTCCATTCTAATGAGTGTCAGAAGAGAAAACACCCCCAAATTTATATCTTCTTAAGTAGCATGGACACCTTGATCCTATTATCATAGAAAACGATATAATATTATCCAAAAACAGGCTGGGAGGAGTGAAATTGTAAAACCATCCTGTTCTGGTTAGATAATTTCATCCTTGGTATCAGGAAGACTTGATCTGTGCTAATCCTTTGATTTACATGACTGTGAATTGTTATCAACAAGCGTAGAGGTAGATTGATGATTGTTGAAGGTAAAGATGTTAGATTGGCATTATATATGGGAAACAGATGGTTTCAATGGCCCACACTCTTGTTCGGTGATGGTTGCTCTATTTTTACATTTACATTTTGCAGGGGTCCGGTGCGTCCCTGTTAGATGTTTTAGGCCCGATTTCGGTCTGAATTTTTGGCTGAATTCGGACCTGAAACGGACCAGAAGATGCACAGGACTCCTGTGCAATTCGCTCTGGAGCCACTCCGGAGATGTGTGAACTGGCTCTATTGAGAGCCGGTCATAATTTCCTGACATGTGAATTGAATGCGTGGAAACCCACATCCAATCACAATAGTGTGAACCCAGCCTTAAAGATCCTTTTGAGTGTTTCTGACACTCCAGCCACATACAGGATAACTTCAGCCACTCTTTTTGTTGCCATCTTAAACCAGTGTTGCACAATTCTAATAACCCTCACACAAAAGTATATGAGTTCTATTTGGCATTCATAAGTATTTGGCACAGATGAGGCTTGCTCCTTTGGGAATTCACATCACCAGTCATCGGGAAGGGAGCAGCTCTGACATGAAGAAGCAAAGCCCTTCTTCTCTACCAAGATGGCCTCCTTTACACAAAGACATAAAACAGCATCTACATGAATTGCCCTGTAAGAATACTCTGATTTAAGCAGTCTAGCACACATTGTCTCAGCACTCACCCAACTATAATGAAGGGGCCATCCCCTGATTCCCTAAAAAGCGATGCATTTTATTGTATGGTACTTGGTATCTTGTCTGGTACTTTTCTAACTAAACCCACAGTGTAGAACATATTGGGGTTTATTTACTAAAACTGGAGAGTGCATAATCTGGTGCAAAAATCTGGTGCAGCTGCCCATGGCAGCTTCTACTTGTTCAATTAAGCTTTGACAAAAAAAACTGAAAGCGATTCGGTTTATCTGCAGAACTGCACCAGATTTTACACTCTCCAGTTTTAGTATATGAACCCCAATAAGTCAGTAATAAGAAACAGATCAGCTACAGGAAGCCTATAGACAATGCTGGTGATGATTCCTTTCCCATTTTTTGGGCACAGTGTCCACAGTACAGGTCAGCTTTAAAGGGATATTTGGTACAAAGTGTTTGCCATGGAACATAAAGCACCTCAATCACAATCTCAAGTCTAATTACTTGTAAAATGATAGGTCCACTTTTCATGAAGTGTGATGCATCTAAAATGAAAGATATCTCACAAGTAGTCTCACGGTGGTTACCGAGACTCAATCACCTAGTAAGGCTCTATGATCATATTTTTCATTGTGAACTGATCGAACCCTGCCAAAACAACTACATAAGCCAAACGACCTTTGGCCTTGCTATGGTTTATCAGCAGCAACAATTTTCCATTACCTTTTTATAGGCAATCATTTGCCTGTTCAGTGTTTGTTTGGTGACTTTACGTGTGTAGAATTTTATTGCAGCCTTTGACACAGTAGAGGAATTGTATGTTCAACATGACAGTAACATTCTGTGGCGTTATCTTGTACACTGGAGAAAGGCTAGGTTAACATGCATGTATGCATCGGTGGTTCTCTTAAACTTAAATCATAAAAAATCATTGGGGGAAAGAACATTGTTTAACAGGTCTATAATTTTAGAATTGTTTTTAAATCATAAAAAGCAATGGGGGAATTGAATGTTGGGCTTGGACTAAATTCCAGTAGTGTCATCAATAAAGGTGTCACATGTCACACTTTGTTACTTACTCCGTGACAGATACGAAGTATACAGGTGATAATATTCACATTTTATTTGTTTCAAATTACAGAAAAGCCAATGTTTCCTGTCTATGTTCTAAAGCAATTCTCTACCTATTACTGTTTACATACATTATAATTTCCAGCGCTTGGCAATAAGGCTGGTTAACTGACTAGTCAATACCCTTAAACCTTCTTTATCACTGTTTTGTAAAATGACAGTATTTCAAGATGTATACATACGAATGTGAGGGGGGTGGGGAACCTCTAGGAATATAGGTAGAGTATATGCAACCCTAAATGATCAAAATGACAATATCTTTTTAAGCCAAGGCTCCATTTTAAAATAAAACCTGAATAACATGGCTTTTGTATAGTATGGTCCATACTTTCCTATAAACTTTGTGATGGAGGCAGTCGGGCATGAGACAGCAAACTGAAAGGTAAATTACAGAACAAATGGGAACCTGCTCTATATTTGGGTGGTTATCAGGGTTTAAAATGTGTCATAAATAAACAAACAGCTTCCAACCTTCAGGGAAAGTGCAAGATTTTGGAGTCTGTATGTGGCAATCTGTGCCCATTCAGCCAAAAAAGCATTTGTGAGGTCAGGTACTAAGATGCTAAGACCTGGCTCACAACTGGTGTTCCAATGCATCCCAAAGGTGTTTAATAGGGTTGAGGTCAGGGATCTGTACAGGCTGCTCAAGTATTTCCACCACAAACTCATCACACCATTTCTTATGCAGCTGGATTTGTGCAGAGGAGCACAACCATGTTGGAACAGAAAGGGGACTTCCCCAAACTGTTGGCACAAGGTTGGCACTGAACATATGCACATTTAGCTACTAACGTAACGTAAGACGGGGCTTGAACATTTTAGGCTGGGGTAGACTGGCCTGTCCCATTCTACATGAGAAAAGGTAGAAGCAACTTTGGAAAGTGTTTGATGATTACAGAAAACAGGATTGATCAATGAGTGATCTTTCAAAAATACATTAACTTCAGGCAGATATAATAAATATAAATTAATGCTTATATTAAAGTGATTGTAATGCATGAGGGTAAAAAACCTTCTGTGTGCAGCCCCCCCAGCCCCCTCTCTAATACTTACCTGAGCTCCCTCTCAAGCCAGCGAAGTGCCCGAGAGCCGAGCTTCTCCCAAGTCTCTCTCTGCTCATTGGCTGAGAACCATTGGCTTCTGCTACTGTCAATTACAGTCAGTGAGCCAATGAGGGGAAAGTGGGGGACACCTCTTATTTATTTTATTTTATTTATTTCAGGTACTTATATAGCGCCGTCAATTTACGCAGAGCTTTACATATGCATTGTACATTCACATCAGTCCCTACCCTCAAGGAGCTTACAACCTAAGGTCCCTAACACACATTCATACATATACTAGGGCCAATTTAGACAGGAGCCAATTAACTTACCAGCATGTCTTTAGAGTGTGGGAGGTAACCGGAGTACCTGGAGGAAACCCACACAGGCACAGGGAGAACATGCAAACTCCAGGCAGATGGTGCTCTTATGGACACATAGAGTGGGGCTCAGGAGTGAGCGTGCACCAGTACCCCAGAGCAAGTGGCTTGCTATTGGGGGCACTGGTTGAAGAGGAGGAGCGCCTGCAGGGGGCCCGAAAAGAGGAGGATAGGGCTGCAAAACCACATGACATGTTTGTTATTTTTTTTTAAATTAACCTTTAATGTCGCTTTAATAAATTATTAATGAAAGGTATTTTTTCAAAGCAGCCTACAATCCCTCATACAGCAACACTAAGACTGGTAGAGAAAGGGGCAGGACTGGGAGCCATTCCGATTTTCTACAGGTGAATATATTGAAAAGAAGCATGATGATAAGAGGAGAGAGAACAGTGAGCAGAGAGATGACCTCATCAGTCTACTGCTTCTCTTTCACTGCCCAATCACAAGGCTGGAGGTGGAGAGAGGATGTCACTGTATTCTTTGATTGTAAGTGGCATCATCCATCTGGCTTTGCCATGTGCCAGGGCTGTTTAAATCTCATGAATAGATGGACAGAAATACAAATCCTTTGGCAGGAAAACAGCTCCCCTATAAAAATTTCATCTGTGTATTTATATAGACTGCTATTCATTCAAGCAGTAGAAGTAAAGAGTTACAACTTTCTTTAGCCAACCACAAACATGTATGTTTTTCATAAAGCATTGGAAATTTATGTTGGGACCCAGGGGAACCAAACTGTGATATTTCCAGGTTAGATCTCTACTATTCCAGAGATACAATGTACCGTTTGTAACAATTATAATAATACACCTGTACTGCCATTGTCAATGTGGAGCAGCCACATGGGGTCTCATTAGTATTGTATTAGGACTGCATGGGGAAAGGGATAATGGCCCATAATGAAAAATGCCAAATTTTCTATATAATAAAAATGAACTTGATTAATGGAAATCACTTTCAGGGAAAGAGTTACTGCGTTGTTAGATATAAAAAATGATGTATTAATCCGACACTCTTACAGATGGTCCCAACCTCCTGACAACTGCTATTCATTTGAGATGCTATTAGCATGCATAATTATGCTAATTAAGTTGTAATTAAGCACCGATTCTTCAGAGGGTTTTTTTTTTTTTCCTCTTGCTCTATCATTTAATACAACTTGGCAATAGATTTATATTTTATATGAAATGAAAGGATTTCTTCAGCTCTCTAATAAAAATATAGAAGGGTTGTAAGAAGAGGTTTTAACAGAAACTACTGTTGCTGGTACGAATCCAGAAATATTCAATGTATGTGTTTTGTCAGATGTAAAGGAACACTCCACTCCCCTCCACAGCATGGGAAGAGAAACTCAAAGGTTAACCGCGGACACCTTGCATGAAGTCATTCATCAGCTCAATTAGGGGGCGGCTCAGGTGAAAAGCACGCTGGGAATTAAATACTAAATCTCTTTCAAACCTCCCCTTGGAAAGTCACAAGTAGAAGCCAGGAAATGGTTAAATTGTGACTACACCTTTCTGACAAATGTGATATTGTAAATGGGGACAGTGAAATATCTGCTTGATGTAGAAATTAACTCAAAAAGTGAAGATTTTCTGTGCTATAGGAAAGATTTGGAAATGTTACTTGTGCCTAAGCAGAAAATGTACTTTTTGTCTTATATGTCTCCTGCTGAAACCCTAGCTAAATAATACTCTTGTGCTATTGGTGTATTTGGTAAAACTGTACTGGTGGTATGCCAATGGAACGTCTGGGTGATAAGTGGGCTGCTCACATGATCCGAGGAACTGCTAACCTCAGAATATAGAAGTGATATTTGAGTCTAAAGATCGACATTCAACACTAAAGTGTTAGTCGCGTACACACGATGAGACTATACGGCGGGAAATGTTCGATGACAGGCTGTTGGCGGTAAATCCGACCGTGTGAATGCTCCATCGGACAATTGTTGTCGGACTTTCTGTGGACAAATGTTGCCTAGCAGGTTTTCAAATTTTCCGCAGACTAATGTGTGTTGTCGGATTTTCCGAGCGTGTGTACACAAGTCCGTCCAAAGTACAAACACGCATGCTCGGAAACAAGGACGATGAGGTCGGTCTTGTAAACTAGCATTAGTAATGGAGAATTAACATGATGTGACGTGGCAAATTATGAAATCTCAAAATGCAGCGCACAATTCTCTTCTTCTTTAATGGGATAATAATGAAGTTGCTTTGCTGGTGATAATGATGGAGTTATTGCAAACAAATTTTCAAAGGCTTTTTTTCCCTAGTGATGTCAACAATAATATTATTATGCTTTTTTTTTTTTTTTTTCTTTTTTTGTTTTGTTTTGGGCAAGTCACCACAACACCATTATCCTGTAGTTTTTAAGATCAAAGACACAACTATGTTGGTGCTACTTTTACAATGTATTTTTTTTTAAATGTAACTCCCAAACTATTATTTTGAAGTAAAACACATAGCTGAGTATTATTCTCCACAATTTTTTTTTTATTGTGCATTAAAGAAAGAAAACAAATAAAATTAGACATGCTATCTGCCAATAGAACTTAACCAAAAAGTGCATTCTATAGATCCAAAAATAAAAAATAAAATAAAAGCCTCATGCATGTGTCCTGTTTCTTAATATAGGGGGGCAGCAATGCCAAGAGTTAGTGAAAGCAGGGGTCCATCATCCGGAGATAATTCAATAAATCATCTGGATCATTCTTCTGGAGCTCCCGCAGCAAAGGCATATGACATAATTGGTCACGATTAATAAAGCAACCTACTGATGGAGTTATTGCAAACACATTTTTTTCTAGTGGTATCAAGAACAATATTATTATGCTTGTTTTTTTTTTTTTACTTGGGCAAGTTACCACAACACCATTATCCCGTAGTTTTTAAGATCAAAGATGCAACTATGTTGGTATCCCTTGTCAATGTTACATTGTATTTTTTTTTAAATGTAACTGCCTACTCCCAAACTGTCGTTTGAAGTAAAACACATAGCCAAGTATTATTCTCCACAATTTTTTTATTGTGCATTAAAAAAAGAAAACAAATAAAATTAGACATGCTATCTGCCAATAGAACTTAACTAAAAAGTGCATTCTATGCATCCAAAAATATAGAAAATATAACAAATCAAATTATTCAACCAAAAAAATCATGACAAAGCAATAACTCCAAGGCCAATAATAAATAACACGTTATCTCCTCCGATTCCGCAACATGGCTGGTTGACGAACGGCCGTATCAGAAACAAACTGAAAAGCGTGAAATGAAAAGTGCAAAATGAAAAGTGCGAAATGAAAAGCGCAAAAAGAAAAGCGCGAATCAATATATTATAGCTCAAATCACTACATACACCTTAGATTTCTCCCCAGTGCAATTTCTCCTTCATCATTCCTCTCTAACCAAAAAAAATATTTTTAATTCCCTGGAATGCACCTAGTGAATGCTCCCAGAATATGCAACCTTGCTGCCTGGGACTCTACGGAACCTCCCAAAATTTCAGAGTAGATCCGCCGAGCAAATGAAACAGCAGAAATGGAGGAGTTTATCTTTACCCGTATGGAGTGCTTGCTGGCATCACTTTGCCAAGTCTGCACTATATACCCAGCTGTTGGTAACCTAATTTGTAGGGCCAGCCTTGACGATCCACCTGTGAACATAGAGCTGTGGATCCACAGGGTTCAAAAATTCTGAATTCATACATTTGTAAATTTGAAAATTCGTAAATATAAAAATGTGTAAATTCTAAAAATTTTGAATTTGTAAATTCGAAATTTCGGAATTCGAAAATTCGAAAACTCGTAAATTCAGAAATTTGGAAATTAGAAAATTTGGAAATTAGAAAATTCGGAAATTCCAATACCTGTAATTTTTTATTTTTCATAGAAAGTGTGAATAACAATCAACATAGCCAGCATAGGTACTTAACACAAGTACAAGTTTTCAGATAGAAAATTCAGTCAAGATTACAGGGCGAGGTCAACAAATCAAATTCTCTGACCTTGCACCGTGTGTAAGGCACATGAGGGGAGGACCCCAGTAAAATAATACAAACAGTGCACGAGGCTGTGAAGACACCCCGACAGTTATTAATTTGACCTGTAGCTGGTGATAGCACATACCAAGTTGTGCAACACTACATTATGTATATTTTATAGTTGTTTGGGGAATTAAGCAAACCGAAGAACTGGTGGGCCCAAACATGAGACATGTTGTTCTTTCTAATTTTCTGATTTTCTTTTCTTATTTTCAGATTTTAGAATTTTCAGATTTTCAAATTTCTGAATGTCCGAATTTCTGAATTTTTGAATTTCCGAATTTTTTAATTTTCAGATTTGCAAATTTACGAAATTTAGAATTTTCAGATTTTCGAATTTCGAATTTCCAAATTTCTGAAATTTCGAATTTTCAGATTTTCGAATTTCCGAATTTCTGAATTTCCGGAATTTTGAATTTCCGAATTTCTGAAATTTCGAATTTTCGAATTTCCAAAATTTCGAATTTTCGTAAATTCGTAAATTCAGATATTTCCGAATGAACACATTTGTCTAAATTTGTTAAAAAAACAATTTGGATCTAAACTAATTGCACATGTCTAGTGTTTAGACCTTTTTTTCACAATACAGTACAGTATAGTAGTTAAGAATGCTTAAAATATTGATTACTTGTGGCTCCTCATTTAACGACCAATTCAACAATTTGGTCGTTGGGATGGAACCTGGTCGTTAAGTGAAGAGTACCTGTATACATTTCTTTAATTTTTATGTCACTGTCTTGGCTGTGGGGCCTGGAATTCTTGTATTACAATCCTTATTTGTTTTGTACTATTTTATGGCAAAAATTCTTCAATGAAAATTTATGAAACTAAAACCTCATTTTGGATTCTAACACTTGTCGATCTTCAGACTCAAATATTATAGTATAGAACAAGGCGAGGTCATTAATAATGAGGAAAGATCAGCTGCAGGTAGACCATGGGAAATACTGGTGAGTAGTCCTT
This sequence comes from Lithobates clamitans, assembly GCA_037952925.1. Lineage (NCBI taxonomy): Eukaryota > Metazoa > Chordata > Amphibia > Anura > Ranidae > Lithobates > Lithobates clamitans. The sequence continues at coordinate 3,735,433 of JBBGZY010000658.1, forward strand.
TGTACTTTCCTTGCCTTTTTTTTGGGAAGATCTTCCAGAGTTTAGAATTTTACTTACTGTAGCAATTTATATTTAACGTGTATCTTCTAAAGTGTATCTAATGGTTAAAACCACTGTCTTTTTTTTTTGCCATTTGTCTGGAATTGAGGCGAGTTCACTTCACTTCCTGTCCTGGAAACACAAGAGGAAATGAGAGGGAATCTCTTCAGGATGATAGAAGTCCACTTTTAGAAAGAACCGTAGCTGAGCAGGAACACAGTAAGCGAAGGAAAGACATGACAGGGTGATAAGGGTATACAGGAATGAGTTAACAAAAGTGGATGGAAGCTAAGATGCTACCCCATTGGTTGTGCAGGAAGGGACCTGGGGGAGCTTAAGGATAGTAACTACAATGGTATGGGTGAAGCCTAAACAGTCGGTGAAGAAAGGAGTGCAGGAACGTCCCTCCCTCCTGCCCACCCCTATTTATATGTTTCATGGGTTATGGTGTTTCATGTTCTATGTTGGCGTTTTGTGGGGTCCTTGACGGCGGTATAATTCGGTGTACTGGGTAAAACGGTGGGGAACCATCTCAGGTATGGTATCCTTGAGTGGCAACGGTTCATGGTTGCGGAGTGACCGGGTAGAGGTAAGAACCCTGGGTGGATGAGGTCAGCTGGGTTTTAGGCCCTGAGTCAATAGGTCGCGGCTGGGGTGGCAACTCAGCTAGCTGGTGCCTCTGACACCATAATGGTATGGGTATATCGGTACCGTCAAGGATCTCAAAATTAATTATATCTGGTTTTGAGTAGTTAAATATTGTGTTGGTTATTTAATTAAAGTTGTTGTTAATAAAAGGTCATTTCGGCCATTTTACCCCTCCTCAGTTGTCGAGTGGTTTGTTGATTAAAAGTAAAAGAGGATATAAAGGTTCAGGGATAAAGGGATGCGGTAAGTGTGGTAAGTGGATGGTTAGCTCTTAGCTACCCTAGTTAAGAGATTTATTGCAAGAACAAGTGTTGCCATTGGAAGATTTCCCCTCTGTTTCTCTTCCAAATCTATTCTAACCCCTCACCACCTCACTTCCATATATAATTTGCTACTTAGTACTTCAATAAAGGGCTCTTTCTATGATAGAACATATAAATGCAGTTGTTGCTATGAGATACCAAAGTACTATAATCTATTTCTACAAAGAAATAAATTCAAGCTTCATAGATATAATTGTATTGATTTACTAATTACTTTACTTTACTGGAAAGTGCGAAATCTGGTGCAGTTTTGCATGTTGGCGATCATCTTCTAACTTCAGCTTTTTCAGTTAAGCTTTGACAAAACAACCTGGAAGCTGATTGGTTTCTATGCACAGCTGCACTAGATTTTGCACTCTCCAGTTTTAGTAAATCAATCCCAATGTGTCTCCATTGAAGATTTATCCTATTCAATTCAGCTTACTATTTCATTAGAGTTTGGTATTTCAGGGCTAGGGGGATAAAACAGAGGGGAATATTTACCTTATTCCTCACTGCTCCGGCTTTGGCGTTCTTCTCCACTCCCGCTCCAGCCCTAGAATGTGGGTGGGTCTTCGGCATCCTCAGCTACAATGCAGAACTGCTGAAATTCAAACTTAGGAACAACAAAGTAGGAAAGAGAGATTTTGTTATGCTGGCCACACTGACAGCAATTTTAACTGCTCCTGACCAAGTTTCAATCCCACAAAAGCCAAAGGACCAAGACAATCTACCACCAACCCATTATGTAAGCACCCGACTCCCACTGAATGACAGCTCAGCCGCCTCCCACGATAGATAAACTAAGGGGTGGGGGAATCCGATGAGGTCACTGGGTGGCCCCGCCCCCTTGTGACGTTAACGACTAGGTTTTTCAGCAATTTTTAAATGCAGAATTTTTTTCTTGGCATTCAACTGTCAGCTGATGACTTATCGTGTGTTAAGGATGCAGCGGTTACCCGCCCCTAACAACCATGTTGTTTACTGGTTGTTAAGGATGCCGGTGGTACCACGGGCTTTCACTACTAAAGAACCGCATGACTTTATCAAATAGCGCAAGCCGTATTTTAGTAGCTTTTTTTAGTGAATTTCAAAAAACTTTTTGAAAAACGCTGTGCGTTATCTTACAGCATACTCGAATGTGATAAGATACAGTTTGTGAATATGAGGTGGATTTAAAAGACTATAATGGGTATTCCATGGCTGTCGTTGCACCCCTTTGAGAGCAGAGAGGGATTAGTCTGCCCGCTTGTGTTATCTTCCGCTCCTCCCTTACTCCTTTGCTCCATGGACTGGTTTGATGCCCAGACAGTAATACAACAATTGAATGTATTATCACTGAAGATTATTACAGATCTACACACATCATTAATCTTCTCCTGAAGAAGTGGACATTGTTCATGAAACACGTTGGGAGAAAATATACTGGATTATGAAAATATACTGGATTTGAATATCAATATGCCCAATAATGAGGTTATGTAATACAAATGATACCTAAAAAGATTAAAACTTATGCATATGGCTTAATTGTCTTCAACCACCTTCCTATGGAATTACTAATTATTGTATGTAATCTTTGTCATGTAATTGCAATTTAATGCTGTATGATTAAAAGTTATGAATTATAGATTTAGATGTATTTCAACAGAATTAAGCGGTACCCCAAAAGTTCTTTGATACTAGTACTACACTACCACAAGTACTATACTGTTTTAAAATCAAATTTAGTTTACATTTCCATTATGGCATGTAAGTCAATCTGTAGACTTATTCCAAAGCTGGAGTTGGAGCTGACAATATCCATCTGGCTGGCTGTATGGTTTACAGGTGACTGTCTCACCGCATTGTCCACATTTCTATCTGCATTGCAGATCTATAGTGCAAATTGCTACTGTACACCCATAAAACCAAGTTCCGCTGTAAATTTCCATGTTAATATCTCCTCATATTTTCCACTTCCTCGGTTACATAGAAAACCTGTTTTTAATGTAGCAGCTAATCATACATTTTCCGACCTAAAGTTTCCTTCAAAAACTGAGAATCTGAGCAGTGAAGTCCCAGCTTTGTTTCCCAACATATGCTTGGATTTCACACACCAATCCGTGCATTATGTCCAAATACCAAGCAGCTCTCTCTCTCCCTGAATGCGAGATATTTATCTCTGAGCACAACTTTGGGCCTACTATTTCTGGCAATAAGCTATGGTGTTGATATACAATAAAACTCCCAGGGGAAGGAAAAGACGAGAAATATTTCACCACAGACACGCACCCACAGTGCATTCCAAGCTCTGAACTTGCAATTATTCCCCTTTGCTAACACTGCTGTTCTCAGTGTGGAAAGTAAATACCAATTCTAAAACAATTATCTACTTATAGGGTTGAAGAAATAAAAAGGTAATGTATTGCAGCGTACCAGTCCTTGTATATGGTGGCTGCACTCATTATTTTTTTCAAGCTTTTATTTTTCTTCATGTTTACCCGGTGATCCTGCTGCTAGTAACATATTTCCTGTCATAAGCTCACAATGCTCACTCACTGTACTGTACCTAAGTAGGAATAGCATTGTCACTCCTGAACAGGACTATAGAACTTCCCTTCCCTTTCTTCCCTTCCCTTCCCTTCTTTCAGATTCAACCGCTTCTCATCCAGCCACTGTATAAAAACAGCCTGACAGAAGCAACACTGATTTGAGTGTACACGTACATCCTCCTGCATCATTCGCTCCTGCACACTCTCTAGAGTGTGCAGTGGTGGGATCTGGACACAGCAGATCACCAAATATTGTACTGGGCCACTGAAAGCAGCCCTGGTACCACGTGAACGCTGTGACCAATCACAGGGATCACAGGTAGGGTAGTAAACAAGTCTGTCATTGTTTACTACTGTGTGATCTCTGTGATTGGTCACAGGATTCTGTCATATACCTGAAAGGAGACTGAAATTACGAGTTCGGTCTCTCTTGTATCTCCAGCCCAGGACCCACTGGGAGTGAAACAGAGGGTGCCAAGGGACAGGAGAAACATGAGTGCCTGCAGATGAAAATTGGGGAACTTGCAACGGGAGATGCGGTTCCAAGTCAGCAGGAGTACCAACAGATTGGGAACAATAGCCGTGCACAGTAGTTCGGCTGAGGTTAAGGAAGCACTCCTCTTGCACTGCGGGCCGGAATGTGTGGCTGGTCAGAGCTCTTAGCAGACATGCAGGAGGAACATTCAGCGGGGTTCTGTCACGTACCTTACAGTGGAGCCTGAAATGATGAGGGTGGCCTCTTGCACGGTCCCAGTCCTAGCACCCCTGGAGGTTGAGACAGGGACTGCTAGGGTGGCAGAAGGGTGCAGGTGCCTGCAGGCAGGATCAGGAACACCGGAGCCTTCGTGGAAGAGGTGAGGCACTGATCACCGGACTTGTTCAGGAAAAGTCCAACAGGAACACTTGCAGAGTCAGGGACAAGCTGGAGTTAGCAACATGCTGGCAGCGAGGTACACAGTCAGCAGGCAGGCTCGTAGTTGGGGACAGGCAGTGGTTATCAACAGACCGGCAGCAGAGTACAAGATCAGGAGACAGAACCGTGGTCAGAAGTCCAAGCCAGGGTCAGTGCAGGAAGCAGAGGTAACAAAGAATGCAGGGGTAATCCGAGCGAATGGTCAAAGGAAGCCAAGTGTTCAGGATCAATCAAGCAAGACAGCAACAGGAATACAGGAATGAGCTGAGACAATCCAGCACTGACACTAGTAAGCTGATCATTTAAATAGGGCGCTGTGCGCCATGATTCGTTGGTGTGCGAACGTGCGCACCGCTGACGCACACTCGTTTGTGTGGGTGCGCCAACGTGCATGCTTGGTCCGGGACTCGTTCCTTCTTGTCGCACGTTCGTATCAGAAGAACGAAGACTGACAGCTGGCGCACGGAAACGAGCACTTGTTACGATGGTTCTCTGGTGCAGAACTGCAGACAGCCAGGCAGACACTCGAACAGGGTGGTAAGCCAGGATCAGAGACAGAAGTGCGGTCAAAGGGTTAGCCAGGGTCATCAACAGGCGGGCAATGAGGTACCAAATCAGGAGCAGAGCCAAAGTCAGGAACGAGCTAGGTCAAGAACTAGCAACAAGACCAGGATCAGCATACTTCGTGTGCACATGCACATTGCTGATAGCCGTTCTGTGAAGATTCATGCACATGCGCATTTCTATTAGCCAAACGTCTTTGTGCATTGGTATTCTCTGACATTGCCCCCCCCCCCCCCCAAAGGGCAGCCTCCAATATACCAAACTGTGTAAAACAACCAGATAACCAAAAATACTGACACATGATGAACAACTGCCCAAATCAACTATATACAGCAAGCAGAGAATGCAAAGCCTAGTCATAACAGAGCCAGGATAATACATGGGAGATCAAGCAGTGGGAGCAAGACAGGTCAGGGAGAGGGTAACAGGAGACAGAGAAAGCAGGTGGGAAGGGATCAGGCTGCAGATTCGGGGTAAGGGTCCAGGAGCAGGAAGCAGGATGCAGGATGCCGTAACACAGGAACGCAGGTCAGGGGCACATGGAGACAGAACACCAAGGCCAGTCCTGACCAGAAGTGGCTGCACAGAGAAGACATCTTTGCTCTGCTGTTGTTTGTTGCAAGATACATCCTGAGGAGGTGCATTAACATTTATGTTGTTCACTTATTTTTAAACAAATTATATTATTTTACACTGTACTTGTGCCTGATATTCTCTGTGGCAGTCCACACATTTCTGGTCACACCGGTTGCTGACACAATCACACAATACCACGGCCAATCACAGTGGCCCTGTACCATGTGATAGCTGTGACCAATTACAGCATCACAGTAGCAAACATAGTTTTATGAATGAAACCTTTGAACATTCTTAACAATCTTAACTTATTACAGTGATCATTCATCAGTGTCATAAGCAATCATAGTGATCACGATTTTTTCTTTTTTTACACTCTGATTGCTTATTACAGTGATGATCACTGTAATAAGCGATTGTTAAAAATGTTCAAAGGTTTCATTCATAAATCTATGTTTACTACTGTGATGCTGTAATTGGTCACAGCTATCACATGGTACAGGGCCATGGTACAGGCATACTGCACTGCTCTGGTGACGGTATGTAAAAAAAAAAACAAAAAAAACGTAATAACTATAAAGAGCAGTGGTGACCGTTTTTTATTATAGGAAACTTCTGCACAAAGGTAATGTTTTTAAACTGGATTACTGCACAGATCTGGAAGAAACACACAAGGCACACCAAGATTCAAATAAAAATAAGTGGCTTTTTTATTTATAGAATATTTGCTTATACAGAAGTTTAGCTTTAACGAAGTGCTTTCAATGGTATACCGGCCAAACCAATAAGGAAACAAATAACAGCTCACTCTTCTTAATTAGGGGAAGACCTTAGATATACAGTACAAACTTTTCCCAATCCTACCAGAAACGGCTGGTTAGGTGACCCTTCTCTTATATCCACAGGTAGATTAGGTACCCTTAAAGGAGAAGTCTAGAATGAGCTCATTTGGCTGGGCTTCTCCTGTGGGTCACAGGAGTGCAATTTGTTTTGCACTCCTGTGACCCGTTTTCAGCAGAGAGTGGTCTGAAGTCCACTCTCTGCTGACATCACACAGATCAGTCCAGGCACCATTTCATCCTGACTCTGGAAGTATGAATCCGCCAGGTGCCTGAACTGATAGCCGTCTCAGCCTCGAGGCGATTCAGTTCGCATTTGTAGCGCTTTACAAATCATTCATTCATTCATTCATTCATTCAGCCTCTCAGTGAGCCTCTGAGACAGCCAATCCCTGCCCCTCCACTGCTCAGCGCTCCAGTGAGCGTGGAGGAGCAGAGCAGGAGAGATGCTGATTGACAGTCGGGGAGCCGAGAGAACCGAGCCATCAGCGGTGTTTGATCGCTCGGTTCTCAGTGCAGAGATTCTGGGGGACAGATGCTGCATCCACCTAGACAAGTATAATGGGGGAAAAAACGGATTTCCATACTTCTGCTTTAATTATGTGCAGGTTTTTTTTTCGGTGGGAATGCAGTGGAACACAGTTCTGGCACCTCTAGCACTGAATGTATGTAATGATAAGGGGTGCTAGAGGGTCTATTGATGCTGTCTACTGGGGGATCAATTATTGCAGGGGAGTCTGTTGTTGCATCGGGGGAAGAGTGTCTATTGTTGCTGGGTGAAACTATTGTTGCTGGATAGGGTCTATTGTTGCTGGCAGCAGGTGATCTATTATATTAAGTGTGTGGTGGATTTGCGGTGCATTAAGGATTCCACATGGATTTTTAGCACTTTTATTTTGGACTCTTTGACTTATTTTTTAATAGCATTACATACCTCCCAACTTTCTGAGATGGGAATGAGGGACACCTATCAGCAAAAGTATGCAGGCATAGGACACACCCCTTGCTACGCCCCCTTAAAGGAGAATTGTACAAAAAAATAAGATTGGTTAAACCCACAAGTGCTTATTTTATCAGTACTATTCCTTTAAATTGGCTTTTGGAATTTACAAATGCAGCAATTTAGGAATAGGATGAAAGGTTTAGCACTGGGAAACACTGTTTGATAGATAAAAAGTGCATTTTTATATACATCTATATAAATCAGACGAAAATGAGGGACAAATAAGGAGGAAAACCAAAAATGAGGGACATTGCTCCAAATCAGGGACAGTTCCTCAAAATCAGGGACAGTTGGGAGGTATGGCATTGTGTAGTTTGACTTTTTTGATGCTATTCTTATTGTGCACTGATTTGGATATTTATTTATGTTTTGTGCTACAATGAATTATATATTAGTGTTTTGCACTGGAGATTTTTTTATTTTAATTTTAATTTTGGGTCTATTATATTGCTTTTTTTGTTATCATTAAAAAAAATTCATACAGATTACTTAGCATCACAAAATGATACTTGGTGGTGTATTCTCTAAAATAGGGGGTACTAGGGGGTAGAACCAAGGGACGGTGCTCGGAGGTGGGTAGGGAGTGGAGACAAGAGGAGACACAAGGAGGAGTACCTGCACCTATTCTCTGAATATTTGTAATATCTGCCATCCTGTCCCTTCAAAACAGTCCCCACCTTGTAAAGCACCTTCCATCAGTGGGGAAGAGTTAATTCTTCGTCAAACAATAATAAAATAAAAAAAGTTATACTTGGTCTGCTTGTGAATAATGTAGAAATTTAATCATATACCAGGAAACAAAATCCCTTCATTAAAACTGCATTAAGTTCATTATAACCTGAGCAGTAATAGTTTCCATGGGTGATAAAAGTCATATCGCAATGATGTGGTCTGAAATGAACATATCCATCATGTTTAAACAAACATTTATTTGGTGTGCGGATTTCTCAACTCCGATATGGAAATCAGATAACGTTTACAGGGAGTTTAGCTGCAGTCAATGCATAAAACCGGCCGTGTTTGCTCAATATTATAGAGGCTTTACAGCTCACAGTAAATTAATTTCAATCATTAGTTCAGTCTAGTGAAAGTGAAAATATATTCATGATCTTTGGCCTGAAGGTATTTGAGATATATATCCACAAAGTCTACCTGTATTAACCACTTGACCGCTGGAAGATTTACCCCCACTTCCTTGACCAGGCAATTTTTGTGATACGGCACTGCGTTACTTTAACCGCTTCAGCCCCGGAAGATTTTACCCCCTTCCTGACCAGAGCACTTTTTGCGATTCGGCATTGCGTTGCTTTAACTGACAATTGCGCGGGCCGTGCAACGTTACACCAAAACAAAATTGACGTCCTTTTTTTCACACAAATTGAGATTTATTTTGGTGGTATTTGATCACCTCTGTGGTTTCTATTTTTTGCGCCATAAACAAAAAAAGAGTGACAATTTTGAAAATAAAGCAATATTTTTTTACTTTTTGCTATAATAAATGTCCGCCAAAAAATATATAAAAAACAAATTTTTTCCTCAGTTTAGGCCGATATATATTCTTCTACATATTTTTGGTAAAAAAAATCGCAATAAGCCTATATTGATTGGTTTGCACAAAAGTTATAGCGTCTACAAAATAGAGCAATGATTTATGGCATTTTTATTATTATTTTTTTTATTAGTAATGGCAGCGATCTGCGATTTTTATCATGACTGCGACATTATGGCGGACACATCGGACACTTTTTACACTATTTTGGGACCACTGTCATTTATACAGCAATCAGTGCTATAAACAGGCACTGATTACTGTGTAAATGACACTGGCAGGGAAGGGGGTTAAACACTAGGGAAGATCAGGGGGTTAAGTGTGTCCTAGGGAGTGATTCTAACTGTGGGGGGGATGGGCTACCACTGACATGACAGCGATCACTGCTTCCGATGACAGGGAGCAGTAGATTCCTGTCATGTAGTAGATCCCTGTCAGATGCTTTGTTTACATCTCCCCGTTCTGCCACTCCGTGACACGATCGCAGGACACCGGCGGACATAGAGTCCGCGGGCTCCGCGGGATCCGCGGGCACGGTCACTCTGTACGCGGCGGTCGCACTTGCGCGCCCCGCCAGCCACATGCGAGCGCCCACTAGCCCTGCAAATTAGAGGGGACGCACAGGTACGCCCATTTGCCCACCGCTGCCATTGTGCTGACGTATATTGGCGTGCGGCGGTCGGCAAGTGGTTAACTGATAATTTTACCGTCATGCAACGCTGTACCTAAATAAAATGTATATATTTTTTTATTTATATATTACCAAACGTATTGAGACACCTGCCTTTACACGCACATGAACTTTTATGGCATCTCAGTCTTAGTCTGTAGGGTTCAATACTAAATTGGCCCCCCCCCCCCTTTGCAGCTATAACAGCTTCAACTCTTCAGGAAAGGCTGCTCACAATGTTTAGGAGTGTGTCTATGGGAATGTTTGACCATTCTTCCAGAAGCGCATTTGTGAGGTCAGGCATAGAATAAAAGCTTGGTAAGTGATCCTATTAGCGGTATGAAACCCAAAATCAAAACTGTAATCTTTTGCAGCTTAGCAATCCTTAGATGTGGTGGCTACATCAGTTTTCTTTTCTTTGTTTTTTTCACTCCGTTTTCACCTGGTGATCTGGCCAGTAACACACATTCTGTATTAATGAGACACAACTCTGGAGGAATGAGCACAGGAGACACAGCAGATAGCAGCATTGTCAGTCTGGGGGGAGGGGAGTGTTAGCAGATTTAGATAAACTAACAAAGCCAAACTCCAGCACACAACTTATAAGCAGTTACAGCAAACAGTCTTTCTTCAAGTGCCTCCTTATTGTGCATCTTGAAACAGCCACACCACATGTTTTTGGAGAGTCCTGTATTTCACCTGAAGTTATTTGTGGGTTTTTCTTTGCATTCTGAACAATTTTCTTGGCAGTTGTGACTGAAATTTTAGTTGGTCTACCTGACCGTGGTTTGGTTTCAACAGAACCCCTCATTTTCCACTTCTTGATTAGAGTTTGAACACTGCTGATTGGCATTCTCAATTCCTTGGATATCTTTTTATATCCCTTTCCTGTTTTTTACAGTTCAACTACCTTTTCCTGCAGATCCTTTGACAATTCTTTTGCTTTCCCCATGACTCAGAATCCAGAAACGTCAGTGCAGCACTGGATGAAAGATGCAAGGGACTGTCAGGAGTCCAGAAACTCATTGACCTTTTATACACACACTAATTACAAGCAAACAGATCACAGGTGAGGATGGTTTCTTTTAATAGCTTTTCAAACCCCTTTGTGTCAACTTGTGCGCATGTTATCAGGCCAAAATCACCAGGGTATGTAAACCTTTGATCAGGGTCATTTGGGTAGTTTCTGTTGTGATTATGATTTAAAAAGAGTAAACACAGTTGATTGATAATAAATGGCTTCAGCCAAACACTAACCATGAGTGAAAGAAAAGTTTTTGTGTTATCATTCATATTCTCTGAAAAATGGCCAAGAAATCATAAACTCTGCCAGGGTATGTAAACTTATGAGCACAACTGTATACTGTGATTCTGTACTTGCCAAATATGCTGCAGACATCTCCCTCCACTGAGTCTGGCTACAACCATTTTAACTGTGGGCAGCTGAAGTTGCTGCCTTTTCATTTCCTGTATTTACACAGACACACAGAGGCACACCTCCAGCTCTACATCTTTCATTGGCCCTCTTATGACTCATCCCCCCTCCCTTCCTGGCAAACTCTCATAAGAGTGAGAGAGAGAGCTTTGCATGATGTCATAAGCTGGGGCTAATGTCCGGACAAGAAACAGGAAGTGGGCTGTATAAGGTATTTACTGGCAGAGAAAAAAAATCCAAAGTTAAAACAACAAGGGCAGAAGATTTAATAGATGGAAAAAAATGACTGAAGGTCCACTTCCAGGCAGTCCACTGCCTTTGTAGATGATAAAAATGAAAATGGAAACAATGGAGCAACATGGGTGATTAGGGCCACACGCTGCTGCAGAATGGTGCTTTACAAGTTAAGAGTGCGATAATGAACATCTGCACTTTCTCTAAATCGGGTGACAATGCTGTATCTATTTTAAGCAGCTGTTTCAATGCACATTACGTAGGAATGGTTTACTGTTGTCACCTTCAGTAAACCCACCCTGAGAAATAAAATGTAGCCAATGCTGGAGGGAAAGCATGTAGACATGACGTGGCTGTAAAGAAGCTGCAGGAGATAAAGTATAACTTAAGGCTAAATGTTTTTCCCATTTTGGAGTAAGGGAGGGTAATAGTTACATAGTTACATAGTAGGTGAGGTTGAAAAAAGACACAAGTCCATCAAGGCCAACCTATGTGTGTGATTATATGTCAGTATTACATTGTATATCCCTGTATGTTGTGGTCCTTCAGGTGCTTATCTAATGGCTTTTTGAAATGATCAATGCTTCCTGCTGTAACCACCGCCTGTGGAAGAGAATTCCACATCCTAACCGCTCTTACAGTAAAGAACTCTCTACGCAGTATAAGGTTAAACCGCTTTTCTTCTAGTTTTAGTGAATAGCCTCGTGTCTTATTAAATTTCCTTTCTCAGAAAAGTTTTATCCCTATTGTGGGGTCACCAGTATAGTATTTGTACATTGAAATCGTATCCCCTCTCAATCTCCAGAAAGAACAAGTTCAGTGTTCATAACCTATCCTCATAACTAAGGTCCTCCAGACCCTTTATTAGTTTTGTTGCCCTTCTCTGAACTCTCTCCAGTTCCAGCACATCCTTCCTGAGGACTGGTGCCCAGAACTGGACAGCATACTCCAGGTGCAGCCAGACCAGAGTCTTGTAAAGCGGGAGAATTATTGTTTTACCTCTAGAGTTAATCCCCTTTTTAAAGCGGGGTTCCAATCAAATTTTTAACCTAATTTTACCCCCTTCAGTTAATTGCATAGATGTTCAAATGTTGCACGAAATTTTTTTTTATTGCTGTAATTACCTTTATATTGTACTTTATTAGTGGCACTTCCTGTCTCTCCTCCCATGGGAGTAGGCGTGTTTATTGCCTTTCCCTGGCGCCGCACTATCTCCTGGGAGCCTAGTGTCAGGCTTCCCAAGATTCAGTGCAGAAACAATGATCATGCGCGTGAACAAGCTGTGAATGGACAGCATTCACCGCATCCCGGAAATCAATGCTTGTGGGCTTCACATGCCCACAAGCAAGATGGAAACAGCCAGCATCACATTTTTTAAGTTATTCTTCAGTACGAAAACAGACAGAGGCGGAAATATTACACCCAAACTGTGAGTATTATTTTGGGATTAGCAAAGTGTCTCAATTACCTAAAGAAAAAAAAAAAAAGATTGGTCGCCGGACTCCCGCTTTAATGCATGCAAATATTCTGTTTGCTTTGTTAGCAGCAGCTTTGCATTGCATGCCATTGCTGAGCCTATCATCTACTAGGACCCCCAGTTCCTTTTCCATCCTAGATTCCCCCAGAGGTTCTCCCCCCAGTGTATAGATTGCATTCATATTTTTGCCACCCAAATGCATTATTTTACATTTTTCTACATTGAACCTCATTTGCCATGTAGTTGTCCACCCCATTAATTTGTTCCGATCTTCTTGCAAGGTTTCCACATCCTGCGGAGAAGTTATTGCCCTGCTTAGCTTAGTATCATCCGCAAATACAGAGATTGAACTGTTTATCCCATCCTCCAGGTCGTTTCTGAATAAATTAAATAGAATTGGTCCCAGCACAGAACTGGGGGAACCCCACTACCCGCCCCTGACCATTCCGAGTAATCCCCATTTATCACCACCCTCTGAAATCGCCCCTGTAGCCAGTTTTCAATCTATGTACTCACCCTATGCTCCATGACAACAGACCCTACTTTGTACAGTAAACGTTTATGGGGAACTGTATGAAATGCTTTTGCAAAATCCAGATACACCACGTCTACAGGCCTTCTTTTATATAGATGGCAGCTCACCTCCTCATAGAAGGTTAATAGATTGGTTTGGCAAGAACGATTTTTCATGAATCCATCCTGATTACTGCTAATGATACCGTTGTCATTACTAAAATCTTGTATATAGTCCCTTATCATCCCCTCTAAGAGCTTGCATACAATTGATGTTAGACTAACTGGTCTGTAATTCCCAAGAACATAACTTGGCCCTTTTTTAAATATTAGTGCTACATTGGCATTTCTCCAATGAGCTGGTACCATTCCAGTCAGTATTCTGTTCATAAAAATTAGGAACAATGGTCTGGCACTTTCTTGACTGAGTTCCTTAAGGACCCTCGGGTGCAAGCCATCTGGTCCCGATGACTTATTAATGTTAAGTTTTTCAAGTCTAATTTTTTTTTTTCTTTTTAAATTTTTTATTTAAAGATATGAGACAGATACAGACATAAAGATAGCTTCACATTGCATTTAGACTGTAATGAACGTGTCAAGTATAACAGTCAAAACATAACAGTTGCATGTGAGTGAAGGTCGCTATTCAGTCAGACTCATACCACTCGCTGAAGTCTAATATAGGGTAAACATAAACATCTGTACCAATCACTTTTTGTGTCTTTTTTATTGAAAGAGAGAAATAGAAAGGGTAAAAAAGAGAGAACGGAGAAGAGAGAAAAAGAGAGAGAGAGAAAAAGAAAAAAATTATATATATATATATACAGTATATATATATATATATATATATATATATATATATATATGTATATTAATACTCCAGGGAGAGGGAGGGGGGAGGAGGGGGAGAGGGAGGGGGGAGGAGGGGGAGGAGGGGAGGGCAGTTGCCCCCGGGGAGCCAAGTTCGGTAATGCTGAACTATCGATGGGGATCCTAAACAATGGATCCTGACAAGTATTGGTGGAATTCGTCGGAGAAGCGAAAGAGGTTCCAATGAAACCATCTGGACTTATGTTCCTCTGACTTATCTAGCAGCGCAGAGGTCAGATCTTCCATCTGCTCAATGTCCTTCACTCCTGCGAACCATTGGGCTACCGTTGGCGCAGACTGTTGCTTCCAAAGAGGTGGGATGCTGGCCCGAGCAGCATCAAGGAGATGCTTGAGGAGGGATTTGTGGTAACGTTTCCTTGACAGGGGAGTAAGGTTAAGGAGAACGGCAGCTGGGTTATCCTGAAGGGAGATATCCATGAGTTTCTGTACGAGCTTAAGAACTGGCTGCCAAAAAGTTTGGAGCACAGGGCAGTCCCAGAATATATGTAATAGAGTGCCTGGGTGTAGGTTGCAGCGCCAACAGCGGTCAGTTTGTAGAGGGAATATCTTAGCCAGTACGGAAGGGGTTCTGTACCAGCGCGTCACTATTTTATATGCGGTCTCTTGGCATTTGCTGCACATAGAGGATTTCTGTGCGAAAAAGAGTATGCATTCTTTTTGGGGTTCTGTGAAGGTGACTTGCAAGTCTCTCTCCCATTTTGCTAAGAATGGGGGATCTTCGGTGGTGTGAAGGTCCAACAGGGATTTGTTCAAGTCTAATTCTAATTCTGTCCCCTGTTAGCCATGAGGGTGCTTCCTGTGACACGTCATGAAGATAAAGATTGCAGTTTTGTTTACTGAAGCCCTCCGATTCCCTTGTGAAGACTGAGGAGAAGAATAAATTCAATACCTTCATCATCTCTCCATCCTTAGTAACCAGATTCCTTTCATCATTCTTTATGGGACCGATATGATCTGACCTCCCTTTCCTACTATTTATGTACTTAAAGAATTTCTTGGGATTCAACTGGACTTTTGCATCTCTATGGTGCATAGTCAACTGTACAACTGCTCATCAGATACCAGCACTTTCAAGTTCTTACTCACAGTGTCTATACCTTAGCACTTGTGCCTTTCCTTTGCCCCTGCGGACCCCGTCTCAAAGTCCAGGGGTGTTCAGACAGGAAATGTGCAAGGGGCCGTTTGCAGCAATCAGTCATACTAGACACTATCTTTTGACATAGGAAGTGGGATAAAAGGAAAATTAGACTGGATTTCAGAAGAAATTATTGTATTTTCATAATTTATTTTTTCCAGTGAAAGGTTTTAATGTATGTATTGGGAGAAGGGGGTGGGGTTCTTTACAAAAATATTTATTTTTTTTAGGCTACTTGAGTTTTTTTTGTTTTTTTTTTTACTTTTAGCATAGGTCCACTTTAGGTTCTTTATTTATTGCTATAATGTGTTAAAATTAATTCTAATACTCCATTAGTAGCAAGAGGTTCACTTCCTATAGCTGATGCGTTACAGCCATCCTCAAGTTAATCAGCTGGCAAGAATGAAGAGTAGTAATTTGCCTGATAAATGTATCAGTGTGATTGCAAATCTCATTAGATGGACGGGATAAGTGCTGAGTGCATTAGGTAAATGATACCTGTTCTCCAATGAGGCCACATGGACTGAGTAAACATAACGTACTCATTATTACAGAGTGTCAGCCGTCAATGGCGTGAAGCAAGCATGAGATGATATTTTTGGCAAAACAAAGTGTTAGAAAAGAAAGTGTAAAAAAAAATGAAAAGTGTAAATTAGGATGAATCCAATAAAATGTTAAATATCAATATATAGAGTGCATCCTTTTTTTTCTATTTCATTTTGGTCTGAATTTCTCAACATGATAGCAAACATTTCCCTTAAAGCAAAGTTCCAGTCACCAAATTAAATTTTTCTCTAAATGCTCCCACGTCATTGTTACCACTTCTGATTTAACATTTGGATAATGTCACTAATGTGTTCCTTCTTGTTTGTTTTAAAACATTAAAATTTAACCTGATTTCGGAAGCAGGCAGGGTACATCGTGGTTGTGGGCATCTGTTTATATTTCCGGGATTCTGTGTAGCTGACTTCCCAGAATGCAACTCCTGATCTCGCACCTGCACAATAATGCCACCGGGTGACGCTGTTTATTCATGACAGGTTGTCATAGCATAGTGACGTGGTCCCGAGCAGAGAGGCTTCACTTTCTCTCCGCAAATACTCTTCGTCCAAAATGGCGCCTATCTCCTCCCGGTCTGGAAATCACGCGAGATTTCAGTAATAAGCGATTCCCATTGAATCCTGGAATAGATGATGCAGATATCCCAAGAATCCATGGGAATCACCTTATAAAGTCATAGCCTATGTGGCCGGATCGGAAGTGCCACATAAACATATCGCAAAGAAGGTATTTAGAAAACAAAAATTGCCATTTAGAATTGCATTGCGGATGGGCATGAGGATGATTGTACATTTAAAAAATGAATGGAACTCCGCTTTAACCCAAACATTAGGGATGAGCTTCGTGTTCGAGTCGAACCCATGTTCGACTCGAACATCGGCTGTTCGACCGTCCGTCGAATTGCGAACGATATGGGCCGTTCGCGTCAAATTCGTGTGGCGCGTCACGGCCCATAATTCACTGCGGCATCGCAGTGCATTGCTGGCTGATGATTGGCCAAGCATGCACTATGACCCGCATGCTTGGCCAATCACAGCGCCGTCAGTAGAGAGAGCTGTAATTGGCCAAAGCCAGGGTGGCTTTGGCCAATTATGGCTCAGGGGATTTAGTACACGCCCCACACTATATAAGGCCGCCTGCACGGCGGCCCTGTGTAGTGTGTGTTCCGGTGTGCTGAGAGATAGAGAGAGAGAGAGACAGTGTCATTTGATTTGAGTTAGATAGATTAGGCAGAACAGTCAGTCAGTTAGCTGCACTTACAGTGTATTGTGTATATATATGCATCCCAGGTGTTGCATATATATATATACACTGTATTCAGTTTAGCTAGATCCGTTCCTGTTATCTTCTATCTAGACTATTTACATTTAGTGCAGTGCGTCCTGCTCACAGTGTTCAGCTAGATCCGTTCCTGTTATCTTCTAGACTATTTACATTTAGTGCAGTGCGTCCTGCTCACAGTGTTCAGCTAGATCCGTTCCTGTTATTTACATTTAGTGCAGTGCGTCCTGCTCACAGTGTTCAGCTAGATCCGTTCCTGCTATTTACATTTAGTGCAGTGCGTCCTGCTCACAGTGTTCAGCTAGATCCGTTCCTGCTATTTACATTTAGTGCAGTGCGTTCTGCTCACAGTGTTCAGCTAGATCCGTTCCTGCTATTTACATTTAGTGCAGTGCGTCCTGCTCACAGTGTTCAGCTAGATCCGTTCCTGCTATTTACATTTAGTGCAGTGCGTCCTGCTCACAGTGTTCAGCTAGATCCATTCCTGTTATCTTCTAGACTATTTACATTTAGTGCAGTGCGTCCTGCTCACAGTGTTCAGCTAGATCCGTTCCTGTTATCTTCTAGACTATTTACATTTAGTGCAGTGCGTCCTGCTCACAGTGTTCAGCTAGATCCGTTCCTGTTATCTTCTAGACTATTTACATTTAGTGCAGTGCGTCCTGCTCACAGTGTTCAGCTAGATCCGTTCCTGTTATCTT
Organism: Lithobates clamitans; assembly: GCA_037952925.1. Taxonomy (NCBI): domain Eukaryota; kingdom Metazoa; phylum Chordata; class Amphibia; order Anura; family Ranidae; genus Lithobates; species Lithobates clamitans. Next base: position 3,753,298 of record JBBGZY010000658.1, read on the forward strand.
CCTACTGACAGGCAGGCTTGTCTGGTTACAGTATATAAAGCTACCTGAAGAAAATTACAGGTGTTCTATTTGATCCTATTAGTACCACGGTCAGGCAGCTAGACTATTTACATTTAGTACAGTGCGTCCTGCTCACAGTGTTCAGCTAGATCCGTTCCTGTTATCTTCCTACTGACAGGCAGGCTTGTCTGGTTACAGTATATAAAGCTACCTGAAGAAAATTACAGGTGTTCTATTTGATCCTATTAGTACCACGGTCAGGCAGCTAGACTATTTACATTTAGTACAGTGCGTCCTGCTCACAGTGTTCAGCTAGATCCGTTCCTGTTATCTTCCTACTGACAGGCAGGCTTGTCTGGTTACAGTATATAAAGCTACCTGAAGAAAATTACAGGTGTTCTATTTGATCCTATTAGTACCACGGTCAGGCAGCTAGACTATTTACATTTAGTACAGTGCGTCCTGCTCACAGTGTTCAGCTAGATCCGTTCCTGTTATCTTCCTACTGACAGGCAGGCTTGTCTGGTTACAGTATATAAAGCTACCTGAAGAAAATTACATGTGTTCTATTTGATCCTATTAGTACCACGGTCAGGCAGCTAGACTATTTACATTTAGTACAGTGCGTCCTGCTCACAGTGTTCAGCTAGATCCGTTCCTGTTATCTTCCTACTGACAGGCAGGCTTGTCTGGTTACAGTATATAAAGCTACCTGAAGAAAATTACAGGTGTTCTATTTGATCCTATTAGTACCACGGTCAGGCAGCTAGACTATTTACATTTAGTACAGTGCGTCCTGCTCACAGTGTTCAGCTAGATCCGTTCCTGTTATCTTCCTACTGACAGGCAGGCTTGTCTGGTTACAGTATATAAAGCTACCTGAAGAAAATTACAGGTGTTCTATTTGATCCTATTAGTACCACGGTCAGGCAGCTAGACTATTTACATTTAGTACAGTGCGTCCTGCTCACAGTGTTCAGCTAGATCCGTTCCTGTTATCTTCCTACTGACAGGCAGGCTTGTCTGGTTACAGTATATAAAGCTACCTGAAGAAAATTACAGGTGTTCTATTTGATCCTATTAGTACCACGGTCAGGCAGCTAGACTATTTACATTTAGTACAGTGCGTCCTGCTCACAGTGTTCAGCTAGATCCGTTCCTGTTATCTTCCTACTGACAAGCAGGCTTGTCTGGTTACAGTATATAAAGCTACCTGAAGAAAATTACAGGTGTTCTATCCCAGCTTAGTGCAGCTACAGGCCATTAGTATGTCTGGAAGGCCAAGAAGGAGAGGCAGACAGTCACAAGCCAATAAGAGAGGGCAAGCAGGCTCTGTGTCTAGTGCTGGTCGTGGAGACGGTGCATCCTCATCAGCACGTGGCCATGGGACACGCTTGGCCTTTTTTTCGGCAGCTGGCCGTGTTGAGCCGCAACATGCAGAAGACTTGGTCGAGTGGATGACCAAGCCGTCCTCATCCTCCTCATCCTCTCTCACCCATGCCCAGGGTGCTTTGTCTGGCAAAGCAGCGGCCTCTTCCCTCAGCTCAATGTCATCAGTGACTCCTTCCCTAGCTCCACCATGTTCTCCCGAGGATTCCCTCGAACTGTTTGACCACAGTGTTGGGTACATGCTCCAGGAGGATGCCCAGCGTTTGGAAGGCTCTGATGATGATACTGAGCTCGATGAAGGCAGTAACATGAGCACGGACAGAGGGGGTGCCCAAGAAGGACAGCAATCTGGCAGTCATGCTCCCCCTGCTGCAGCATACTGCCAGGTTTGCTCCAGTGATGAGGAGGGAGGGGATGATGAGGTCACTGACTCAACGTGGGTGCCTGATAGGAGAGAGGAGGAGGAGGAGGAGGAGGAGGCGGCACATCACCAACGAGGCAGGATGCCCTCCAGGGGCCAGCCTAAGGGCAGCACATTGACTGCATCACACCCCAAAGCTCCACATGTGCAGGGCGCTGCAGTCTCTGCGCATTATTCAAAAAGTTCTTTGGTGTGGGCCTTTTTTGAGACGAGTGCATCAGATCGCACCGCTGCTATTTGCAACATATGTCTCAAGCGTATCTCGCGTGGCCAAAACATCTCCCGCTTGGGTACCACATGCTTGACCAGACATATGTTGACCTGCCATGCAGTTCGTTGGCAAGCGTATCTAAAAGACCCACACCAAAGAACAAAGAGGATCTCTCCTTGCTCCTCATCAGCTGAGATTTCCAACCCCACTAGACCTTCAGTCCTCTCTGAGACCTGCAGTGAGAGGAATGAAGGTGTAGAATTAGGTGTGTCACAGCCAAGTACTTGTGGGCAATCTGCTTTTGGTACACCGACGTCAGATTGTACCAGGCAAATTTCCCTGCCCCAGCTGCTGCACCGCCGAAAGAAGTTTGCTCCCAGCCATCCACATGCCCAGCGGTTAAATGCTAGCTTGGCAAAATTGCTAGCACTTCAACTGCTGCCTTTTCAGTTGGTAGACTCTGCCCCCTTCCGTGAGTTTGTGGAATGTGCGGTTCCTCAGTGGCAGGTACCCAAACGCCACTTTTTCTCACGGAAGGCGATTCCGGCTCTCTACCGGCATGTGGAAGGCAATGTCCATGCCTCGCTGGACAGGGCGGTCAGCGGTAAGGTGCATATTACCGCTGACTCATGGTCCAGCAGGCATGGACAGGGACGTTACCTAAGTTTCACGGCGCATTGGGTGACTCTGCTGGCAGCTGGGAAGGATGCAGGACAAGGTGCAGTAGTGTTGGAGGTTGTTCCGCCACCACGCCTCCAAAATGCTGATTGTGACACACCTCTCTCCTCCACCCCCTCCTCTTCTTCTTCCTCCATGGCCTCTTCCTCGGAACCAGCGGTGCTCCGTAGGCGTTCAAGGGGCTACGCAAGTACGTAGGCCAAAAGATGCCATGCGGTGCTTGAGCTGGTGTGCTTGGGGGACAGGAGTCACACTGGGGCAGAGGTTCTGTCAGCTCTGCAGGGGCAGGTTCAGAGGTGGTTGACGCCACGCCAACTTAAGGCAGGAATGGTGGTTTGCGACAATGGCACCAACCTCCTCTCTGCCCTCCGACAGGGACAAATGACCCATGTGCCCTGTTTGGCTCACGTCCTTAACTTGGTGGTGCAGCGGTTCTTGGGCAGGTACCCGGGCTTACAGGATGTCCTGAGGCAGGCCAGGAAAGTCTGTGTGCATTTCCGCCGGTCATATAATGCCAGTGCTCGGCTGACGGACCTCCAAAAGGAGTTTAACCTGCCCAAGAACCGCCTAATCTGTGACATGCCCACCAGGTGGAACTTAACATTGGCCATGCTGCAGCGGCTGCACACGCAGCAGAGGGCCATCAATGAGTACCTGTGCGACTATGGCACCAGGACAGGGTCAGGGGAGCTTGGTTTTTTTTCCCCACGCCAGTGGGCCATGATCAGGGATGCATGCACTGTCCTGTCACCATTCGAGGAGGCCACGAGGATGGTGAGCACTGACAGTGCATGCATCAGTGACACTGTCCCCCTTGTCCACCTGTTGGAGCACACGCTGCGTGGAATAATGGACAGGGCACTTGAGGCAGAAAAGAGGCAGGAAGAGGAGGACTTCCTTAGCTCTCAAGGCCCCCTTTATCCAGACAGTGTTCCTGCGTGCCCGCCGATCACACAGGAAGAGGACGAGGAGGAGGAGGAGGAGGAGGAAGATTGTGTCAGTATGGAGGTGGAGCCTGGCACTCAGCATCAGCAGCAGTCTTTAAGGGATCAGTCCCAAGGAACACATGGACTCGTACGTGGCTGGGAGGAGGTGGCTGTGGACGTTGTTGTCCTTAGTGACCCAGAGGACTCCGGACCGAATGCCTCAGCAAACCTACGCTGCATGGCCTCCCTGATCCTGCAAAGCCTGCGTAAGGATCCTTGTATTCGTGGTATCAAGGAGAAGGACCAATACTGGCTGGCAACCCTCCTTGATCCACGTTACAAGGGTAAGGTTGCGGACCTTATCTTGCCATCGCAGAGGGAGCAGAGGATGAAACATCTTCGGGAGGCCTTGCAGAAAGGTCTGTGCAACGCGTTCCCAGAGACTGGGAGGTTACAAACTCCTGTTTCTGGACAACGTGTTGCTGAGGCTTCGGTCAGTCAAAGAAGGAGCGGTGGAGAAGGTGGCCGTCTGACCGATGCGTTCAGACAATTTTTTGGTCCGCAGCCCCAAGGTATGATCGGTTCCAGCAACCATCGCCAGCGTCTGTTTTACATGGTGCAGGAATACCTAGGGGCAAGATCAGACTTGGACACCTTTCCCACCGAAAATCCTCTGGGTTACTGGGTCTTGAGGATGGATCACTGGCCAGAGCTTGCACAGTATGCAATTGAGCTACTGGCCTGTCCTGCATCCAGCGTTCTTTCGGAACGCACATTCAGTGCTGCTGGAGGCGTGGTAACCGATCACAGGGTGCGTCTGTCCACCGACTCGGTCGATCGGCTGACCTTCATAAAAATGAATCAGTCTTGGATCACCACCAGCTACCAAGCACCTGATGCTGATGTAACCGAATAATTTTTTTTGAAATCTCAGATCCCTTCAAAGACTGCCTATGCTGATGCTGAGTGACTATCCCTGAGTAATTATCCTCTTCCTCCTCAATCATCACGCTGATAGCTTGTAAGAACATTTTTGGTTCTGGGCGCCACCACCAGTGCCTAAGGCACAATTTTTCAGCCCCTGTTTAACAGGGGCGTGTAATTACAATTTTTGATGTAATACTTTGCAGCAGGGCTCGTTCCTGCATTCCAACTAGAGTGTCTGTGAGGGGTTGCTGTGTTGTGGCACCAGCACCAGTGCCTAAGGCCCAATTTTTCTGCCCCTGTCTAACAGGGGCGTGTAATTACAATTTTTGATGCAATACTTTGCAGCAGGGCTCGTTCCTGCGTTCCAACTAGAGTGTCTGTGAGGGGTTGCAGTGTTGTGGCACCAGCACCAGTGCCTAAGGTCCAATTTTTCTGCCCCTGTCTAACAGGGGCGTGTAATTACAATTTTTGATGCAATACTTTGCAACAGGGCTCGTTCCTGCATTCCAACTAGAGTGTCTGTGAGGGGTTGCAGTGTTGTGGCACCAGCACCAGTGCCTAAGGCCCAATTTTTCTGCCCCTGTCTAACAGGGGCGTGTAATTACAATTTTTGAAGCAATACTTTGCAGCAGGGCTCGTTCCTGCGTTCCAACTAGAGTGTCTGTGAGGGGTTGCAGTGTTGTGGCACCAGCACCAGTGCCTAAGGCCTAATTTTTCAGCTCCTGTTCAACAGGGGCATGTAATTACAATTCTTGATCTAATATTTCACAGCAGGGCCCTGTGAGGGCTTACAGTGTTGTCGCCACAGCAACACCTAAGGCCCAAATTTCTGCTGAGTATATAGGGCAGGACCCTACTTTCAAACATCTAACTTACAAACGACTCCTACTTGCAAACGGAAGGAGACAACAGGAAGTGAGATGAAATCTACCCCTAGGAAGGGAAATTCTCTCCTGTAAGAGTTAATATGGGAAAACAATTTCTCCTTTCCACTGATGCTTTCCAATCCTTGTTCCACAAAAAAACCAACATTTTCAAAAAACATTTTTCATTGGGACAAAAAAGTGAGGTGAAATCTTCTGAAGAGGAGGAAAGACAGCAAAACAAATGTCACAGGGGTGATAACCCTTCCCTATGTTTTCCAAAAAGCTTAGAAAAGATTTTTTGGCTGGAGCTAAACACGTTAAAAATGTTCAAAATTACAAACAGATTCTACTTAACAACAAACCTACAGTCCCTGTCTTGTTTGCACCGCCTGTATACTGCTGTTCAGAGTATATAGGGCCTGATGGCCCCACACCTTTCCTTATTTTAATTTGGCTGCGGGGTTCCCCTTAATATCCATACAAGACCCAAAGGGCCTGGTAATGGACTGGGGGGTACCCATGCCGTTTGTCTCACTGATTTTCACCCATATTGCCATGACCCGACATGACATTAAACCCGCAAGCAGTTTTAAATGAGATTTTTTCCTTTAAAAATGACATTTGGTGCAGGGACTGTTCTAAACATGGGAAACACGCGTCACTTTACAGGCATACTATAGACACCCCCCCAGGTACGATATTTAAAGGAATATTTCACTTTTTTTTTTTTACTTTAAGCATCATTAAAATCACTGCTCCCGAAAAAACGGCCGTTTTTAAAAGTTTTTTTTGCATTGATACATGTCCCCTGGGGTAGGACCCGGGTCCCCAAACCCTTTTTAGGACAATACCATGCAAATTAGCCTTTAAAATGAGCACTTTTGATTTCGAACGTTCGAGTCCCATAGACGTCAATGGGGTTCTAACGTTCGTGCGAACTTTCGGTCCGTTCGCGGGTTCTGGTGCGAACCGAATCGGGGGGTGTTCGGCTCATCCCTACCAAACATATAAACGCAATGGTACTTTTCTAATCTGCTTCATCATGCTTGTTGGGGAATACATATGCAGAGTGAAGGGACCCTGTCCCATAATAAAAGTACTTCAGAAAAGTACCTACTTGTAAGGCTGGGTTCACACATATGCAAATTGGATATGGGTTTCCCCGCATCCAATTCGCATGACAGGCAAGAGTGACCGGCCCTCAATGGAGCCGGTTCACACAGCTTGGGGGAGGCCGCGGTCCGCATTCAGAAAGGGTCCTGTGCATCTTAAGCCGCGTACACATGATTGGATTTTCCAACGGGAAATGTTCGATGACAGTCTGTTGGCGGAAAATCCAACCGTTTTTACGCTCCATCGGACAATTGTTGTCGGATTTTCCACGGACAAATTTTGGATGGCAGATTTTCCGAGCGTGTGTACACAAGTCCGTCAGAAAAAAGTCCAAAGTACAAACACGCATGCTCTGAAGCAAGGATGAGCCAGAAGGGGTCGGTCTTGTAAACTAGCGTTCGTAATGGAGAATTAACATTCGTGACACAGCTAATTATGAAATCTCTAAATGTAGCGCACAATTCTCTTCTTCTTTAATGGGATAATAATGAAGCTGCTTTGCTGGTGATACTGATGGAGTTATTGCAAACAAATTTTCAAAGGCTTTTATTTACTAGTGATATCAAGAATAATATTATTATGTTTTTTTTTTATTGGTGCAAGTTACCACAACACCATTATCCCGTATTTTTTAAGATCAAAGATACAACTATGTTGGTGTCCCTTGTCAATTTTACATCTGATGGAGTTCCCTGCAGACTCATCTGCTCAGTTATCCGGTACCTGGTTGAATGATGGCCCCGGGAGTGCGGAGTGTCATGGATTAGCTTAATAGGAGGGGGGGGCATCAGTGCCCTGCACTTATAGTACAATAATAAAAGGAATGGTGTTGACATCATCATGTGAACATCATTGAGGACAGTCCAGTGCCAGGGAAAAGAAGCCTGTGCACCACTTCCAAAAAAGTTGGGTTTAAAAAATAAATAAATAGTGGAGAGGCATAGGGCAGGAGGGTGCAGTTGGGCTTTAATATTTTTGGGACTTGCAGATGAGGATAACAAGTATATGACACAACCTGATTTATGGTAACTAGAATCAAAGGGGGAACATCAGGTTAAAGCAGTACTGAACTCAAAAGCAAACATTTATTATATTGCAGCTTACCAACACTTATGCCCTGTACACACGATAGGATTTTCCGATGGAAAATGTGTGATAGGACCTTGTTGTCGGAAATTCCGACCGTGTGTGGGCTCCATCACACATTTTCCATAGGAATTTCTGACACACAAAGTTTGAGAGCAGGCTATAAAATTTTCCGACAACAAAATCCGTTGTCGGAAATTCCGATCGTGTGTACACAAATCCGACGAACAAAGTGCCACGCATGCTCAGAATAAATTAAGAGGCGAAAGCTATTGGCTACTGCCCCATTTATAGTCCCGACATACGTGTTTTACGTCACCGCGTTCAGAACGACAACTTTGTGTGACCGTGTGTATGCAAGACAAGTTTGAGCCAACATCCATCGGAAAAAAAATCCATGGATTTTGTTGTCGGAATGTCCAATCAATGTCCGACCGTGTGTACGGGGCATTAGATGTGATGACTGTATTAGTGCTTTCTTTCTTCTATTTTCATCTGGTAATCCAGCCAGCAAGTCTGTTGTTTTTCAAAAGCGCAAGCTCTCCAGCAGAATGTATCAGTTTACATTGATGAGGCAAACCACTTAACACTGACAGGATCAGGGCTTTTTTTCAGCGGAAAAGCAGGGGAACTGAATGGGGTGCTGAGTTGTGCTAGAAGGTCTATTGATGCCAACTGCAGGGGGATCTATTGTCGCCGGGGGGGGGGGATCATTGTTGCTGAGAATGTCTATCTTTGGAGGTGGGAGATCTATTTTTTCCTAGGGGGATCTTATGTTGCTAGGAGGTCATTTATTGCTGGGAGGGATCCACTGTTGAGGGAAAAGCTGGCTGCTGGAGGGTCTATTGATGCCGGATGCTGGGACATCTATTGTATTGTTGTTGGCAGAGGTTTATTGTTGCTGGGGAGATCTATTACTGTTGGGGGGAATCTTATGTTGCTGGGGGGGGATGTTGCTGGGAGAGATCTACTGTTGAGGTTTGTTGATGCTGGCTGCTGGGGGATCTACTGTATTGTTATATCAGGGATCTATCGTTGCTAGGGGGGTCTATTGTTGTTGGGGGGGGGGGTAATTTGCTACGGGGAATCAATTGTGGCTGGGGGATCTACTGTTGAGGGAAGGGTCTGTGGCTGCTCGGGGGGATCTGTTGATGCTGGTTGATGGGAGATGTACTGTATTGTTATATCGGGGGTCAATTGTTGCTGGGGGGAATCTATTGTTGAGGGGGTATTTTGCTATGGGAGATCTATTGTTGCTGGGGGATCTTTAGCTGCTGGAAGGGATTTATTGTTTCTGGGGGGATCTATTGTTGATGCACAGGATTGTGCTCAGAGGTAGATACAGGATGGAGACAAGGGGTGACTTGGAAGGGGGGGTACCTGCACCTATTCTCTGAGAAAAAAAGCCTTGGACAGGGGTAATTAAACAATAACAAAGATTAGTTTGCTGAGCTGATAACATTCACATATGCAGTACAAAAATTGTGCTTCGTATTCCTTTTAGGTTGTACCACGTTCATATTGGAGGGCCATTTTGGTACATGAGCTGCAGGCGTGCACTACCCTGAGGTCTAGCAGGGATTATTTATTTAAGTGCTTATTCTTACTGAACCGCTAAAATAGTGTTACTGCTGCTATCTCCACAGCCCAAGATAAAAGTTCAGATGTCGAGTAACTGTATGCTGTGTAAATTTAAAGCAGGCCTGCAGGGACTAAACATATTCAAAGCAATACCATGGATCTTCTGCGAGACACATAAAATGGGGTGAGAATGTGCAGAGCTTGGCACTACCATGGCCTGTGTATATCAGTGCAGAGAAAAAGAACATTAACCACAGGCAGAAAACTGCTTTTGTTCTTCTCATCTCACTTTGCTCTTGTACACCAATACCTCCCAACTATCAAAACTTTAAGGGAAAAAAAAAAAAGATAAAAATCCTTAATTTCACCATATTTACTTCATCCACTGGAGTGTCTTTACATTAGCTCTTAAAGTGATTGTAAAAGTTTGTGTTTTGCACAGAGCGGCCCTGATCCTCCTTTTCTTGGGTGCCCCATCGGCGCCCCAGGCTCCTCCTCTTCACCGGGTGCCCCGACGGACAGACGCTTACCCTGGGGGCACCCGTGTGGGCGCACTTACGAGTCTCGCTGCTGTGTCCATTGACACAGACAGCAGGACTCGACCCCGCCCCTGTGTATTAAGGTGAAAAACAACCCCTTTAAAGTGGTTGTAAATCCTTACAGACCACTTTTGCTACAGGTAAGCCTATAATAAGGCTTACCTGTAGCTACCCAGGATATCTCCTAAACCTGCACGGTATCTCCTAAACCTGCACCTGCTGTATTTGCATGTGCCAACGTCATCGGCACATGCGCACTGAAGCAATGGCAGTACGTGCCGTTGCTTCAGTTAGACTTTGCCGTTACCGGCGGCTCCCTTGCGCACGCGTGGGAGTGACGTCATCCTGAGGGGCATCTCCTAAACCTGCACCTGCTGTATTCTGACGTCATCCTGCACGGTATCTCCTAAACCTGCACCTGCTGTATTTGCATGTGCCGACATCATCGGCACATGCGCACTGAAGCAATGGCAGTACGTGCCGTTGCTTCAGTTAGAATTTGCTGTTACCAGCGGCTCCCTTGCGCACGCGTGGGAGTGACGTCATTGTGGCACCGGCGCTGTGATTGCAATCACAGCGCCGGAGCCCGCGATACCAGGAAGTAACTCCGGAAGCGAAGTCGCCGGCCGGAGCGGTGAACGAGGCCTGCTGCGGGGGCTTCAATCTATGGTAAGTAATGCATAATGAGCTAGTATGCTATGCCTTTGCCTTGCAGGTTTTATTTATTATTATTATTATTATTATTTTTTATTTTTTATTTTTTTTTTACAAAGTGTGTTTACAACCATTTTAAAGCTGAGATCCAGGCAACTTAATAAAGCGGAACTACACAGCATCCGAGCACCACAAACCAAAAACACTATTTAATTAATTTTTAATATTCAAAGCAAACGCCCCCATCTAGCCATATCTTCTTGCTTTGTTTTGCTGAGAAATTACTTTAAAGCGAAGCTCCACCCAAAAGGGGAAGTACCACTTTTTCACCCTCCACTGCCACATTTGGCACTTTTGGGGGGGGGGGGTACCTGCTTTTGACAGGTACCCTGTCCCACATCCAGCTCAGAGCGCCGTGTGGAGTTCGTTCCCCCCTCCTTCCCCTGCAGTGTTCTGGAAGACATCACAGGTCCCAGAAGACTACAGGACCATTCACACAATACATACACACAATACAGGAGGAATCAGAGGGCCCTGCTCGTTACATACAGTAGAATTGTGGGGAAAGAGGTGGCATTTTATTACATGGTGCCATTCTCTGCAGCTCTTAGCACCTGCTCACCCCAAGAGGTAGAATAAGAGGGAGAGGACCTGGGACATCCTATAACCAAAGACATCCTTGAGAAAGGTATGTATATTTTTTCCCCAAAATGTTGGTGGGGGGTGCTACAATGAGGGGAGTGCAGCAAATAGGGGGAGGCAAGCTAAAGTTGGGTTCATTCAAATAGGCTTATCAACCTTCTTTAAAATGCTGGCACCAGACCACAGTCATGGAGGGATATGAGTATTGTCATAGGGTGAGATTTAGGCAAAGTCAGCCAATTAGTGGCTCTGGCTGAATACAGATCCTTCATTTTGACAGCTACCATGTGTCCTATGCCAATGGCTGTGGTCCAGTGCTAGCAGCCAAAGGGATCCGGAAGATATTGGTAGATAAGGACTTAGATAGTTCTGCCTGATAGATTAGGTGACAGGGCAATGAAGATAGGGGTGAAATATGTTTGGTGTCTAATATTTACAGCAGGGTTTAGTTACTTGAAGCAGAAAAGTTTGAATTATATATTGCTCAGATACTCTGAACAGGTGGTCACTTTATTTAGCGGAGAGGTGGATGCATTTACCTGCTTTTCAGGAAAAACAAATCCTTATCCTCTCTATCTAATGGGCCTTGAAATTAAGAGCAAACAAATGCAGTGTGCAAACACAGGCAGAGGTCGTGGTTGTCAGACCTACATTAAACTAACACAGTGGAACAGATAAGGGACAAGGGCGGCCAGCCATTAGATTGTGAAATTCATATTAGGACAATTAACCATGCATGGCTGATTCCTTAAAGGAACACTAACCGCAACATTTGTGCACTTTAGTCATTTACTGGGAATGTAACCTGCCCATACACAGGCCAGTATTTAATCAAGAGGGGTCATATAACGTTGTCTGGGTATGGGTGTTCCCCATATTATAATTCACCAGATATTTGTCTACACGAACCTTTATCACAGGCTTTCTAAACCTTTTCAACACAAAGGAACCCTTGAAATAACTTTCCAGTCTCAGGGAACCCAGCTAAAAGTTACTTTATCTACAACTCATAATATATTAGTGTGATGGTCAACAGGAACCTACAGATAGCTAAAACGATCAATGGTGTCAATGGGAACTTATCTGAGAGGCAGTAACTGCTCATTGCTCAAGGAACCCCTAGCAACCTCTATTATTACTATTATTATTATACAGGTTTTATATAGCGCCAACAGTTTGCGCAGCACTTAACAAAATGAAGGCAGACATTACACTTACATTACAATTTAGTACAAGAGGAATCAGAGGGCCCTGCTCATTAGAGTTTACAATCTAAAAAGGAAGGGTCAATTGATACAAAAGGTAATAGCTATGGGGGATGAGCTGATGGAGAAAGTAAAACAATGTATTAATTAGAAGCAGGATAGGCTTCTTTAAAGAGAAGGGGTTTCAGGGATCGTCTAAAGATGGATAGATTAGGGGACAGTCGGACAGATTGTGGTAGGAAGTTCCAAAGGATGGGAGAAGCTCTAGAGAAATCCTGGAGGCGAGCATGGGAGGAGGTGACAAGGGAGCTAGAGAGCAGAAGGTCTTGGGAGGACCGAAGAGAGTGGCTTGATTGGTATTTTGAGACTAGGTTAATATAGCTGGGGGCAGAGTTATGGATGGCTTTGTAAGTTATTGTTAGTAATTTGAATTTTATTCATTGGGTGAGTGGAAGCCATTGGCAGAGAGGGGTGGAGGACACTGAATTTAGAGGAGCCCTGCTTTATCAGCTTTAGACAGTCCCTAGAGCCATTATATCCATGGTGCTGTATTAATAAAATATGGATGTTTCCTAGAGAATCATAACCTGCCCCTTCTGTCCTAACAGGTTCACTTGGTGTGTAAGAGCATCTTTAGGGAAGATGTTTATAAAATGCCCATGTGTAATTCTACATCTAATTAATAGTAAATTCATAGCTCCTCTTGTTGGAAAGGATGGAGGTCCTCTCATTCCAGATGCAGCTGTTTTGGGTCCACTTCAGAAAAAGACGCTGGCCCATCATTTCTCTCCATCCTGCCATTTGCAGGATGGGCTGAATTTCAGAATATTACGCCCCCTAGCAGTTACCCCAGGTTGTTTAAACTGTATGCATGCTCTCCTGGCTCCAGCTAATCACACTATTGGCCACCCTAGGCCGTGCAAACTCCATTTGTGTGCAGTGCGCTCAACTAGAAAAGATGTTTGATTTATCCAGAACAGCCACTACTAATATTAGCTAGAGCTAGGAGAGGATGCAATGTGTTTTTCTGGGTATCACCAAAGTCCCTCCATCTTCCCCACTTTTTCCCTTGTGGATTTTCTTGATGCACTGTGTACAAGTACAGTTTAAAGGGGTTGTAAACCCTCGTGTTTTTTCACCCTAATGCATCCTATGCATTAAGATGAAAAAATACCTGGCAGTGACCAGCCCCCCAGCCCCCCCTTTACTTACCTGAGCCCTAGAACTTGACCCACGGGGACGTGCTGTCTCTCTGCCCGGGGTTCTCTTCTCTTGATTTATAGATTGATAGCAGCGCAGCCATTGGCTCCCGCTGCTGTCAATCAAATCCAATAATGCGGGCGCCGGGGGCGGGGCCGAGTCCTGCATTCGGCCTCTATGAATGCTGAATGCTGGACTCTGGAGCACGCCCGTAAGGTAACCCCCCCCCGGGAGAGCACTTCTCCTAGGGGGTTATCTGATGTGAGGAGGAGCCGCGAGAACCGCCGAGGGACCCCAGAAGAGGATGTTCGGGGCTACTCTGTGCAAAACAAGCTGCACAGTGGAGGTAAGTATGATATGTTTGTTATTAAAAAAAAAAAAAAACACGACACTTACAATCACTTTTAGAATCCCAAAGTGGCTGATAGGGGACCCCATATAATAAATTCATTAGGAGAAAACACATACACAAAATTGGTATAATGTTCAGCGCTAAACCATCTGATGATAAAAATTTAAGATTAAATGAAAAGGCATGCATCTGCATGCTGATACATAAAGGTGCAACCATGTGAAATGGTAAAGAGATTAAAAGTTCTGGGGGGTGGACCCCTAAAAATTACAGTCTCTAAATATAGTCTCTGAATGGATGCTGCAAAGGGAGCGAGGCTGCTTCAGGCGCGGACTGGGGAACCCGATCACTGTAAAAAAAAGAAGAAAGGAAAAGAGAGGAGAGAGAAGCGCCAACCAATCCTTAAGCAGCATAAAAATGTATTCAGAATGTAAGGTAAAAACACTAGAAACTTGCGTGAACAATGTGGGTGCACTTACAGAGTGCTAAAGCGAGAGGGAGCTTCCAAATGCAGTGTCACAGGATCAGAGGAGGACCGCTGGGAGGTCTCTATGGAGGGATCCACGAGCGCCGTATGTCAACTGCAGCTGAAGCCTCGATAAGCCTCGGGGAGATGCCGGCTGCGTGTCTCTGTGTAGGAGTGGTCAAGAGCTGTCAAACTGGGGAGCCACCCACTGCTGTCTGGCCAATTAGAATGTGTTTCAAAGACACGGCCACGCCTTCTTCATCAGCACTGATATAGAAGGCATGGCCGTGCCTTCGAAAGGCTCTCTTACCCTCCCCCCTCCCCAAACACTCTGCAACACACTGTTGCCTTAAAAAGACTTATCGTTGGATCTCATCTCCCTAACCAGCCATGTGCTTGAGCTCCGTGCTCCCTACCACAGTCTGTGATCAGCGCTGCCATTGGAAGTCCCCTCCTCCTTCACCTCCCGCTCTCTGAACTACTCCCAGTGCCTCCCTCTGAGTTCTACAGAGGAGGCATTGGGTATCAAAGCAAGGTCCATAAAGACATGGATGAGTGTGTTTGGGGTGGAGGAACTTGACTGGCCTCCACAGAGTCCTGACCTCAACCCGATAGAACACCTTTGGGATGAATTAGAGCGGAGACTGCGAGCCAGGCCTTCTTGTCCACATCAGGGCTCAACCTCACAAATGCGATTCTGGAAGAATGATCAAACATTCCCATAGACACACTCCTAAACCTTGTGGACAGCCTTCCCAGAAGAGTTGAAGCTGTTATAGCTGCAAAGGGTGGGACAACTCAATATTGAACCCTACGGACTAATGCCCTGTACACACGGTCAGATTTTCCGATGGAAAATGTGTGATAGGACCTTGTTGTCGGAAATTCCGACTGTGTGTGGGCTCCATCACACATTTTTCCATCGGAATTTCCGACACACAAAGTTTGAGAGCTTGCTATAAAGTTTTCCGACAACAAAATCTGTTGTGGGAAATTCTGATCGTGTGTACACAAATTCGACGCACAAAGTGCCACGCATGCTCAGAATAAATTAGAGACGAAAGCTATTGGCTACTGCCCCGTGTATAGTCTCGGTGTCAGAACGATCAGATTTTCTGACAACTTTGTGTGACCGTGTGTATGCAAGACAAGTTTGAGCCAACATCCGTCGGAAAAAATCCATGGATTTTGTTGTCGGAATGTCCGATCAATGTCCGACCGTGTGTACAGGGCATTAGACTTGGATGCCATTGAATTTCATATGCGTGTAAAGGCAGGTGTTCCAATACTTTTGTAATGTAGTGTATAATAAATACATTTTTTTATTGAAGATTCTACACTATGCCAGTGTGCCTTCTGTCCATTTCATAGTGTAGCTAAGCTTTTCTGGAGAGAGTTGCAAGGTGGTGGATTCAACTCTGCATTCAGCAGTCAGGAAGAGACTTTTTAAAGTGGTTGTAAACCTCAGACATGAAATATGAACAAAGCAAAACCTTCTATAGTGTGTATTTGTCCCAATTAAAAGCACTAAGTGTTATTTCTGTCTGCTGCTTCGTTCCTCTGCTATTTGTATGAATAACCTTTGACGGGTTTTTCTAACACCAAGAGAAAAATGGTAAAAGGGGAGGGACCTCCAGCTGATTGATAGCCTCATCTCTGTTCCTGTGTGCTGTGTGGAGGGGGGGTGTGTTTTTTCCCTCAAATCAGCTTTCAGAGATCTCCTCACTGAGCCCTGCAGAATGTAATTTAAGCTCTTTTTTTCAGAACTCTCAGACAAGCTTTATAAATTCTACACTTTGAATGGATGTAGAGACGAGAAGACTTGTTTCAGCTCTGTGTATCACTGGAGGCCGGTCACTTCACTGGGTAAATGTAAGTGTTTACAACCACTTTAAGTGAACCTTGGGTGGTATAGATTATATTAACGATATCCTTTCCCAATTGAGAGGTGCTGGTTGCTGTCTGACCAATCAACTTGTGCGTGGGGTCCCATAATGTGCTCTTCAACATAAGATGGCATTAAGAAGAATTGCTGAATGAGTGTTCATAAAAAATAGTCAGTGTTTAAACACCAACGTTCATATTGGTGCCATCCTAATTTCTGGAAACTCAATTGTTACAAAAAATCTACCCATATGAATGATTCTTTCCCTATGTCAGGAATTTTCCATAGAAAATACAATCCTGTTCTAATTGGCTGAACCGGGCAACCATCATGTCACATCTATGGCACCTTTAAGGGTAACTCCACTTTCGTGAGAAAAGAAAGATCAAATAATAAAAAAATAATAATATAGCACACACAATTACAACACAAGTCATATTGTAATTGACTGTTATTAAAAATGACCTTTCCTTTTCAATCTACAACCATTGTAATTTTCTGTAAAATGCAATATGGTAGCCTGGAGGCATTCTGTACACAAAATGTGTTCAGAGTGCACCCAGAAATGTATTTTCCTGCTTGTGTGATTGGCGCACTGATTTTCCTAGAAGTCTGCACTAATATACAAGTCCGATTTTGGGTATCCCCTGCAACAAAAATGTCATTTTTGGTGTGATACGCCCAAAGGGAAATCATGTCTAAAGGGATGCAGACTCTGCCATGTTCCTCATTAGAACCCTGCAAGTGCAGTAGCTGACTTATAATTATGAAACAACTCCTATTAAATTCACTTTCCAAATGGAAACAGACAAACAGCTATTTCTTCGGGATAACAAAAGGTAGGAGTCTGCAACAAAGTTTGTTAAAATCCCTGCAATGTACATAGATCACCCAGAGGGGAATGTTTTTTGGTTTTTTTTTTTCTTAACAAAAGTGGAGTTATACAGCAGGCAGGTACACTATATTTTTTATTTCAGTCCCTTCAAAAATTGCCTTTTCTTGGCATATTCCCCTGCTTTTATATTCATTATAGCATTGAGTGTTGTTGTGAGATAAATGTTCATCCCCATTGCTGTGACTTGCCTTTTGATTTGTGTTTGACATGCTGTTTAGATAGATAGATCAGGGCTGTTAAAATTCCACTTAAGTGTGATACATTGTATCAGCCTGACACATAATAATGTTGATATATAATTTCTCTTGAATCTCTAATTAGATTTTGTCATAATGGTCCAGGACCTGGAAAATACCCCTTATCTCTCTCATTGAAGTGAGGTTTTATCAGACAACCTGTAGTAATGGAGCCTCTTTTAATTAAGCCTCTCTCTTCAAAAGGATATTAAACTTTATGCCCTTTCATTGCCCTTCTGACTTTTCCATACAAGCCTCCTCTTTCTCTTCTTTGTGAGATGAATTTATTAGATCTCTCTAGAGAGACAGTGACAAACCAATTGCTGATCCCTCTAAGGCAGTGGTCATCAATCCTGTCCTCGGGACCCACTGAGAGGCCAGATTTTAAGTATTACCTTGGGGAGATGCAGACTAGAATACTGCAATCACTGAACAGCAAATGATATCACCTGTGATGTGTTTCAGTTATCTTGCAAACCTGGCCTGTTAGTGGGTCCTGAGGACAGGAGTTGAGAACCACTGCTCTAAGGCGAGCCATAGACATGAGAAAATCCAACCACCAAAGACCTTTGTCACATAGGATCATTCCATAAACATGAACCATCATTTTAGTCAATCATCATACACAGCTAGAAACATACATTATATTACTAAAAGTATTGGGACGCCTGCCTTTACACGCACATGAACTTTAATTGCATCCCAGTCTTAGTCCGTAGGGTTCAATATTGAGTTGGCCCACCCTTTGCAGCTATAACAGCTTCAACTCTTCTGGAAAGGCTGTCCACAAGGTTTAGGAGTGTGTCTATGGGAATGTTTGACCATTCTTCCAGAAGCGCATTTGTGAGGTCAGGCACTCGCAGTCTCCACTCTAATTCATCCCAAAGGTGTTCTATCGGGTTGAGGTCAGGACTCTGTGCAGTCCAGTCAAGTTCCTCCATGGATGAGCGAGTTTGGGGAGGAAGAACTTGACTGGCCCGGTAGGAGAGAGGACCCAGTGTTAGGGTTTGGAAGATAGGTATTTTACCCACTCGAGTCCCAAAGCCATTTTTTTATTTTTTAACATGAAGATAACTTAAAACTCACAAGAAACATCATACAATTTCTGAAAGCAGACACCCTGGACAATAAAATGGTTCATATTTTTTGTGTTACGTGATATTAAGTTTATAATTCTCAAAATTTCACTTAAAAATACACTAAAGGAATATTTTTGGCAGATGAATGCAATTTATTACCCAATTTTCTGGTAAAGTATAAAAGATGAGGCTGTGCCAAGTAAATAGATATCCGGCATGTCAAACCTTAAAATTGTGTGCGCCCATGACACGGCAAAAAATGTATATCTATATCTTTTCATTGGCAAGGCTTTAGAAGCCCCTTCAGGTCATCAGTTTAGAGTTACACAGGAGCTTTGGTGCTAAAATGATTGTACTCACTCCAACGTTCACGGCGATATATAACATGTGTAGGGCAATTGCTGTTTTCCTACGCAGGAAACACATGTGTTTTTGTATGTGTGTGTGGGAGGGATGGGGGGCTCTAAAAAAAAAAATTCTAAATGTATGTGTCTATTTAAATGTTTAAAACTTTCTTAATCAATTTAATTTTTTTACATTTTTTTACATGACTTTATTCTCTTTATGAGACATCCTGGGTCTATTAGCCCTGGAAGTCTCCTCTGTAGGGATGAGCCCGATGTTTGAATCAAACATAAGTTCGACTCGAACATCGGGTGTTCGCCTGTTCGCTGAATAACGAACAATTTGGGGTGTTCGCGGCAAATTCGAAAGCCGTGGAACACCCTTTAAAAGTCTATGGGAGAAATCAAAAGTGCTAATTTTAAAGGCTTATATGCATGGTATTATCATAAAAAGTGTTTGGTTACCCGGGTCCTGCCCTAGGGGACATGTATCAATGCAAAAAAAAGTTTTTAAAATGGACGTTTTTTCGGGAGCAGTGATTTATTGATGCTTAAAGATGCCTGATGCCTCCCATGGAGGCGGGTCAGTGCGGCTTTTTTTTTTTTCTTTTTTTCGGTCCGTCGGCAGAGCGAGAGAAGAAGAAGAATGGACTTCGTGGGACATTTTTATTTTTTAATAAAGGACTTGTCCCAAGCCGTGTCTTGTCATTTTTACCATTTTGACACTTTTTTTGTGAAATGGTAGGGGTACATTTGTACCCCGTTACCATTTCACACAGGGGGAGGCCAGGATCTGGGGGTCCCCTTGTTAAATTCAGATTTGTCCCTCCCCCTCTTTTCCTGCGGCATGTCAGGTTGCGTGCTCGGATAAGGGCCTGGTATTGATTTTTGGGGGGACCCCCACGCCATTTTTTTTAAAATTTCGGCGCGGGGTTCCCCTTAAAATCCATACCAGACCTGAAGGGTCTGGTATGGATTTTGAGGGGGACCCCCACGCCATTTTTTTTTTAAATTTTGGTGTGGCATTTTGTGCAGGGACTGTTCTAAACACGGGAAATATGCGCCACTTTACAGGCATACTATAGACACCCCCCAGGTACGAAATGTAATATATTTCACTTTTATTGTTTCACTTTAAGCATTGTGATATAGAAGAGAAGCTGCGCTGACCCCCAAAACAAATATATGTGAACAATGTAGTGAATAGCAGCTAGCACACAAACAAACCAAGTCACATCAAATGTATACAAAACAAGTGCAGCGCTAAACCAAAACTGAAATCGTGTATAAAACAAAAATAAATCTGTGGCTTTAAAGCAACTATAGATGATGTAAATCAACACAATAAAAAACCTGTGGGGTATATATGAATGTTTATAATGCAATGTGCTATGCTCTGCAACCAGAGTCCATATTTATAAATAGAAGAAGTCTTCTCAAACAGAGGGGGTGCATGAACGCAGGATGTTGACTGAAGACTGGAATATACAGGAAACACGTCATAGACATCTAGAGTTAAGTACTCTTACCGGATCTTGTAGGACATATCTGCCATATAGCAGTACGTCTGTCAGAGCTTGTGGAGGTAGCCTCGCGTGAAATCCACCCAGGTGTTATCCCTTAGGTCACGATCTCCGATAGGCAGGGTTGTCACTTGGGTCACGATCACCGATACACAGGATTGTCACAGGTGGAGATTGTCAGCTCACTCACTCTCCGGTTCCAGGATCAAAAGGTCAAAAGAAATCAATTGTGGATGAAGTCATGGAGAAAAAAGAGAAAAAAGGCTCCACATGGCGTAGGTCAAAAAATAAACTGATTTATTGAATAAAAAGCCTTGCAAAGTAAAAAGTGATCACTGAGTAAAATGGTGGCAACATGGGGCATGACCCAGTTGAAGGCTTTTTAGTCAAAACGCGTAGGGCGTTTTAGCTTCCCACGTTGCCACCATTTTACTCAGTGATCACTTTTTACTTTGCAAGACTTTTTATTCAATAAATCCCTTTATTTTTTGACCTACGCCATGTGGAGCCTTTTTTCTCTTTTTTCTCCATGACTTCATCCACAATTGATTTCTTTTGACCTTTTGATCCTGGAACCGGAAAGTGTTCGAGTGAGCTGACAATCTCCACCTGTGACAATCCTGTGTATCGGTGATCGTGACCCAAGTGACAACCCTGCCTATCGGAGATCGTGACCTAAGGGATAACACCTGGGTGGATTTCACGGGAGGCCACCTCCACAAGCTCTGACAGACGTACTGCTATATGGAAGATATGTCCTACAAGATCCGGTAAGAGTACTTAACTCTAGATGTCTATGACGTGTTTCCTGTGGTTGCTGTATATTCCAGTCTTCAGTCAACATCCTGCGTTCAAGCACCCCCTCTGTTTGAGATGACTTCTTCTATTTATATATATGGACTCTGGTTGCAGAGCATAGCACATTGCATTATAGACATTCATATATACCCCACAGGTTTTTTATTGTGTTGATTTACATCATCTATAGTTGCTTTAAAGCCACAGGTTTATTTTTGTTTTATACACGATTTCAGTTTTGGTTTAGCGCTGCACTTGTTTTGTATACACTTTAAGCATTATTCAATAAATCACTGCTCCTGAAAAAACGTCCACTTTTAATACTTTTTTTTGCATTGATACATGTCCCCTGGGGCAGGACCCGGGTCCCCAAACACTTTTTATGACAATAACTTGCACATAAGCCTTTAAAATGAGCACTTTTGATTATTCATGTTCGTGTCTGAAATTTTTTGCCTGTTTGCATGTTCTGCTGCGAACTGCACCAGGGGGGGCTCATCCCTACTCCACTGTACACCACTGCAACTGATCGAACACTATGGGGACACCCAAGCAGGCTAGCTCCAGAGCAGCTGCTCTGTGTTTTCATTTACACCCAGATCCACCGCTTGGTCCTGCCCCCTCTTTCTCCTCATTGGCTCACTGGCTGTGATTGACAGCAGCAGGAGTCAATGGCTCCTGCTGCTGTCTCAGCCAATGAGAAGGGAGGGTCTCCGGAGATCCGAGGCTCTCATGCACATTGTTGGATCGCAATGGTGCTCAGGTATTTATTAGGGGGGGGGGGCTGCTGCACAGAGAAGTTTTTTTTTTTTACCTTCACACTTATGCCCCATACACACGGTCGGACATTGATCGGACATTCCGACAACAAAATCCATGGATTTTTTCAGACGGATGTTGGCTCAAACTTGTCTTGCATACACACGGTCACACAAAGTTGTCGGAAAATCCGATCATTCTGAACGCGGTGACGTAAAACACGTACGTCGGGTCTATAAACGGGGCAGTAGCCAATAGCTTTCATCTCTTTATTTATTCTGAGCATGCGTGGCACTTTGTGCGTCGGATTTGTGTACATACGATCGGAATTTCCGACAACGGATTTTGTTGTCGGAAAATTTTACAGCAAGCTCTCAAACTTTGTGTGTCGGAAATTCTGATGGAAAATGTGTGATGGAGCCTACACACAGTCGAATTTTCCGACAACAAGGTCCTATCACACATTTTCCGTCGGAAAATCCGACCGTGTGTACAGGGCAATAAAATGCAAGACGGTAAATAACCTTGAGACTTTAAAACCACTTTAAAATGTTTATTTCCATCTCATAGTCTGCATACATTTTGTAAAAAGTTGTAACATAGCCCGAAACTTCTACACCTCTGTAATCATTATAATAATGCCATGTTTATATATGGTAAGTACCTTTGCAAAATCTAATAAAAACATTGAACAAGAAAAAAAAAAAATCTTTTTTTTTTTTTTTGTGAGGCTATTCCTTCTCTGGTCAAGCAAACATGACAGGCAAGGATGGAAATGCTGTAAATAAAATGCTTAAGAGCAATCATATCCATGAACTTTTGGGTGTAAACTCTGGACCACTTGTTACAGGTGGCCCAATATGTGCTTTAGGTACTAGCCTGCCCTACTACATGAGTTATGTCAGATACAGACTTCATCTCAGTGAGTGGAAATTGTGCCTGAGAAGATGGATTTTAATAACCTGGAATAAGGATTATTTTTGGTGCATTTTTTTGGGTGCACACTCTTTTAGTGATCACGTTCATTAAAGTGGTGTTCCACTCAAAAAAAAAAAAATACATGAATGTGCCTAAAAAAAAATTTAAAAAAACATTTGGAATTTTTTTTTTTTACTCACCTCTAAATGCCTGTTGCTAGGGGGTCCCCCGTAGTCTGCCTCTTTCAGTGCCTGGGCTGGTGACATCACTTCCTCTCGGCACAGGAAGGGCTCAGCTCTGCTCCCTCCCTCTCATTACAGGTCCCAGATGACTGAGGGGCCAATCACCGTTCGCGCATGTGCAGTGGGTGCCCGGCTGTGAAGCCACAGCCCAGCGCCCATAGTTGCAATGCCGGCACCACCCAATGGAGGGGGAGGCGAGCGGGGCTTCGATCCCCCGCATCGCTGGACCCTGGGACAGGTAAGTGTCCAATTAAAGGTCACTAGCTGCAGTATTTGTAGCTGCTGACTTTTATTATTTTTTTTTTTTTAAATGGGAACCCCACTTTAACTATTGGGTGCTGGAACATTGGCTGAAGGTGGACCAATGTATGCTTTATGTACTAAAAACATGCATCAATTGATGTAGTACCAGATCAAATAATAAAAGAGTTTAAAATAATTAATTGATTTACCATGAAAAACAGCCAGCATGATTTTAGGGGCCAGAAACCGCTGCCCCTTCATCAGGGTTTGAATGGACTTACTGAGTGAATATATGTAGGGAAGTGAATTGCTGAACTAGGAGAGGTACTAGCCAGAAACATACACTATATTGTCAAAAGTATTGAGACACCTCCCTTTATACGTACATGAACTTTAATGGCATCCCAGTCTTAGTCCGTAAGGTTCAATATTGAGTTGGCCCACCCTTTGCAGCTATAACAGCTTCAACTCTTCTGGGAAGGCTGTCCGCAAGGTTTAGGAGGGTGTCTATGGGAAAGTTTGACCATACTTCCAGAAGCGCACTTGTGAGGTCAGGGACTGATATTGGATGAGAAGGCCCGGCTCGTAATCTCCACTCTAATTCATCCCAAAGGTGTTCTATCAGGTGGAGGTCAGTCAAGTTCCTCCACCCCAAACTCGCTCATCCATGTCTTTATGGACCTTGCTTTGTGCACTGGTCCAAATCATTTGGTGGAGGGGGGGTTATGGTGCGGGGTTGTTTTTCAGGGCTTGGCCCCTTAGTTCCAGTGAAGGGAATTCTTAAGGTATCAGCATACCAAGACATTTTGGACAATTTCATGCTCCCAACCATATGGAAACAGTTTGGGGATGGCTCCTTTCTGTTCCAACATGACTGCACACCAGTGCACAAAGCAAGCTCCATAAAGACATGAATGAGCGAGTTTGGGGTGGAGGAACTTAACTGGCCTGCACAGGGTCCTTACCTCAACCTGATAGAACACCTTTGGGATGAATTAGAGCGGAGACACTGCGAGCCAGGCCTTCTCATCAGTGCCTGACCTCACAAATGCTTTTCTGGAAGAATGATCAAACATTCGGATAGACACACTCCTAAAGCTTGTGGATAGACTTCTCAGAAGAGTTGAAGCTGTTATTGCTGCAAAGGGTGGGCCAACTCAATATTGAACACTACGGACTAAGACTGGACTGCCATTAAAGTTCATGTGTGTGTAAAGGCAGTTGTCCCAATACTTTCAGTAATATAGTGTATACACAGGTATAGGAAAAATTACCATAGCCTTTTGAACTTAACAACGTGGATTTCCATTTATTATCTCTGTAGCAATAGCCACCAGTAAAAAAAAAAAAAAGGGTAAATCTCCCCAATGCGGATACAGACAACAATGAAAACTTGAAGGGGGTTCTAACACTTCTATGCTTAAAAAAGTTTGGCTATCAAAACTCTTTAAATTCTGTTGTTTTCCATCAAAGTGCATGAAAAATTGCAATTATACCTAAAGCTAGCACTTCAAATACCTTCAAATAGCACAACAAACAAACACTTCATTTTGTACCTTGTTACTTTGATACGTGAACATTTCGGTGTAGCACTCTGGATGTTCATTGCTACCTTGACAGCTCAGAGGCAATAAAACTCTCACAAACATTTCCTTATTGCTGGGGAAACAAACGTGTTAAGCATAGAACAAGCATGTCACAACCTCCTTATCGGCCATATTTTTTTTATGAACAATCTTATGTCAAATATCTCATGAATGACCTGAAGATAAGTGCCTTGGAAGGCCTAATCTTCAGACTTAGTGCTGTGAATATATAGCCAGGTAAGGCACTGGTAGATCGTTAAATTGACTTTGAGTAGAGTTCAAGTAAACATCACAGCACATCGAGTTCACTGATAGGGTATTCAGTCGCTTCCACCATTGCATGCGTGTTTCAGAGGCCGTCGTGCCAATATATTACTGCGTCCTAGCACTTCTAAGAAAAACTCTGACATGTATGCACAATGTACAAAACAGGCTGCTGGTTTATCACGTTTATCACTTTTATGATATAAAGGCTCAGCTGTTAAATTTGATATGTTGGCACACATTTTTACTTTAATTTGCTGTATAAAGAAACACTATTTTTTTTAAGATAGTTCTTTAACCACTTGCTTACTGGGCACTTAAACCCCCCTCCTGCCCACACCAATTTTCAGCTTTCAGCGTTGTCTCTCTTTGAGCGACAATTGCGCGGTCATACAACACTGTACCCATATTACATTTTTATCATTTTTTCCCCACAAATAGAGCTTTCTTTTGGTGGTATTTGATCACCTCTGGGGTTTTTATTTTTTGTTAAAATTTGGAAAAAAAATACAAAACAGTTTTATATTTTGTTATAAAATTTTGCAAACAGGTAATTTTTCTCCTTCAGTGATGTACGCTGATGAGACTGCACTGATGTGCACTGATAGGGTGCATTGATGGGCACCGATAGGTTGCAATGATGAGCACTGATAGGCAGCACTGGTGGGCACTGATGAGGTGGCACTGGCGGGCACTGATAGGTGGCACAGAGAGGTGGAACTGATGGGTGGCACTGAAGGGCGGCACTGAAGGGCATTGATAGGTGGCACTGAAGAGCACTAATTGGTGGCCCTGATAGGTAACACTGATAGCTGGCATTGATGGACACTGATAGGTGGCAGTGAAGGGCACTGATGGGTGGCAGTGATGGGCACTGGTAGGTGACACCGATAAGCAGCACTTCTAGGTGACACTGATGAGGCATTGATTGACACCACTGGTGGGCATTGATAGATGGCACTCGTGGGCATTGATATGTGACACTGATATACACTGGTGGGCACTGATTGGTGGGCACTGATATGCACTGTGGGCACTGGCAAGTGGCATTGGCAGGTGGCACTGGTGGGCACAGATGAGGTGGCTTGGCCTCTTCCTCTTCGGGACCGATGTCCCATACACAGAAGCCAGTGATTGGCTTTTTTTCCTCCTCACACTGTAAGCGTGAGGAGAAAAAAAGATTACTGATCTTCTGTTGACCTCACACGATCAGCTGTCATTGACTGACAGCTGATCACGTGGTAAGGGGCTGGGATCGGCCCCTTACTCCGATCTGTGATCATCCGAGTCTCATTGACTCTGAGATCACAGAGAGCGCCGCACGCACCTCACAGAATAGACTACCTCCCGGCAATGTAGGTCCGCGCTGTAGCTGTCATTCAGCTATAGCGTGGACGGGAAGAGGTTAACCTCCCTGGCGGTATAATTATGTCAGATTTTTAATGCTGAAAGCGGTACAATTGTTTTGCATGGAAATTTGGCGTTTTATATTGTAGGCCTGTAATTCTTAGGAATAACTCACTTAAATCTGTCCAAACAAGAGTCTAGTAGACATCCCGGGTATGATAAAGTTTGAAACACAAAATCATAAATTGTAATATAATATATAACTTTAAATGATAACAAATAATAATATAATATTAATACATTTTATTCAATACATTTTAGTCAATAATATGATCAAATCAAAAACACTGAAATTTTTTTTGTCCAAACAAGGGTGCAATATTACTAGTCATATTGCTTCAGTAAATGATACATTTTGAAACATGGGACTGCACAAAGTCCGACGTCACAATCAGGACAATGGAACCTGGTTTTCGATCAGATTTTCTTTCCACTGTCATCACGCTTTGAGCAACAAACCATGCACATCCTTGTGACGAAGAGTCAGGTGTTCCAGGTTGACAACACCAGAAGCATGACGTCCACCCTTTTCACAGCCATTGGTGTTTGGTGGTTCAGAAAGATCAGTTCAGCAACTTTCCAAAAAAGTCAGCATGAACCACAGGCTTGTCACTCTTTTTTTGGAGCAGAATGTAGGCATTCCACAAGCATTGCTCAAGAATATGCCTGATGATCTTCTTGTAATACTTTTTTTGTTGTTTTCTCATTGCTGGATAGAATGTCATTGCTTGGTCGGCTCTGTCAACACCTCCCATGGTTTTGTAGTCTATCACTACTTGTGGCTTCATGATGTCTTTCCCACCTTTTGTGCTTACCATGACAGTGGAGGTATTATGGATTATACTCATTAGGCATGCATCTTTTTTCTCACGCCATCGCAGTGCCATCATTTTGCCTTTCTGCCAGGCAACCATTTCTACAGTCTTCAGCTTCTTTTTGCCAAAGATTGGCAGTATGTCACGCCGGTTAGCATGCGTGACATTTCCGTTGGAAATTCTTCAGAATCATTTGATATACTTTCCAAATTTTCTTAAGTTTTGGTGCTGGATGAGATAGTTTCATCAAACTCTTCATTGTTTGCAGAGTGCAAATACTTCATTATCAGGGAAAATGTGTACTCTGACATGACCGTGACAAAGAATGGAGTGGCAAGTAATTTATTGGTTGTCCAACACCACTTTTGCAGGGGTTTCCCCACCACTCCCTGAAGAATTATTAGGCCCAGAAATTTCCAAATATCCTCTTTGGTCACTGGTTCCACTTTCTACTTTTTAAAAACTTCCGCTGCGTAGCAGCTTGTTGTTCTTGGTACCGGTTTGTCTCTGTAACTATTTTTTCAATAACCTCATTGGTCAAAAATAGTTGTATGTATGCCAAGGGGTTGTCATCTTCAACATCCACTTTCATACCAGGTGCTCCAGTAAATGAGAATCTTGGGGGCGCTGCATGATCCATACCGCAGTCAATAGAGCACCAAGTCCGCACATCACTGAGCTCAGTCGCAGGATCATTGCTGAAATCACTTTCTGTGTCTGATGATGAATTTCCCCACAAATCACTATCACTCAATTCTGCAAGTGATTCTGTATTGCTATTGCTCTTCTCCAGCAGGTCATAAACTGCTTTTGATGTAGAGGCACGTTTTTGGGATGCCATGGTCGTTCTCCAGTCTCCAGACAGAAAGAACAGTAAAACTGCAGGCAAGGGCACTGGACAAAGCACTGAGGGGCAAGCTGAGGTCAAATGATTTGATACAGTAATGTAATTCAATAAGGTTACAATGTATTGTGTGTGTTGTGATTTATACATTTTGAATCTGCCGCCGGTTCCGCCTCCCTGCTTTGTGACCCTCGCAGGGAAGGGAAGCCAGAACACACAGAGCATCGGGCGGAAGATCTGGCTGCTGGACACAGCGGGAGAACATTGCGGGATCGTGGGGACAAGGTAAGTCACCTCTTCCAGGATCCAGTGATGCAGTCCCGAGGCTGGGGGTTACCGCTAATGGTACTGAAATTTCACCCCAAGCCACACTCGGGAATACCGCCAAGGAGGTTAAAGAGCATTGCATTTAGAAAGTAACCTCAGTCAATAAGTTGATTTGTTTTTTTAAATGGAAAACAACTGTGAGTTTGAATCAGCCAAATACATTTTAAGTGCAACAAAATAAAAGGTGCCTACAGCCTGGGTAGAAAAACCTGCATAATGTGGCTACAGACCCTTGTTCTCAGTGTGGAAGTAGTGGTCTTCCTTCAGAGCTCTGACACAGCTGCTGAACCAGACCTATTGTACTGCAATTGGCAAAGCTCATGCTCCCTGCTGACTGGAGAACTCTAGCTATGGCTACGCAGGGGGTAAGTAAGGTTTCTGCAGAGAGACCATTGCTTCCACCCAGAGAGAAAGTGTCCTTCTCTGAAGCATGCTGGTAGGGTACAGGCTTTGATACTGAGGCTGTGGCTGCTTTCTATAGGAAAAAAGCTGCAATACATTGAACCAGTGGTGGCTTGTGGCCTTTTTTTTGAGGCGGGACAGCAATCAACTAACCCCCCGGGCGTCCAGTGGCACGTTACTTTTCCAGCACACAATCCCCCCCCAGGGCCATGCCACGGCAGTAATCCAGCACCACCGCCTGCTGTCAGCCCCGGCACTTACCCCATCTTAGTGACGGCTGTGGGTCAGGCAGCGGGAGACAGGCGGCAAGCTGTGTCCCAGGCAGCGGCTCCTGTGTCCTCTCATAGGGAGGCCCTGCGTCTCTTCTCTCCTCCTCCTAGGCGACCAATAGGATCACCTGTTCTTTCAGCCAGTCAGGGGACGGGTGTCAACCCTGCTTCCCGTTTGGCCGGGAAGAGGATTAGTGCGGGATAACGAATATTCATTTGTTATCGTCACACAACTGGGTGAGCTTGCCAGCCATTTTGGAAGCCAATTAGAGCCTCTGGCTTTCCTGAGCTCCCCTGCTGCCCTGTTACTGTTGGGGGTATGTGATTCCACATTCTGTATAGGACCAAGCACTAACCGGCCCTGTGTAAGCTCCAAATAAACCAACTTGGAACTTACACAGAATGTTTTTATTTGGACTCAACGGGTGCATTGTGATGCAAAGCGTAAAATAGGTATTAGCAGCAGGACCATGTGATACTGGGCAAAATAAATAAAGTATGTATGTACGTGATGAACATTTTTGTGCTCTTAGGAGAGTCTAAAAATGATAGTGTTAGGACTGCAATATACAGAGGAGCCTTGACATGGGCACTGTGGCTTACTCATATATTTGCAAATGTGTGAAAAAAAACCCCTCTGTTTTTAACATAAACTGTTAGACAGGGCCAATTTGGTTGTTTTGTAGGCTGGCTGCTAAGTGTAATAGGAAATCTTTTGTATGTTTGTGAAGTGCGTTACTCTTCCAAGTGCACCTTACTGCAAAGGCTACCCATAGGTTTTGATGGTTACCACTTTTTTGTACAGTTGGTTGAATTGGGTGCAGGGACGCAATGGATGCCTTCGCTGCCATTGTGCTCTTGCTGGATGTCCTGTGCATCCCTGTGCCTTTAAGGTGGGGTGGGCTCCCTCCAGGCACACCTGCCCTAATTCAGCTATTGCTATATGTGTTCCTACTTAGGAGACTCTGAAAATTATAGAGTTATGACTGCAGTATGCAGAGTAGCCATGATGTGGGTACTGCGGCTTATGCATATGTAGCAAGGTCCTGGACCTCCGAAGGTCTAATGGTGACCTCCAGAGTCAGGGATAGCTGACATCCATCTTTGTAGAGTGGGTTACAAGGCATGGTGGCTGTGATGCAAGATGGAGTGATGAGCGCCAGACACTTTTTGAATGCAAAAGAGATTTATTGTCTCTTAACTGTGGGAGAGCGGGTTAGGGCCAGGACACCCTTAGGTAGATGCAATGATGATTGGTAGACTCCGTGACTTCTATAGGTAGACAGATATACAGGAGAAGGCTCCCACCCAGATACCACTTCTGTATATGTAGGACCGCTGTCTCCTATGGTAACAAATCTTGTAACAGTCACTAACGTTAATTGTACTTAACTATTGGCAACATAGAATAGTTCTCCTCGCATGCTACAGTCTCTCACTGTAAGTGTTCACTCACAGAGCTCCTAGTCTCTCAATATACTCTCAGACCCAATCACCACTGGATCCCCTAAGCTCTTTCACTTCCATGACTCAGTATCTTCCTCACAAATACTCCTCAAGCATCACCCCTGCTGACCCGCTAGGTCCCTGGCTTGGCACTCACTGATGTTCCTCAAGCATCACCTCTGCTGTCATGCTGGGTCCCTGGCTTGGCACTTGCTGAAGTTTTCCCACTTCTTTACCGTCCCCGGCTGGTGAAAAGACTGCTCTGGTACTGGCTCCAGCTCACTCACAGTGGTCTCCGGTAACAAGGTAGATGGTCCATTAGTGGCGACAGCTTCCCCTCTACCTTGGACCACAACTGGTTCCCCTTCCGGCCGAACTGTTACTCTCGGTTGGACTCCAATCCTGCAGTCCCAATCCTGCGCTGCTTCTCCTGCTTCTGGAAAGGCCCCCAGACAGCCTAGCAGCCAGATGTCCTTGAGATAGGCCTCAGGCTTCTGGCCTAGCAGTCCAGGACAGCATAACACACATTCACCCTGACAGCCGTCCGGGTGGCACAGAACCATGATCACCTGACTCCTCCCAAATAAATAGGCTCTTCCAGCAGGCCAAGGGGCTTAAAGAAACCCCTGCCTTTTGGCTGAGACACCCTATCCATTCATAACCTGACCTTGCTAAGCCCTTGTCTATCTAATGTCAACCGCATGACACCACCTAGTGACAGAAGAGAGAAGGTGCAGCAAGTCAAGAACTAGAGAGGAATCAGTGGAACTACTAACAATTAACCAGGGCAACTATCGCCTGGCAAACTAAATTTACTAGCAACCCTGCCTAAACACCAGGGTGCTACACATATATTTGCAAATGTGTACAAACAAAACCCTCTGTTTTTAATGTAAATTATAGAGTCAATTTAGTTGTTTTGCAGGCTGGCTAGTAAGTGTGCTGGGAAATCTTTTCTGCATTTGTAAAGTAATGAACACACCACACGTGGGGTGTTCATTACATTGTGAGATTTTATTTAGCATGGCACATACTTATATTTTATTCGGTATCATCTAGAGTCCTGTGGCTTTGTGCATATATATTTATTTATTCCTTTATTTGTTGGATTTTTCTTGAAATTCATCTGCAGTGCAGCTGAGGCTGCAGAGAAAGGGATTGAGGACTCTATGTTTCTTTCTCTGTCTCAAAAAAAAGACATCAGTGATTTTATTAACATTTGTGCAACTATTGCAGGGCCTAAAAAATTCAACTATTATGGGGATCAGACTAACCTGGGGGGATTGTACTGGGCGACAGACTAATTAACATGGAAGGATTATACTGGGGGAATTGCTTTGTTTAACCATGCTCCGTAAGCCCTTCCCACTGCTAATACAATGTGGCCACATCCGCTGCTTGCCGCGGCATGCTACATGCTCTGTATTACTCTTCTACTTGGGGTACCCAACACGAGCAACACTCCTGACACAATGAAAACCATGTCCACTCTTCATTGTGGCATACTAAGCACACCACGTTTTTTTTTTAAGTGAAACAATGGGGCACAACATATGATCTTGCACACGGGCCCACTGATTTCATAACACACCCCTGGTCAGAAGCCTTTATCTGCTAGCCAATAGTAGCTCTATATTGCTCTCATAACAGGTTTCCGCTAATGTCAAGCCATGCAAATAGAAGTGCCAAAAGAGATCAAAGTGAGAAGATTAACTTTTTTCATTTTTTGCAGTAGATTATGTAACCAGATGCTGGTCTACAGAAACATGGAGAAGGAGACATTTCTCTCATTTACAATTCGATTGCTTTCACTTTCTTTCATGAGGCAGTGTTTATTAGAAAGGAATTAGGCAATGTATGTAGCACAGAAGTATTAGGCAATATGTATGGGAAAGAGGAGTGAATCACTGCAGGTAACACAGAAGTATGAGGCACTGAATGTAATATAGAGGTGTAAGGCACTGATTGTGATAGCTGATTAATAAATGAGGCACTGGGTGTAATAAGCAGTAGATGTTTCTAATTACACTGCATTGCTGAGTCTAGAATGTGTACAGCGACATACTTCCCAACCTTCCCGGATTCCGCAGGACCGTTTTGAAGAAGGTCCCGAGGATCTGAACTGAAATCCTGGAGCCCACTGCTGGAAGTTGTTCCTGCAGTGGGCTCCAGGACTTCAGTTCAGATCCTCATAGTATGCCACAAGTTCCAGCAGTGGGCTCCACTCAGTTGGGTATCCTCAATGAATGCAATGTGTACTCTCACAAACTGCACCCAGTGAGGATTCCTGCATGCCTGCTATCTCCACTTCACCCCCTCCACTTCAATCTTCTACTCAGTCATTGGTTGCCAGGGCTGCCGGTGTCCTAGCAACTGATGACGTGCTTTGCAGGCACCCACTTTGGGAGGAAACTACCCCTGTGGTAGTTTCAGGACCTTCCAGCCCTGTTGCCCAACTCTGGCTTCCACTTACTGCCTCCCAGCATCTCCTGCACGGTAAGAGGACTACCAGCTAAGTCAATCTAATGGAGAGCACCCGTAACCGGATCAGCATCTATCTCCAGTGGCTGCATGTAATCGCTACACTTGGGCAGAAGAGGATTTATGCTGAGGAAAGGAGGATTTCTGACTTTGCTCGCTATGAAAACTGCAGCTTGGAATTGCATGCTATTATTAAGCCTATAATCTACAAGAACACCCAGATCCTTCTCCACCATTGATTCCCCCAGTTGTACTCCCCCTAGTATGTATGATGCATGCATATTCTTAGCCCTCCAGTGCATAACTTTATATTTTTCAACATTAAACCTCATTTGCCACACATTTGCCCAATTAAACAGTGCTCCTGTATCTTTCCCATTTCTTTTTTTTTCTTTTAAAGTTGTTCATATACATTGCAAATTTATGATTAGCTGCCCCCCCTTCTCCAGCACCTTCCAAATAGTTACCTGAGTCCAATCTCGATCCATCCCTGTTCTTTCTCTTCCCATAAGACTCAGAGGCTGCAGCGGGAGCCATTGGTCTTGCTGCAGTCAATCTAATTCTGTGAGGAGGGAGTTGGGGTGGGGACAAGCCACATTGTGCCTGGCTCAGGATCAAGCCCGCATGATGGCCCCCATAACAAGCAACTTGCTATAGGGGCATTTGGAAGGGAGGATGAGCTGGAAGCACTGTCGGGGTACCCCAGAAGAGGAGATGTAGGGCCTCTCTGTGCAATACCATTACACAGAGCAGGTAAATATAACATCTTTATTATTTTAATTAAAAAAGTAAACCTTTACAATCACTTCAAACCTAAAAACTGTCCATACTTACTGCAATCCAATAATACAATCTCTGTACAGCCATATGTAGTAAATGGCCATTCTTAATCAGTTAATTCAATTTACATGAGAGGAGGTAAAGCATATTGATCTCACACATAAAATCTGAAAAAAAAAATCCCATCAGTCATAATGTAATGTGCAGTGTTTTTACACATATTTTTCTTAGGTATTATGTTCAGAATTAAAAATAAAATGTTTTTGTTTCAGATACGTATGTAATAGTGCAACATAGTATCTCACAATAAACCTGGACGTGTAATTTTGCAGTAGGCAGCCTGTATATCTTCTGTGGTTGTAAACTTTTATGCTTCAATCTCCTGCTATTCAGCTGTATAGAGACTACACAGCTAAATGAGTCAGAGGAGGGACAAACCCCCTTGTTGTCTCTGTAGGTATCCATTAGAAAGGCACAGCCTAGAAGTGAGCAGTTGCTGCTGAACTGTCATGTAAGGCCGCATACACACAAGCGACTTTTCGGCAACAAAAGTCTGACGGCCATTCCGGCGGACTTTCGTTGGACTTTTGATGGACTTCCGACGGACTTTTGAATGAACGGACTTGCCTACACACGATCACACCAAAGTCCAACGGATTCGTACGTGATGACGTACGAACGGACTAAAATAAGGAAGTTGGTAGCCAATAGCTGCCCTAGCTTGGGTTTTCGTCCGTCGGACTAGCATACAGACAAGCAGACTTTTCGCCCGGACTCGATTCCTTCGGAAAGATTTGAAGCATATTTCAAATCTAAAGTCCGTCAGATTTTTAACTGGAAAAGTCCGCTGAAGGTCCGATGAAGCCCACACACGATCGGATTGTCAGCCGGACTCGGTCCGTCGGACCAGTCCGGTCGAAAAAGTCCGCTCGTGTGTACGCTGCATAAGAAATCCCTGAATATTCTGCAAACACAGTGACTCGAAAGCATCCTGTACTAAATGTTTATTTCTAAAATTAAGATTTTATACAAATTTGGAAAAAGTTAAACAAAAATATTTACTTTATAAACTTGCATAAGCATTAAAAATGAATTTAAAAAATAATAAAATAAATAAAAAATATAAAAAAAATAACATAAAACCATTACAGTTTTACTTTAACCAGGGAATAATCCACAGTCTACGATATAATATAGATAACAACTAGAAGGAATATTTCTAATTCGGTATGTAGGAAATACTGTCATCAAAATAAGGGACAGCAAGCAGGTATAAATGTGATTAAATAATTAATTCAACAATTCAAAATGTGTGTTCGGTTAAAATGCACTTCCTTTTGAATATTAGGTCATACAAATAATAAAATTGTTCACCTATTATTTTTCTTTAGTACATATATATTTTATATATATATATATATATATATATATATATATATATATATATAAATAAAATGTGTATATCATATATTTCTTTCTTGAACTGAAACTATCCCTACATATCTCAGTAAAGTATAGACAGTTGTACGTTTCCTTTAGTTTTTTTCACTGTTCTAAGAATGCAAATATCTTACATATTCTGTCTATACTGAAAACTAGCACTTGTTTTTGTATTCTGAAATTCTAAAACATGTTATATTATCATAATAATTTAAAGCTGAAAAATCAAGATATTTAAAAATTGCAATAATTAGGATTTAGTTACAATAGTATTTATAATCCATCCATACATAAGAATTATAAATCAGTTATATGTTTTTTTCTCTTTGTAAAGATAAGATGTAAATTAAGATGTGAGGTTTCCGAGAAATACAAACTAGAATTTTCTGATACAGAATATCCCACTCTTGTCCTTGGGTTAAAATGAGATGTCTGTTTTTTAGTCTGGCCAAAACTGTTACACGCTGAATTCTCCTTTGCCAACTGTGGGCAAAAAAAGCCGAAGCACACATCTAAAAATAATTTAAAAAAATAATAATTAAACACGGTGAAAAGTATAAGTTGGGCATACGGTTCAATGTTCAGAAAATACCTTTGAAGAAGGTGTTCAGCAAAAGTCTAAAAGATTTATGCCTGCATACAGCTTGCTTCTTAAGCGATCTAATTGTTCATATTAGTTTTTTGAAACGATAGCCCGTTTAGCAAAAGATTAGTGCATTAAACCAGCATATTTTTTTTTTACGTTAATGAAGTGTTATGAATTTTGCATGAGGTTTAGCGCATAGTGTCAGGAATTATATCTGCTCCAGCCACAGGAATAATAATACGTATGTTAATACAAAACACATAGTATGTTTTATTTAAACCATGCCATAAACATTTTTGCCCTGGAGGAAGATTTTAAGTAGGTTGCTCCAAAGTATCACTGCCTTGTTAATGGCTGTAACAGATTCTTTCCAGGAAAATAGGAGAAGCAAAATTGAAAAAAAATGGTATATATATATATATATATATATATATATATACACACACACACACAAATATAAGTATATATATATATATATATATATATATATATATATATATATATATATATATATATATATATAAACATTCAGGTTGAAGTCATTATTTTATCTGTGTGCAGTACTATAAAGGTATTACACATTTTATCCAGTAGTATAATTAAGGGTCAGTTGACAGCAGACTATTCTGTGCAAGCAAGCTACCGGTGGCTGCCTAAATGAGATTTAAAAATCAGGGAAAAAATGTAGTTATCTAAATGTTGACCTGATTGTGATTTCAGATTTACATTACATATATTTCATAGTTATAGTTTATATTTTATTATATCTATGTATTTTTTTATATAATTAACAAATGCAATTAACAAATGCAGCAACTGATTTGAATGTACTTAATTCTTTTTTTACAGTATATATTATGGTTGGTGTTACTGGTTTTCATATTTATCAGTTTAAGTATCTGAAAAAAAGAAAAGAAAAACATTTGTTTCTTGCATCAAACTCATATATTCTATACCGACATGACATAAAAAGTAACATATAAACTCTATGCCATATAATTTAAAACCATTGAATTGCTAATTACATAAAATAGCTAGGTGATATATTATTATATTATACAAAGGGTATGTTTAAAGTGGAAGTTGAAAAAAACAAACAAAGTTATAGGGTTTTGGGTAGGAATTATAGGGTTTATATACTAAAACAGACGAATGCAAAATCTGGTGCAGCTCTGCATGGAAACCAATCAGCTTCCAGATTTTTTTTTTTTGTTGTCAAAGCTTAATTGAACAAGCTGACATTAGAAGCTGATTGGCTACATGCACCAGATTTTGCATGCTGCAGTTTTAGTAAATCAATCCGACTGTATGTCACTTTTGCCAAAAAAATATATTTCTTTTCTCTAGTATTTTTTTTTTACCAACTATTTTTATTACAGCACATAATACAGGTAAAGTTTATTAATACAACA
Source organism: Lithobates clamitans (assembly GCA_037952925.1). Lineage (NCBI taxonomy): Eukaryota > Metazoa > Chordata > Amphibia > Anura > Ranidae > Lithobates > Lithobates clamitans. Next base: position 3,790,535 of record JBBGZY010000658.1, read on the forward strand.
AAGGTTTGAAAATATCGCCAGTATTTTTTTTTAATTAATTAAAATCTGACTGTGGTTCATAGCAAGTACTAGGAAAATATAACTCTAGTTTGCATGAAAAACCATAAAATAATCATTGGCCATCCAATAGCTATAGAAAGAAGATGCTGGTCCAGAAAAGAGCATAGGAGCATAGGAGCAGTGTCTACAGAGCAGTGGCGGGGAGCATTGATCTGTCATCGCTGCAGAAAGATGTGCTGAAACCCATGCATTTTTTTGCATTGAGACACAAAAATCTAGTGTAGGTTGCATTTATTGCAATGCGCCTTGTATGTTGTAGTTTCTCCGCAGTGTATTGGAGTGCAGTTGCATTATGGAGGTGCACTGCAGTGTCATTTAAAATGAATGGCCTAGTAGTAAACACCAGTGTTTAAATTGATAATGTCATAATGCATAATGTTCATTTTTTTTTTACATTTAAATTTTTATATATATATATATATATATATATATATATATATATATATATATATATGTATATACAGTATATGAATATATTTATAATTTATATTTTATTTATAAATATATACAATATATATATATATATATATACATATATAGATATATCTATATATATAAACAATAATACATAACTGATGCCAGCTCGGTCACATTAAATTACTTCCTGAAAAGTAAAGCAAGCTTCCAGCCCAAAGGAAAGAAACTGCTACTAGTTGTGCATTCAGTGGGATTTTCCATTCTTTCAGCCGGAATAAAAAATGATATGAATAATGAAGAAATCTTGCATTATTAGAAGTGTCAGGTAAATCCCACCTTAATTCTGCTTGTCACCTGTCATTGCAGAGATATCAGTGTTGCTACTTCTAGTTGCTGCAAACTAACTTAACACATGCCTCTAACATCTGTTTTTAGATACAATGCACATTCAAAGATCCTGACGTAAGGCTTCATATTGCCCCCATGGCAGTGTAACATTTTTCTAGTGCTAAACACCTTGTAAACTAGAAATTTCATAATTTGAAGTTTTCTTAACCCCATAATGACCATCCAACATAGTTCTATGCTTCGATTTGTTATACATTTCCATACCAGTGCCTTTAAAAGTATTCATACCCCTTGAAATTTTCCACATTTTGTCACAATCTAAAAACGTAAATGTATTTATTTGGGGTTTTATGTAATAGACCAACACAAAGTGGCACATAATTGTGATATGTAAAGAAAATTATAAATGGTTTTCAACATTTTTTACAAATAAATATCTGAAAAGTGTGGCGTGCATTTGTATTCAGCCCCCTTTACTCTGATACCCCTAACTAAATCTAGTGGAACCAATTGCCTTCAAAACTCACCTAATTACTGTGTCCACCTGTGTGTAATTTAATCTCAATATAAATACAGCTGTTCTGTGAAGCCCTCAGAGAGGTTTGTTAGAGAACCTTAGTGGACAAACAGCATCATGGAGGCCAAGGAACACACCAGACAGGTCAGGGATAAAGTTGTGGAGAAATTTAAAGCAGGGTTAGGTTATAAAAAAAATCCCAAGCTTTGAACATCTCACAGAGCACCGTTCAATTCATCATCTGAAAATTTAAAGAGTATGGCACAACTGCAAACCTACCAAGACATGGCTGTCCACCTAAACTGACAGGCCGGGCAAGGAGAACATTAATCAGAGAAGCAGCCAAGTGGTCCATGGTAACTCTGGAAGAGCTGCAGAGATCCACAGCTCAGGTGAAGAATCTGTCCACAGGAAAACTATTAGCCGTGTACTCCACAAATCTGGCCTTTATGGAAGAATGGCAAAAAGAAAGCCATCGTTGAAAGAAAGCCATAAGAAGTCCTGTTTGCAGTTTGTGAGAAGCCAAGTGGGGAACACAGCAAACAAATAGAAGAAGGTGCTCTGGTCAGATGAGACCAAAATTGAACTTTTTGGCCTAAAAGCAAAAAGCTATATGTGGCGAAAAACTAACACTGCACATCACCTTAAACACACCATCCCCACCGTGAAACATGGTGGTGGCAGCATCATGTGGTGGGGATGCTTTTAATCAGCAGGGACGGGGAAGCTGGTCAGAGTTGATGGGAAGATGGATGGAGCCAAATACAGGGCAAGTTTAGAACAAACCTGTTCTAAACCGTACACACGGTCGGACTTTTCAACCAGACAGGTCTGACTGACGCCGACGGACCAAATTTCGGCAGACAATCCGATCGTGTGTGGGCTTCACCGGACCTTCAGCGGACTTTTCTAGTCGCAAATCTGACGGACTTTAGATTTGGAACATGCTTCAAATCTTTACGTCGTAACTCCGCCGGACCCAGAAATCTGCTTGTCTGTTTGCTAGTCCGACGCACAAAAACCGACACTAGGGCAGCTATTGGCTACTGGCTATCAACTTCCTTATTTTAGTCCGGTGTACGTCATCACGTTCGAATCCATCGGACTTTGGTGTGATCGTGTGTAGGCAAGTCCGTTCGTTAGAAAGTCCGTCGGAAGTCCGTCAAAAGTCCGTCGAAAGTCCGCTGGAAAGTTTGTTGGACCAGTCCGGTCGAAAAGTCCGACCGTGTGTACGCCCCATTAGAGTCTGCAAAAGACTTGAGACTGGGGTGAAACTTCACCTTCCAGCAGGACAACGACCCTAAACATACAGCCAGAGCTACAATGGAATGGTTTAGATCAAAGCATATTCATGTGTTAGAATAGTCAAAGTCCAGACCTAAATCCAATTTAGAATTTGTTCACAGACGCTCTCCATCCAATCTGACAGAGCTTGAGCTGTTTTTCAAAGAAGAAGAATGGGAAAAAATGTCACTCTCTAGATGTGCAAAGCTGGTAGAGACATCCCCAAAAAGACTTGCAGCTGTAATTGCAGAGAAAGGTGGTTCTACAAAGTATTGACTCAGAGGGGCTGAATATAAATGCACGCCACACTTTTCACATATTTTTTTGTAAAAAATTTTGAAAACCATTTATCATTTTCCTTCCACTTTACACTCATGTGCCACTTTGTGTTGGTCTATCACATAAAATCCAAATAAAATACATTTAAATTTTTGGTTGTAACATGATAAAATGTGCAAAATTTCAAGGGTATGAATACATTTTCAAGGCACTGTACATCTACCTTGTACATTTTTTATAAAACTTACACACGGCTTGCATGTGCCTAAGGGAACTGAAATCTTAGCATAAATATGTACATATGTGCTGTGCAAGCTCATTTGCATTGCATATATTCTATGACCAAGGAGCTACTAACACTCAGGTTCACATTATATTTTATGTATATCCAAAACACATTTTTCCTAATTTTGCATAGAAAAGCAAAGGGGTTGATTTACTAAAACTGGAGAGTGAAAAATCTGGTGCAGCTGTGCATGGTAGCCAATCAGCTTCTAACTTTCAGCTTGTTCAATAAAGCTTTGAAAAATGGCAGCTAATTGGTCAATAAAGCTTTGACAGAAAAAAAAAACCTTGGTTTTTACGCAGAGGTGCACCAGATTTTGCACTCTCTAGTTTTAATAAATCAACCCCAAAGTGGTAAAAACCTCTATAAGTTAATATTGTCCTCACCCGTGGTGAGATTGCCTTTATTTCCTGTCCTGGAAGTGCAAATGAAATCTCAACAGTGAGGGAAATTGCCTATATGTAGTTGATAGTTGTTATCGGAACAGGCAACCCCATTAGAAGTTTTACTATAATTTCTGATTGGTGGGGACGGAAAGTATTCAGACCCCCTTAAATTTTTCACTCTTTGTTATATATATATTAGCCATTTGCTAAAATAATTGAAGTTATTTTTTTCCTCATTAATGTACACACAGCACCCCATATTGACAGAAAAACACAGAATTGTTGACATTTTTGCAGATTTATTAAAAAAGAATAACTGAAATATCATATGGTCCTAAGTACTCAGACCCTTTGCTCAGTATTTAGTAGAAGCACCCTTTTGATCTAATACAGCCATGAGTCTTTCTGGGAAAGATGCAACAAGTTTTTCACACCTGGATTTGGGGATCCTCTGCCATTCCTCCTTGCAGATCCTCTCCGGTTCTGTCAGGTTGGATGGTAAACGTTGGTGGACAGCCATTTTTAGGTCTCTCCGGAGATGCTCAATTGGGTTTAAGTCAGGGCTCTGGCTGGGCCATTCAAGAACAGTCACAGAGTTGTTGTGAAGCCACTCCTATTTTAGCTGTGTCCTTTGGGGTCATTGTCTTGTTGGAAGGTAAACCTTTGGTCCAGTCTGAGGTAATGAGCACTCTGGAGAAGGTTTTCGTCCAGGATATTCCTGTACTTGGCCGCATTCATCCTCGATTGCAAACAGTCGTCTTGGCCCTGCAGCTGAAAAACACCCCCACAGCATGATGCTGCCACCACCATGCTTCACTGTTGGGACTGTATTGGACAGGTGATGAGCATTGCCTTGTTTTCTCCACACATACCACTTAGAATTAAGGCCAAAAAGTTCTATCTTGGTCTCATCAGACCAGAGAATCTTATTTCTCACCATCTTGGAGTCCTTCAGGTGTTTTTTAGCAAACTCCATGCGGGCTTTCATGGGTCTTGCACTGAGGAGAGGCTTCTGTCGGGCCACTCTGCCATAAAGCCCCAACTGGTGGAGGGCTGCAGTGATGGTTGACTTTCTACAACTTTCTGCCATCTCCCGACTGCATCTCTAGAGCTCAGCCACAGTGATCTTTGGGTTCTCCTTTATGGCTCTCACCCAGGCTCTTCTCCCCCGACAGCTCTGTTTGGCCCAGACGGCCAGCTCTAGAAGGGTTTTTGTAAACCCACATGTCTTCCATTTAATGATTATGAAGGCCACTGTGCTCTTAGGAACTTTAAGTGCAGCAGAATTTTTTTTGTAACCTTGGCCAGATCTGTGCCTTGCCACAATTCTGTCTCTGAGCTCTTCAGGCAGTTCCTTTGACCTCATGATTCTCATTTGCTCTGACATGTGAGCTGTAAGGTCTTATATAGACAGGTGTGTGGCTTTCCTAATCAAGTCCAATCAGTATAATCAAACACAGCTGGACTCAAATGAAGGTGTAGAACCATCTCAAGGATGATCAGAAGAAATGGACAGCACCTGAGTTAAATATATGAGTGTCACAGCAAAGGGTCTGAATACTTAGGACCATGGGATATTTCTGGGACAATGATGATTTTAGCAAATGGCTGCAATATAACAAAGAGTGAAAAATTTAAGGGGGTCTGAATACTTTCCGTCCCCACTGTATATATATATAGTAGTTTTGGCTATACATTTGCATTAAAGAGCAGAGAACTGACCCTCAGCTAGTGATCATAGTCAATGTTACAATACTGTAGAATATTTTCCTGCTCTGCCTCTTACTGGTGGCAGGCAGATAGATGGACTGCTACAATGTACTAAAAAAGTATTTAAGAACTAAAACCATTTAAAGTCTATAGACTGGAATTACTCCTATCATGAAGGCATACATAAAGAAAAAACAAAAGTAATTGGATTTTATTCTGTCTCTAACTGCATTAACACAAAATATGTATTTTTCTATCCCTTGGATAATATAATATTAGAATGCATGAGAACTAACTAAACTTCATCAACTGTGTTAATATGTTGTTAACACTTGTATGCTTATTTATAGTAAATGTAAAAAAAAATCAATTGGGGCAAACAGGAAATGTATAGGACCTCTTCTTGTTTATCCTTACAACCATGTTCAGTGTTAGCACAATACCCTTAGTGAAAGTCCTTGGTCCTTGGAGAGTGGATCATGAACCAACCTTTACATTTAATTTTTATGATAACTCATGGCACCATGGCCCTGATGACCTAAGCTTTCAAAGCACTTAAAGTGTTTGTTACCCCAACATGTCCTATTACTAATATGTGTCTGTTGTACCATGTACTTATATAAAGAAATATCCTGTTTTCTTTGCAATGCTTCTTTTGTGTGAAATACCTGGTGATCCTGCCATCCCCCCTTCTTTCCTATTTTAAACTGACCACACTAGATATGGAAGCAAATCCACTGTGGTCAGAGTTATTTTTTGCCTTAAACTTGGGAGTACAGCCTGCCTACAATCCAATAATCAGACTTGTGCTGGAATGGCCCCCTGCACAACACTTTACTGTAAAGACCAGTGTACTGCTGTTTCTGTGCCTCCTGCTGACACTCCCCCTTGAGGCCACGTGATAAAAGGTATTTATAATGGTTTTTCAGCTCTGACTTTCTCCCTTATGCAGTTCATCTTTTCTCATGTGACACCTCATAGGCCAATCACAAAATTCTGGTCATGTAACATGAAGTGAGTCACATGCTCTGCCATACTGGGAAGTACTCAGTATTTTATTCAGTACTAGCAGCTGAACTTAAAGTGGTTCTAAAGGCAGAAGGTTTTTTATCTTAAAGAGATTTAAAGGGGTTTTTTTTAATAACAAACATGTTATACTTACCTGTTCTGTGCAAGGGTTTTGCACAGGGCGGCCCCAAGTATCTTTTTCTGGGGTCCCTTGGCGGTTCTCCTGGCTCCTCCTATTCTCCAGTGCCCCCACAGAGAGCGGCTTTCCATGGGGACACTCATGCATACATTGACACATAAAGCAGGACTCGGTCCGCCCCTGGCTCCCGTGTCAATGGCTCCTGCTGCTATCAATCTATCCACTGAGAACCCGGCTGGAGCTGCTGTGCTCATCCCTGTCGCTGGAACAATCAAGGTCAGGTAAGAAAAAGGGGGGCTCTGGGGGGCAGCTGCAGCACAGGAGGTTTTTCAGCTTAATGCATAGAATACATTAAGGTGAAAAACCTCAAGGGTTTACAACTCCTTTAATGCATTCTATGCATTAAAGTGGAGTTCCACCCAAAAATGGAACTTCCGCTTTAAGGGAAGGTGACCCCCTGACATGCCACATTTGGCATGTAATTTTTTTTGAAGGGGGAGCGGAAACCCTCTTTTAGAGGGTTCCAGCTCCCACTTCCTCCCGGGGCTCCGCGGTTCCTGAAGTCAGTTCACCTCTCCCCCCTCCCTCTCGGCAATCATGTGGGACATGTCACAGGTCCCAGATGATTGCCCGGCCAGTCACAGCGCACCGCGCAGCTTGCGCATGCGCAGTGCGTGCCCGGCTGTGAAGCTACAGCTGAGCGCCCACAGTGAAAATGCCGGCGTCGCAGAGGGGAGGGGGAGGCGTTCCCCCGCATCGCTGGACCCTGGGACAGGTAAGTTTCCGATTATTAAAAGTCAGCAGCTAAAGTATTTGTAGCTGTTGACTTTGAATTTTTTTTCTAAGCGGAACTCCGCTTTAAGATAAAAAACCTTCTGTGTGCAGCAGCCTCCCTAATACTTACCTAAGCCCCATCTCGATCCAGCGATGTGCACAAGTGCCTCCGCTGTCCGGGACTCCTCCTCCTGATTGGCTGTGACACAGCAGTGGCGCTATTGGCTCCCCCTGCTCTCAATCAAAGACAGTTAGCCAATGAGGAGAGTGAGGGAGCAGGGCCGAAATGCAGCTCTGTGCCTGAATGGACACACAGAGCTGCAGCTCGGCTCGGGTGCCCCCATAGCAAGCTGCTTGCTATGGGGGCACTCGACAGGAGGGCGGGGCCAGGAGTGCCAATGAGGAGAGGAGGATCTGGGCTGCTCTGTGCAAAACCACTAGACAGAGCAGGTAAGTACTTTATAACATGTTTGTTATTTTTAAAGAAAAAAAAAATGAGACTTTAATATAACTTTAATTGCAATTATTATTATACAATGCTGTGGAGGTAAAATTAAAGCAAAGCAAAGGTGAAACAAAGATTTTCTTTTAAACACCTTAGCCAATGCTAAGACAAAAAAGTGACCCCTTAAAAATACCAGGCAAAAAGCTTAATACACAGATGTTATACATATATGAGAGCTATTTTACTTGACAAAAAGAGTTGCATGTGTGTCCACCCAACCTAGTAATTCACAAAGACCTATCACATTACATAGCTAGCCTGGTGACCTGACTTTTCTTTACTGCTGTTAATAATAAAACTGGTCTTGTCCCTCCCTCTGTCTGTGAATAGACAGTAAAAGCGGGCACCCGCTGTTAATGTTGGTGCCAATAAGACTAAACTGCAGGAGTTTTATTAGCCAGTGCTGTCTGATCTACAGCTGTTCCCTGAGCTCCTGTCTGTTCCTGAGTTTACTTCTGTGATTGACCCGGCTTGTCCTCATCCCGCTTGAACGCAACCTGCCCTGACCTTGGCTTGCCTTACTCCTTGACTCTGCCTGCCTCATCTACTAGACTCTACGTTGCTGACCTATGCTTGTATCCTGACCATTGTTTGCCTGCCATCCATGCCTATATCTGACTGTCTGTTGCTGTCCTGGCTTGTCTGACCACTGATCCATTCAGCCGCCTTACCAGCCCTGCTCACTATCTGTTTCCAGCTGGTCCCACACCTGCTGAAGCACTTCCAGTTCTTCCGCACCTGCAACCTGCCAGCTGCCTGTCAAGCAACTGTCGCTTGCTGTCTGCCCGGTCTGGGGTCTGCAGCTTCTGCTGCCATCTGCTGTTCCAGCTACAAGGCCTGTCTCTGCTGACACACCTGCCATTCACCACTATAGCTGATGGAACTTCTTGCACGCACTAATGCCTCGCCAAGCTCTCACAACCACTGTCACAACATCAGTGGTCCTTGAACCAGCAGAATATGAAACTTTTTGTGTGAAAAGTCACACCTATTTTTTATAAGTGTTGCACTGGATGCATCTTTCATTAAAACCCCTCAAATTGAAATATTACTTGGCGCATCCAAAAAGAAGCACAGTATCATATATGGGATGCATGGACAATAATTTACCGGGGCCACACAACTCATACGCTTTTCTTCTTTGCTCGGTTGTTTTTCCCTGAAAATGTAGATTATGCAGTGTTTCACTAAAAACTACCAAAGTAAAGTCTTGTATGTTTTGTAGGCTTACAATGAAATCACCGGCATATCTTCTGTTATAGTAATAGGATAATCACCATTCCTAGGCACAGGCGATACAACTCTGAGAAACCAAAAGCCAGGTCTCCATTGCACTTGGTACTGATCCAAAAATCTGGTCTGCTTAGAATTCTCATCTGTACATAAACCTCTCCCGGAGCTTTGCATACATCATTGTAGCTGTAATCAATACTATCACTCTTACGGTTCCTATAAAGTAAGCAAATAATCTCACAATTCATGACAGAGAGAAGGGCCAAGCCATTAAATATTGGACAGTTCTTTATTCTGATCTTTATAGTGCTTCTCTTTAGCAATTTACAGGTACCCACCAACTAAACTGTGTGTAAGTCTATGGAAATAGGCTCCATAAATCAGTATACCATAGCGATGGAGAAATGGAAGGACATTAGATGCACCATTGTTGGTCTTCATCTATACCCATCCTACTTTTAGCTTTTTTAGTTTTTTTAGCAGGCTTTATCTCTTCTATTGAAACTCAGCTTTATATATTTAGCCGTGAGTGACCTAAAAGGAGTTACAGAAATGGGTTTCTCAATAACGTCTATTTAATTGAATAGGATTTGTTTCGTTTGAGAGGTTGTGGTGAGTTGGGCTAAATAAAAAAAAGCTCCACACTTATTTAATGTAAAACACAGTATAGCATTCTTAAAAAAGAGCATATTTGAAAAATTTTTACTTCCATCACAGATCCAAAAATACAGGGTCTATTTCTCAGTTTAGGAATGTGGGTAGCACTATGAAGATCATTCCTTTTTTTTTATTTGCTAACTGTACATCCAGGATCACAGATACAGCCTCATATAATTGAGTAATTTATTCCTAACTGCATACATCTGTTTTAGACTAGATGGCTGCGATCAGTAAAGTGAGGCATGCAAATACCTTCTATTTGAAGAAGGCTTTACTGTGTTTCACATTGAATGGTGGAGGGATTTTTGGCTCTCTTTGTCAACCTCATCAAGACCTGTTTTTTCAACTGCATCTGTCCGTAAGCCCTACTCCACAGAAGCTATGGCTTCCACTGCTCTGATGATGGCCAACTAGACTGAAACAGCTGTATGCAGTTTTAAAAATATGGCCCTATGATATTGGACTGTTTCTGGATGGAAGGTTGGCTGCAGGGGTATAAAGGAACAAGCTCACCCTGTGAAGTAAATTCAAATGCTAGTTTACATGGAGATAGTTAATGTTCCTTTAAAATGTATGTCAAATATGTGTGTTTTTTAGAGTATCTTTTTCCATAGACCTGAGTATCAGCTTAGAGTCAGATCTATGGTGTCCATGTTAGGACAACCCTAACTCCTTCCACCAGTCTCTCTATCACCTGCTCCACTCTGTTCAGGGTCTAGCACAGAGCCAGGCCCTTGCAACAGGGCGAAGACAAAGAAAACTGAAAGCAAATATTTATATACAATATTTCATATTTTACTAACTAAAAAATATAAAAAATTATGTACAAAAACACTACACATTCCCATAAAACTTTATATTCCAATTCATGATTAGCCTAGTTTTGGTTGGCTTTCATAGGTAGTGCATTCTTTCCACTGCCATTTCAGCCACAGAAAGTCATATGCCTTTTCCAGAAGTAGATGAAAATGGGAGGTGCCGGTTGTCATCAGGCAGCACAAGACTTCTGCTCCTTCGAGTCAAACTTTTATAACCAACCCCTTTAACCCTTAATATCCAAAAATGACTTAAAAGTAGATGCCTAATAACACTTGTACCAAAAAAATCACTCTCCAGAGGCTTAGACCATGCAGTCCAGACTCCACTTAAATAGCTAAGAAAAGTGGTAAAATAGCACTTGGCCTGTAGGGTTATCTCATTGGTATTGTTATCTTAAAGTATTGATGTTGATCTGCGTTGTCTCCTTGGCTTGTAGTGTAATGTGACAAAAATGGAAATTGAAGCACCACACCACTGCAAGGAGGTCCAAGTACAACTTTATTCCATTAAAAGTCAGAGGGACAATCCAAAAAGTATCCAACGCGTTTCAGGGGTCCAAGGGTGCCTCCTTCATCAGGGCGTGGTTATTAACAATGTGAATAGAGTAGACCTTCCTTCCTTCCCTTCCCGACTACTCATTTTAGCCACCAAGAAGGGAGGAAAGTTCTGAATAGGCAAAACACAGGTTTGCTTTGAAAAGGAAAGTTAGTAGTGGGTGGCTACAGCATTATCTGCCATAATGTGAAAATATTTACGGCACAAGTGGACACGATCGCAAACTCACCTCTAGGTTTGTTCTTCTCCAGCAATGTAATGGCTACGCTCACTGCCATCCTGCCATTTTCTTCTGTTCTTCTTCGAGGTCTGGCATTTTTTTCCTCAGCCATTGGGCTGCCAAAGGTTATTCAACTTCTGAACATACACGCTAGTCTTACATTATTCCAGCACCTAGCTCCATTCATATCATCCATTGCATCCTGGCTCAGTTCCATGACAGGGCAACACCACTATAGCCCTCATTCATGGTTATTCATGGTAAAAGCAGCCCTGATGTCATCATATCATCACCACACTTTTAATTTCCTGAAGAGTGCCCACCACTGTAAAAGATTTTGAGAGGAGAAGGACATAACGTGTCATGTGACTGACTGGGAGACTTTAGAAAAAAAAATTCTTTAATTATAGGTATTTATATAGCGCCGTCAATTCACACAGCAATTTACATATTGTACATTTACATCAGTCCTTGCCCTTAGGAAACTTAAAATCTACCTCACATACATAAACATAGCAGTGCCAATTTAAACAGGAGACACTTAGACTACCACATAGAGTGTGGGAAGAAACTAGAGCACCTGGAGGAAACAGTGGCATCACTAGGGTTGGTGTCACTTGGTGCAGTAAACCATGGTGTCAGCCCATCTCCCCCCTCCCTCGGCTCTCTTCTGCAACAGTGCCACAGTCATGGGGTGGACCCCAAACCAGCCCCTGTAAATGATACAGTCGGATATAACTTCATACTTGATCCAGGGCCATCTTTAATATTGATTGGACCCTGGGCAAACTTTTTCTTGGGGCCCCCCTGCAGGCATACTACAGGAGATGGTCAGAGACTGCAGACATTGTACAGGAGATGTCAGAGAATGCTGGCATACTAAAGAAGATGGTCAGAGACTGCAGCCATAGTAGAGGGAACAGTCAGAGACTGCAGGCATACTACAGGAGATGGTCAGAGATTGCAGGCATACTACAGGAGACGGTCAAAGACTTCAGGCATCATACAGGAGACAGTCGGAGACTGCAGACATACTACATGAGATGGTCAGAGATTGCAGACATACCACAGGAGAGGGTCAGAGACTGCAGGCATCATACAGGAGACAGTCAGAGACTGCAGACATACTACAGGAGACGGTCAGAGACAGCAACCATGGTACAGGGGACAGTCAGAGACTACAGGCATACTACAGGAGATGGTCAGAGACTGCAGACATATTACAGGAGACAGTCAGAGACTGCAGACATCATACAGGAGACAGTCAGAGACTGCAGACATACTACAGGAGACGGTCAGAGACAGCAACCATGGTACAGGGGACAGTCAGAGACTACAGGCATACTACAGGAGATGGTCAGAGACTGCAGACATATTACAGGAGACAGTCAGAGACTGCAGACATCATACAGGAGACAGTCAGAGACTGCAGATATACTACAGGAGATGGTCAGAGATGGCAGCCATGGTACAGGGGACAGTCAGAGACTGCAGGCATACTACAGGAGATGGTCAGAGACTGCAGACATATTACAGGAGACAGTCAGAGACTGCAGACATCATACAGGAGACAGTCAGAGACTGCAGACATACTACAGGAGATGGTCAGAGACGGCAGCCATGGTACAGGAGATAGTCAGAGACTGCAGGCATACTACAGGAGACGGTCAGAGACTGCAGACATATTACAGGAGATGGTCAGAGACTGCAGGCATCATACAGGAGATGGTCAGAGTATATAGGCATCATACAGGAGATGGTCAGAGACTGCAGTCATAGTACAGGAGATGGTCAGACTGCAGGCATCATACAGGAGACGGTCAGAGACTACAGGCATGGTACAAGTACTGTGGATAGAGTGGTGATGTTGCAGTCTGTAAACAGCTCTGGGGAAGCCTGTCCTCCCTCCCTCTAGAATACACCTGTGTGATCCCTGCCCCCTGCCCCCTCCTCTGTGTGCAGCTATCGCTGGAGCTCTGCTCACTTCCATTAGCAGTGTCCCGGTCCAGATAGCAAGTCTCCTCAGACTCTCAACCCTTCTGTTGTCAGTGAGAAGTACAACACTAAAGGTGGAGGTGGAGCAGCTCAGGAGGACAAAGTTACATCTTCCTCCCCTGAATTCCAGGGCCTCCATGCACCTGATTGGTTGCTGGGATGCTAGGCAGGCCCAGCAACCAATCATTTTGACAGGCGAGACTTTGACGTGCTGGGAGTTCTGCCACTGTGGGCTTTTACACCATGTTAAAGATGGCCCTGGGAGGAAACCCACACAAGCACTGGAAGAACATGCAAACCTCATGTAGGTAGTATCCTGGCAAACAAAAAACGACTCCTGCGCACAGGTGGATCACCATATAAAAGATGCGTCAACACAGGCCTTGCTGCCCTCAGGGATGGGGAGTCCTAGTGCAAACTGAAATAAAAGAAAAACAAGGGCGCACCAGCCTTGTGCATTAACTTTTTTTAAAAATATTTAATATAAAAAGATAAAATGAAACGACTCACAAGCAGTAAATGGAGGAGGCACAACATATAGTGTACCGACAGCTAGCATGCAGCTTGGGATGAGCGATGCCTTCCACAAGTCACGGAGAGACGCACAAACATCACAATCAGCTATCACAATCAGCTTACGCATTTCAAAGGGAACGTCCCTTCTTCATCAGAGCTGAGGACCCCAGTGCTGCAAGGCAGAAATGCTAACTTCTGCCTTGCAGGCACTGAAAAGTAGGTATAGTTTTTTTTTAAAAAGCATATCATACACACTGGGGGAGCCTCAAAGGGGAAAAGGGTTCACTTGTGGGGGTTCATGTTTTCCAGCTAGGCTTTAAGGTAAATATATCCCTAACATTTGTACACTAAGCATTATATAATCTCCAGTGGGGTAAAAGCTGATGATGTGAGAGGTCTATACATTGTGCCTCTTTGCTATGGAAATGTACTTGCTCTTTAAAAAAAATGAATAAAGATTAAAATATAATGCCGTGTAACCATTGTGCCATAATTGTTCTACTAATAGCAGTAACATTTACATAAAATAATTTTACAGCAGTGACTAAAACAATCACAGAAACACCCAGTAGGAAAAACACAACGCTAATAAGAGAACCATTAGTTTCTACCCATAATAGTTTGGAATCTAATTTTAGGCTTAAAATTATACAATATTATACGGTTCCTTATTTAAAAACATCACCGCTTCTTTGCCCTGAAATTAGCATTTTCTTATATTAAATGGAAAAGAGTGAAACTTCGACATGCAATGTAAAAAAAAAATGTAAAAAAAAAAATCTGTCTACAAACCTCTTGGTTCCTTTACACCCACAGTCCATATCGTCCTTGACAACTGCCAGTACCAGTAAAGGACTAAATAAACCAGACTATTTAAAGTGGAATAAATTATACCCTTGTCATAAGACGTGGAGTAATGGTAGAGAACATTATCCAGCCTGACAATACGGAGTCAGATTTGGATTTTGCCCTGCCTTGTAAGACAACTGAGTGAACTAAATACTACTATTTTTTTTGCCATGTATAACTATTGTATTTACAGCACTTGGGATCCTGAGGTTTTTGCAGGAAACTGTTAGAGCAAAGTGTATAAACATTGTCCTCATTGACCAGAGAACCTTTTCTCTTGAACAGGAGGAGCATCAGTATGATTGACATTTGGCAGTCAAGACTCATTATGTAGACCTTCTAGTGACCTCTTGGCTTCTCCTACAATTATCTAGGCTCTAGATGGTGGGGCTAAATACACAGTGAGTGCGGAGGTTAAGAGGAATGAGGAGAATAATGGGAGTCCTTATATCCTTAACTAATCGGTAATGTATATACATAAGGCTGGGCATGTTTATGTTATGCATGTTTCCTTGTAAAGGGAAGCTTTATATGGGTTTTAGACTTTTTTATCTTACATTTTTCTAATTTTTAAATATTTACATTCATATTTTATGTCTGTTGTTTTACTAGAAATATAAAATCTGAAAAAAAAAATAATAATACTATCCATGACACTGGGCTGGATTTTCAGAACACTGTGGGTTTTCTAAGGGCACAGCAGCTTCTTCTTTCAGACTTTCTATCACTCACTGAAACCTAAAGCAAAGTCATCCGGAGAGTGGGGGAAGTGTCACTACTTATATCTGTGCAAATTTCAGCTTTGACTATTAAAGTGTAACTATAGGCAAAACTTTTTATTTTTATTTTGGATAGAGTATAGGAGGGTTATATACACTTATAATTTTTTTATTATTTTTTTTTTTGCTATTTGTGTCCTTTTGAGGATATTTCCCTTCAATTCCTGTCCCATAGCTAAAACAGACAATCAGAGGAAATCCCTGAAAGTTAAGGGAATCCCTTTGGACCCCCCCAAGTCACCAAAACTAGTGTCCCTATTGGAAGATTTTCACTCCATTGCTTTTTTTGAGAAAACCCAAAATTGATATCTTATTTTACTTTCACTTTCAATGATAATGGTAAACAGGACAAATAGAGAGGAGGAATCTCCCTAACTGAGACACAAATAGCAATACAAACCTAATAAGTGCTCTACTTCATCTCCACTTTGTCCAAAATTTAAAAAAAAGGTTTGCCTTTCATTATACTTTAAAGGGGTTGTAAAGGTTTATTTATTTATTTTTGTAACCACTTGCTTACCGGGCACTTAAACACACCCCCCCCGCCACCAAGACCAATTTTCAGCTTTCAGCGCTGTCACTCTTTGAATGACAATTGCACGGTCATACAACACTGTACCCAATTGAAATTTTTATAATGTTTTTCTCATAAACAGTGCTTTCTTTTGGTGGTATTTGATCACCTCTGGGTTTTTTATTTCTTGTTAAAAAAATGAAAAAAGACCGAAAATTTTGAAAAAAAATACAAAACAGTTTTATATTTTGTTATAAAATTTTACAAACAAGTAATTTTTCTCCTTCATTGATGTACGCTGATGAGGCTGCACTGATGGGCACTGATAGGATGCACTGATGGACACCGATAGGCTGCATTGATGGGCACTGATAAGGCGGCATTGATGGGCACTGACAGGCAGCACTGGTTGGCATTAATAGTTGGCACTGGTGGGCACTGATAGGTGGCACTGGTGGGCACTGAGAGGTGGCACTGATGGGTCGCACTGATGGGCACTGATGGGTGGCACTGAAGGGAGGCACTAAGGGCAATGATAGGTGGCACTGAAGGGCGCTAATAGGTGACACTGATAGCTGGCACTGATAGGTGGCAGTGATGGGCACTGATTGGTGGCAGATATGGGCAGTGATAGGCACTGCTAGGTGACACTGATAGGCAGCACTGCTAGGTGGCACTGATGGGGCATTGATTTGCACCACTAGTGGGCATTGATAGGTGGCACTTGTGGACATTGATAGGTGGCACTGATATACACTGGTGGGCACTGATATGCACTGAGGGCACTGGCAGGCGGCACTGGTGGGCACAGATGAGGTGGCTGTGCCTCTTCCTCTTCAGGACTGATGTCCCTTACACAGAAGCCGGTGATCGGCTTTTTTTCTCCTCATGCTGTCAGTGTGAGGAGAAAAAAAAAAGGATTGCCCATCTTCTGTTTACATCACGTGATCAGCTGTCATTGGCTGACAGCTGATCACATTGTAAGGATTCGATCTGTGATCATCCGAGTCTCATTGACTCACAGAGTGCGCCACGCGCGCCTCACAGGGGACACGCAGGAAGCGTGCAAAGAGGAGGACATCTATTAACCATTGAAATAATGGACCTGTTTAGGGAACCAATGATAAAAGTTACTGCATCTACAGTTCACTGTACATTAGTGTAATGGTCAAGAAGAAGAACTCTACCTTAATTTGTCAAGATCCGTTAGTCCTCAAAAAGAATAGAATTTATATTTTCTTTAACTGTGGAAAGTAAGCAGCACAAGCACTTATAGGGTGTACCCTAATATCAGTATAACACTTTGTCAAATATCACATCAATTTGTGCAGTTCTAAACATCAGACCTAAAAAATATCCAGTTGGTCAAAACAAAAAGGGACAGAAGGATTTGGGTCCAAAAGGAATGACCTCCAAAAAAGATTTTGTGAAAGAAATGGCCTCAACCCTGGACCACCAAGGTGACCAGAAGCACAGATGTCTCTTAAGCCACGATGATGCTTGATGCCCCACAATGGACTGCTCATCTTTGGTGTCCAAGATGTTCTGCAGTAGTTGCTATAGTGTCAGGTCCATTGCCAATTGATATTTTTACTAGCTAGTAAGGCAGTTAAACATAACAATGGGCCAGTAGAAACCGGAAAGTAGGGAATAAGTTTTTTCTTTTTTTAAAGTGGCAGTCACTTTAAGTTCAATTCCTATTAATTCGTCTAAATTTTGTACATTATATTTGTCAGCAATACATTTTTTATAATATCTGAACCACTCTGGTTCTAAAAACCTATGTTACATCTTTAACACAGGCATACGTGGGGAGTGAATAATTGTATTTTATTACTAATTGGGACAACTGTTCAATTGCAATATAATATGCAGATCAGTTGGAATTCAAGCATGGAGAGCTCATTTTTTATAAGCCTGGATATGTCTTCGGCAACCTAATTAGACCCAAGCCTCTTTAATTAAATGTATCAGGCGAAAGCCAGAGAGTTCAGACCTAATAAGGATAATGACATTTTTTTTTTCTGTGTTGTTGTTTTGTTTTCCAGCCACGGTTTATTTAACGTCTTATCTCCACTAAACCAATTTGTACCATATGCCCCGCTCTTCTATACAAAAAACTTCATCACCCGGATGTTATGTTTCATAAAATGAGTGCATGACAAGCATAGTCATTTTTCTTTGGGAGCCAAATCCCAGGGTGTTACAGAAGCAGCTGCTTTTTACAATTGACATTACTTAACAAAACACGAGACAAAACATTCCTCAAAACGCAGGAATCCTGCCGCGTTGGGTTGAAGCTAACAAATTTTCCTGCAGAAATGACAAGCGTTCAAATTTGGTGTTTTTGTCTTCCTCTCGGAAATTAACCATGGTTTACTGGAAATGCGTCCTCAGATTCCCTCTTCCCTCGAGAATGTGGAAATGGAAAAGGGATCATCTTCAAGGATATTTCTCCACTGAATTTACCATGAGCTCAGAATATGTTAAGATGCACAGCTGCATACACTGGAGACAATCCAGTATGGTTCTGGATCCTTGATCTTACTTCAGTATATAATACACACATTGGGTGTGATTTACTAAGAAGAAGGCACTGCACAAGTTCATACATTAATTGGCACTCCAGAAAAGTTATTAATCAAACGTGCGAAACGGCGCACATTGAAGCCCAAATAGCGAAAGTTATTACCCGCATATGTAAACTGCAGCTGTCGCTAGGGTAACTGCGGGTTTTCTCATTGATAATAGTAAATGGGAAGTTTGGGACTTTAATTGAGGCCATAGACATAGTGGAGATAAATTAAATAGAGTACACATTTATTGTCATAAAAATCATAAAACATATCAATGACAGAAACCACATGGGTGAGAAAACATTGTATGATATATATATATATATATATATATATATATATATATATATATATATATATATATATATATCATGCATAATAATGTTTTCTCACCCATGTGGTTTCTGTCATTGATATGTTTTATATCATTTAAAGTCCCAAACTTCCCATTTACTTCAAATTAGGGATGGAGGCACATCCTATATGTGCCTCATATAAAGTCCCACCACTTTCCCCATTGTTTTCACATTGATAATAGCGCACGCCCAATACAGTTGGTTAAAGCGGGGTTCCACCCAAATTTTGAACATTATCTCTATGCATTCTCTTCCTTGCCTAGATGCTGACATGCTGTGTAAAAAAATTTAAATCGCCCTAATTACCTTTTTTTTCGAATCTTCTTAGCACTTCCTGGTTTTGATCTCATGGGGGTAGGCGTGTTTCTAGCCTCTCCCAGACCTCCCACAGTCCCTTGGGAGCTAGTCTCAGGCTTCCCAGCATGCATTGTGCAACAGCGTCATCACAACATCTCAGTGAATGCTGGGAGCACAGCATTCACCGCATCCAGGAAATACATGCTTGTGGGCTTCAAATGCCCACAATGAAGATAGAAACCGCCTTCAGTGAATTTTATAAGTTATTCTTTACAACGAAATCGGACACAGGCAGACTTATTACACAGAACATGTGAGTAGATAATCATGAGAAGAAAAGTTTGTGAATGAACTCCAAAAAAAAAAAAACAATAGATAGGTGGACCCCCGCTTTAAGTTCATCCCATTGGATGTGTCTTGTTAGGTAATTAGTAGGTGAACTCAGTTAATTAACCTTTTTGATGCTAATCTCATTCCTACCACTTATATAATATATATAATTATATAATGTATCTTTGAAAAGTGTTTTTTTCTTTTTTTACCCAAATCTTTCAATACATTACAAAGAACAGAGAAGTGTTTCTAAACCCAATAAATTAATATTTTCAGATCTTGATCTTTAAAGGTGACCATACACTGCAATCAGTTAGATCTTAAATAAATTAGATTGAGTGCAAGAGCCTGTTTGATTTCCTATAATTTGAATTAATTGTCCAAGTGCATCTTCCTATTACCTATTTTGCCAAAATATTGAGTTGTAGAGAGATTGGCCAATCAGATTGCATAGTACATAACCATCTTAAGTGCCAAATTTGGAATGTAGATGTGCCATCACTCACTTGTATTTTCCAAATGATATTTCTTGGGCATTATACTAGGCACATGAAAAACCACCCTTTTTCAAGACATGCTAGAGTGATCAGGAATCCTCAAACTACGGCTCTCCAGCTGTTGCGGAACTACACATCCCATGAGGCATTGTAAATCTCCGACCTTCACAGACATGACTAGGCATTATGGGAATTGTAGTTCTTGTACAATTGGATGGCCGACGTTTGAAGACCCCTGTGCTAGACCATTATTATGCCTCCAGAATTGGGAGTGTGGCATCTACCCAGTTCTCTCTGCTGGTGGACACAAGAACCTACATCTATAGATATATCTATATATCTATATATACACACACACACTGAAGCAGGAAGCAATATACATTGGCCCGGAAGTGTATCTATACAGAGGAAGTAGGTGTGTGTTTTAAAGCTAAATCATTTAGACATACACACATGACCCACACAAACACCACCCCATGTAAAAATAACTAAAAAAATATCTTAAAGGGGTTGTAAAGGTTCACGTTTTTTCACCTTAATGCATCTTATGCATTAAGGTGAAAAAGCATCCAACAATGCCGGCCCCCCCAGCCCCCCCGGTTTACTTACCTGACCCCTCGAAAGTCCCGCGCTCGCTCCTGACATCCTCTTCGTCACTCAGCCTGACCGTTGATTGGCTAGAGTGGATGAATTGGAAGCAGCGCGAGCCAATGTCTTGCACTGCTTTCAATCACATCCAATGACGCGGCGCGCCGGGGGGCAGGGCCGAGTGATACAGTCGGCGGCTATAGCCGCCATCTGTATCACGGGAGCGCGCCCGCAAGAACTAAACACCATGCAAAGGAACTTGCATGAAGGTGTTTAGTTCTTGCGGGGAGGAGCTGAGACAGCCGCCAAGGGACCCCAGAAGACCAGGTTCAGGGCCACTCGGGAAAAAACGAGCTGCACAGTGAAGTGAAGTATAACATGTGTGTTATTTAAAAAGAAAAAAAAAAAAACCTTTACAACTCATTTAATTTGCAAATAAGGATCATCTCTTCCTCAGAGAACAGGCATGGTGGTGGGAAGAAATTCATAGCAGGACAAGCAGCTAGCTTCCTGGAGGGGCGTGATGTCATTCTGCCACGTCTGGAACCAGATATGCGGCATGGGTACATACCTCCGCACACACAGCAGTTGCGCATCTCACATACACAGCTGTCGCGCATCTGGATGCATTTGGTGCATCTAGCTGCAGGAACCAATTTTTATTGAAATTAATAGTAAAGCAGATGCAGATTTCCAGGACTGGACTAACAAATGTTTCTAGTGAAAGGCAACTGGTGTTTTCTATTAAACAAGGTCTAAATGGGCCATTAACATGCATAACAATTGAACTTAGAAATGTGTCTTTGCAAAGTTAAACTAAATTAAATCCTTTCTTTTTTTTGCTTGGGGATAGAGTGCAGAGGGATTAGAAGTCTTGTCAGTTTTGGGGGATGTCTGCACCTCTGATAGGGTGAAGACACCTCCCAAATGTTGCCAGTTTCTCCTCCAATTTATTCACTTCCTGTCACATAGCCAAATAGGAAGTGAGGGTAAAACCCTACCAATGTCTTTCCTTGGGGACACACAGGTCAATGTAAATAGTTTCGCCATTAAGTAAATTGCACTCTAGCATTTTGCTCTGTACACCCCAAATTATTAGGTATCTTGGACTTTGGGGTTTATTTACTAAAGGCAAATCCACTTTGCACTACAAGTGCACTTGGAAGTGCAGTTGCTGGAGATCCGAGGGGGACATGCAAGCAAAATAATAAAAACTGCATCTTTGCTTTTACATGATTGGATAATAAAATCACCAGTGCTTCCCCTCAGATTTACAGTGAGTACACTTGTATTGCGGAGTGGATTTGCCTTTAATAAACCCCAAAATACCTAATAATTTGGGGTGTACACAACAAAGTGCTAGAGTGCAATTTGCCTAATGGGGACACTAGTTAGATTGACCTGTGTGTCGCTAAGGAAAGACATTGGTAGGATTTTACCATCACTTCCTGTTTGGCTATGTGACAAGAAGTGATGCCAATTTTCAGAAAAGGGACACAAAGCGTACCCCCAATAGGCCATGTTTGCAGGTTTTCCTTCATCTTGCACAGGTGCTTTAAATCAAGTCAATGGCTTGGTAATTTGGACAGCTATTTTAGCTAAGATAAATTCCCAAAACATGTCCTGTCAGGGGTACTTAAGGACTGAGGCTGAGAACCACTGCGCGAAAATGCAAAATTTAATACTTACCTCTCTGTAATTCTCCTTTCCTGGTGCCTATCCATGGCAGCATACGCACAATCCATGTGTATGCTGCCATGAAGGCACCAGTAAAGTAGCTTTTAGACAAATCACACCTTTTTTTGTTTTGCCATGCCAATCAACCTAGTTAAGCTACAGCTGGGAAATCTGTTGCATTAAAATTGTTTTTGGTGTAAAACGCATTACTTGGATTGAGCATGCATCTGCAAAACAAATTATTAACAAAACACATTAAACATAAAAATTTGCTACAAATGTTATTGGTCAACAAAACCGGACTTGGAAAAGAGCAAAGAAAGCAAAAAACACATGAATGTTAATTTGAGACACTAACAGAAAATGGCTTGAGGTCTGACCATTTTGCAGAGGAAATTAACAGGAGTTAAAAGGACTGCACCCACGAACGGACAGTCTCTTAAGGATTTAAACATTTATTAGTCACAACATCTTGTGGAAGATTTTGCTAAATAGTGCAGCACAGACAATTAAATCAAAGTGAAACTAACAACCTACAAACAACACACATTGACAACATCAAAAATATTTGAGGGAAAAATATCCCCCCAAAAAATAAATACTTGCTCTAAAACACATCTGTTTTGCAAAGACATATCAAACAAAATACAAAGAGGAGATTCATGTGTTACAAACTCTATAAGGACACCCAAATGTACTCTCTTGACACACACACACACACATGGGCCTAAGTTATACAACAAAAACCATTGTGGTCTATGGGAACTGACTTGTTATTTTTGCTAGTCCCCACTAGGCTGGCTTATATTCTAGTTATTGGCCTTAAAATGGGTATAGGGGCCCAGGTGCCACCCTGAGGGACATATATCAATGTCACCAAACCCCAAAACCCCCCTCAACCCCAAAAACGAAATAAGGAGAAGTGCCTTTAAAAATGCAAAATTACTGAAAAGCTAGTAACTTGGGTAAAGTGGTGCATCTGTAGCGTGTATCCGAAATGCTGCTTCAAAGATGTATGGCTTTAGAGAAAACTTACAAATCTACACTGCAGCTTTAAGATTTTAACCCCCCCAAAAAATAGCCTGCCCCCCCCAATACATACAAGGCCATTGGGTCTGTCAAGGCTTAAAATGAGAACCCCCCATGTGAAAAATACCACCCCAAACTAAAAAAATATTGTGCCCCTCCCAGAGAATAACAAACCCTTACCAAAAACACAGCAAGCCAGCCCATAAAAGGGAGGTGGATGCTTGGGGGCAGGAGGGGCACGAGAACCCCAAAAGTCCACCACCTTGTTCCCATATTCAGGGGGACAAGGGCCTCTTCCACATAACCCTAGGCTGGGGTTTTGGGGGGCTGAAGACAGGGGGCTTTACAGAATGTGGAAAGCCCCTTTAAACTAGTGGGTACAAGGTGCTTTGTGGTTGGTATTGGGCTGAGCCTAACATGCCCAAAAGGCAGCCAGCTATGTTGAGTGCATGTGGCCTTGTATGGTTCAGGAGGGGGTTGGGTGATTGCTCTTCTTGCACCTTTCCTAGCTGGCCCTGTTGTATGCTCTGAAAACGGATATGGTTTGGATTGGTGAAGGCAGCTCACAGCCTTTTGAGAATAGAGTGGAGTGTGGAGTTCCCCTTAAAAAACAAACATTAGCCCATGGAAATCCAAGGGATTAGAGGGGGGAGACAAGAGCATTGGAGAATGGAGTGTGGAGTTCCCCTTTAAAAGCAAAAGCCAGCCCAAGGAAATCATATGCTGGGAAAGTTTAATTGCCCTTTTAGGAGGAGCTAGAGGAGCGATAGTCCTTTTACATAATTTTAACAAGGCGCATGTCACATGTTGGCAACGTAACATGCTAACATGACCTGTGTGCAAATCTCCGTAAAAAAATATATAGAGGTATGTATCCCAGTTCTTTGGAAAAGCAGTGTATCTCCAACTAGATCGCAATGGTTTAGTAGAATAACAGAAATCCAACAAATGGAAAATCTTACTATGATGCTGAGAGAGCAAGAGGATAAGTATCGGAAAGTCTGGACTCCCTATATTATATATAGGGAACAAAATCCCTAAACAAAACACCTAAATTTTGTAGTATTAAATAATTTCGGGAAGCTTGCTTTGGGGAACAACCGGGGGGGTGGGGTGGAGGGGGAGGGGTGCGTGGTATGGAGGGGCAGAGTATATCTTTTTTTTTTCCTTTCCCTTTTTTTTATTTCTTCTTTGGTCTTTTGGAATTTTTGTTGTGTCTTTTTCTTTTGTGGAGGATAATTAGGGCTGTCCCTGGTTAACTAAAATGTAACAAGGGTAGAAATTAGGCGATCATATATTTAATTATTATGAAGTGTGAATAAACAACGAGCTAGCTTAAAGATAATATAATCTCTCTGTACGAGTAATAGTAGCGACGGTTGTCATGAGGATGTTAGTTGTAAAATAGAGGGTTTGTTGTATTGCTGTATTCACACGCAACATTGTATTACTGTTTTTGTGAAAAAATAAAAGTTTAAATAAAAAAAATAAATAAATAGAGGTGAACCAGCATAAAAAAAAATTGTCAAGATTAGAGGTACGCCCATTCAACTCATACAATTGCATTTATGTTATTTAAATTTACTAAGATTTTGTCCGTGCAGTGAACAAACTGATGTAAACTAGCACAAGAACCGCTTGCGCATGCGCACTGCTTACATTGATCTCACGCAGTTCTAAACGTACTTGCAGGCACAGCAGGCTTTCTCTGAAGAAGTTACTTTCTCATTCTATTTTGGGCATATTTGTTACTTGGGCAGTTGTTACTAAACTTCCTCACATCACCCCATAATATTGGCATCTCCATCTTCTGTCAATATTGAATTGGAGATGCCATGCGCCATGTCCATAGTGGCGCACAGATTGCATTCTCCCGTGCGACCAGATCACTATAGTAAATGGGGGATTTGAGCTCTGTTACTGGCGCACCCTTTTGTAAATATGGAAATGTGTGTTGCGCCTCGCCGTGCGCCTCTACTGATGGCACGCGGCTTTCGTAAATCACCCCCATTGTATTCATATTGGACTTCCCTTATAAAATTGTCATGACCATACAAGACCAGAATGATGCAAGTATTGACTTGTTTGTAATATTTGGGTCATGTTGCAGTTAACATTAGTCCAATAACGAGCACCCTTTAGAATCAGTAGAATGTGGGATTATCTTTGAGATAGATCAGGATTTATTCCTTTCTGTACAGAAATATAAAAAAGCCTTTACTTGCTGTGGTTTGTAAGTGTGGTGCACAGTTTTATTAAGTATTTTATTTAGTTCTTGTTGTGAAATCTCCCTTCTTGTTAGGAAACCTATAGGTACTAAATCCATAGGTACTCAATTTCTTATGAGAAACAGTTACCTTACTGTCTTTTCATTCGTCTCAAGATCTCCACTCTACAGATATTTCTCTTAATTTACACTCCTTGTCCTCCTGCAGAATCAATTCTTCCCTCTTTTAACCCAGTTATTATAGAGGAAGTCAATAAACTTTTTCTAACGTATACCTAATTTCCTGCCCCCTGGACCCTGTTCCTTCTCAAATACTATGGTCACCCTCTGGCTCTATCCTACACTTTTTAACTCATATCTTCAACCTCTCCCTCTCTACTGGCATCTTCCCCAACCCTCTAAAACTTGCGCTAGTCGCTCCTATACCAAAAAAGGCCTCACTGGACCCCACCAATCTTAACAACCTAAGACCCATCTCATTACTCCCTTTTGCCTCCAAACTCCTTGAACGTTTAGTCTACAACCGACTGAGCAACCACCTCATTGAGAATAACCTTCTTAAAACTTTTTCAGTAACTGCCCTCCTAAAACTCACAAATGACTTACTAACAGTCAAAACCAATGGTCATTATTCCGTACTCTTACTCTTGGACCTTTCCACTACCTTTGATACAGTTGACCACCCCCTCCTTCTCAAAAAACTCAATTTGCTTGCTCTCCATGGCTGCGCTCTCCATTGGTTCAAATCTTACCTATCTCACTGCACCTTCAGTGTCACTTACAACTCCACTTCCTTCTCTCCAACTTCTCTTACCGTTGGGGTCCCCCAAAGTTCTGTCCTTGGACCTCTACTTTTCTCAATCTACATGTCCTCCCTGGGTCAGCTGATAGCTTCCTATGGCTTCCGCTACCATTTATATGCCAATGACACCTATATCTATCTCTCTGTCCCTCAGCTCACCCCATCAGTTTCCTCACGCATCACTGATTTACTAATGCCTTGTTTCCACTGAGCGGATCGGTTCGGGTAGGTACAGTTTGAATGGCCTAGAATGGTCCGGTCTATTCAGGGGGGCTTTTCCACTGCAAGTGGGACCACAAGGGGCCATACAGGGTTTAGAAAAAATGCCTCAGCATAGCACAGCAGAGGGTTTTCTGTCAGCCAATCAGTGGAATGTATCGTAGCTCCGCGTTAACCGAACCGTTCCATTTTCTATGGCCCCACATCTGAAGCAGGACCCTGAATGGAACGGTTCAGTTCGGTTGTATGGGCCACTTTCATAATGGAAACACCCAAAATAGTGTACCATACCGAACCGCTCAGTGGAAACGAGGCATAACAGACAAATCAAAGTGGATGTCACACCACTTCCTCAAACTGAATCTATCTAAAACCGAGCTCTTAATATTTCCTCCCCCACGTGCCCCGTCCCCTGACTTCTATGTCAAGATCAATGGCACTTTTATCAGTCTGTCCCCACATGCCAGGGTGCTAGGGGTAAGTTTAGACTCTGAACTGTCCTTTCAGGCCCACATCCTATCCCTGTCCAAATCATGCCGCCTTAGCCTTCGCAACATTTCTAGAATACGCCCCTTTTTAACTAATGACACCACCAAGCTTCTAATTCCCTCCCTGGTCATCTTTCGCCTCAACTACTGCAACTCCCTCCTCATTGGATCACCTTTACATAGACTATCCCCCCTTCGATCCATAATGAATGCCGCTGCAAGACACATCCACCTTACCAACCATTCAGTGTCCTCCACCCCTCTCTGCCAATCCCTCTACTGGCTTCCACTCACCCAATGAATAAAATTAAAAGTACTAACAATAATATACAAAGCCATTTATAACTCTTCCCCCAGCTACATTACTAACTTAGTCTCAAAATAGCAACCAAGCCGCTCTCTTCGGTTCTCCCAAGAACTCCTGCTCTCTAGCTTCCTTGTCACCTCCTCCCATGCTCGTCTCCAGAGCTTCTCCCATCCTTTTGAACTCCTTTCCCCAATCTGTCCGACTGTCCCCTAATCTATCCATCTTTAGACGACCCCCAAAAACCCTTCCCTTTAAAGAAGAATATCCTGACTAATACACTGTTTTATTTCTCCATCAGCTCATCCCCCACAGCGATTACCTTTTGTATCAATTGACCCTTCCTTTTAGATTGTAAGCTCTAACGAGCAGGGCTCTCTGATTCCTCTTGTACCAAATTGTAATGTAACTGTAATGTCTGCCTTCATTTTGTTAAGCGCTGCGCAAACTGTTGGCGCTATATAAATTGTGTATAATAATAATAATGATAATAATTCCAAGATCACTACTTTGCCTGACCTTGAACCACTGTGAAAGGATATTGGGTCTACACATCCTTCCATGTTCACAGAGATTTTATAGTATAGAGGATAAGGTTTGTGAGCAATGTGAACAGCTATTTACAGCATTCACATAAACCTGATATTTCTACTACATTAAACCTTTCACCACCCAATCAACAGAAGAAGTTTTGACACTTAAATCTTTCACATCACAATTATCAGATCATGTATGGGAGTTTCATCAGCTGTTTTTGTTGCTCCATAGCAACCAATCAGATTCAGTCCTGCCCTAAAAAATTATATTTGTAATTTGTATTACTGGCAGCAGAGGGTCAACATACAACATATAAAGTTGTTATTTTGCACCTTGAAAAATAATATCCGTTGTCATTTCTATAGAATCTTAAAGGCTGGCCGTCAACAAAGTTACTTTGCAAACAACTTCAAGATTCGCTAGTCCTCATTAGGATCACCTAGTGTTGGGTCCTGCTCTGGATTACCTTTTCATACTCAATTCTGACACGTGAGATTTAGCTGGCCAGCTACCCAGTTTGTGAGTATCTGGAGGGCCAATTGAATGAATGACTTTAAATCAACCATAAAATAAGATAAAAGACAAATAAGCCCATCATAATAAGAAAAAAAGGCAGCAAAAGGTATAGGTGACCCAAAGAGCTAGCAATCACAATTAAAGTAAAGCTTTCTAATTGATCCTAGTATAACACGATTCAGTTTTTCAGCTTCTCCTGTTCTATCGCTGAGACAGTTTCCAAAACACTGAAAGAATGGCTGCTCTGTGACCCCTGTTTTATAGTGGGGGGGACTAGCACATAACAAAGCCCCCATTATCGACCCTTCTTAGCCAGCTGACCTAAGTTCAAAAGCACTTACCACGCATTCTGATTACTAAGAATTTGACCTTGGCTAAATTCACTATAAATTCACCAGGACTACGAATCTAGAACCCAAAGGATTCACCTCAAACCCTTGGTAGCACAAAACCCAAACCGAGATGTGGAGGCGTGCGGGAACGGCTGGCTCAGGCTAACGGTGGCATACTGAGAGGATGGGCCAGCAGCTGCTTATCCAGGCATCTGGGTGGATCCCAACTGTAAAATTGGGATCTTTCCAGAGCCTGGACTGGCTGAGTGACGTCAGTCGACAGCTGGCTTTAGCTCACTGTCGACTGAAAATGGGTCACAGGAGTGCAGAACAAAGTTAAAATAGCTTTGACAATACTTCTCATTTAAATCATCCATGAATTACAATAACTGAACTCAGAGAATAGCAATATAAAATGCCTATCATCTTGTTATCTAAAATATACGCACTTGTTAATTGATCATACAGTGTTGACTGTTGACAGTATATATTAAAACCTACAGATATTTAGTGTCCCTGTATGCAAGATAAAGAGGAGAAAATAATATTATGAAAATATTTAGAATGATAATAATTTTACAAAAAAGATAAACATTAAAGTGGTTCTAAAGGCTAATGTTTTTTACCCTAATGCATCATCTGCATTAGGGTAAAACCCCACTTCTTGTTCTACCCCATCCCCCCCCTAGCCCAACCCCCTCTGTCAATAAACACTTACCTGGCTCCATGTCATCACTCCAGTCTCCTGCTTTCACAGGAAAAACTGAGGGCAGTGGAACCATAAGCTCCTGCTGCTGTCAGTCATACTGTCCGTCATACTCCTATGAGGAGGAAGCAGGGGCATGGCTTACCAGTGTTGTGTGTGTCTATGGACAGACACAGCCCAGCTCAGGACCTAATGGGAATGTGCATGCATGCTACAGAAGGCACCCAAATGAAAGAGTACAGAAGGAAGTTGAGATATAGAGGTCTAGGGGCTGGGCCAACATCCATGTGTACAATATACAAGGAGCAAGGTTCCCCCTTGTGGGATTTTAAAGGCCCTAGTGGTGAAATAATGCCAAAACTAATATAAATGATAAATATAGAAACATATACATTTATTGTAGTATATACAGTTAACAATTTTAGCTCATAAGTGAACAATAAACAGTGAAGAAATTCATGAACAAAGACGTGGCTGATACTGTTACAGATCAATATGATACACTTTTTAGATGCTGTAGGGGGTCAGAAGACACCACACGGAGTGTAGACCCCACACACAACACGTTTCAGAAATTACTTCCATCTTCAGGGGTGTATCAATGGAGCAAAACATTTATACTATAAATGCAAATAGATAAAATTTAGACATAAACAATGTAACAAATTATAGACAGTCTAGCCTTTGTCTATTATAGTATCCCACCCAGGAACAGAATTACATGTTAATGATAGAAAATAGCCACATAAAGTATCAGTTTAAAAACAGCCAAGTCCAGCCAGGGGTAACCCATGCGCCGCAGCCTCTCACCACCGACCAGGCTCAATAGAAGGACACCCAGCGAGGTCAGTGGAGGAAGCCCAGCAGGGCTGATGTGTAGCAAACAGGTCCTTAATTCCTGAGTGATGTAGCTGCTGAGCAAGAAAGACAAGTATATATGTAGGTCATATGAATCTCCACGCTTAACCGGTTCAATAAAGGGCATTTTCAACCCCTTCCTTCCCAGGCCAATTTTTAGTTTTCAACACTGTTGCACTTTAAACGACAATTGCGCGGTCGTGCGACGTTGTACCCAAAAAAAATTGACGTCCTTTTTTCCCCACAAATAGAGCTTTCTTTTGGTGGTATTTGATGACCTCTGCGGTTTTTATTTTTTGCGCTATAAACAAAAGAAGAGCGACAATTTTGAAAAAAACACAATATTTTTTACTTTTTGCTATAATAAATATCTCAATTTTTAAAAAAAAAAACAAATTTTTTCCTCACTTTCAGTCGATAAGTATTCTTCTACATATTTTTGGTAAAAAAAAATAGCAATAAGCGTATATAGATTGGTTTGCGCAAAAGTTATAGCGTCTACAAAATACGGGATAGATTTATGGCATTTAAAAAAATATATATTTTTATTTTTTTTTACTAGTAATAGCGGCAATCGCAATTTTTTTTCATGACTGCGACATTATGGCGGACACATCGGACACTTTTGACACATTTTTGGGACCATTCACATTTATACAGCGATCAATGCTATAAAATTGCATTGATTACTGTATAAATGTGACAGGCAGTGAAAGGGTTAACCACTAGGGGGACACAAGGGGTTAAATATGTTTCCTAGGGAATGATTCTAACTGTAGGGGGCGGGCATTTCTTCAGTGTTGTCACATGAAAAGATGTAATAAAATATTTACAAAAATGTGAGGGGTGTACTCACTTTTATGAGATACTGTATAAGGAAACATGATTAAATATAGAGAGTTATGCCGCGTACACATGGGCAGACTTTTCGACCGGACCGGTCCGACAGACTTTCCAGCGGACTTTCGACTGACTTTTGACGCACTTTCGATGGACTTTCTAATGAACAGACTTGCCTACACACGATCACACCAAAGTCCGACGGATTCGTACGTGATGACGTACACCAGACTAAAATAAGGAAGTTGATAGCCAGTAGCCAATAGCTGCCCTAGCGTTGTTTTTTGTCCATCGGACTAGCATACAGACAAGCGGATTTCTGGGTCCGGCGGAGTTACGACGTAAAGATTTGAAGCCTGTTCCAAATCTAAAGTCCGTCAGATTTGCGACTGGAAAACTCCGCTAAAGGTCCGGGGAAGCCCAAACACGATCGGATTGTTCGTCGGATTTGGTCCGTCGGCGTCTGTCAGACCAGTCCGGTCAAAAAGTCGGACCGCGTGTACGCCTCATAAGGGGGAAAATATGATGTGGACACAGTCATAAAAATAATGCTGTATGGGCTCTAAAGTCAAAAAAAGTTAAAAATATATATAATTGACCTGCATATTGGATGTATGTGGTCCTAAGCAAAGCAAATATACCAGCCATCCAGAAAAAAGCAGCCAAGAGCAAAAAGGTATCACATTATAACTTACCAAAGAAGGTCATGGGTTCAAGCATCCCCTGGATAGTGATAAAGACCACCCTGCCAAAGAACATATGGAAGTGACAGAGCTAGGCCAGTTGGACACCTTAAATTCCCCTGGAGTGGAGCGGACGTGCTTACACACCGCCACGTGGTGCAAAGCGCCATGCTGGGCTGGCCTGCGTTCCGCTGCTGGCCCACGGGCGATTATGTATATATATACAAAATCAAATATATAAAAAATATATATAGATGAACAATACAGACATTTGATAAAGACAAAAAAAGGAGAAAAAGACAGAACAACAAACAGAAGGATATATACTGAGTGTAGAGAATGGAGAGGCAAGTTTATAAAATGTTCCTAATTGCGATGGGGTAGATGTAAAACTACATTATGTTACTCTAGCCATCAGACCACTATACTACCCTACGCAGCAAATTGAATGGTCCCCCTCCAAAAAGAAAAAGAAACTTATATTTCCCAACCCCCGAAGTAAAACCCTCCTAAGAAGGGTTTAAAATAAGTGGCTTCATTCATACTTGGAGGTGAAGTAGCTCCAAGACGGTAAATCCATCTTAGTTCAATTTGGAGTAATTTTTTATTCCAATCACCCCACCCCCCCAGAGGGGGGTGTACTCTATTCAGTAAAAGGAACTGAATACGAGGGAATTTTTCATTGTGCGTGTCTCTCACATGTCTCCCCGATGGTAGATCTGGGTTGCATGATTTCATGCTTAGGATGTGTCTGTATGCGCGCTTCCCAAACTCCTGTATGGTTTTACCCACATAGAAGCAGCCACACTCACAGGTAAAGAGATAGACAACTCCCTGCGTTCTGCAGTTGGCGTAACGACGATGTTTAAAGATGGTACAGTTTGGTAAGGAGACTTGTTTTGCTGTTTGCATAAATTGACAATAATTGCAGCCCCCGCACCAGAAGGTGACGGGGTATTTACATGGGTCTTTTCTGCCGCCAACTGCAAACTCACTATGTACCAATTGGTCCTTTAGTGATTTAGCCCTTCTATAAGTAATAAAAGGTTGATTCGAAACATATGGACCAATATCTGGGTCCATACTTAGAAGGTACCAATATTTTGCCATGATTCTCCTTACCTGTGAGTGTTGGCCACAGTAGCGGAGCAGACAGGACCATAGGGGACAGCCCGAAGAGCAGATGAGTGACCATTCTGTGCAATACTGTTACACAGAGAAGGCAAGTATAGACTCCTTTTTTATTTATAAAAAAAGGTGCCTTTAGTATCACTTTAAACAAACTAAGACCGCATTTTTGTTCACATTTTTATTAATTTCTCTGTTTTTTATAAAAATACATACAGAGTATTCTTAAAAACAAATTACCAAATGAAAGCCCCATCATCTAAAAATAATTCTGGTATGAAAATCGGTTAAACAGTTGTTGTAAAACAATGCTCACCAAATCCTCAGACTTAGGTCTGGTCAATAAAGTTTTGAATACCCCAGGTTTAACATAGTCACTACAACCCCAAACTACTTAATCAACCCTATTTCCAAGCAGCTCTTGCAAACTTCCACCCTCCAGAACAATACAGACATCCTTGAAAATACATCTCCAGATATCTGTTTCCCACAGCAGATAAAAAAGTCAACACCTCCAGGTCGCAACTGCAAACCTCAAACAACATTTTTCTAGAGGAACAGTTTAATCTTGTTAATTGCTTGCAGCGAAAGGTGGTAAGATGCTTATAAAAATCTAAATGTCATCTTGGGGTCGAAGTTAGGTAAGGATAATTATCTGTGGGTGGAATATTAAGCACTTGTTTAATTGTACGGCAGTTACAATAATTGGTTGCGAAAGAAGAAAACTTCAACAGTTTAATATTAATTTCTACCTAAAAAGCATTACAGTAAATTTTCAACATGTCCCCTCAGTGCAATTTCGCAGCAAAAAGTATAATTCCATCTGCCACTGTGAAATCAAAGGCATGTAATCAGAGTATGGTACATAATGTGTGCCCCCTCATTTGTCAAGATGCTACATTTTACAAGCAGCACAGAGGGAGAGGACTGTCATAACAAAAAGCAAACTTTTTTGTTGTTTTATTTTTTTTTTATTTCAATTTTTTATATGTTAACATACAGCGAAAAGCTGCTGGATTTGTAATAGTTGGGTTCATACTGATTAGAGTTCATTACAACTTTAATAACAAACACACAGGTGTTAAGCTTTGAAATTTTATTAGCAGTCCAATTAAAAGTGTAGACTATGGCTAATTGAAGAACATAGTTATATTTTTATGGAACCTTGAGGGGTTTCAAAGGATGGTGCACATAAAGAATAGCAATGCTTTAATAATGAAAGAAAATAATACAATGCTTAATAACCAGACACAAGATACAAAGAGGGTGTAAAGAACACAAGCAGGGAGGAAAGTGGGCCAGGAGGTTTAAAGGATTTGTAAAGGTATTTTTTTTAATTAAAATAACACGCACGTTATACTTACCTGCTATGTGCAATGGTTTTACAAAGAGTGGCCCCGAACTTCTGGAGTCCCGCGCTGGCAATCTTGCCTCTTCCTCCTCTGTGTCTGCCCCATAGCAAGAGCTTGCCATGGGGGCAAATGTGCAGGCTTAATCCTGAGTTGGACTGGGTGCATTTATTGAGCTGCCTCAACAATTTTGGCTATCCAGATGTTCAAGAACATTTGATTAACTTTTATTTTAAAGTTCAAAGTCAAGTAAGACATTGTGCAGTTTTTCTTTCGTCATAAACCCACAGATGTTCCAACAAAACAGTCTAAACTCCTTGCATCTGTAAGATACAGGCCATGTTAATGGCCATCAACTAAGGACCTTTAGGACACCCAAAGACCTCTGAGGTCAGATAGATGTGTAAGTATGAGCTGACCTTGAA
The DNA here is from genome assembly GCA_037952925.1 of Lithobates clamitans. Classification (NCBI taxonomy): domain Eukaryota; kingdom Metazoa; phylum Chordata; class Amphibia; order Anura; family Ranidae; genus Lithobates; species Lithobates clamitans. The sequence goes on from JBBGZY010000658.1 coordinate 3,825,155, forward strand.
GCACTATGATTATATGATGTACAAGAGACATAAACACAAATTATCCCTTATGCAAGCTTTCGTGTTTAAGCCAATGGAAAAGGAGAGGAATAGGAAAGCAATGCCAACACTGCTTATCTCTGAGAAGGTCAATACAAATGGGTTAGGTTTTCTGAGCTGTTTGATCAATGTTCTCCTGAAAGGCTGGGATCTTTCTGCCTCCACGCAAATGCGATTTTTGCCCGACCCAGTTGGATTGGGCCATTTTACATCTATGGACACCTTTATCCTGATTATTATGGCTTGTATTCTCATTTTACTATTTTCATGATAAAAAAAATAAATAAACAATGGCTGGTGTATACATAGACTACTGTATGTGCAAGTATTTACTTAAGACTGATTGGGTGTATTAGGGGCCTAAGTATGCCTACCAATCAATTTACTTTATCAAGCCAGCAAGTTCTAAACCAATGCAGTAATAATGTTAGAATGGACACAAGATAAATGAGTGCACAGTACAGGAAGGTCTGCTGCCAGACCCTATTTGTCAAGTCCGAGATCCTCATGGGGTTATATAATATGTAAAAACTCTCATGTCTTAAATCACTGCATCCTCAATTAGCATAATTAACAAAATAATAAGAATTTTCCTCCACATACTATTTGGTCTTCTAATGATTCAACGTTGTATTCTGGTCTCAGATCATTTTTATCATTTCAGTAAATGACTGCACAGCAGCTGATATCTCCTAATTTATTCAGGTAAACATAACGTAGATGGGTAGTGCCAGACAAACAATTTATCCCCAGAAGTGATCAGATATTAATAGGTGTATACCTATTTATAAGCCACCACAGGTTCAAAATAATCCTGGTGATTGTCAGAACTCAGGGAATACAATGCCGCTCTGTGCAGATAAGGATGATGGCACCTAATTTTAAAGGGAACCTGTCAGAATACAAATATGTGAGCTGTTGATGCCAATTTATTTTTTAAAGTGCAGGCCCTAGGGCTGTTGTGCTTGTTTTACTGATTAGTAAATAACTGACTGATCTAGCAAGCATCCAGATAGGGATACTTTTTCTGTGTGTGACTCACAAGCTTTAGAAAGATGAAATTGAATGGAATCTGCACTTTTAGAAACAAGTGGGCAGTGGTTGTGCCCATAGTGCTGGTATGAGGCGGCTTGGCTCCCTTTCTCATTCTGTGTCTGGTGAAGGCCATGTCTAGAAGTGGCACACCCCCCTTAACAGGCACCAGCATGGACAGCGTGGGCTCCCAGTCTGGGTGCATGCACTGTAGGCTCTCTTAAAGACTCTGCCCCATGTGTCTTGACTGAAGTCAAATAACTTTATTTAAGGTGTATGTATAGCCAAAACTTTTTTTTGTGTTTGTTTTAGGTAGAAGGGTTAAAACCCCTTCAACCAAATTTTTATTTGTCATTGTCTGTTTACCTTTGGGGAAACTTTCCTTTCACTTCCTGTTCCAAAAGCACAACAGGAGGTTAAACACTTTCTGACAACGCTATAGTCGAATGATAGTTCTGGGAGGCCGTCATACGAGGCGGTGTGCTCTGTGATCACAGTGTCCGGAGGACACTGCTGATCACAGATTGAGATAAAGAGCCAATCAGTGACTCTTTACCACATGATCAGCTGTATCCAATCACAGCTGATTATGGATGTAAATAGAAGCTGGTTATCGGCTCTCCTTTCCTCATGCTGACAGCATGAGGAGAGGAGAAGAGAGCCGATGACCGGCTTCTCTAAAAAGGACATGTACACTGATAATCAGGGCACTGGTTATCAGTGCCCTAATTATCACTGCAGTCCCTACAGTGCCCACCAGTGCTGCCAATCTGTGCCCACCAGTGCTGCCAATAGGTGCCCACCAGTGCTGCTGTCAATCAGTGCCCATCAGTGCCTCCTCATTAGTGTCACCTAACAGTGCCCAACAATGCCGCATATCAGTGCCCACCAGTGCTGCCTATTAATGCCACCTGTTAGTACCCATCAGTGCTGCCTCATCAGTGCCCACCAGTGCGTTTTCATCAGTGCCCACCTGTGCCACCTCATCATTGCCCATCAGTGCGGCCTCATCAGCGCTCATCAGTGAAGATGAAATTCTACCCATTTGCAAAATGTTATAACAAACTATGAAAGTTTTTTTTTTTTTTTTTAATTTTTGGACTGTATTTGTTTATTTAGCAAAAAATAAAAAACCCAGTGGCGATTTATTACCACCAAAAGAAAGTTCTATTTGTGTGAAAAAAATTATACAAATTTTGTTTGGGTACAGTGTAGCATGACCGCACAATTGTCATTCAAAATGTGACAGCGCTGAAAGCGGACAATTGGCCTGGTCAGGAAGCGGGTAAAAGTGCCCAGTAGGCAAGTGGTTAAAGGACAAAAGAAAAGATAGAAGGAAAATTTAGGAAAGTAAGGGTAGTTATCCTCTTAGGCAGTTTTCCCCAGAGCAGGTGTCCCCATTGGAAGATTTCTCCTTACCTCTTTTATGGGGGACAACTCTAACAATTGGATTTTTTCTCACTTTTTTTTCTAGATGATAAGTCTCCAGTATTCTACTTAAGAAGGACTATCACAAATCACTTGCTATGCACATGGTCAATGCGGCTAGACTCTGTATTCCTGTTCACTGGTGATCCACGGATATACTGTACCATCAATCGGGGAATGGCTGATCAGGATCTCTAAGGTAGAGGAGATGGAGGAATTGATCCATATCTCCCAAGAACGTATACAAAAATTCACAAACATCTGGGCCTGCTGGACTCATTTCAAGACTACCAAGAGCTATAGCTCCTACTTTCCTTCACCTGACACAACTACCCTTACTACCTGACAGAAGACTCTGTCCATTTATCTCAGATGGGGACACCGGATCGGAGAGCGGTCCCTACCCCCACCCCATCCCTTTCCTTCTCCTATTCTATTTTCTCTTGCCCCTTGTCCCATCCCCCCCCCCCCCCACATTTTTTTTTTTCGTTTTTTTTCTCTCTTCTTCTCTTTTCTTTTACTTGCCTACAATTCCAAACAATTTTTACATCACAATTAATCAGTAACTCTTTTACGAAAAGACAAGTCGAGATTAGTAACATTATCATAACCATTGCGAGACCTGATGATACTGGTACTCAATGGTAATGCTACCATTATTAAAGTTGTTCAACTCAAAAATGATTCTGTTATCTAAAGGTTTATTTTGTTGACTGTTCATGCACTGTTTAAGATCTCTTACTAACTATAATGGCGAACAGTGTTTCTCTGTTCTCCATGCCACGACTCACGCTTTACTAACATTTACTAACGACCTATATCAGTGATGGCGAACCTTGGCACCCCGGATGTTTTGGAACTACATTTTCCATGATGCTCCACTACACTGCAGAGTGTCAAGCATCATGGGAAATGTAGTTCCAAAACATCTGGGGTGCTAAGGTTCGCCATCACTGACCTATATCATTTCATTATATAAAGATGTCATGGATTCCATTTCAATTGATATGCTGATTGTATTGTCAACATAACTTCAATACTTTCAATAAAACTTTTTGTGGGGAAAAAAAAAGTCTCCAGTACAAATAAAAGGCTAAATCTACCTTAAAAGAAGTTCGAATTCTACCCACTCTATTTAATTCCCATTTTATTGCATATCTGGCTATAACATGTTGTTACTAATTAGGCTAAAGCACTACAGAGTAGGAACATAGCAGTGCCAACAGCATTAGATGCCTTCAGGAACACCTCAGGTGCCTTGAATCCCAGGGAATTCTGATATGCAAATGTTGACTTGAGGAATAGGCCCTTGGCTTTCTTTTGACCACCATCATACTGTTGGGCCAATAGAAAAGTATGGGGGGTAGGAAGAGAATGGTCAGCTTCTAGCACTGCCAGTAGTTGTTAACATTTTCATGTTAGAGCAACTTGGAGTTGGAGTTAGGGCATCTGAGTTGTTTAAGAAGATATCTAAGGGTATGTGCCTGCATTATAGTTCTACAGTCTTTTAAGTACCATTATGGCACTAACAGGTTTATGTTAAAGTTTAAACCATTAAAAGGGAATATAAGTGATACATGTTTTGCCCTGTGCCCCTGCTCTTTACAATAAATCTGACAAAAGGAATAGCAGAAAGTCTGGCAGCTATATAAAAGCAGCAAAGATGGATTAAGCTAGACATATCCAGAATTTTTGTTCAGCTCACAAAGTAAGTAGGCTTGCCGAAAGTTAACTTTCATGTTCTGTACAGAAATGGGAACAATTGGTGTCCTTCTGCACATAGATTTCCAGCATGTGTGTGATAAGAAGCACTTCCAACAATTGCCAGCTCTTATTATTGGACTCTAGTTAACCTCTGCACAGTCTAATAATCCTTGAGGTGATGTTCTATCTCTCACAAGGTTTGCCAGTATGGGATCTGTATTCCCATCTTTACTCGACAGAGATAAAAAAACAATAGATTACAACTGACTGGTTGTGCTTTCCCTGCCAAAAGAGCACATTGTTAAAGTATTGTGCACACATCTTGACATTTATTTGTGCATTTATAGACATTTTATTTAATTAAAAAAAATATTTTCATCACAGCTCAACAACAACACAACTCTAGTTCTGGGTCACCGGGCTCCATAAGAATTGGAGGTTGATATCCAAACCTTCAATTAATTACGTTCAGTCCATTGCCAGAGATGTAATAAATATGGCTATGCAAGGGGGATTCTAATGGTTTGGCAATGACTTATCACATTGTTGAGCATCTTTTCTTCTGCCGTTGGTACTTGTTCTTTATTGAATCTCAGACGGTTTCTTTTTGCTGTTTATTTGGAAGTAATGGTTCGTATTGGGCTACGCTATATTATCAAAAGTATTGTGACACCTGCCTTTACACGCACATGAACTTTATTGCCATCCCAGTCTTAGTCTGTAGGGTTCAATATTGAGTTGGCCCAACCTTTGCAGGTATAACAGCTTCAACTCTTCTGGGAAGGCCGTCCACAAGTTTAGGAGTGTGTCTATGGGAATGTTTGACCATTCTTCTAGAAGCGCATTTGTGAGGTCAGGCACTGTTTTGGACGAGATGGCCTGGTTCGCAGTCTCAGCTCTAATTCATCCCAAAGGTTTTCTATTGGTTGAGGCCAGGACTCTGTGCAGGCCAGTTAAGTTACTCCACCCTAATCCATGTCTTCATGGACCTTGCTTTGTGCACTGGTGCGCAATCTTGTTGGAACAGGAAGGGGCCATCCCCAAACTGTTCCCACAAAGTTGGGAGGATGAAATTTTCCAAAATGTCTTGGTATGCTGACACCTTAAGAGTTCCCTTCACTGAAACTAAGGGGCCAAGCCCAACCCTTGAAAAACAAACCCGCACCATAATCACCCTCCACCAAATGATTTGGACACGTGCATAAAGCAAGGTCCTGACCTCAACCCGATAGAACACCTTTGGGATGAATTAGAGCGGAGACTGCAAGCCAGATCTTCTCGTCCACATCATGCCTGACCTCACAAATGTGGCTCTGGAAGAATGGTTAAACATTCCCATAGACACATTTCTAAACCTTGTGAACAGCCTTCCCAGAAGAGTTGAAGCTGTGATATCTGCAAAGGGTGGGACAACTCAATATGGAACCCTACGGAGTAAGACAGGGATGTCATTAAAATTCATGTGCGTGTAAAGGTCCCAATACTTTTGGTAATATAGTGTATGTGTATGCATAGCCACAGAGGCTAATGCTGTATTAGTAATGCTTGGAGCTTAGAAGAAAAAGGTATACTCTTAACACTCACTGTTAATGCAAATAGAAAAAGTTTTATGGGCAGTATTTACCTGTATTGTATCCACAGAGACAAATAAATCTTTTCTTCACATCTATACCTGTCAATAAAGTTTTTACTCAGAATTTCACTAACATCAGTGGCACCAATCATGTATACCTCCTACATAGTGTAGCACCCTGGTGATTAGGCAGGGTTTCTCCTAAATGTACCTGCCAGGTATAGCTACCTTGGCTAATTGTTAAGGATCAATCGATTTCACTCTAATGCCATGTACACACAGTCGGATTTTCAGACGGGAAATGTTGGATGTGAGCTTGTTGTCAGAAAGTCCGACCGTGTGTATACTCCATCGAACATTTTCTGTCGGACTTTCCGCCAACAAATGTTTGCTAGCAGGTTTTCAAATTTTCCAGAAACAAAACTTTGTTGTTGGAAAGTCCGATCGTGTGTACACAAGTCCGTGCACAAAAGTTCACGTATGCTCAGAAGCAGAAGCGGCCGGTCTTGTAAACTAGCATTGGTAATGGAGAATTAACATTCGTGACGTGGCAAATTAGGAAATCTCCAAATGCAGCGCACAATTCTCTTCTTCTTTAATGGGATAATAATGAAGCTGCTTTGCTGGTGATACTGATAGAGTTATTACAAACAAATTTTCAAAGGCTTTTTTTTAAAAGTGATATCAAGAATAATAATAATAATAATAACGCAGAATAAAAAACGCAAAAAGAAAAGCGTGAATCAACACTCACCAAACTTCTACTATAACGAAATTAGCAGAAGGAGCCCAAAGGGTGGCGCTAAAGAGCTGAAAAACCACGTAGTACGTCTAGTACGTCACTACGTTCCTAATTGTTGGCCAACATTTGTGTGACCGTGTGTATGCAAGACAAGTTTGAGCCAACAACCTTACCAAAATTCCACAGTTTTTTTGTCGGAAAGTGCGATTGTGTGTACGAGGCATAAGTCTGTAATTGCTGCACTTCTCTCTTTTGCCGCTAGGTGGCTGGGTACCTGGTGGGATTAGATATGAGAAGGGCAATGCAAGGTCAGATTATGGGTATATGGGGTATCTCAGCCAATGGGCAGAGGTTTTCTTGAATCCCTTGGCCTGCTGGGAGAACCTATATATTCAGGTGTAGTCAGCTGATCGCTGTTCTGTGCCACCTGGATGGCTGTCTGGGTGGACGTGTGTTTTACTGCCCGGGCTCCAGAAGTAAGAGAGCAGCGCAGGGTTGGGACTGCGGCTTGCAGTCCAACCAAAAGTGAAGGTTCTGCCGGCCGGAGAACCTGTCGTGGTTGGAGGTAGAGGGGAAGCTGTCGCCATTAAGGGATCAATCACCTTATTACCAGGGACCACAGTGAGTAACTGAAGCAAATACCGGAGCAGCATTCTCACCAACCGGGGACGGTGAAGAATCGGGAAACTTCAGTGGGTATCAAGCCAGGGACCCAGCCAGCGGAGGTGATGCTTGCAGAGCAGCCCTGCGTGTCAAGCCAGGCACCGAGCAAGCCAATGGGGTGAAGCTTGAGAGGTATCTTGAGTGCAAAGCTAGGGACCCAGCAGAGAAGCGGGGGCGACGCTTGAGGAAGATACCACCGTGAAGATTGGAGGAGCTCAAGGGATTCAGTGTCAGTGAATCATCTAGTCTACTGAGAGACTGGGAGCTCAGTAGGCTGAAGAACTACAAGAAGTGATTGTAGTAAAAGTGAAAGGACTATTACGCTTTGTGTTAGGAACTGTTAAAGACTGTTGTCATAGGAGACAGCATTCCTACACATGCAGATGTGGCGTCTTGCTGGATGCCTTTCCCTGCATGGCTGTCCTCCTATTGAAGTCTCTGAGTCTGCCAATTAATCTTGCAACTGCCTAAGGGTGTCCTGGCTCTAACCCTCTCTCCCCTCAAAAAGTTTTCAAGAAGTGTCTAGCGCCCAATGACTCTAACTACTTTGCACTCACCATGCCTCACAGCCCACCATATACAGAAGAATGCCAGCTATCTCTGGCTCTGGAGATTCTCATTAGACCAAAGGAGGCCTGTGACAAAAATACCGAAAACTGCATCAAAGGCAAATAGAATAGGCAACTAACATATTCCACACATGCCAAACAGTAGAAGCCATAGAATAAGACTGCCTGCTAAAAATATTTTAATAGTGCACAATGTAACACTACAGAGCCAGGCTAGTCTGCAGGCTGCTATATAATTTAGCGCATTGTCTGGTCTGGGTCACATTACTTTAGCACCCAAGGCAGATATTTCTTCATCTGACCCATCGACCAAGCATTGACCCATCATAATCCTTGAACAACAGAGATAGCAGTGAGCATATCATACTGAGCTCTATAGCTGGAAAGAGGATTGAAGAAACTTCCTGTAGAATGACAAGCCAACTTATCTGTCATGGGCACTCGTTATGTTAGGTAATAAAAAACACTCCAATAATCTTGAGTGATACAGTAGCGGAGTGCCCAATTATGAACTTTTAAACTAGGATGGGGGGGATCAGTAAAGGGTATACTGTGCTGTATAAGTGGGAGTAAAGCCGCGTACACACGGTCGGACTTTTCGTCTACAAAAGTCCAACGGACGCTGACGGACTAAAGCTGGCTGGTAATCCGATCGTGTGTGGGCTTCTCCGGACTTTCAAATGACTTTTTTAGCCTCAAATCCGACGTACTTTAGATTTGAAACATGCTTCAAATCTTTCCGACGGACTCGAGTCCGGTCGAAAAATCCGCTCGTCTGTATGCTAGTCCGACGGACAAAAACCCACGCTAGGGCAGCTATTGGCTATTGGCTATGAACTTCCTTATTTTAGTCCGGTGTACGTCATCACGTAAGAATTCGACGGACTTTTGTGTGATCGTGTGTAGGCAAGTCTGTTCGTTAGAAAGTCCGCCGCAAGTCCGTCGAAAGTCCGCCAAAAGTCCGTCGAAAGTCTGTCGGACAGGCTGTCGGACGTTTGTAGCTGAAAAGTCCGACCGTGTGTACGCGGCATAAGGGATAATTTAGGCAATAGTGATCACAGAGTAATTACGTTTTCTGTAAATTATAGGAAAAGGAGACACAGGGGAAGGATACGTAAACTTAATTTTAAAAAAGCCAGTTTTACTAAGCTGTGCTTCAAGCTACATGATACTAATTGGGATCAAATTCTTGCAACAAAGGACATTGATTAAAAGTGGGAGTGCTTTATGCTGTTGCATTAAACAACGGCATTTGTCAGTGCATTCCAATGGACAACAAATATAAAGAAACAAAAGTTAAACCTAGGTGGTCGAATAATCAGGTTAAAAGGATTATCAATGAGAAAAATAGTCCTTTAATAAATACAAAGCAGAGAGGTCACCGCCGGCATTCCAAAACTACAAAGTATGCATTAAGAAATACAAGAGCATGATCAGGATGGCAAAAATAGATTAGAAGAGACACATTTTTGAGGAGAGTAAACAAATCCACAACATTTTAAAAAGGCGCGGTCAGAACATATTGGCCCCATAAAATATGAACAGGGGGAGTTGGTCACAGTTCACAGGGAGATAACTGTATTTACTCACTATGCTCAGATGCAGGTGCAGGCCCCTTTAAAATGGTTGTAAACCTCAGACATGGAATATAAACAAAGCATATCGCTCTACAGTGTGTGCTTGTCTTAATCCAGAGCATTGAGTGTAATTTCTGTCTGCTGTATTCCCTAATTCTTTCATATCTGCATGAGTCACTTCTGACAAGTTTTCCTGACATCAAGAGAAAAAAAGTGACAAGGGAGGGATCTCCAGCAAACAACCGGTGATTGACAGCCTCAGCTCTGTTCTTGTGTGTTGTGTGAAAGGGGGGATCTGTTTCCTCCAATCAGCTCTCGGAGTTTACCTCATTGATCTCTGCCATGTGTAATTTCAGCTCTCCCTGTTTTCTGACAGCGCAGACAAGCTTTACAAATCCTGGACTTTGAACGAATGTAGAGAATAGTAGACTGCAGATAAACAGGTACAACTTATGTAGGAGGATTTGTTTCATCTCTGTGTATCACCTGAGGGCAATCACTTTACTAGGTACTGTGTATGTAAGGGTTTACACTCTAATGCTTTTTCCTATGACTCCCTGGGCAGGCACAGGGAAGATCTCTCCCTCAGTAGCTCAAAGAGTTCATCCATGGTGAGGCCAAGAGATCTGCAGCCAAGTGGTAGGGCACCCACTTTTAGAACTGACATGAAGGGAGCCAGGCCAGAACCTAATAGTACACAGCTTCTCCAAAAGACCAAGCTGCTTTGGAGAGAACATCCCCGACTGCTGTCAGATCCAGTGGGGTAGCATTTTTTCTTTGGGCCTCAGATCCCTGTAGCTCCTCACCTGTGTTATCACCTGAGCTACCCTGGTCTTCACTGTGGGGGATGCTTTCTATAGGGATAATCTCAAATAGCTGTGTTCTCAACTGTTTTACTAAAGTAGCGATTCTCAGCTTGACTCTCTGTTGTTATGGAATCTTATACTATACTGCAACCACATGTTACCTTGATTCATAAAGACATTGCTGTGAAGAGTCCATGTTTGTGCAGCTTTCACATGTTTGTTTAGTTTTAATTATTCTAAACAGCCAGGTGTGTAGCCAGGTGCTGGGCTACAGCAATATGGAGATGGAGACATTGCCCTTTATTCTTTTGTCCCATTTCTGATATACTGATGTTATGCAGCACCATCCTCCTCTGGCCAGCCGGGGGATAGCTAAAGCCAAAGAAGCCCATAGACTTCAATGCAGAGCACTGAGAATCCTGGGAGTTGTAGTTTTAAACAGCAGCCATATAATGGCTACACTATATTAGTTACACTGCAGATCCAAATATTCACTGTGCAGTAGGAGGAGTGGAGAGAGATGTTTATTCAACTGCCAGTGAAAGTTCTTCCTCTTGGCACCGAGGGAGTTAAAGAGAGAGCACCTCTGTCTGAATATTCGTCTGCCATACCAGCAGAGATCTGAGCCGAAGACCGAGAGTGAGGACACCTTGGGGCAGCTCAGCACCACCCACAGCACCTGCACTGCTGCTTCAGGGAGACTGGATCATCCACTCACCCTCTGCTTCCCAACGCAGATCACTGGAGGCTTTCGGGGAGAGATCGAGAGACCCCCCCCTTCTACAGCAAGAGGTCACCACAGCATCCTGGGGACTGGTGAGAGGGCTATTCGCCCATTGCTGATACTGCTAGCAGAGACTGAGCCACTGAGAGCAGGACACTAAGTGTACCCAAACCATACTTCACCCATACAGCGGCCTATACCACACTTATTCCAAACTTAGACTGCAGACCCTATACTGCATTATACTGAACCCAGTAGTGTATTTAGGTTTTGTGCTGCCCTAGGCCTGACTAAACTTGTGCACCGCCTAATTTAAATATGGCCCACCCCTTCCTGCCAAGGCCACACCCCTTGCTGTTTAAGACCCTCCCTGAAATTTTCAAGTGAGGACACTAGTTCTGAGGGCCTGGGGGGGGGGGGGGGCAATGGATTCCCTTAATTTGCATAGATTTCCTCTCACTTCCTGTTTGGCTATGGGGCAGGTAGTGAAGGTAAATCTCTGCAATGGGACAGGGATGGTAAAAAATAAACTGACAGGGGCTATAACCCTCCCTCATTCTATCCAAAATGAAAAAAGTGTTGCCTATAGTTCTACTTTAAGCACAAATTTTTGATAATTTTATGGAGAGGACTAAGAAGATATAACCATGACAACGGTGCAGCAGAAACACACAGAAAACATATAGCACAGTGAGGAAGGTTTGTGGTCCAGGAGGATAGGACAGTCAAAATTAGAAGCGGCGACCTCACTGCCCCATCCACAGTTGCGGAATGCCAGTTGCCCACATACCGGAAGGACGCTTTATGGGGGTGCTAGACTAATTTGCCTCTCAGCCCAGTCCGCCCAAAAAGACTGGTGCTACACTAATGCCCCGTACACACGGTCGGACTTTGTTCGGACATTCCGACAACAAAATCCTAGGATTTTTTCCGACGGATGTTGGCTCAAACTTGTCTTGCATACACACGGTCACACAAAGTTGTCGGAAAATCCAATCGTTCAGAACACGGTGACGTAAAACACGTACGTCGGGACTATAAACGGGGCAGTGGCCAATAGCTTTCATCTCTTTATTTATTCTGAGCATGCGTGGCACTTTGTCAGTCGGATTTGTGTACACACGATCGGAATTTCCGACAACGGATTTTGTGCAAAATATGCAGTCTCATATTGGTCCCCCATATTTGCCTATGCCTTCTGTAGACACCTCCAATCTTATCTTAACCACTTCACATCCAGGCCAATTTTGACATTATTTACATTCATGTTAAAAATCAGCATTTTTTGCTATAAAATTACTTAGAACCCCCAAACATTATATATTTTCTAAAATCAGAATCCCCTGAGAATAAAATGGTGGCTGTTGCAACTTTGCAATATTTGTGCAGCCATTTATCAAATACAAAATTTCAGGAAAAAAATACAGTTAAATGCATTTTAGTGCACACAAACAAAATATAATACTCACTTTCTTTGTAAAGTATAAAAGATGATGTTACACCGAGTAAATAGACACTAATCTAATAAGATTTAAAATTTTGCACACCTTTGTTATGACAACAAACCTACTTAAAAATCTCTTTAGGCAACACTTTAAAAGCCGTGAGATGTTACCAGTTTTCATTTAAATGTGAGCTTTCATGATAGAATTATTGATCTCACTCTGATGTTCAAGGTGCTACCTCACATGTGTGATGCAATTTCTGGTAACTTATACATATGGAAATTAAGTGTGCATTCATATTTGTGTAGGAGCATGGGGGATGCCGGCGATTTAAATTTGTTTTCATTATTTTATTTATTTTGCATAAATGTATTTTTTAAATTTTTTCTTAATTGTTTTCTTTTTCTAATGCTACTCAATTGCTATCACAAAGGATGAAATTGGATAGAAAGCCCTTTAAAGCTGACCCCAAAAAACACCCACTGACAGCAAGTGTAGCGGTAAAATAGCTTCTTCATTTGGTAAGGAACTGTTTGTGTGTCATTCTTCCAGGGGTGAACAATGGAGAAGGGGAGAGAAGCTACCCTTACACAAAAGCTAGATCAGATGGTAAACTCCGGAGTTTTCTTAAGCATTATCATGATCCCTTGGCTGCAGCCTGCCAAGCTGGAAGTTAAGCTATATAAATAGCCATTAGGCGTTGATTAAAAGCCAACTGTGACTTGAGATTAGCTGGCCAGCTTGACCATTAGACTAACCGGTAAATCAAGGGTCCTTAACTTGTGGTCTTTCATTATATAACTGAATGATAAAAAAACAAACAGATGGTGTTCAAGTAATAGGTAGAGGAGAACAAACAAATAAAAATGACTGAACTATACACACGGTGATTTCATTACACCAAAACACTTAAAAAAAAATGGGGTAATGTAAAGACCAAAATTAAGACCAACACCCCTCTTGATCTTTACAATTCTCCTTACTATGAAACTTTTCTGGCAGAGATTTCTGGAAATATCCTTTTATGCCTTTTTACATTTACTGAATATGAAGTTAAGAATATCATAAACAACTGCCAATTGTTTGACCTTCATAAGATTTACCCCCCATTCATGACCAGGCAAGTTTTTGCGATACGGCACTGAGTTATTATTATTATACAGGATTTATTTAACGCCAACAGTTTGCGCAGCGCTTTACAACATGAGGGCAGACAGTACACTTACAATACAAATCAATACAGGAGGGATCAGAGTGCCCTGCTCGTTAGAGCTTACAATCTAGAAGGGATTTATTTTAACTGACAATTGCGCAGTCATGTGACGCTGTACCCAATTAAAATGTATGTCATTTTTTCCCACAAATAGAGCTTTAGTTCGGTGGTATTTGATCATCACTGCAATTTTGCACTATAAACAAAAAAAGACCAACAATTTTGAAAAAAAAACAAAACTATATTTTTTATTTTCTGCTATAAAACACAGCCAATAAAATTTTTTTAAAAATCTAATTTCTTCAAAAATGTAGGCAAATATGTATTCTACTATATGTTTTGATAAAAAAAATCCCAATAAGCATATATTGATTGGTTTATGCAAACCTTATAGCGTCCTCAAACTATGGCATATATTTATAGAATTTTTCTATACTAGCAATGGCGGTGATCAGGGACTTATAGCGAGACTGTGATATTGCAGCGTCTCGCCCACGTGACTTCATCAAGGGATACCCTGATGAACTCACGTGAGCATGACGCTACGTGTTGGGACAGAAAGGGACCGGAAGTGGCGTCAGCGTCCGAGCTTGCCGCTCATGGAGATTAGCGCTTCACATTGTTGTCTATGTGAGTACCACAACTGTCTATTTTAATAAAGTATCGTTTGGTTTTACAATACACACTATCTGGAACCCCTTTTCTTTTATATACCATACAGAAAAGCCGGGGGGAACACCAAGGTTATACGCTGGCTCCAAAGAAGTTTCGTTAATATACACATCCTAGTGGGAATTATCCATCAGGAGAAAGAGGCCCCCTAAAGGATTTTGGCTGATGTTATCCACAAGTTCACAGCGTGATCGATTACACTACCCAGGATCTTCACTGTTATCTTCTTATGCTGTTACCTTACAGCTGTAAAGTGAGAGGCCACCCTGCACTGAGGTGTCACTGCACATGAGAGAAAAAGACGCTTACCTTCATTCCTTTAATTTGCACAGAGTGTTAGAGGGAACCCAGCACTCCATCCATTCCTAAGAAGGAACCCAGCACTCCATCCACTCCCTTCCCATTGCCAACTTAGTTTTTCAGGACATTCATTCAGGACATACACTGTTTGGATTCTTCCACATGCTATATCTATTGTTAGTTATTGGTGTTTGCAACAACATCTTCCACTTATTTGATCACTCTTTTGCTTATTACTAACAGCGCAGCCCCATTCACTTTGCATAGAAAAGTTTTATTTGTCACGGCACAGAAGAAAAACTCTAATGCTTTTTGGAGGCTCTAAACTCAACCTTCACCAGGGTCCTCATGCGGATAGTAGAGTTTTCATTTCTACTGGATAATAGTAGCAGAGGCAGAAAAAAATCTGCAACTTTGTAACTCCACAGAGCCGGTGTTCTGCCGAAATAGCCAGCCCGTCAAAATCTCAAACCACATCACTTCTGTTGACTTGGAGATTTCGACAAGTTGTTTTTTGCAGAACACCGGCTAAGGAGCAAAAAAGTTGTCATCGCCTTGGAGGTGGCCATGTTGTTGGTTATTAGCGGGTGCACTGACAATGTTTACTCCTTATATCATGTACCATAGTGTATATGCTGCCGGTGTTGTGTAAAAACTCATCGAGGTAACTCATCGAAATCTTCAACTACTGCTGCTGAAGACTGAAAGTGACGTGTTTGGAGATTTTGGAGAGTTGGCTGTTTTGGCAGAACACAAGTATGAGGTTGGTGAAAAGTAGAAGTATGGTCACGTGACAGTAGGGAACATCTACAAATGGACTCTAGAATAGAATAATTGAATATATTTTTCTGTTCCATGACAAATAAAGCTTTTTATTGGACTTTTCCTGCCTGTGTGGAACTCTCATCCTTCGGATGCTCTGCAAGCTCCTTCTGAGACCCCGTGAGATCAATTTGGACCTCTGATTCCCATCCACTGTGAAGCCCAGCGCTCACCCAATACACATCCACATGAGAGAAAGGAGAATGAGTTGCATGCTCCCCTGTACCCAAAATTTCTCTTCTCTCCTGGCAGCTGAGCCAAATGACGGGAAGTAATGGCAAGGTAAATATGTGCATCTGATGGGTCTGCTAAAAAAAAGTGAACTTGGTCCTTTTTGCCTACTTTGGCAAAATTTTGGATTATACCCAATTTTGGATTATTGCTTTAGCAGAGTTTTGAATTATTATTCTCAGCTTAGAAAACTACCATCAGTTAACACTTAGAGCCAAGACCAGGCAAGTATTTTATCCAAAACTCCTATAAAGGATTGGCAGTTATTTCCCTTAGATATTGAGGTTGACATTGGAGGTGCTTTCCATCACCCGGCTGATTGATACAAACTAGTGTTCATACATAAATTGCTTTAAAAAATTATTTGTCATACAGATTGTGCCACAATCTTACGCCTATCAACTTTAGTGTATGCATGCTCTAAAGATATATACACTAGAAAAACTGTCTGAAAAATTGTAGACTCAACTAAAAAACAATCTCTCTCCCGTTAGTCTATCTCCCTCTTGTTCTATACTCAGAGCAACATCTCAATTGACTGTAGAGAGAAGTCAATATCGGATGTGACAAGTGTATGTGTTTCCCAGACATCTGACTGTTCATTTTTACTTACAAGGGCTGGAGCACCTTTCAAAAATTTTAGCCCACCGTTTGGGAGTGAGTTCTCTTTGTGGCATGGCTGTCACTTTTCCCAGAGCTCAGACTGCTATTTTCCCATCATGGCATTTGTTGACAGGTTGTTAGGGGACTGACAGTGAATATGTTTGAAAAACTGTCAACCTTGTGCAAAAAAAAAAATCAAAAAACAAAGAAACGACAAAAAAAAAATAAAAAGAATAAAAGAAAAAAAGAGAGTGAAAATAAAGCTAAGGTACGTATAGAATAAAATGTTGAATGCTTGCTGTAGGATGCTAAATTGAAAACAGTTGTCAAACGCATTGATGCCTCCTTGGGCTGATGCAATTAACAATACATCACAATTGTCTTCCAAGGAGGCACTTGATCACTAAATTATTATCACTGATCAATAATGATTTTGCATTCAATCTAATGTATGTTAACACAAATCAATAGTTGGGGGAAAAAAGGAAAAAGGAATGTTTATTTTACTCTAAGCACAACACAGAGGATTTTAAAGGAAGTTACATTTTTAATAAATAAAATCTCCCTACAGACAAGGTATATAGTATAATATGCAGTAAAGTGACTCTCCTAGGAACATTGTGAAGGCCAGAGAAGGCATATTCATTTTAAGAAGGACAATTCATTTAAATGAAAATTCTTTTTTTTATTACATTTTTTAAATAATACAATAATGTTAAAGCAACTGCACTGTAATATACTTATTATTGAAGGGTAATAATATTTTTTTTGGAACGTGTTCATTTTAAATGGCACTGCAGAGTATCTAGGCAGTGCAACACAATGCACTTGTCGTATAGCGCACTGAAATACCCAGAAGTGTAGGGACTCTGCTTTGTGGTGCTCTATGCATTAAACCCCTTCTTACCTTAACATTGCGTTGAGGTGCTTTACTGCTCGCATGTTAATGCATGTTGTGGTTGTGTAGCATATTAAAGTAGTTGTAAATCTTTACATATACAGTGCCTTGAAAAAGTATTCATACCCCTTGAAATTTTGCACATTTTGTCATGTTACAACCAAAAATGTAAATGTATTTTATTGGGCTTTTATGTGATAGACCAACACAAAGTGGCACATAATTGTGAAGTGGAAGGAAAATGATACCAGTAAATGGTTTTCAACATTTTTTTACAAATAAATATGTGAAAAGTGTGGCGTGCATTTGTATTCAGCCCCCCTGAGTCAATACTTTGTAGAACCTCCTTTCACTGCAATTACAGCTGCAAGTCTTTTTGGGGATGTCTCTACCAGCTTTGCACATCTAGAGAGTGACATTTTTGCCCATTCTTCTTTGCAACATAGCTCAAGCTCTGTCAGATTGGATGGAGACTGGGCCATTCGAACACATGAGTATCTTTTGATCTAAACAAGGCCCGGACTGGCCATAGGGCCCACCGGGCATGTGACCGGTGCACAGGGGGCCGCCAGGCCGCATGTCACGTCTCCCGACTCTCAGTTGCTTGTGCCGGCCCTGCACACACGCCGCCATCCTCTCTGCGGCCGACTCTGCGGAGAGGGCCGCATGTCTCTCTGGCAGGCCAGCCTCCTATTCAGCTCTGCATGGAGGAAATTAAGAGGTCAGATCCTGTGATCGTGAAGGGGGAGGAGCTGGACGAGACCCCTTCTGCCCGATGTTGCCTGCCAGAAAGGTAACTCACACTATGCCAACCTGACAATGTTTTTTTTTTTTTTTTTTTTTTGTATCCTGCCTGCCAATGTTTATTTATTTATTTATTGATTTCTTTGTATCCTGCCTGCCAATGTTTATTTATTTATTTATTGATTTCTTTGTATACTGCCTGCCAATGTTCATTTATTTATTTATTTTTGTATCCTGCCTGCCAATGTTTATTTATTTATTGATTTATTTTTTGTATACTGCTTGCCAATGTCTTAAACTATTTAAACTATTCATGATGAAAGCATGCTTTGGTCAGTCTTTCTTAGAGACCCCTTTCACACTGAGGCGGTGGGGGCACTAGTGGTAAAGCGTCGCTAGTTTTAGCTGTGCTTTACTGCTGTTATAGCAGTGCTTTGGCGCCGCTAGCGGGGTGCTTTTAACCCCCCAGAAGGGGTTAAAAGCACTCGCTTAGTGCTGCTTTCAAAGCGCTTTTAAAGCGCTTTGAAAGCGGCGCCCATTAATTTCAATGGGCAGGGGCAGTGGGGGATGCTGCTTGCAGGACTTTTTTTCCTGTCCTGCAAGCGCACCGCCCCAGTGTGAAAACACTCGAGCTTTCACACTGGGGCTGCAGACGAGGCAGTTTACAGGCACTTTACAGGCGCTATTTTTAGCGCAAAAATGCCTGTAAAAAGCCTCAGTGTGAAAGGGGTCTTACACAATGTGAGTGATGTTGAACAAAGGTAAAAGGACCTCTTTCAAACCTAGACTGCCCTGCTCAGCCCCGACTGACCATTGGGCACACCGGGCGTTTACCCAGTGGACCGTGGCCTCCGGGCAGCATGTCCTAAGAAGAGCAGCCTGCTGATGACCAGCTGCACAGCAGGAGATAAGCGGCGACTACGGTTTGGACAGGGCTAACACTGACTGTGGCCACCGCTCAACTCTTGCTATGTGGCTTTGCCTGAAGCCGGGCCGGTGCCAGCAAACAAATACACTGCCACTAACTAACCTGCCTGCCTAATCTAACTCAATCAATCTCCATCCACACACTATACACAGCCACTATGTAAGCAGCCTTATATAGTTTGGGGCGTGGACTTAGTCCCTCTGAGCCATGATTTCTCAAAGGCACCCTGCCTTTGGCCAATTATGGCTCCCTTAACAGAGTGTGCTGTGATTGGCCAAAGCATGTAGGTCAGGTGCATGCTTTGGCCAATCATAATACAGCAATGCACTGCGATTTCACAGTGCATTATGGGGCGTTCTGCGGCGCTTGAATTTCCAGAGAATGCCACATATGTTTGGTTTGTTTTAGAACAAATGAAAACCCAATGTTCTAGTCGAACTTACGTTCGACTCAAACCGCGGTCTCATCCTTAATTACTAGTGATGCAGTGCGACCATGGGCAATGACCACTCTAGCAAAAATTGCTCATGTCCATGTGTCTTGGCCAAACAAACTATTTAAAGTGACAGAAAACCTGGCCTTTAGCTTTAAAGTTAAATTTTTTTTTGTATTGAATTTTGTCATTTATTTTACAACTATATGGAACTGCCCTATGCTTGCAGCAATATTGTTGATTGGAGCACCCTGTAGGCAGGGTTGCCAACTGTCAGTAAATTTGCAAACAGTTTGCAAAATCCATAATTTTTGCATCTGTTCGTGAATGTCCGTTACAGACATGCAGATTACACATTTTTCAAAATGTTCATAAATTTTCTGTAGCTGTATTTTTGTAATCCCTTCAAATTTTCATACAAACCCTAAAGAACGTAACACACTGTATTTAGAAATATGACCATTTGTACATGGGCCAGTTAAAGAAACTGTAATGCCGCGTACACACGAGCAGACTTCTTGTCGGACTGAACTCCGAAGGACTTTTCAACGGAATTCCAACAGAGTTCCAATGAAATGGACTTGCCTATACACGATCCCACCAAAGTCCGATCGTTTTGAACGTGATGACGTACGACCGGACTAGAAAAGGAAGTTCAATAGCTAGTAGCCAATAGCTGCTCTTGCATCGTTTTCGGTCCATGGGACTAGCTTGAAACATTTGAAACATGTTCTATTTCTAAGGTCCTTTAGATTTTTCGACAGAAGAGGTCCGATGAAGTTCACACACGATCAGAATGTCTGACGCATTCGTTCTGTCAGACCTTCTCTGCCGTAAAGTCCACTTGTGTGTACGCGGCATAACTCCCCATATGTAGAAACAAATGAATGTGCATCCTGCAAAATCCTTAGATCACAGTTCAATTGGAGGTTAATATTTTTATATATACATATAACAAAGTTGGGAGCATGACATTTTCCAAAATGTCTTGGTATGCTGACACCTTCACTGGAAGTAAGGGGCCATCCCCAAACCCTGAAAAACAACCCCACACCATAATCCCCCCTCCACCAAATGATTTGGACCAGTGAACAAAGTAACCATTTATTGGGTCTAAACCCAAACAAACCATTAATTGGGTCTATCTATCTATCTATCTATCTATCTATCTATCTATCTATCTATCTATCTATCTATCTATCTATCTATCTATCTATCTATCTATCTATCTATCTATCTATCTATCTATCTATCTATCTATCATGAAGAGGCCTAACATGTATGAAGAAAATCTCTAAAATTCATAAAAAGAACCTTACATCATAATATCACCAGCACCTTGAAATTGACACAAGCCAGGATGCCCCCATAATTAAAATGTTGACCCTACCATGTGTATTTCAAAGCATAAATCATTGTTTTATTGGGCTAGGGTAACCTTTTTCTGTCTTAAGTTACCCAGGATAGTTTTACGTTGTCAAACAAAGATTGACGTGCTCAGAGAGGCCCTTCTGCGCACTCCATTACAAAGTGTGGTCACTTGAGCAGTTGTTGACTTGAACAAGTCTGGCCTTTCTCCATTTACCTTTCTCATTACCAAGGTGCTTTTTCCCAGAGATCAGCTGCTCGGGGGATTCTTCTGTTTTTACACCAGTCTCTGTAAATTCAACAGTCTACAGTGCATAAAAATCCCAGCATGTCTGCATGTTTTATGTATTGAGCATCAGCCACATGATTCGCTATTTGGCTATTTTTGTCAACAAGCAGGTGTACCTATATAAATGTTTAAGTGAGTTTGTATCTGTAGGTGTGCATAAATACATGTTTTTTTTACATATATGTATGTGTGTGTGTGTGCACATGTGTGTGTGTGTGTATTGCATAAATATTTGTTTAATTTTTTTGAAAAGAAGAACATATACTGCATCCTATATAATGCATATATACCCATAAACTAAAATCTTATATAATTTTTAGAACGTTAATATATTATTCAATATTTTTATATCTGTAGCTGTTATTAAAGTAATACCAGTGATTCTGCCTTAGAGAGAAACTCCACTATTTTTGAGGGAAAAAAAGTGCCCTCTGGATGATCAATGTACATTGCAGGGATATTACCAAACTTTGTAGCAGATTCCTGTTTTTTGTTACTGTTGTTTCACCAGACTGATTGCATACTAATCAGTGGCGGCTGGTGGCAATTTTTTTTTGAGGGGGGGTGGCAAACAGTGCACCCACAGCTGATTGGGTTGGTCGGTCGGGTGAACTTACCCCATCCATGGCGGGCAATCACAGGTGGCTTCCCCTTCTCTCCTCCCCGGGGCATCACAACAGTGGGCATCAAAAGCAGCTTCTTCTTTCCCTGCTCGTGGCTTCCGTCTCCTCCCTCCTCCTCGGCGGCCAATCAGAACACTTCTCCTTTCAGCCAATTGGGAAACGGGTCTCAGACCCGTTTCCTGATTGGCAGGGAGGAGATTCAGTGTGAAAATAGTGAATATTCATTCACTGTTCTCACACACCTAGGTGGGCTCCGAACGCATTCTCTGTGCCTGGTCCCACCCTATTTTGAAGCCTATTAGAGCCTCTGGCTCTATTCGGTGCTTAAAAAAGACACCCACTCCCCATTGGAATCCATGCGCCCAGCGTCCTGAAAGGGGCCAGGTGCATAAATGGGGGGGGGGGGGGGCGGAGCCACCGTGCAACCTTAATGGGTGGGTCACCCATGATACTAAATCTTAATGGAAGTGACTGGTTCATTATACTGACCTGATGTACTTTCAGTGTTCTAATGAGGAAGGCTGCGGGATCTGCATCCTTTTAGAAGTAATAACCCTTCGGTCACATTTAAACCTGCATTTTTGCCTAGACACACTGCATCCAGAGGCAATCACTTTCCGGTAATCCCTGCATAGTGATTACCAGTGAGTGGCTGCAATTAGCTGCGGGAGCCCATTGCTTTCATCTGGACCCCCAACACCCCCCTGCTGATTTTATTGCATCTACACACCGTCCAGCAAAAACTCAGGTGTGAATTTAGCCTTAGGGAGTATCTCAGCAATACTCAGCAATACTTACTCTGCAATACTGGTGCAGACTTCTGGGAATATCACTGTGCCAATCACTGCAGGCAAGAAATGGCATTTCAGTGTTCTATACACCAACAATGTACAGAACACCTCCAGTCTGCCATATTGCATTGAAATTTATAGAAAATGACAGCGCTGCACAAAAGAAAGGTACTTTTTAATACAATTAAATTACTACAGGGCTTTTGTAGGAATCATTTGTAGTGCTACCCTTCTAGGAGCCGATGGTGAATATGGATATCTCCCACTCTGCACAGCCAGGCACACAAATTCTCCACACACTTGAGACAGGAATCAGTCCTTGCAGTGTTTGTTTTTTTGTATTTTAATTACGGGTGTTGAACTTGGATGGGGATAGAGTTATTATGGGATGCCCACTTGATCAACAAGGAAATCTTCAGAGACACAAACTATATACAAGAAAAGCATCCCCACAACATGATGCTGCCACCACCACCATGTTTCATGGTGGGGATGGTGTGTTCAGGCTGATATGCAGTGTTAGTTTCCCACCACACATAGCGTTTTGCTTTTAGGCCAAAAAGTTCAATTTTGGTCTCATCTGACCAGAGCAGCTTATTTCACATGTTTCCTGTGTTCCCCACGTGGCTTCTCAAAAACTGAAAACAGGACTTCCTATGGCTTTCTTTCAACAATGGCTTTCTTCTTGTCACTCTTCCATAAAGGCCAGATATGTGGAGTGCACAACTAATAGTTGTCCTGTGGACAGATTCTCCCACCTGAGTTGTGGATCTCTGCAGCTCCTCCAGAATTACCATGGGCCTCTTGGCTGCTTCTCTGATTAATGCTCTCCTTGCCCGGCCTGTCAGTTTAGTCGGACGGCCATGTCTTGGTAGGTTTGCAGTTGTGCCATACTCTTTCCATTTTTGGATGATGGATTGAACAGTGCTCCCTGAGATGTTCAAAGCTTGGGATATTTTTTTATAACCTAACCCTGCTTTAAACTTCTCCACAACTTTATCCCTGACCTGTCTGGTGTGTTTCTTGGCCTTCATGATGCTGTTAGTTTACTAAGGTTCTCTAACCAACCTCTGAGGGCATCAGAGAACGGCTGTATTTATACTGAGATTAAATTACACACAGGTGGACTCTATTTACCAATCAGATGACTTCTGAAGGCAATTGGTTTCACTAGATTTTAGTTCGGGGTAGCAGAGTAAAGGGGGCTGAATACAAATGCACGTCACATATATATTTGTAAAAAATGTTGAAAACCATTTTTCATTTTCCTTCCACTTCACAATTATGTGCAACTTTGTGTTGGTTTATCACATAAAGTCCCAATAAAATAAACTGACAAAATGTGGAAAATTTCAAGGGGTATGAATACTTTTTCAATGCACTGTATATTCAGTGTTAGAGGTGCCGGACCTGTGTTCCCCCCACGTTCCCGCTGAAAAAAAGCCCTGAGCGGAAATCATTGGCTCCTGCTGCTGTCAGTCAAATTCATTGAGGAAGGAGCAGGAGGAGGGACTGAGCCTCGTTGTGTTTGTTAACCACTTCAGCCCTGGAAGAATTTACCTTTTTCCTGATCAGAGCACTTTTTGCGATCCGGCACTGCGTTGATTTAACTGACAATTGTGTGGTCGTGCAACGTTGCACCCAAACAAAATTGATGTCTTTTTTTTCCCACAAACAGAGTTTTCTTTTGGTGGTATTTGATCGCCTCTGCGGTTTTTATTTTTTGCGCTATAAACAAAAAAAGATCGACAATTTTGAAAAAAAACACAATATTTTTTATTTTTTGCTATAATAAATATCCCCCAAAAATACAAAAATATATAAAAAAACTATTTTTTTTCCTCAGTTTAGGCTGATAAGTATTCTTCTACATATTTTTGGTAAAAAAAATTGCAATAAGCGTATATTGATTGGTTTGCACAAAAGCTATAGCGTCTACAAAATAGGGGATCGATGCTATACAAATGCATTGATTACTGTAAAAATGTCACTGTCAGTGAAGGGGTTAACACTAGGGGGCGATCGAGGGGTTAACTGTGTTCCCTGGGAGGTGATTCTAACTGAAGGGGGAGGGGACTTACTAGAGGAAGTGACGGATCGTGGTTCCTAGCTAATAGGAACACATGATTTGTCACTCCTCTCAGAACAGAACAGGGAAGTGTGTGTTTACATACACTGGTCATTGCAACCGTCGGCCACGAGCATCGGCACCCCCCGCTGTGCAGCGGGTGCGCCTGCTATCCCAACCCCACGAGCCGACATATAGCTTAACGGCTCGCGCAGGGGAGCCAACCTGCCGCAGTATAACTGCGGTGGCTGGTCGGGAAGCGGTTAATAGACACACACAGTCCCGATCAGGATTGAGCCAGCATGAGTGTCCCCATAGCAAGTGGCTTGCTATGGGGGCACTCAAGGAAGATGAGGAGCCAAGATCACCGGCGGAAGACTCCGCAAGAGAAGGTTCAGGGTCGCTCTGTGGAAAACCATTGCGCAGAGCAGGTAAGCATAACATGTTTAGTATTTCGAGAAAAAAAAAGAAGAAGCTTTACAATCACTTTAAGCACTACTAGTTATGGGATGACAACAAACTCTTCCTGTTTCCCGATTGTGCTCCTGGATTATCACACTATCAAATAATGGAGATTGCCAACAGAGTGGCCGATTCAACACAATTTAGTCTGGCATGGTCCAGATTTGCTATCAGCAGGAAACCTGCACTAAGAAATGCCAAACAGCCACCTCTGATGGGCATGTAGTACAGAAGATCAGCAGCTCTAAGAGGTAGCAAGGGATAAAAAAAAAAAGTGTTTTTTTTTATTATTTTTTATATTAATTACTATATTCTTTATTATATTAAAATGGCAATAGTTTATGATACGCGGTGCTATAGAAAACTAAATGTTGAGTAGTTAGGATTTACATCTACTTTAAATATATAAAAATAAATATTACAGAACAAGGCAGCTAGAAATGAGGAGAGTTTTTGCCTTGCTTCAGCTAAACAATTCTTCCCTCTCCGGAAACAGTTAAACTAATTTTAAAAGGCGAGCACGAGAGCAGAGAGTCAAGATTGTACTTGTGCCTCTTATTATGTTACAAAATGCATCTACTCTGCTTCAAATTTCAGTATTTAAGGAAGAAAAAATATGTGGTTTTTGGGCCGTTGATTCATTTTCCATGGACTCCAGAAGCCCTTATTGGTATCACGTTACCTTTCACCTTGGCTTCGGTGCTCCCTCACGTCCAATTCACGATTTCGGAAGAACACATCTCGAATGTCCTTCCCACAGACAGATGCTGCAGACATTATATAATTTTATCATCGCCGATTTCGACAAATTGGATATATAAAATATGAAACCCAAAACCGTTTTTTCCAGCGCACAGGCTATAACCTTAACCGCCATGTCAAATGTAGTGTATAATTTAATTGGATGAAAAGTGGTCGCGTTGAACGCTGTAGCGGGAGCCCCCGTCACATTTTCGAGATTATAACAAGAGTCAGAACCTCGTTTTAATAATAAAACCAGCAAGGTATTTCAATTACACAATGTTTCATTGAGACAAATAATAGGAAGTCGGCGTCTCTGGATCGCCAAGCGCATACGAGAAACGTTCCACTACATTGCCAGCAATTACATATTACAAAACAGCGTTGTATTTTCCCCTGTAAAGTGCCATTTAAAATTACATTTGGTAGGCGTATTCTCGGCAGTTAGTGTTGAGTAAACTCAGCTTTGCTATAAACTGCAATAATCTACATGCACAAGCTAGAAGCAATACAAAAAAAACAAAAACAAAACAAAAAGCACACTAACGGAAAAATAATCACATAGTGATTATTTTAGCAACCCACATCACAATTCTTTCCCATCCTAACTTTTGGTCACACAACTGAACTTACTGACCACGTTTGCAAGCTTTAGGTATTCAGTTGCAGTCACGGTTTGCTTTTTTACTATTAGTATTAACAAGCAGATGTGCCTAATAGTAGATACCGAGTGAGGCTGCACAGATATGCGCTGTTGTATCCCCAAAACATGGTAACACACCTTACATGGGCTAGTGCATTGCAGTGCCATTCATTTTAATGGTATCTAATGCCCTAGGCCAAGGGTCTCCAAACTTTTTAAACAAAGGGCCAATTTACTGTCCTTCAGACTTGAGGGGGGGCCCGATGTTGGTGTAAGTGGGAGGAAAAGTACCCCATCGTTGGTGTCAGAAGGAGGAATATTGCACCATCATTGGTGTCAGTGGGAAGAATAGTGCCCCATCATTAGTGTCAGTGGGAGTAATAGTACGCAATCATTGGTAGTGGGAGGACTAGTACCCCGTTGTTGGTGTCAGTGGGAGGAGTAGTACCTCATTTTTGGTGTCAGTAAGAAGAATAGAGCCCCATCATTGGTGTCAGTGGGCAAAATAGTGCCCCATTATTGGTGTCAGTGGGAGTAATAGTACGCAATCATTGGTAGTGGGAGGACTTGTACCCCATCGTTGGTGTCGGTGGGAGGAATAGAACCTAATTTTTGGTGTCAGTAGGAGGAATAGTGCTCCATCATTGGTGTTAGCAGGAAGAATAGTGCGCCATCAATGCAACACACCAAAAAGAAAATGTGTGAAGGGGGCCAAAGGGTCACATCAATTTTAAAGCATTTCAAGTGCAAATACCCATTTATTACTATATGGCTAGTTAACACATCTGCTGCCTTTCTATGCGTTTATACATAACAAATAGATATAATCCTGATAAAGCCTTCCTTGTCCTTCTGGCTAGTACTAATAAATTATGTTGGGTTAGTTACCCTGAGTAGAGAAGCTTCACCATTCAGACAGATTGGAGAAAGACCTTCAGTCCATGACACCTTCTGGGAGTTATATAGATACCTACTCCTTTAAACACAGGGTCTGGAAAAAAATGAGTCTCCCAGCCCCAACTTCCTTTGTGGTTTTAGGATGTCATGTGATCAAATGTCGAACTGCAAAAGAAGCTGACGCTGGAAAAAAGTCTCAATATATGTCCTTTAGGCTCCATTCACACCATGGTGTTCCAGATTGCTGGCGGAATCGCCGTAATTCTGCCCTCAATTCTGCTCTCAATTCTGAATCACCGCAAACCACGGGATGCCTGCGCAATCCCCGTTACTTTCAATGGCACCCAAATCCAGTGGCGTCTCCAGCATTTATATTTAGGGGGGGCACATGGGGGACAGGGACAAAAGTAGGGGGGCAACTATAAAATGCATATATAGATATATATATATATCTATATAGATATATATATATCTATAGATATATAGATATATAGATATAGATATATATAGATATATAAATATATACTGGGGCCCTTTACTACGACCCCACAACGGCCCTTTCACATGTTCTGCAGTGAGCTCCCTTCCTACTGTATTGGGGTCCCCCAGGGTGGCAGAAAACAAGAGATATATGTCACCAGCATACCAAGAAAATATAAGGATCCAAAGCAGTGGGAGAACTATCAGGGTTGCAAAGGTTGTCTTGCCTCCGGGCCCTGGTGTTCTGCCACTGTGGGGTTTCCCAGCCTCCTCTTGCTGTCCTGCCCTTGCTATTGACAGCACTGGTCTGGCATCTCTTGGAATTTACAGGCTGGTTCTCCTGTCCTAAGGATGGGAGAAATCAGTCTGTTTTTTCAGTAACTAAGAGTCCTGGTGGAGTCCTTCCTGCAACTCGCTCTTCTCCCTGCCAATGAGGATGCAGGGGAAGGAGCAGATCGGGCGGCTGTGGTTGTGTGAGCGCTCGCATTATGCAGTGTCAGCAAGCAGAGGGAGGGGGGAGGAATCACCCGCAGGAGCTGACTGGGGACTCTCTCCCTCTTAGACATTGATTTTTTGTAAAAAAAAAAAAAAAAATTTTTATTGGGGGGGGGGGCACATGGTGGGGCACAGCATAATGTTGGGGGGTCAGGGCCCCCTCTGGCCCCCCTCTAGGGACGCCATTGCCCAAATCGCGGCGGGAATTTGCTGCTATAGTTGCACGACGAATTGCGGTAAAGTCACACAAACAGAATCACGGGATGCCTGTGGCCCAAAAGAAGTACTGGAAAATCCGGAACACCATGGTGTGAATGGAGCCTAAGAAACACCTCCCTTTCTACCATGCCTACCAATAACTGCTGCACCATGGCACACTGTCAACCTACAGGAAACTGCTGTACCATAAAAGGGACACTTGGTTGTATTTGCCCTTGGTCACCAAGTCAAAAAGTCATAGTCTTGCTCTGGTCACCAGCACCCATAGGGCAAAATACCCATGGATTCATAATGACCTTCATTTTGGATAGCGTAATAGTGTTAGCGTTATAACCCCTGTAAGGGTTATCATTGCCATCTTTGTCCCATTGGGAAGGTTTACCTTCACTTCCTGTCCCATAGCAAAAACATGAAGTGAGAGGAAATCCCTGCAAATTAAGTGAATCACTTGGAGGCCCCCCAGGTCACCAGAATTAGTGTCTCCATTGGAAGATTTCCAGTCTATTACCTTTCTAGGGACAACCCAAAAATATGGGATTTTCTTTTACGATCACTTTCAATGCTAATGGTAAACAGACCAAATAGAGAAGGTAATTCTCCCTAACGGGGCCAGGTGTACTAATCAATCTCCCTTCTATCCAAAGCTATATAAAAAAAAAAAAAAAAAAATTGCCTTTACTTATACTTACTTTAAGCTGGCCATAAATAGATCTATAGATCTTTTTTATTGTTCTGCCAGCAGGCAAACAAAAAAAATGGATACCTCCATCCACACAATTGAGGTAGATAGAAGAATTCTGCCTATTGGGATATTGTACTTTGACAGAGGGGACTCTCTGAATACACTAATCAGCTGCTGCAGCCCATTAGCTGCGAAAATTTTTCCAACAAGCCTATTCAAGAGAAGCCATTCAGTAGATCAACTTCTAAGGGGCAGATGCGGCTACCCATGGATCAATATTTGGCTGGTCCCTGCTAAACTGGCAAATTTTGATCCATCCATGGCCAGCTTTAGGTGTTCATTTAATCTCTATTCTCTGATGTCCCTCATCTTCACCACTCTCTCCCAAAGTCCCTTGGTCTTTCTGAGCAGTGCTGAAATTTAAATTAGCAGTTCCTACTGCCATTTTATGTTTCCTCCTCCATAGTGGTTCCTCTGGGAATCTTGTGAACTTAGAAAGTGTGCCTATGGAATTTTGAGGGAAAAGCTGAGGTTGGTTAAGTTAAATGCTGGGATGGGTTATTATCATGTCCTATAGCTGGCTTTAGTTTTTGGGCAGAGTTGCCCTTCAACTCTTTAATTAACTTAAATAAACAGTTGTAATACTTATGCGCTACTTTGTCCATGCAAGTCATTCCAATTTATCTGTTTGTGTTGCGAAGCTTAACAATTCCCTTGGAAATTCTTTTATTTTCTTTAACAGATTTAACCCAGAAAACACAGTGCAGGTTTTGTGCCCACGGACGTCCCACTATCATAATATAGCCTGTATTAGCAAAAGGTCTCAGAATCCCACTTACAAAGTAAGCAATCTTTATGCCATTCACGGCGATTAACAAGTAACTTGTGATCTAATAAATGTCACAATCAGTTTCATTTAATTAAAAAACAGATATTATATAGTAATGCACACTGACATTTATGTCTTCATTTACGTGACATGGGATTTACGGCCGATGCTTTATTTGATGGAGGCCACAAATACTGGCCATTAAACTGCCACAAGATGGACACAAGATCACATTAATGAAATTAGACAAGGCACGGTCCTGATATATGAGGTCCTTCTACAATATTGGAAAATAAAAGTCCAAAAGAAAATGTTTTCCTTGGCTACAACAGACCCTGGAAACAATTTTACAAGGCAACTGTACTTGAGGCATAGGCCTTTTGAAAGGGAAACAGTCCATATGGAGATCTTCATCATCTTCTTGGACAGACAATTATTTTCGTGAACAGAAATATAAGCTGAGTCATTCATATCAGTGTATTTATACTGATCCAGAGGTTTGAAGTGTTAAAAACGCACTTCACACTAAATAAGTAGCTAAATAAGAAATGTTCACAGACCATTTGAAATCTGAGACCAATCATTTTGATAATTCTAACAAATGTCTCCTAAAACCATGACAAACTATGATGTATAAAAAGTGTCCTATTAGAAAAATCTCATATTACTCAACCAATCAGCTTCCAGTTGTGATTTCTGCACTTCCCGACTACAACAGTGAACAACAAGTGTGATTGGCTGCAATAAGCCTTAAAAAATGTCTATATTAGCACACTTTTCAGATTTAATACCTTGGCGCTGAGCGTACGCAAATATGCGGCCCCACTGTGAACCCGTGTTTTCTCTCTCTGAATGAAGAAGAGGGATACATTGTATCTTTCTCTCTCCTTGCAGAGAAAAAAAAAAAAAAAACTGTGTGTGTAAGAAAAAAAAAATACAAAAATACAAAAAAATACCTAGATCAAGGTTTTAGCTAGGTCAGCGCCAGGGTTAGTGTTTGGGTCAATGTTGGGGTTAAAGGTCAGGGTCAGTATTTTTTTGGCAGGATTTTTTATTTTTTTTTTAAATTAGTATTAGTGTCATTCAGTGTCAGTGTGTTTCGGGTAGGATTTTAATAAAGCAAAATATGCACTATTGTTTCTGGGCTGTACTACGGGTACAAACAACAACTAACATACACATATGTGGTATCACTGTGATCGGCAGGAGCAGGAGAATTTATTTTGGGTTGTTCTTTGGTGGTAGGTTATGGTAGTAGCAAGAAATACACAGCTAATTTTAAAAAAAGAATTTTTTTGTTCACTATTTTGGGCCAGTTTTCCTTTGATAATAGAAAAAAAATCCATTAAGATATCCATCACCATTTACCACCAAATGAAAGCCCAATTTGTACTGAAAAAAAAATGCGATATAATCCACCTGGATGCACAAAGTAGTTGTGATGATATACCGTATATGGTTTTACTAACACATGTCAAAGTTGCAAAATTGAGCTTAGGCATTAACATTTGTTTTACCCTTAGGCAGACAGGAGTTAAGTACCTTTGCAGTTTAAGTATGAAAAGGCGCTAAGAAGAACTTGTGTTGTGCCCCAGAACAACCAAACAGAATCACGGTATGATTTTCAAACTCTGCTTCGTAGAAGTGGCAGCTAGTTGGTTACAAGAACAATGCAGGCTCAACGCAAAGGCATTGAGAAAACCTTTTTTTTGTGTCCTGTGCACATCATAAACATGCGGTGGTCAGTACCGGAACAGGTTCGTCTAGTGCCCAGGGCAAGGATGTGGAACTGCGCCTCCTCCCCCATTGGTAATGCATGCCATAGTATGGGTTTACTTCCCTGTGTCCATTCTCTGCCTCCTTGCTCCGCTGTGCCCAGGGCAGCTTCCCATCCTGCCCACTCCTTGTCATGGCCCTGGCGGTGGTGTGTGCTGCGTAAAAATGCAGCATGTACAGTGCAATTCTCTGCACCACAAGTCACCACACCTCAGCGTGTCGCTGCAGGGTATAGAGTTGAAAAAGCCATAACTTTGTGACAATTTAATAAAGTTAAAAAAAGGAAACAGTGGCAATGCATTGCACCGCCTGAAATAAATGCTAAAATAAATATTATCCGAGGGTGGTTACAGATTCCCTCTATTTATTGCATATATGTATTAACTTGTATTAAAAATGTGATAATGTTACTGTTGATAAGCACAATGATATAAGGTTAGCTATGAAAACAAACACACTGCTTAGTAAAACAACGTCTTATTTATTTCTCAAGAAAATAGGAAAAATGCTAATATGAAAACACTAAAGGAAGATATTACAAATCATATAACAAAAGAACATCAAAGATACTTATAGATATTGTCTCGTCAGCTGGGCTCAAAATGGTAACAGAGAGCCATGAGGCTCAGAGAACCATCAGGCAAGAGCCAAGAGCGGAAAAGGGACAACTTCCCTTCTGTGTGCACTTTTACACTGGATTCAGACCCACTCGTAACCACACCCCACTAGCCTCCTGTCCAATGAGATATTGCCAAGAGGCAGTCCTTTCAATATATTATATTTCTGTCCGTCCTGCTGTATTGGCCTCTAGGGGCAGTATTCGTCCATGGATCATCGCTATGTGACCCGGGTCATTTTCAGTGACTGTTGATCCTTTGATCTTTGTAACCCACCTTCATCAATCATCCTGGCAGCCATGGCCCTCTTTGAAGCTTGCTTGCAGAGTGTTCAACAAAGATTTCAATCTCATCACACTAGTTGGTCAGGAGCCAAGCTTTTGTTCTACAAAGCTTTGATGTGTTACCTTCCAACTTTTGTATCAACCAGGAAGTGAAACTCCAGAAATATGATATTAAACCATGTTGCCATCCAACACCACCCCTACATAACATACACCATTGTGTATGCATTGTAGACAGGAACATGTATCTGGGACATGCACCATGTGGGGAGGTGCACTGAGGCCGGAGTGTCCATACTACACCCAAGACTCAGCGCAACTGTGCTTCCTCCTGCCGCTGCAGCTGTAATACAGACAGGGGAGTTTTGAAGTTGGGTGGGTGGAGCCTGATGGGGATTCACAGGCACTAGTTCCCCATCAGGTCCGCTCCTGTTGTGATTGACAACAGGCAGTGGGTGGATCCTTAGTCAATAGACAGCCTTCTATTTACTATAGAATCCACCCACTGCTTGATGTCAGTCATAGGGAAACAGCAGATTGGATGGAAAACTAGTGTTTCAACTTTACCATCACGCTTCACCCATTTTGTGTCACCGTCTGCTGTGAATCTGACAGCATCCTCAACAACCAGTGATAGGTGGGGAAAGGCAACAAACATGCCTCTGTGCTACACAGCATATAAAGACAGGCACTCTACCTGTTTCTGTTTCAGCTTATACTTGGTTTTAATTACCTCCAATCTACAAACTGGAGGTAGTTATTTTTGAATTTGTTGCATTGATAGTGCCACTTATTGAATTTGGTGCAGACCATTTTAAAGTGCCATAGCAACATAAAAATGTTGTTAGAGATTTATTGAATTCCCTGATTGACTTTGCTGTTCTAGAACAATAAAGCACAAGCTCTCTGTGCTGATTTACAAATAATATTTGAAAATTAAAATTGGACCAGTGGCGGAACAGTGGTCACAGCAATATCCTTTGGATTAAACATCCTTCAATGATTGATTGTAATGGGTAACATCTAAGCCGGTTATAAACTGATCCCCTGGGGTCCCAGAAATTGATATGCTAACAATAGGGGGCTGTAGATTTATGGAACATTACACCTGAAGACCATAGATAATGATGCACTGATATTTGGAGTCATATATCAAAGTCACTTTGACACTTAGGATTCCAAAATAATGAGTCAATGACATCTATAATTCCAGAATATTGATGCAGAAAAGATGAATAAAGCTTTAATAGGAAACTGCTCAGTTTATTACTTTTAGCATTCCCCAAAAAACAGAGGTGACCAAATAATGAGTGGCTTCCAAGTAATAGTACAACAGCTGTATAAAAAGTTCCAAACATTGGGGCAAGCAAGAACTATAATACTAAACTGCTTAAAACAGTAATTGGGGACTCAGGATAATTAAGGGGGGGCACAGGACTCAGGACAGTAATGGGGAGGGGCTCAGGACAATTAAGGGGAAGCTTAGGGCAGTAATGGGGGGATCAGGACAGTATTGGAGAGGCCAGGACAGGTAAAGTGGTTGTAATCCTAAAAACGCTGGCCGCTCGGCACCAGCCTGAAGATTACTGGAAAAAGGTATTTAGAGGCACCTTTTTAAACAAACACTTACAGATTGAGTTATCGCCAGATAAAGGAGGGGGGCTTCCAGCTACAGGGGGGGGGGGTGGAGACAGAGACAGAGACATAG
Organism: Lithobates clamitans; assembly: GCA_037952925.1. Lineage (NCBI taxonomy): Eukaryota > Metazoa > Chordata > Amphibia > Anura > Ranidae > Lithobates > Lithobates clamitans. The sequence continues at coordinate 3,859,273 of JBBGZY010000658.1, forward strand.
ACATGGGAGCTGACGGGCAGGGAGGAAGGGGGATGAGAAGGACAGAGGAGAGCTGCGGATGAAGAAGGCACCTAAACTGACCACAGTAGTCAGGGCTCAGCAACCCTGATTATCGTGGTCATCACATAGAGGCGGACACAGGAAGTGGCAGGATCAGGCACTTTAAGGGAGGGGGTGAGAGCTCAGGAGAGCAATGGGGCGGGGGGGGGGTAGGGGGCACAGGACTGTAATGGGAGGCTCAGGACAGTATTGAAGGGCTGAGGACAATAATAAGATCGCGGAGGACAGTAATGTAGAATAAACAGAAAAGGGCCTCTAAATGCAGTATTTATTGAGTACAAAGGCAAGCAGTCAAGTGAAAGCTCACATCAAAGTGCAGAAGGATAGGCTCATCTGAGAAAGGAGCGCGCATGCTCCGTACGAGCATCGTGCATGCTCTGAAACACATTGCGGTTCTCAGTAATGTGAGAGGCGGACTAAAGACAATAATGTGAGGGGGGGGGGCTGAGGACAGTAATGTGAGGAGGGACTGAGGACAGTAATGAGGGGGCTGAGCACAATAATGTGAAGATAGGTAATTTGATGTGAAGAGGGGAATGACAATGAGAAAAAGGATTTGTGATATGAGGCTAGATTCAGATCTGCGTGTTTGCATGCGTATGTCTGCAGGCAGGGCAGCCCATCCATTTAATGGGCTGCACTACCTGTGAGGAACGCAGGGAAAGAAGTCCCAAAGAACGCAGAGAAAGAAGTCCCAACCCCTTTTTTTTTAATCACACTGTGCCAAGCTGCATAGAGCTGCAACAGCATGTGGTTTGGTGCGTGCAAAAATGTGCTGTAGGTGCCAATGTGGGGGTGCCATTTAGAATTAAGTGCAGCGCATTTCTCTAGGGTCAGGAACTGGGGTTGCCACCTGTCCGGTTTTGACACAGACAGTCCGAGTTTCAACCGCCAGAAACCTGGAAACATTCACGTTCAACCGTCCTGTGACCAGTGGCCCCGGCCACAACATCTAGAGCAGCAATTCCCGTGCCCGCCATCAATGTTACACCAAGCCCAGCTCAGCATGGGCAGCGGGCATGGGCAGCGGGCGCCCTATAATTGGCTGAATGGGTCACATGCAGGACACGAGAGTCTGTGATTGGCCTGGTGGAGCTTGTCACATGTAGAGGTGGGGCTGGACTGTGGGTGATCGCGGCTGCCCGGGGTCCCGCCTCCCTGTCTGGCGGGCGCTGTGTGTCTCCTCACTGAGGTCTATTTCTCATCTGCCCTCTCGCCCCCTCTCTGTAAGCCACCCCCCTTCCTCTGTCAGCTACCCCCCTCCTCTGTCAGCTACCCCCCTCCTCTGTAAGCTACCCCCCTCCTCTGTCAGCTACCCTCCCTCTGTCTGCTATCCCACCTCTGTAAGCTACCCCCCTCCTCTGTCAGCTACCCCCCTGTCAGCTACCCCCCCTGTCAGCTCCCCCTTCCTTTTTCAGCTACCCCCCTGTCAGCTTCCCCCTCTCCTCTGTCAGCCACCCCCCATCTCTGTCAGCTACCCCCCTCCTCTGTCAGCTACCCTCTCTCCTCTGTCAGCTACCCCCTGTCCTCTATCAGCTACCCCCCCTCCTCTGTCAGCTACCTCCCCTCTGTCAGCTACCCTCCCCCTCCTCTGTCAGATTCCCCCCCCTCTGTCAGCTACCCCAAACAGCACACACATCCCCCCTTCTTCCTTCGCTCCAGTGGGGCTAATGTACTGCAGCCGAGTCACACTGCACTGTCTGTCTGTGCGCTCTCTCTCTCTCTCCCACCCAGCCGCCGGCGCCAATGCCGCCAGAGACAGTGAATTGAGGGCCACTGAACTGGAGTCCTAGCAACCAGGGACGCTTCTGCAGGAGAAAGCATGGTATTACAAACTCCGCCCCTAACACGTTCACAATCACACATCTTTGCTGCAGCTCCTGAAAGGTACCTTTTTGTCGTCATGTTCCGTACAGGAGCCTCTTTGTGGGAGGATCATGCATTTTTGGCCCCATTAGGGAAGCTCCTAAATAAAGAAAAGTAAGATGTTTTCTAATTTTTTCATATGTTTTCAGGCATTCTCATTGAATTCTATGGGGCCAAAATTCAAAAATCTGCCTGTCTAAAGCGGAGCTCCACCGAAAAGGGGAAACTCTGCTTGTTCGCACCCTCCCCTCCTCCACTGCCACATTTGGCACTGGTTTTGACAGGTACCCACGCCCACTTCCAGGTAAGATCGCTGCACAGCAATCTACGACATATCCGGCTGCTCCACCTTCCTCCCACTGCCTTCTGAGACCTGTGTGTGTCCCAGAAAGACGGTGGGACTATTCAGAAAGCGCAGCACAACTCGCGCATACACGGTAGGAAATTGTCTGTGAGGCCTGAAGGCTTCACTGTCGGTTTCCCTTACTTGTGTAGCGGTACCCCCGTAGGGGCTGCAGTCCGTTGGTCACAACTGCCCATACCAGCATTCACCTCTCAGTCAGTCTTGAGACAATGAACAGTCCTGTACTTGTTTTTTTGTTATTTTATTGAGGGGATTTGAACTTGGATGGGTAAGGGGTTTATGGGATGCCCAGAGATTAATGATTGGATCAATAAATGATCAATAGGAACTTCTATGTACAATTTGCATCTCTAGTCTACTCCAGCACATCACTTGTTTGCAGACCGTTTCTCTCTCTCTCTCCTGCACAACACTTCACTTCCAGGCACAGCTAGCACATGGTTAGGACCAACTTTTACTCAGTCAGGCCTTAGCAACTGCCATTTGCAGGCAGGGACCGTGGGCCCTTTTTATGTAGCAAAAATAGTAGGAAAGTCTTTAGTGCTAGCTGTCCTATGGAGGACTACTACTCCCAGTTAGCCCTCCTCAGGCCCTGCCAGCCCTCCTGGCTGCAGCTGCCTGACTCCACTGCCCATGACATTGCAGCCCACACTGCTGGCTCTGCACCCATCTCAGAATGCACACAGACCTGCATCCGAACCCTCAAGCCCAAGGTCACCCCCCCCAGATTGGGGAGCACCCTAAAAGGCCCCGACAGCCTAGTGCTCCATCTCAAGTTCTTCCACCTGACAACTCCTCCAGAGCCGGAGTGACCCTTGGTATTTCAAGGAGGCCTGCCCCCTGCCAATCCTAGTTGGGGATTGGTCAGGGCTCCCTGAGACACCCAAGACAGCCCCTCCCCACTTCACCTCCTTTGTTCTAGAATCCTCTAGAAGTAAGAGGGAGGTGACAGGGAGGTGATGCTGTCTGTGAATCTGCTCTAGGCCACTCTCACTCACATAGATCAAAAGAAACAGGCCTAGCTTCCAGCTAGGCCTGCCTAATTGTACCTGCTCTTCTCAAACCCTACTTCTAGCACCTACCTAAAGTAGAGGGCACTACACTTGCAATTCCGACGCCTGCACCCTAAGCCGATGGACGAATTGGTTTGGGGTGCCGACATTGTGGGATCCTTGGACAGGTAAGTGTCCTTATATTAAAAGTCAGCAGCTACAGTATTTGTCGTTTTTTTTTTTTCAGTCGGGGCTCCGCTTTAAAAGGCTCTTGTACGTTTTCGAGCGACAGGCATCTGAATGCTCAGGTGTGAACAGGATCCATTTAAAACAATGGGGTTTTTAGCAATGAGCGTTGTGTAGCTTTGTGCTACTAAATGCACAGGTGTGAACTGTAATCAAAGAATTAAAAGTAATAAAACATTGATTTTTTTTTTAATAGGTTTTTTGTTTGCCACCATCGTAAAAGCAATGCTGCATCTGTACTGTTGAGTTAGCTGGCAGCCATCCAAAGTTATAGGAAGGGAGAGAAGCCAAAGTGTTACTAGAGCAGCGAAGGGTTAAATAAGCATATTTTCCACTTGGTCAACAATGTTACAAGCCGATTTGTCGCGCGGTGGCTTGGCGCCAGGAAAATGCTTGCACACTTAATGCTCATGCCAGATCTAATTAGCCACTGACTTCAGTAATCTGGATGCCAAAGATTGAGATCTATTTGTTGTAAATCAACCGGAGCATTAAAAGACGCTAAACGTACAGGAGCACCTTTTGATGAATGCCTATTTGTTTTATCAATCACAAGCCTTGCTCTGGCCAGGTCCCTTTCATTCAACATCCAATTCTTCTTGTGTCCTGCCCGGCTCTGTAAATTCCATACCGGAGAGAATGTATACAGCACTTTGCTGATTAGCTGCGGACACTTGTGTGAAATCTCAAGACTGAAAGAAGGAGACAGGCTGCGGGATCTATCATCTTGATAGCTCTTTATTTATTTTTTTATGGTATAATTCAGCCTATACATTTTTATGGACCTGCTGGTTAAAGTGATATTAAACCCAAAAGCGACTTCAGATTTTACCCCCTTCATGACCAGGCCACTTTTTTTGCTATTCGGCACTGCGCTACTTTGACTGACAATTGCGCGGTCATGCAATGTTGTACCCAAATGAAATTTATATCATTTTTTTCACTCAAATAGAGGTTTTTTGGTGGTATTTGATCACCACTGAGTTTTTTCTGGGGGGTTTTTTGCGCTATAAACAAAAAAAGACAATATTTTTTACTTTCTGCTGTAGAACATATGCAATAAAAAAAAATTCTTTATAAATCTTGGGCGAAATGTATTCTGCTACACGTTTATGATAAAAAAAATTCCCAATAAGGGTATATTGTTTGGTTTGCGTGAAAGTTATAGTGTCTACAAACTACGGTATATATACAGAAATGTATTTTTCTATACTACTAATGGCGGCAATCAACGACTTATAATGAAACAGCAATAGTGCGGGAGGCAATCTGACACTAACTGACACTGGGGGGAACTGACTAACTGCCACTGGCATCACCAGTGACATTAATACAGTAAACAGTCACACCTCACAACTTTTTGAGATGGGAATGAGGGACACCTACTAGCAAAAATATGTAGGCATAGGACACGCCGCTGCAACACCTCCTTAACCACTTGCTTACTGGGCACTTAATCCCCCCCTCCTGCCCAGACCAATTTTCAGCTTTCAGCACTGACGCACTTTGAATGACAATTGCGCGGTCATACAACACTGTACCCAAATTAGATTTTTATAATTTTTTCACACAAATAGAGCTTTCTTTTGGTGGTATTTGATCACAGCTGGGGTTTTTATTTTTTGCTAAACAAACAAAAAAAGATGGAAAATTTTGAAAAAAAAATTCATGTTTCTTAGTTTGTTATAAAATTTTGCAAACAGGTAATTTTTCTCCTTCATTGATATGCGCTGATGAGGCGGCACTGGTGGGCACTGATAGGCTGCACTGGTGAGCACTGATAGGCAAAGTTAAGGCGGCACTGATAGGCACTGATGGGAACAGATGAGGCTGCATTGATGGCCAATGATAAGATGGCACTGATGGGCCCTGCTGGGTGGCACTGATGGGTGGCACTGATGGGCACTGATAGGTGTTACTGATAGGTACCACTAATAGATGGCACTGATGGGCTCTGATAGGTGGCACTGATGGGCACTGGTAGGTGACACTAATGAGCACTGGTAGGTGACACTGATGGGCACTGATAGGTGACACTGATAGGCACTGGTAGGTGACACTGATGGGCAGCACTGTTGATGAGGCACTGATTGTGGGCACTGATAGGTGGCGCTGTGGGCACTGATAGGTGGCACTGTGGGCACTGATGGGCGGCACTGTGGGCACTGGTAGGTGGAGCTGGTGGGCACTGGTAGGTGGCACTGTTGTGTACTGCTAGGTAGCACTGGCAGGTGGCACAGGTGGGCACAGATGAGCTGGCGGCAGCTCTCCTTGATCGGGACCAATGTCCCTCTCACAGCCGCCGGTGGTCGTTTTTTTTTTTTTTTCTCCTCACGCTGTCAGCGCAAGGAGGAAGAATTGCCAATTACTGGCTCTGTTTACATCACATGATCAGCTGTCATTGGCTGACAGCTGATCATGTGGTAAGGGGTCAGGATCGACCCCTTACTCTGATCTGTGATCAGCCGATTCTTAAAGACTCGCTGATCATAGAGCACACCATGTGCACCCTGCAGGGGGCACGCAGGCCGCTCGGGCACGGGAGGACGTCAATAGATGTACTCCCAGCAAAGTCTCCTGTTTTTTTTTGGGGGGGGGGGTTCTGTAATGAGTTATGGTGCATTTTTGATGGGTTTAGTTGCGTTCCGGTTGATTTTTGGGGGCAGGTTCACACCAGATGCAGCCCATTGCGTTTTTTTTGCTGCATCAAAAACACACGGAGAGTAGGTTATATAGGTTCCAACGCCATAGTTAACACCAGTGCAGTGCATTCCAGTGCAGTAAAAAAATGCATTTTTTCTGCACTGAACTGTACTAAAATGTAAAAAACACATAAAAATGCACTAAAACACATCTAAATGCTTTAAAAACTCACCAGAACACACTACAGCAGAAAAAATAGCTTTGGAAAAAAAAGAAAAAACAAGGGGGAAGAAATGCACTGGAATGCTTTGAAAACACTTCAAAAAACACGCATGCAGAAACGCATCCAGAGTGAGTTTTTGTGGTGTGAACTGTATGCAAAAACGCATCCGGAGTGCATTTTTGTGCTGTGAACCGGCCCTTGATGTGTTTTGCCACGTTCCAGTGCAGCTTGTTATTTGTTGACTGTATTGGAGCACACTGCTATGGTGTGAACTTTGCCATTGAAATCCATGTAACTACTGTCCATACTTTTTTTTATGCAGAAAAAAAACGCACTGGACTGCATGTGGTGTGAACCGGTCTTTAATGAGACCTTAGGATGAAAAAAGTTGTTTTTTAGATTCCTGGGGATGGGAATCTGGACCTCCCCCTGTATGTGCAAAATATAGACATTACCAGCAGCCATAAAAATAGTCATTTTATTACTTTAGCGATTCATCCACACTAACCCTTCTGTGTTCCTGAGAGTCCATTTAAACCCATCTGTCCTCATCCTTTCTATTTATGTCATTCTAATGGCAAAACATGTCTGTCACACAATTAGCAATAATGTTTGCAGATTCATTACCAGGCTGCAATATTAGCCCAGAGACTGCTCATTTACCATCTTTCAAGATGACAAAACCCAATGTACGCCCTGCACACGCTGTCAACAGCTGCTAAGTGGACAAATTGTGCAAGAAAACACTTCATGAAGCCAACAGGCATTTAATTAGGTAAACTAGCCTGTGTAGGGCCTGAATGTGCACTGAAGCCTTCCTGTTTACCCATCGGGCTTGATTCACCTCAGTGTTTGCCGTCATCTTACCTTGCCTTCCCAGCAACCACAGATTTTTACAGACAGTTTAAAACATAAGCATATTCTATATGTAGGGCTATACTCCAATGAGGATTAAAAGCACACATCTGGACATGGGTCCCCTTCATCCTGTCGTTCATCCCTCCATTGGAGCGCCTCCAGACCTTAAAGTGATATTAAAGTAAGAAGAACATTGGCTGGGTGAACCTGTTCATGCAATTCTGGCACAATCCCCTGTAGTAGTACAATGGAAAGAAAAATCTTTCCCATGAATCTCCTAATACAGGGGGTTCGTGGGAGATGGGGATTTTTGTGCCCAGATAATATTAATTACAATTGATACATATAAAATAAGTACATTTTATTTATACATAAAATGTAAAAACGGCGGAGGAACAAATCCTCTAAAAAGTTTTTTATGTTTCACATTATTGACATACTGTACACAAGTTAACACATCGGGATGAATCCAAGAAGATTTATGGGTCTGGATCAACGCATTTTGCCCAAGATAAGGGCTTCTTAAGGATCAACGTCTCAAATATTTTTTATAAAAAGAACAGTAGATATCAGTACAAAAAAATCTATTTATATATATATATATATATCCAAACGAAAACACAATGAACTAATATTTTGTACACAATGAGGAACGAAGAGGGGGAAAAAATGCAAAGTATATACTTTAATATTCTCAAAGTACTATAATTAAAATAATTACTACAAAAGAAGAAGGGGGGAGAAAATTATATTAAAGTTAATTTTTCATAGGATTAAATAAGATGAGTTTATGGCGCAAGCACTGACAGTAGCCTCCGAAGTGGTAAGAGCACATGTAGCGTTCTCTAGCTAGTGTGCTAGGTGTACATAGTTCAGTAGTTAGTGTACGTAAATTGACTTGGCTGAGAGCCAGGCCTGGGTTGAATCTAGGTCAGTGATTAGTGACTCAGGGAGGCTGGATGACTCATCTGGCATCTCTCTCTGGCACTTTGTCCTGGTCTGGAAGGTGGTAGAAACTTCCGGAACTGGAGGGTGGGAGTAAGGAGGGACTGCCATGCATATTTATGAGGACCCTGGCCAATTCCCAGCAAAAGGGGTCTGGAGGGGAGCAGCTCACCTCATAAGTAGGCATGAGTCATACCAGCATGGGCAGTCAGGTGGAAGATGGAGTGCTGAGGAGGCTGTTGGAGGCCCTTGCAGGGCGCCCCCTAGTCTGGGGGGGGGTGACCTCGAGCCTGGGGCTTGGGTGCTGGAAGATCCCTACCAAAATACACAGAGGAAACCCTTCCTGGAGGCACAGGAGCAAGGGGCAGGTCAGCATGTCCGGGAGATCTCCTCAGAGTCAGCCAGGTGGGCTGGTGAGTTTCAGTCTAGAAGACTGTGGAGAGAGTGTCAGTCTGGAGAACTGTGGGAGAAGTTAGTCTGGAGGTCTAGTGAAAGGGGCAGCTGCAACCAGGTGGGCTGGCAGTGCCTGAAGAGGTGGTGCTGGGATCAGTGACCACAGAGAGGAAGTGCTGGGAAAGTGTGAGCTGTGTCAACCTATCTTCAGGTATAGGGGCTGCGAGTTCCTGCCTGTAATGGGCCTTCGCTGCCAAATTGCAACAAGGTGACATAGTTGGGTTCTGCAAGCAAGAGTGTGCTGGAGGAAGAAGAGGAGCTGTATATAGGACTGTATACATGAAGTGTTGTCCATGAAGTTGTTCTGAAGTCAATTGGGCATCCCATAATCTCCAATCCCTATCTAAGTTACTACCCTCAATAAAACAAAAAAAACAAAGTCACGGACTGTTCTCTGACTCCGAGTGCATATGGAAATTCGGTGTGCCTGGCTGTGCAGGGTGGGGGATCCCAGTATACTTGAAGCTCCTCAGGGGGTGCGCTATACACAGTTCATAAGTCCATATAATGACAGCTTGCCTGGCCCCAGAGCAGCTCCTCAGTAGATTGAAGGTTATCAGTAATAGAGTAAAATGAGCACCAGAGGATGCTTCTAAGTGTACCAAGTTAGTGTCTATTATTAAAAACAGTGAAAAATGCTAGCCATAATAGGTGCAAGCACAATGACCACTGTGCAACTCGGACTGGATGGTTATGCCGATGTGTATTTCGGGGGACTGGCCCCCTTCCTTAGAGCAAATATTTGCTGAAACCCATCAGCTGGTTTTGTAATACGTTTGGTCCTATGAGGTTGGAGGGCAGACTGGTTTCTGAATTTATGACACGCTACCATTCCATTTTGTTTTTTTGAGTATATTTTGTATCTTTTATCTTTCAATAAACTGTTTTAGATTATATACTAGGCGTTTTCCCTGTTTTATTTTTGTTGTATATACTTACCTTTGTTTCAGGTGTCTCCGGTCTGGTCTAATGCTATCACGGGTCCTCCTCTTCTTTTTCTACCCTGCATTCTCCTATGAGTCCAGGTCAGGGGGTGGAGCCATAAAACCTTGGGTTCACAGGAAGTAGGTTGAATGACACGTCATGGCGTCATTCTGTGCAGAAGGGGAGCAGTGCATGACTGGTGAGTCCATGAAGGGTGAGTATAGTAGCCACAACTGCTTTTTTATTTTTTACTGATGCCAAGGACCTAAAATTTTGTAGTTTTTTTAGTTGATGTTGTGCTTTAAGAGGTTCCATCACCTTGCCCACTTAGGGGTAGACCGAAAAAATTTATTTTATTTCATTTCAATTCGCTAATTGCCTAATTTTGTTTAGTTAAATTCATTCAATTTGTTAAATTCTTTTTCGAAATTCATTTAGTTTTATTTAGATTATTAGTTTTCTAATTCGCTTTGAATATTCCGAACTAGAACGACTTGATTTCAATTAGACTGAATTGAATTCAATTTGAAGGAATTTAGAAAATTCGAATCAACATTTGAATTCCTTCTTCTTTTCGATTTGAATACGGCTCCGAATTTTTCACATCTAAGAATTGCACTGCAATACATTTCTTATATATAATATATGTTATTTCAGACTCGTTATTTCGGAGGATTCGTTTATATTCGTTACTACTGTGATTCTGAATTCGGATACATCCAAATTTCCGAATAACAACAAATGTGTCCAAATTTTGATTCAGAATGAAACTTAGGAAACTTAGGGGTTCATGTAAGGGCCAGGTGCTGACCACTTTAAATTCATCTCTCTAATTCTTCTTTACTGCTCCTAATTCGTTGTCCGCAGCTACAAACTATCTAGCGCTTCTGGGTCTATGGGGGCGATTGTGAGCTCTTCCCATTATGCAGTACTTAGTCCTTACAGCCAATCGACCTGCCCCTGAAGTAACTAGGGGGCACTTATATCTTCCCAGGCCAATGTGGGAGAGTTTTTGGGCAGCATTGAAAGGACCTCCTCACTTCTTATGGAAAAAGACAGCGACCCAACATTACAGTGACTTTGAAGAATTGGTGGTGCTGGCCAACTACGGCTCAGTAGCTGATGCTTGAATGCGTGATGTTTTTGCTAATCTCAATGTATAGCCAGCCACTATAGGAAAATATAAAATAAAATACAAAAAAAAAATCAATGTATGAAGCTGTAGTATATAGTAAGAGCAGAACTTGGCTAGAAGACAGCCTCGGATCAAATCCCAGTGTCAGTCTCTGTGACTTGGGGCTATTCTCTTTATGTGGACAGACCTCAGGCACCAAGATTAGATTGGAAGCTCCACCAAGTCGAAATCTAATACCTGAAAATAATCCACAGGCTTGACTCGGTTGGCATACCCCGAGCAGCCAGAGCAGAATAATCACTGTTTTAATTACCCACGGCTGAGCTGTGATGGCTTTCGTGCCGCAGGAGTTAAAACAACAGCTTGTACATTAGCCTCGTCCGCTTCTTGAAATAAGCATGGCTTATGAGAAATCTTATACAACAACACTAATTCCACAAGTGTACTGCTTCACGCACTGCTGTCATTCTTACAGATGACTTACAAGACTACGAGAACTTGCTTGCTCTAGGCTCCTTGCCACCACTAAGCTTAAATTAGCATCTATGTGGGCCCCATCCAAGGCTTCTCAGAGACCAGCTGTGCAAAGACCTGTCACCGTCTTGTCAGTGAAAGTTTCCTGTCCAAAGAACTTTTGTCATTCCTCGTTCCTCAAGTAAAGGCATGTCACTTGAAGAGGCAGCTAAAGTCACTTGCAATGACTGGTCTCAAATCATAGCTCTCTAGCCCTGTCACTGAAAGTCTCACCCCGCAGCTAAAACTGTCACTGATCATGTTTAGATATGTACACTGAGGTATCAGATTAGAAGGGAGTGTGCACGAGATGGGACTTTAAAAGGGGCCAAGTCGCAGGAGAAAATATTAACCCTTGTGCTGCTTCAGGGGGAAAAAAATGGGAGCAGAACGGGTTAAACAAATCGGCAGGTGCAGTTTTGCTTGCCAAAAATTCCTATATATGCTTTTTCATGTTTTTTTGCATTTAATTTATCAAGGGACAATAGTCAATAATATATTCAAGAATGCAACAAGCTAAGCTCCCTTGTGCTGCAAATTTTTGCTGAGTGTTATATACAGTATGATATGGAAAGGTGAATATAGAAAAGGATAAGTCTAGCCATACACATTACACTCTAATTGCATAATTTCTATACAATCTCCTCTATGGTGGTCACACATATCAGAAAATTTAGTACCATATCTTGGGGGAATGAGCTTATGATGCCACATCCCAAAGTATACTAGAAACAAGAAGAAGGAAAGCCCTTTCCAATAAAAGGGATTTTTAAGGCTTCGTATTGAGAGTGGAGCAACACACTTTAATAAAAAATGTGTTTTTAATTAACAAACCTATTAAAAGATAGTGTGACAGACTGCCTGTCACCCCGACTGGGTGCCTCCACTAAACGGTGCCTCTTGTCCTCCAAACCCTTCCAGCAGACTGGTAGCTAATACCAGCCCTTTACTTCAAGCATCATACGCAGACAAGATGTTGAGGTAAAACCAAAGAAATAACTGTTTAGTGAAACCCAGATACATACTTTATACCCAGTTCCGGGAAAAGAGGTGGGCAAGAGAGGCAGCTGCCCTGGATGCAACGGAGCAAGGGGGCAGAGAATAGACGCAGGGCGGTACAATCATTACTAGCAGTGTGTGGTGGTGGTGGTGGTGGGGGGGGGGGGCAGTTCTGCATCTTTGTCCCAGGCACTGAAAAAATATGTCTCTGTACTGTTTACACCCCTAGGAGGACATTTCCCTCTTGGGGATATTAGCATAGATAAGATAAGACATACAACCTGTAAAAAATGACAATGCAACCTTTAAACAATAATCTAATTAATAGCTAGACACCTAGACAAGTCTTATCAGTATGGCTATGTAGCACCCTCTAGTGTGCTACCAGTGTGAGTGTAGGCAAATTTATGTTTTGGTTCATGGTTAACTTGTGAATCTTAATTGTGTCATGGGTTCACTGCAGGTCAGGCTGGATGACTCATACATGCAGGTCTCTGGTGCCTCCCCCTGGTTCTGGAAGTTTGGAGAAATTTCTAGAAGCTGGAGGGCAGAGGTCAGGTGGGATGATCTGTATACTTAGGCAGTGGGCCTGGGGGATATGGATGAATGGGGGTGTGCTCCTAACCTTTGACATCCTTAAAACCAAATATGCCCTCCCTAACTCATATTTGTTCAGATATCTCCAGCTCAACATGCCTTTCAGATGCAATTTGGTAACCAGTCTGTAACCATTACTCCGTCAAAAATGTAATCCCTACTACAGTACATGGAGACATACTAGGGAAACCACTCTCCTCCATATACGGGACCCTGCATCCCTCCATACATGACAGCTTAGATAGGCTCCTGTCGTGCTGGCATGCAGAGGTTCCAGAACTAAATACAGAGGACTGGGAAGACATATGGGACTGTCCCATGCGTAACATGGTCTCAGCTAGAGACAGGCTAATACAGTTTAAAATTCTTCACAGAATTTATCTAACGCCCCAGAGGTTACATAGGATTTACCCCTCACACCCCTCACAATGCTGGAGATGCACGGGAGATCCTGCCACCTTCCTGCATGTGTTCTGGGAGTGCCCTGGTATAAAGCTCTTCTGGGCAGCGGTTTCTCATTGTATCTGCAAGGTCACTACTGTAGCAGTGCCACTATCAATAGACATATGTATCTTAGGATTAGTTCATTTACTAGCTTGTTTTATGCACGTAAGTCCATACTCCTTGAATGGAAATCTCCCCAGGCACCTACCTTAGATTATTGGAAGTCTATTGTCAACAAAATGGTCCCATTTTACAAATTTACCTATGAATCTAGGGGATGACCGCAAAAATTCTCCAAAGTATGTGACATTTGGACAGAGTCCAGGGACACTGTCGAGTCATCGGCCATGCCTCTATAGTATGCACTGTTTTGCCTCTGAGCATTTGTCTCGCTGAGTTTTGTGCAGTGAGGGAGAATCCTCAGATGTCTGCCTCGCACCTTCCAGCTACGATGTACGAAGTCATCATAGGCCTTGGTTACCAAATACCTTGTGTTAATAGGTTATAATTGTGTGTTTTTTGTTTTTTATCTTTTTCTTCTTTTTTTGTTTTCAATTCAAGCCTGGGTATGCCCAATAGGCTTTGTTGATGTAATCTTATCTTAAAGCATAATAAAAAGAATTAAAAAAAATAAAAAATATGGATGAATCATGCCAGTCGGGGAGATGGTGGAAGATGTAAGTGCTCAGGAAACCCTGTAGGGCCCACCAGGATGCCCAGAAACAGTTCCACAGCCCCAGATACATAAAGTACATTACTCCACTTATTTCTAAATGTCCCAACCCAGATCCAGCTCGGATCTAGGTTACCAATTTGCACATCTTTAGTGGAAATAGTATAAAAAGTTAATATAAAGTTGGTAGTAGCCAGGACAAAATGGGCAGATGCTGCATTATGCAGCTCTCAAGGACCAGCCAGGGCAAGATAAGAAATATTCCCAACAAGAGTTCCATATCCCCAGCTGGTGAAGGTGCGTCTGCACGATCTGTCCGATAAAATTTTCCCACAGATGCACCACTGTTCTGGGGAATTTCTGGCTGCATAATCCTGGTAGATACTCCCAGCCAGTCAAAGGGTTTCAGGACCTGGCTCTCCTCCATGATCTGACTGGGAGAAGCAGACAAAATCCCCGGTCTCCTCAATGGGTCATAATTAGTGGGTAGAAGGCTAGCCAATAGTCCCCTCCAAAAGCCCCTGTCCCGGTTGGGTCTGTCACAGATAGATAATGGGGTCTTGCAGAACCACCCCAATATGGTTACAGTCAGTATAATACACAACGTATTAAAAACATTTTATGTGAATAGCTGACAAAATAGATGCTGATAAATCCCGCTGGTCTGTTCCGACGCATTTCACAGTCAACAGCTGCTTCATCAGGGATACCGCGAAAACATCTAAAAAGTTAAAAAAAAAATTCACAGTAAAAAAAATTGTTGCACGTTAAATATACCAAAATACATCACCATATACAGTATACCCATAGGCTTACCACAACGTATATCAGGCTTACACCAACCGCTATACCTCAAGGGGAGGTCACACACAAGGCCTATCAGCCGACCCCCAACAAATACGCGAGGGGTGGCATCCTGACACTGGACCACCCAAAGGGGAGACAGGGGCCACGACAAGCCAAACTGCCACAGCTGCAAAAATAAAATATCTCTGAGTCCACCTACAAAACAATAAAGAGAAAGAAAATACCCTCTAAGCATTTTCTGTTAATATTGGGATGATGGCACTTTCATAGCTCTCTACCATACATTTCTTTTACATAACAATAAATATCACTATAAATATCACTATAGCTTATGGCAGGGACTGACACATATGTATCATATGATCTATCAATTCATCATTCAGTGCAACTAAACTGATCAAATTGGGTAAAATCCAAAGAAAATACAGGCTATTGATTTACGCTTACCGCCCTATGGAATACAATCTGCAGAGGATGGTATAACAGCGACTGACATATGTTCAGGAGGCGCTACTGCTGCCTCCTGAACACTGTTTTTTTTTTTTCAATTGCCAAAATTGCAATTTTATATTGCAGAACAGCGCCACAACTGCGACTGTTTGTATTTCAGAAAACCAATTATAAGCCCAGATTAATTTTTTTTTTTTTAACCACTTGCCTACTTTTATCCCCTTCCTGCCCAGGTCAAACTGTTTATACACTTTACCTGCCACCTTCTGAGCACCTTTCCCCAGGGATTGGCTGGAACCACATAAATATTCGGGCTAGTCATCTAATTCTCTCACCTATAATCTGGAAGCCTCCAGAAAATAGAGGAAAGCAATCGAGCCAACAACCGGCAGAACCCAGGGCAGCCCAACATAATCACAAGCTGCTCTACTGATTACAGGAGTACCAAAAGAACTAAATTGACCTAACATAACTAGAAACCTATCTGGTAGAGTGCTACATATAGTTTAAAGTGCAGCTAAAGGCAAACCTATGAACACATATTAATTCCTCAATTCATCTAAAAAGAAGGGGTATATACAATAGTACAAGTGGTATAACCTGCAGAACCTATGGCCTCACTAAGCCTGGAAAGGTAAAAATGCATAATATCTTGAAAGATCTTGGTGGATTGGTAAGAACACGGCAACCGTTTCATGGCTTAAACAGGACAGAGGAACTTTGTTCCAAATCAGGGACAATCCCACAAAATCAGGGACAGTTGGGGGCATTGTATACCGCAGATTGAGTGAGTGTTGTCACCAGGGGCTAACTGGCCAATTTTGGGGCAAGTACAACCCAGAAGCTCATGGTGCAGCGACTTGACCCCCCTCTCACTTTCCCTCTTCCCTGCCTGCTCCCAACACCCATCCAAGTCTGAAGCTCCGCTCCAGGTATTCTCTGCTCACCAGGCAAGTCGGGCTGGACAGCGCCTGCAGCACTGACTCAGGGTCCCTGAACTGGCCGGCAGGGGGTGGCTGGGGGTTATAGGGGGGAGCTGGGGTGGCTCGTTCAGGGCTGGCCCGGGGAGGAGAGCCTCTGCTGGGGCACGGAGGCAGCCTCTGCTCGGACATGGCTTACACCATGCATGCCGGGGGGGAGTGGCCTGTGCTCTGTACCTGTGGTGGAAGCAGTGCAGCCTTTTTATGAGGCATCAGAGTGGCCTGGGGGGCAATAAACATAAAGGGAAAAAGAAGCCTGAAAAAAGTACACTCATGTAAGAATTGGTAAGCTGCAATACATTACATTTTTGCTGTTGGGTTTACATACATGAAAACCTAGGGGGGTATGACTTTTACTTGTGTATACATTTTCATGATGTCTAAATGCAGCACTGGCTATGTAATACAGAGGCCTACGTAAAAGAAATCAGTATATTTCTATCCAATAAGTTAGACCCTTTCACTACCTAGGGGGGTTGTACAATTAGACTGTAAGCTGTGTGGCCTTAGTTCTGTCTGTTTTTTGTCTGCCTGAAAATATCACAGACCTGTATGTAGCGCTGACAACCTTTGTTTCTAGCTCTATGTGTATTATACAGTACATAGGTTGTGTTAGTGCCATCTTGTGGACAATTGAGAAAGTACAATACGTTTACGTTTCATGATCAAGTGAAATGACATGGAAGTGATTCATTGTTTACTTCGGAACATTAGCTCTGACCCACCCACAATGCTCCTGGACAAGGTGAGAACTGAACTGCATTGTGGGAGGATATAAAAGGGTGAGGAGCGGCCATCTTAGGTCTCTTGTTCCTGGGACACGTGGCCTGTCAGCAGAACCCTGTGGGTGTGTGTGTCCTACAGGGTTGCGGCCTACTTTGCGAAGGAGGGGAGCAACTGCAAGGATCCTGCTATCACATCACAGCGTGCTGGAGCAGCCGAAGTGATCATTTCGGAGACCCGTGAGGAGATAACCGAGGACTCCTGGTCGTTTGTGAACGGAACAGTGTGACGGCGTGGTGGTGTCTCGATACGGACTGAGAACTGCTAAAACGCAGACATCCATCTGCCCGGATCTCGTGTGGTGAGAGGGTTAACACACAGAAGTTTGTTTAACTATTACATACACAGTTAGAACTGTTACAAAGTGTTGCTGGGACTGATAGTCCCACGGAACAAGTGAAGTTGGAGAACTTTACTCCTGGATAGACTTCAGTATTCAAGAACGGATGCTAGATGCTTGTTTCTTCATATAAGAACACTTAGTCAATCTGTTGGATTACAATTGTTTTAGTGTGATACATTACACTGCGCAACACCCAGGAGTAATCCCTTTGCGGATTAAAATTATGAAAGCTAGCGAAGACTGAAGACATCAGGACTACCCTTTCATCGCAGGGCCCTGCATTTAGTTACAAAGGATAGTGACTTCAAGGTCTAGAGCACGGGGAGCTCCCGGGTATATTTGTATAAAATTAGAGATATCTGTATCTGTTACTGATTGTCACAACTATTCCTTATACTGTCACACTACCTTGGTGTGATAGTATAATCATTGTAATAATTCTTTATATAAATATATTATTTACTCAAAGAAAGAAGTATTTTTGGTTATGACTAAAGTGTGTGTGCAGTGTTGTCATTTCTCCTGCAGGTGGAGCTACCAGCACCCAGGTAGAGGTAACTATAACTGTAAGTGTATGTTGTGGGTTAAAGTTGATATTCATATAATGACAACACTGCACTACATTTGTGTCAAGGGGATTGAACAATTTAAGAAGGGTGAAGAGCATAGAGGACAGGCCCGCTTAAACCAGCAGCTCCACCGAGAGTTATTGCTACATGTAGGACCCACTACAACCCCTGGTCATGTTATAATTTGTCCAGACCTATGTTACTGTCATTTTTGCTGGGCAGCCTGGTCTATATAAATAATAAAATAGAAAAAAAAGTGACTTCTAATATTATGAATTATATTATTAGTAGTATTAGCCACATACAGTTACCATACAATATTTTTTTTACGATCATGGACCTTTCATTTAATTAAGTTAAGCTACTAGTTAAGATGACCCCAACTGGTTGCTATGGGTCACTGCACAAGATTACACTTTGAACCATGTCATTCAATAAAGGCCATTGACACAGGTGTAATATTTTATTACAGTGTGTACTGCTCACTTTTGAGTCCCATTGTGCAGTTAATGAAGCAAGCTAATGAAGCTCGGGGCTCAGCTGCTGTGGTGGCCGGCCTGTAAAATTAACTATTTTTGTCCATGTTAATTCATGTTTCCCCTCCAGCAGTACAAATCTGAAGTGTACAGTAAAGATAACTAGTGACAATACACTGTAATTGGAGCAACCAGGCTAATTTGTAAAAGCTATAGCAGAAGAAAACAGCGGCCAAGCCAAAGCTAATCTGCCTCAACCCTCTCCCTCTTCCCCCTATGTGTTTGTTTGTGGGGTTTTGCCTCCCTGGAATTTACTATTGAAAAAAAATTGCATGGCATAATCGTTATTACAATCAATTAGGTATATTGTTGTTGGCTGAAAAATTATACGTGTTCAACCAATAAAAAAAATAAAAATAAATAAAAAAATAAAAAACTTCCATATAAAGAGCATTAAACATACAGTTGATCCAGAGAAAGACAAAAAATACTTACTTATAAATATTAATAGCCAGTTTTACTTGGTGCATTTAGAGACACATTTACTGGCAATACCAATAAAATGGTGAAGTGGTAGGTTGAAGCATAAGACAAAGTATAACGGGGAGTGCAGCTGTTGTGGTACAGAGCTGCCTGGGGATAGTACTCACAAAGACCACTAGGTGACAGCACAATGCAGAATAACAATGTCTAAAAGAACAGCATACAAGAAGAACTCACAGCACAGTACAGCTCTGAGGAAGGGGGCGCATCCCCAAAATGCGTTATACTTCCAACTGCTGCATACATGGCTAGATAACATTACCTATGTCTGGAGTTTCATTAGATGAGCTTATTCCATCTCACGTTTGTGAGTATGTTTTTAGCTTCTGAATTCAATACATTTTGGTGGTGGTAATTGCACCCTCCTTTGTATTTTCTCAATCTTGTTGGAGATCCTCTATCTGAGGAAGGCAGCATTATGGACGTAGCATTACGAGTTGAGACACCATTGGGTGTGCTTGGAGTGTTAGAATTTGTCATAGGACAAAGTATACCAGGTTTAAATATAGTAGAAAACAACTGTTGTAGTTCCCTGAGCTGGTGAGCGGTCGGTGCACTGACTTGTAGTGTCCTTCTAGCACCCAATCAAACATATAGGTGAAAGAAAACTGGCATCTTAATCTTCTGCAATTAATGAGTTTATTAATCCAGGTGTAGTACAAAATAATACAGAGGTTTCGCGTTTCAACGTGTAGCCTTAATCATTAAGGGCTACGTGCAGGGTTTAATATTGAGTTGGTCCACCCTTTGCAGCTATAACAGGTTCCACTCTTCTGAGAAGGCCATCCACAAGGTTTTGGGTGTGTTTATGGGAATGTTTAACCATTCTTCCAGAAGCGCATTTGTGAGGTCAGGCACTAATGTGGATGAGAAGGCCCATGGGGAGAAAAGTCCAGCTGTAATCAGAATGTTGCCCATAAAACCACACGTGGGTGCTTTTCTGAATTGTGACCTAGGCCTTAGGCTGGTGAAATAAAAACTTTACCTTCTCTGGTCTGTGTAATAAAAACTTTACCTTCTCTGGTCTGTGTAATAAAAACTTTACCTTCTCTGGTCTGTGTAATACTAATCTCCTCCCACCTATAGACATGCCATCGGGACACCTTCTGTAACAGAGGTCAGATTTTAAATTGACACTAGAAATTATTGATACTTTACATTCATGGGAAGAGCAAGCCTGGTGTAGACCATATTTTGGGCTACCTTTTCTAGAGTAATGCTTTACCAGTTACTGGTTTGCCATTAGATGTGCCTGTTGCTCCTCTCTTTTCTCAAAATCTCCAACAGATTAAACTTTTTTTTCAAATGAAAAAAATAAAAAAGTCCCACCTAGGCGCAGGCATTGCAAGAATTTAAGCCAGTGTCATTGTGATGACATGATCAGTTTCGATGTTGTAATAAGAGTAAAACTGCTGTAAAAAGCCAGGAGCCAATCCCATTAGCAGGACATTAGCTTTCTGGGTGGGTTTTATACTAAAACAGTGCACATTGTTTCTTTCATGGGTACTGTGGTTGCATTGATGCAACAATTACATTCTTTTGCCAGTTTAAATTGTCAGAGCTCGATGCAGATTGGATGTTGAGACTAGACCCCTTCCTTCCTTTCTTCCCTCTCCACCTTCCCTCTCTTTTCAATTTCCTTTCTTTCCTTCTTTCCCTCTCCTTCCTTCCTTCCCTCCCTCTCCTTCCTTCCCTCTCCTCCTTTCCTTCTTTCAATTTCCTTCCTTCCCTCCCTCTCCTTCCTTCCCTCTCCTTCCTTCCCTCTCCTTCCTTCCCTCTCCTTCTTTCAATTTCCTTCCTACCCTCTTTCTCCTTCCTTCCTTCCTTCCTTCCTTCCTTCCTTCCTTCTTCTATTTTGCTTCTTTCAATTTCCTTCCTTCCTTCCTTCCTTCCTTCCTTCCTTCCTTCCTTCCTTCCTTCCTTCCTTCCTTCCTTCCTTCCTTCCTTTCTCCCTCCCTTTTCTTCTCCCCTTCCTTCCCACCCTCTCCTTCCTTCCCTCTCCTTCTTCCCTTCTTTCAATTTCATTCTTTCCCTTTCCCCTTCCTTCCTTCCTCCCTTCCTTCCTTCCTTCCTTCCTTCCTTCCTTCCTTCCTTCCTTCCTTCCTTCCTTCCTTCCTTCCTTCCTTCCTTCCTTCCTTCCCTCCCTCTCCTTCCTTCCCTCTCCTCCTTTCCTTCTTTCAATTTCCTTCCTTCCCTCCCTCTCCTTCCTTCCCTCTCCTTCCTTCTCTCTCCTTCTTTCAATTTCCTTCCTACCCTCTTTCTCCTTCCTTCCTTCCTTCCTTCCTTCCTTCCTTCCTTCCTTCCTTCCTTCCTTCCTTCCTTCCTTCCCTCCTTCCTTCCTTCCTTCCCTCTCATTACTTCCTTCCCTCTTCTATTTTGCTTCTTTCAATTTCCTTCCTTCCTTCCTTCCTTCCTTCCTTCCTTCCTTCCTTCCTTCCTTCCTTCCTTCCTTCCTTCCTTCCTTCCTTCCTTCCTTCCTTCCTTCCTTCCTTCTTTTCTTCTCCCCTTCCTTCCCACCCTCTCCTTCCTTCCCTCTCCTTCTTCCCTTCTTTCAATTTCATTCTTTCCCTTTCCCCTTCCTTCCTTCCTTCCTTCCTTCCTTCCTTCCTTCCTTCCTTCCTTCCTTCCTTCCTTCCTTCCTTCCTTCCTTCCTTCCTTCCTTCCTTCCTTCCTTCCTTCCTTCCTTCCTTCCTCCCTCCCTCCCTTCCTTCCTCCCTCCCTCCCTTCCTTCCTCCCTTCCTTCCTCTTTCTTTCTTTCCTTCCTCCTTTCTTTTCTTCCTTTTTCTCCTTCTTTCCTTCCTTGCCTCTCCTCCTTTGCTTCTTTCAATTTCCTTCCTTCCTCTCCTTCAATGTCCTTATTTCCTCCCCCCCCCCCTTCCTTCCCTCTCCTTCCTTCCTTCCTCCCCCCCTTCCTTCTCCTTTCTCTTCTGTTCACCCACTCACTCTGTCTTTTCTCTCTTCACTCTCCCTTCCTTTAAAGCTCCTTGTATATAACTCGCAATTCTTGCATGCCAAGGGTTGCAAAGCTACACTGAAATGCCTGCCTATTAAGCATCACCAGAAATACATTTGTTTGTTCCTATGTAACGTATTTTTACTGTATACCCATGTGTGTATATATAGGATTGTGAACCTTGTCTATATTTAATATTGAATTGATGTTTTATGCTATGTATGAGTTAATCAATGTAAAGCAAGCTCTGTCTGTAAGAGTTGCTCCCAGTTTAAGTGAAGAAGCCAAGCCTCTGGCTGCAGTGCTGGCTCAGGCTATATCTATGTATTTTGTTTCCTTTGCCTCTGGGAAATAAAACTGTTTTGAGAACTTTATTGTAATTTTTTTTGCCTGTGTCAATGTTCAGAATGCGGTCATTCCCTTGTACTGCCCCAATGGTCATTAACCATTTCAATACTGGTCACTTTAACCCCCTTCCTGCCCAGGCCAATTTTCAGCTTTCAGTGCTGCTGCACTTTGACTGACAAATGCGCGGTCATGGAACACTGTACCCAAATGGAAATTTTATCATTTTTTTGAGATAGCTATAGCTTTCTTTTGGGGGTAATTAATCACCACTGGGTTTTTATTTTTTTACTAAACAAACTAAAAAAGCCAAGAATTTTTTTTTAATAAATGTTTTTCTTAGTTTCTGTTTCAAAATTTAGCAAAAAATAATTTTTCTCCTTCACTGATGTGTGCTGATGAGGCTGCACTGATAGGCACTGATAGGCTGCACTGATAGGTGACACTGATGGGTGACAGTGATAGGGGGCACTGATGAGGAGGCATTGATAGGCAGCACTGATGGGCACTGATGAAAAGGCACTGATAGGCACTAATAGGTGTCACTGATAGGCACTAATAGGCTGCATTGATGGGCATTGATAGGCTGCACTGATGGGCAAGGATGGGGCTGCACTGATAATAAGGGCACTAATGATCAGTGCCCTGATTATCAGTGTTAATGTCCCCTGTCACAATTGCCGGTTACTGGCTCTTCTCTCCTGTGACAGTGCATGAGGAAAGGAATGCTGGCAACCAGCAAGTTTGTTTACATGTGATCAGCTGTGATTGGACATGGTTGTGATTGGCCATTTACCATGATCTGTGATCAGATGTGTCCAAAGGACACAACGATTACAGAGCGTGATGAATCCACACCCCGGAGGAGGTCTATGAACACCCTCCCAGAACTGGACGAACACGCTGTAGCCATCTTTTGGCTGTAGCATGGTCGGGAACTAGTTAAAGGAATCATGTACACAGGGAAATGCAAAGGCTATTATGGCTGATTTCATTCTGCGAAAGCTAGCTGCTGGACTGTTGTGCTGATCCAGTTTCTTTAAAACTTCTCAAGTCTCTGCCCCAGGCAAATAGGAGAAAGGACATATGACAGGGTGGGATGGTTTAAGGATATGATGTAGGGAGCAGAAATGTTGTGATCATAGCTTAGGGAAACCTTGAGGAGGAACAGAAAGTGTGGTGAGAAATTTGGCCCAAAGCCCACGGTCTTGGTAAATCTGTAGATATGGATATGATTGAAAAAGCATATGTTTGGGGAACTAAGGTATGGGAAGAGGATTGCAGACTTATGGGGCAAGCCCCGGTGAGTGCGGCGAAACATGTTGGGGGGCTTGGCTGGAGTGGCACTGGCTGATGCCACATTAATCTACATACTAATGCACTGGGTTGGTGAGTGGTGCCCTTTTTTCTCTTTGATAATGGACTTGTGGGGAATATTGTACTTTTGTCAGAGCATCGATGGGTCCTTGATGGTGCCAAAAAAGTAGGATCGTTGGTAATGTTTGTACGAGTGGTTTAAACTTAATGGTCACAAATATATATGATTATGTGGTGTTCATGAAAGAAGTACTTATGAAGGTTTGATCTGTGTGAATAATGGTGTAAAAATTACTGATGTATACCCACCAAACCGGTTGTGGATTTGATTTGTCAAATGCATTCAGTAAAATGGCCAACCTGTTTTAAAGATTCAAACACTCCCTTCATTAGGGCTTTAAACATACACAAGAGCATTATAATACTAATCATAATGCCAAAACATACTAAGTATAAATAAACATATTCACTTAAATGTATAAAATGTAAAAGTATAAAATACATAAATATACTTGTTTTATGTTTTGAAATTATGAATAGCTTTATGTAATTTATGTATTTTTAGATCTATTTGATCAACTTTTTGAATAGGTGTTATGACATTTTTGCATTCATGTTTGTATCCCCCGATGAAGAGGGGCTTCTAAACTGGCTGTTTTAATGAACACATTTGAAAAATAAAATCTATATAGAAAATAATTTTTTGTCTGATGCTGTGATTTCAATATTATTCTGCACTTTTCAATAAGAATCTAGATAAGGTACCTGTATGTTGGAGAGCAGCTTCAGAATATCTACACAGCAATCATTCACCCAACTAAGACAATCCCCAATCAAGGGTGGCTTCACACTAATGGATTGACTTTGCCCTCTCATGAATTTATAGAACTGCATATCTATTAATCCCCGTCCTGGCCAAGAAGGAGTGTTCTGTTTTCTAGCTATTACTCTCTCATTGAGTTGGCACCATGTAATACCATGGAAAAAGGTCAAGAAAGGAAAATTACAGTATGTGTTTTGGTCAACAGCTTTCCATCTTCCTAGCCTCCCAATGGTATCACACTAACAGGAAGTAACTAGTTGAAACAGGAGTTAGACACTTTCACAAGTTTATATATGTACATTGGCTGAAGTCAACACTTTTCGGCAGAATTTGACTGTTGTCAGTGATGCCAAATCTAAGCAATGGTGAATCATAAAACTGCAAGGCGTTGTCCGAGTAGCTGCCTTATTGATTACTTTTGTTGAGACCTGACACAACGCCTCCAAAGTGGTAGCCAGGCTCTGTGTCATGTAGATGGTCATCCTTTCTGGAATAGGCACGGGTCCCTATAGATCTGACGATATAGGTATAGGTCGCTATTTTGTGTACTGCTACTCCTTTCCCCTTGTTTTTGCCAAACTTGTCCACAAATAGCTGGTCTAAATTTCTGATGTCAACAGTTGTTTCTCTATAGAACCTTTGAAATCTACCTACACTTTCCGTTTCCGGAACCTCAAATATCCATAATGCTATTTCCTGATTAATGTTCACAGGGTACAACACTTTCAGGATAAAGTGCAGTCTAGCAGTGAGGACCACTCTATCCAGTAGAAAGCTTAAAGTGGAACTATAGGCAAAACTATTTTTTTTTTTCATTTTGGATAGAGAAAGGGAGTGTTATAACCCCTGTCAGATGCTGTTTTGCCACCTGTGTCCCACTTTGGAGATTTCCCTTTACTTCACGTCCCATAGCCAAAACTGGAAGTGAGAGGGAATCCCTGAAAATTAAGGGAATCCCTTGGGGACCCCTGGGTCACCAGAACTAGTGTCCCCATTGGAGGATTTCACCTCTATTACTTTTCTGGGGACACCCCAAAATGTGAGATTTCCTTTTACTTTCATTTTTAATGATAATGGTAAATGATACAAATAGAGAAGGTGAATCTCCCTAATGGGGACACTGGCACTGACAGGGGTTCTAATCCCTCTCCACTCTATCCAAAAGTTAAAAAAAAATTGCCTCTAGTTATACTTCAACAAAAGTTTGCTACAACCTATAACCCTAATCTAAATGTAGTTGCAGATAAATTGGTCCTGGTGGTCTAATCTGCAAAGGCGTGTGACTGAGGGCCATTTTGGCCAAAATGGTACACTAATTAGTGCTACTACTGGTTACTGGCATAGTCCCCTGAGGTATTTGTGTACTAGCAGCATCAGGGGAAACATGTATATCATCATTCAGTACCACTGCAAAGTGACAGCATCCAATGCCAACACTTGGGCATATAGAAATTGAAAATGAAGCAAGATCATTTTATTTTCTGGTATGAGGCAAAGATGTTCACCTCTGGATACCCCCATATCTCCGGTGTTAGTGCCCACTCATTTCTAAGTGGTTTTCTCAAGAGGAAATCTGCCTGTGTAGTCTGGACCTTGGCAATAGAGGTCATAAAAATCGCAAAAAGTTTTGTTTGGTTCAAGGCATTATGGGAAACACTTCCCTTAGGAGCATTGCACTTCATGCTTCCCTCTTGCCTAAATACTCCACTGCCATCCTGTTTACCCCATGCAACAGGACTAACCAGATCCTCAGATGGTGAGAAAGGGCTTTTAATGCACAGAATTGTATTCTCAATGCTAGGATATTGAACAAGTATCCATCTTGGTCAAAGGTCAATATCCCTGTGCCACCTTTTTCTGAACTTCCCAATCCCCCTGCTGGTATACAGAATAAGAGTGATGCAAGATGTGAGCTGCAGTGAGTGGCAATTCAATAAGTTCAGCATCTTGAGCCACCGCCAAAGAATGGTCCTCATTAGGTGAGTCACTATTTTCTTCTGATGCAAAGACTTTGTTACCCACTGTTGGAGAAAACCCAGTTGAAAGGGTTGTAGCCTCCATTGCTTCTATCTGATCTTATGGATAGTTGACACTATGATCCTAATCAGCTTGAGACATTAGGCTGCTGAGAGGTGAGAACATGACATGTCCCTTGCTGCCCTTTTCTTAATGATTCGAATTTTGTTCTGTGGTAAGCTGATATTTAGTATACAAGTGTTCAACCTTGCCTTCAGATATATCAGATCATGTGAGGGTTCAAGATGACCCTTGGTGGGATTTACAATCAATCTAAAGGGTGTTAGGGTGGCTAGTGCCTTCTTGCAGTACTTCAGAAATATCAGAATTCAGCACAGATGCTTTGGGATGTTTTGGGGTATTTTTTGCGAGAATGTCAGAAGTGAGCCAAACAACATTATCCTAAGAACCCATAAGTCTGAGACAATGTCCAACTGAGCAGGTCTGTGTGGGTGCAAAGGCCTTATGGTTTTCTTGTAAGGTGTATGGGCTACCCTGAAAACATGGGAATATGGTGCAGGACTGAGCACAGAGTGGCCGTCTATTAGAGGAGCCACAGACCTACCGTGATAGATCACCTGGTGGGGTTTCCTGGATTCCAGATCATTTAGAGACTTGCCCCAGGAACTTTGCCAGCAGCCTGAACCATACAGAACACACTACAAATTTATTTCAGCATGTAGGGGGAAAGCCTTTGTCACTTATTCACATGATCCATGGGAGAGGAGGAGACATAAAGGAACACTCCTCTTGGGCCAGGGGATTTATAGATATACGATCACAAAAGACAACATATTAGCAGAGTCAACCTGTGATGCCATAGAGTGTTAGAACTGTTGTAAAGTTAAAATATAAAATATATTTATAAAATATGAACAAAGTATTTCCCTCTATAGCAGTGGTTCTCAACTCCAGCCCTCAGGACCCACCAACAGGCCAGGTTTGCAAGATAGCTGAAATACATCACAGGTGATATCACTTGCTGCTCAGTGATTGCAGTATTCTAGTCTGCAACTCCCCAAGGTAATACTTCAAATCTGGCCTATTGGTGGGTCCCGAGGACTGGAGTTGAGAACCACTGCTCTATAGTGTGTACATGTCCCAATCTAGAACACTAAGTGTCATTTCTGTCTGTTGCCTTGTTCCTCTGCTATCTACATGAGTCACTTATGACAAGTTTACCTGACACCAAGATTAAAAAGGTGACAGAGAGGGAGCTACAGCACACAGCCTGTGATTGAAAGCTGCAGCTCTGTTCCTGTGTGCTGTGTGATGGGGGGGGGGGGGGTCCCTTCCCTCTAATCAGCTCTCACTGAGGTCTGCAGAATGTAACTTCAGCTCCCTGCTCTCTGCCTTATGAAAGCTCAGGCAAGCTGTATAAATTGTAGACTTTGAATGGATAGAGAGAAGAGGAGACTGCAGATAAACAGGTAGGAAGATTTGTTATATCTCTGTGTATCACCGAAAGCCAATCACTTCCCTGGGTATATGTGAGGGTTGACACCCACTTTAATATTCTTCCCGTTAAATTGCTAAATAAACACTTGATAACCCTAATTAGCCTCTCCCTTCTCCCTTTATTAGCCTAATTTGTATTTATTTATTTCTGTTCTTGTTTATATGCTAACATTTTTTAAGTTTTAACTCATTTGCCTTTTTTCTGGAGTGTTGTGTAAAAGAAATACCAGAGGCAAAAATAATTCATTTCATTTCTCAATAATTTTGATGTATTGTACCATCAGCATTTTTTTTTTTTTTTGTGTTTTAACAAATAAGACAACTAGCAAAAGAAAATGTGTACTTTGTATTTGCTGCAGCACTAGTATTTCTAAAGCTATCACTAGTTAAAATCTGTAGTGTTTTTGTTCTACTCTTTACTTTTTTTACCTTTAAAATACCTAAAGTATATCTGAAACCAAAAGTTTTAAGTTTTTATTTTTGAATAGAGGAGGGAATGGTTAAAAGCACTTTGCATTTTTTTTCTCCTGTACCCCTTTTGGGGATTTCCCTCAACTTCCTGTCCTACAAACACAGTGAGAGGGTATATCTCCAATTCAGGAAAACCCCTCTTAACTGTGACTGGAAAAAAGTGAACCTATTGAAAGATTTTCCCTAACTTTCTGTTCTGGTTTCATATTTTCCCTTACTTTCGGGATTGGTTTCCTTTTCTATATACTGAATACAGCAAAAAAAAAAAAAAAATCAGTGTTTGTAAAGATTTGGCAGAGTTAGGGCTATCTTGTAGACATGTGCACAACAGGAAATTTTGTTTAGTTTTGGTTCGTTGTCATTCGTAAAATACATAATTTCGTTCTGTTATATTCATTATGTTACGTTAATTTGTTTTTGGATAATTCGTTATTATTCGTAGAGTGTCGATATTCGTTATACTGAATCTCAAATCATGTCGAATTCATTCGTTATATCCGCTATAATTTCTTTCATATTAGTTGAAATTCGATATTTATTTATGTATATATATTCGCTATAATGATTCGTAGTTTGGAAAGTCGTATGTTTCTTGAATCTATTAACACACACAATGACAATATCTCTTCTCCTCTGCTCAAATACAATACAACGCCCTTCTCACTCAGTTCTCAGGAATGCACTTTGCCAGTAATCCAACCTCCAGCACAAAATTAATCAGCCAATTGGACTGTAAGATTTACTTTGAGTTGACCTTTTGTTTCATTAGATCTTTAATGAATTACCAAATCATGTTGAATTCATTAGTAATATTCACTATGATTTCTTTCGTATTCGTTGAAATTCATTATTTTTTTATCCGGACATTCGGGTGCATCTGAATGTCCAAAAGATGCAAAATTCGGCCGAATTTCAATTCGTTACGAAACGCATTGCACATGTCTACTGTCTTGTTCCTAGTGCTGATTGGGCTCTTCATGAACAGGATATCATAGTGTGGTCAAGTATGAAAGGGTTTCCCCTCCTGGTGGCATTGGTGGCTGGAGGTGACATACTGTAATAAATATTGCCTTATTGCTAGAGAAATTAAAATTACATGTTCCCTCTAGTATGATAGAGCTGCGAACTTCAGTTTGCCCTTAATTATTTCAGATCTGCACTCTTCATTTTAAGATTGTGATGCTCACTTCAAAAGATTATAGAGTGTTCCTTCAAGTCGATTAGAAAACTCTGGCCTGACGTGGAGGAATATACCTTTGAAATATCTTCATGAACAATGGTAAGTTCAGACATGAAACTGATAAGAGAACTGAATCAGCAGTTTTAAAAACATAGTAATGGTCCATCATGGTGTGATCTGAGTTTTTACCAAGGAGCACAATTTACCAATTAATCGTTGATCCTGTCCCATGAGCTATGGATGAAAAGAAAGAGGGTGCAAGCACTGAAAAAAAAGTATTTTTCTGAAGAACTAGATTCTTTCTTATCAACACTTATAGTTGCAGGCAGGGCTGGGACAAGGGGTGGGGAAGAGGGGTGGCTGCCCTGGGTACTGTGATATCATGTGAGGTGGGGTAGCACAAACAGATTGGGGGGGGTTTGTGTTGGGAGGGGAAATTTGGGGGGTGGCTGGGGGTAAAAAGTGTCCCAGCAGGGGACTTTTGGGGGGGCATGGTACTAGGAGTGGTGATTTAGAGGGATTTTTGTTGAGAGGGGCATGGGGGAAAGGATTTGTGCTAGGAGGTGGGATTTGAGAGGTTTGTGCTAGAAAGGGAGATATGGTAGGGGGGGGGGGGTTGTGCTAGTAGGGATGATTGGGGGGGGGGTTGTGCTAGGGAAGAAATTTTGGAAGGTGGGAGATTTATGGTAGAAAAGGGGATTGGGGGGGATTTGTGCAGGGGGGGGGGATTTGGGAGGGCAAAGATTTGTGCTGGGAGGGGCGATTTCAATAGAGGGTGGATTTGTACTGGGAGGAGGGGGAGTCTATGTTTAGGGGTAAACATGCAGATTAGTGCTCAATTGTTTTTTATGGGGGGAGGGGGGTTTGCTGACACATAATGCAAATACATATTGGGGGGACGTAATTTGGCATGTTCGCACTGGGCTCTAGATGACCATGTCATAGCACTGTAGCACCGGTTGAAGACTTACACACACATCACACTCCAAAAACACAGAAGATAGCTCAAATATACCTCCAATATGCCTCTTGCCAATTATTTATCCCATTTTCATTCAACAAGCACATACTTATTTGTCTTACTTACTTGTCTGCTGTGTCCATAGAACAGGGGAGGACTGGGTGGCAGGCAAGGAAGTATTCGCTCCCTTGGCCAGTGCTACTAAAATATGTTGACCTGGTGGCCCTGAGCGAAGATTCTTTATTTAGACATTGATCAGAGCTGGAACCATGGTCAGTGACGTGCTACATGTGCAGCTCAGTGACCAATTTTGGGATCCGCCAGGTTCCAGGATTAATTCACCTCCATGTACTTTGTGTATTTCTTCAAGATCTAAACAGATAACCAGTGAGAAACTTTGCCTCTGAGGGAGATTTTGAACATAATTTGCTGCTATTTCTTGGGCAAGGTACATGGGCTTGTGTTTTTACCCCCCTCTAGTTTTCTGCAGGCAGCCTGTCCTGTCATGGAAATCCCAAATTTTACAGTGCACGCAAGAGGGTAACTCTCCTCTCGTGTACATGTTTGCCAGTGCCCAGGACCAGGCGGGGACACGTTCACATGAAAGTCGATGTTAAGGTGGAACCCCGGTCTAGAGGTAAGCTATACACCGTGTGCAGTTCCTTTGTGAACATTCCATCCCATGCCACTACATACCTTGCTCGTTGAATGTTGCATTTAGGAGGGACACTGCTGAGTCCATGTCCTCTCCACCAGTCCAGCCTAAAATAACTCCTTCCACTCTCCTGTACCATGCGGCTAAGTCAATGAGGTCTCTGTATCGAGGGTTCAGTCCCAGTTACTTTTGGGGAGCAAAATTCTAGGGAGAGAGACAGAACACTATCCCCCTCGCTACTGGAGGACTTGTCACCTATGCCAGGTACCTCGCTTTATTGACCGGTTGCTATACATTCCCACTAGTCTATGGTTACCCAAGGCAACTACTCTCCTGCTCAGACTCTTCCACCGAGTTAGTACTTTGCAGAGGCTCTTACTCCTCTACCCCGTGACTGTTTACCAGGCCCAGTTTTTCTGATATGCCATGTTCCATCATGCACCCCTTTCAATAACTTCAGACCAGGCATTTGAACAGTGCAAGAATCTTTATTAAATGCTTCTGAAAATTACACGTCACAATGCATACTCAGTCCTCCTTACTAACTAATCTATGGCTGCTCAGGCATACCTGTACAGTTGTAAGTCCAATACTGATAGAGTCCATTGGAGTCCATTTGTGAAGCATCCCTGTGATCATCTTTCCCTGTGATCCAGACCTTCTTGCTTTCCACACGGTCCTGCTCTCTCCCTGAGCCCGCCTTCCTCTTATTTACAGTATACGTAGACCAGAGTGGAGGGCAAAACCCCAAAAGCCTGGAAAACCAACAGACCCGAAACTTAACCCTTTCCTAGCTGTGGCAGCTAAATCTTACTTACAAGTAGCACACTTCCCTAGTAGGCACCTGCCCATAGAGGAATAGAATGTAAATCTTCCGATGGGGATTACTTTTTCCATGACAACTTAGGAGAGATTTCCTCTTGTTTCCTGTTGTGCCTCAAGGACAGGTAGTGAAGGTAAATTTCCCCAACCGAAGGCAGAAAAAAAAACTACAGGGTTTTATCCACTCCCTATTCTACCCAATACTAAAAAAAGGCCTTGGTTTAAAACATATTTTAATTGATGGTTTTTAATCATCGAAATAAGTCATTTAAAGATGTACAATTTCAAAACTTTGTAGGTTTTTTTCCTGTAAAGTTTTTTACTTGACTTTTTTTGATGTTTTAAAAACAATGAATCTAACAAGGAGTATTTTTTTGGCACAAGAACAGGTCCCTGATAGCTGAAAGAAACCATTTAATACCCACTGCACCCTAAAAAACTACCAAACCCCCCATAGGTGTAACTTACCTGTTCAATTCAACACATATAGCCAAGATGGGAGAATTTTGCATAAATCTCAAGATTTTTGACGAATGTTCAGGGAAATGAAAACTCTCAATTCCACTCATATCTAGCTTACATTAGCCTGGAGTTCAGTTTTTAATGTAACCATTTTCTAAAACAGGACTTTCCTTTCCTTCAGGAAAAGGTAGTAGCTTTAATTTTTCATATTCTACTCCATGTCAACGCTCTGTGTAGTTGCTGCTGCAGCGACAGACATATAAATCTATTTCACGACTGTGAATTTCAAGTTTGTCTTTCATTTTTTTAGCCACGCACATTCTATAAGATGTAATGTTTTAATGGAAACCTTTGGCGACGGGGTGAAGGGTAGTCAGTACACTGAGCTCTTTTGATTGTCGTCATTGTTTAGATAAGGAGCTGGTGCTGCAGGATTGTCTTCCAGCCACAAATATTAATAAATAGCTTCAGTACTAGAATTCATCACATTCACCTCTTAAGTTTTTTTTTTTTCCCTGTAATTTTTATTCCTAAGGATGTAGTGTCAACTATAAAATCCCTGCATCGATCTGTAATTCCATGTAGTGAGTCCTGTCACTTTTAAAGTGTTACATTTTTGTAGAGAATATATTAAAGTACAATTCTAGCTTTATGAAAGCTTTCAGGAATATGTGCAGCATAAACAAAATATTTTACCTATTGGAAGTTTATTTTCACTCTTGTTTTGAGAGGTTTCTCTGCTCAACCATTTCGGTTTCCAAAAAATGCACACGGTCAGTTGAAGTTTGAAGGATCTTGAACGTTTTGCATTGACCTGAACACATTCCAGTCCATTGGGAATCTGTCTGGGTGATTTGCGTAGCAATGACCCCTAATACACACGAGTGGATTTTTCGACCAGACTGGTCCGGCGGTCTATCCGACGGACTTTCGGCGGACTTTCCAAAAAAACAGACTTGCCTACACACGATCACACCAAAGTCCAATGGATTCCTGATGACGTACGACCGGACTAAAATAAGGAAGTTGATAGCCAGTAGCCAATAGCTGCCCTAGCGTCGGTTTTCGGCCCTCGGACTAGCATACAGACGAGCGGACTTTTCGATAGGAACTGGGTCCGGCGGAGTTCCGACGTAAAGATTTGAAACACATTCCAAATCTAAAATCCGTCAGATTTTCGACTGAAAAAGTCCGCTGCAGGTCTGATGAAGCCTAACAAGGTCGAATTGTCCGCCGGACTCAGTCCGTCAGACCAGTCTAATCGAAAAGTCCGCTCATGTGTACGCGGTATAAGGAGTCACTAGATTTTATGGGTCCTCCTGGCCTTTCCACAAGTGATCTGACCTACAGCTTCCCTAAAACACTTATGCCCTGTACACACGATCGGACATTCCGACAACAAAATCCATGTTTTTTTTTCTGACGGATGTTGGCTCAAACTTGTCTTGCATACATACGGTCACACAAATCTTGTCGGAAATTCCGAAAGTCAAGAACGCGGTGACGTAGAGCACGTGCAACGAGCCGAGAAAAATGAAGTTCAATAGCCAGTGCGGGTCTTCTGCTTGATTCCGACCATGCGTGGAATTTTGTGCGTCAGAATTGTGTACACACGATCGGAATTTCCCACAAAAGATTTTGTTGTCGGGAAATTTGAGATACATATCTCAAATTTTGTTTGTCGGAAATTCCAATGGAAAATGTCCGATGGAGAATTTCCGACAACAAGCTCCCATAGAACATTTGTTGTCAGAAAATCCTACCATGTCTACAGGGCATTACTGATTCATCAGGGGTGACCAATAGACCAGCATTCACTCTCTCAAACTTTATTTGCAGCTTTTATTAGCTCAGTGTTTAGGGAAGAGAGGGTTAGGGGTTACAGAATACCCAAAAACAGCAACAAGTATTCCCTCTGCTCAAAAATAATTCAACCCCATTCAAAGGCTAGTGGTGTGTCTTTAAGTTTGGACCGGCAATCTTCTGTTGTAGTGTTCGGTGACAGTAAACACTCATGCCTCGTACACACGATCGGACTTTCCGCCAACAAAACCGTGGAATTTTGTCTGAAGGGCGTTGGCTCAAACTTGTTTTGCATACACACGGTCACACAAATGTTGGCCAACATTTCTGAACGTAGTGATGTACTAGATGTACTACGTGGTTTTTCAGCTCTTTGCCCTTCTTCTTCGCCATTCTTTGGGCTTCTTCTGCTAATTTTGTGTAAGAAGAAGTTTGTTGAGTGTTGATTCGCGCTTTTCTTTTTACGTTTTTCATTTAGCGCTTTTCCGTTTGTTTCTGGCCGTTCGTCAACCAGCCATGTTGCAGAATCAGAGGAGATAACGTGTTATTTATTATTGGCCTTGGAGTTATTGCTTTGACATTATTCTTTGGGTTGAATAATAATGATTTGATTTGGTATATTTTCTATATTTTTAGATGCATAGAATGCACTTTTTAGTTAAGTTCTATTGGCAGATAGCATGTCTATTTTTTTTTTAAATGCACAATAAAAAAATTGTGTAGAATAATACTTGGCTATGTGTTTTACTTCAAATGACAGTTTGGGAGTAGGCAGTTACATTTAAAAAAATACAATGCAAAATTGACAAGGGAAACCAACATAGTTGTATTTTTGATCTTAAAAACTAGGGGATAATGGTGTTGTGGTAACTTGCCCAAATTAAAAAAAACAAAAAAAAAACATAATAATATAATTCTTGATATCACTAGAAAAAAAAAGCCTTTGAAAATTTGTTTGCAATAACTCCATCAATATCACCAGCAAAGCAGCTTCATTATTATCCCATTAAAGAAGAGAATTGTGCGCTGCATTTGGAGATTTCATAATTCGCCACGTCACGAATGTTAATTCTCCATTACGAACGCTAGTTTACAAGACTGACCGCTTCTGCTTCCGAGCATGCGTGTTTGTACTTTGGACTTTTGTCCGACAGACTTGTGTACACATGATCGGAAAATGCCACAACACACATTTGTTGGCGGAAAATTTGACAACATGCTAGCCAACATTTGTTGGCGGAAAGTCCGACAATTGTCCGATGGAGCCTACACATGGTCGGATTTTCCGACAACAGCCTGACATCCAACATTTCCCGTCGGAAAGTCCGATTGTGTGTACGGGGCTTTAGAGTCAAGTTGCTGAGAACAGAACTTGTATTAAAGTTCAGCAATTCACAACAAGTCCAGTAGGAAGGCAACCAACCGGGAACGTTCACAGGATGTAACAGCGATGTGTAGCAGAGCAGGTCTCAGATGTGTTGACAGCATCAGTTTTGAGGGGCGGAATGCAGTCTGGCCGGTCCGTACCCAAATGGGGGGGGTTTCTAGGAAGCCTTGTCTGAAACCTCTCCCAACCGCTATTCACTGTCCCTGACAAACGGGTGATATGTCCCTACGCAACTCATATGCGTAATCCGTGCCAAGCCTGGGAGCTAGGGTCATAAATAGACTCTGACTGACCCAAGATGGCCACCAGAGTCACATGGGGTGGCAGTTATTTGTGCACATAACTAGCAAAAATTTCAAAAGGCTTTGCATGGACATTTTATGGCAGATTATCTACCCCTATATAAGATGAGACCACGTATTTTGCCTTTCCTCTTTATCCCAAATTGTGATACACAGCTTTAAAATAAAAGCACTTATTTTCAGTAGAGGGCGAGAGCACCTGTCAGTTTTTTTTTTCCTGTCTGTGTCCCAGTTGCAGATTTTTCCTCACTTCCTGTCTGGTTAACCATTGTTACCATGAAAGTAAGTGAGGGCAAACTTCTTTAATGGAGCTCTGGATGACAGTAAATTTTTCTAATCCATCTTAACTCTATCCAAAGGAAAAAAAGTTTTGGTTTGGACATACTCTTAAGAATTTGAATAGATAGGGGTTCATTTTATGCTGTTGTATGGAGTTAGGGGTTAGTTGTTTGTGTTTTTTATCAACGCAAGACAAACTTTCACCAGTCCAGGAAAGAGCAATTATATTCACAGTAGTGGGTTAAAGCTTAACTAAACCGTCTCAATCAGACTAAATATTTAAACTTTATGCTGCTATCATTAGTAAATATACAGCAAACTATATTATCTATACTTGTTTTAAACTTTTTTTTAACTTATTCAGTTGCTTCCTGTTTTTTCGCCTAGGCCAAAATGATGTCATACATCCCAGGAGTCTTCATGGGCATTCTTTCCTTTCATCTGGAGGAGGGGAGGTAAGAACTCCCTCCTACCAGCATGCCTGAGCTAAGAGCAGATGGATTTGAGAAAGTTAATGCTACATGAATCACCTGCCCTTACTCAAGATGGCCGCAGCTAGAAATGCTAGGAGGTGTTCGTTTTCAAAGTGATTTCTCAACAAAATAAAGCATGGAGAGAAGGATGGATGGGGGACTTTGCTTTGAGTGTTAAAAACAAATTAAATAGGGTAGTGCCCAGATATAGTTAATTCCACTTTAAAGTGGAATTTTAAATACAAATTAAAAACAGGCAAATAGGCAGGCTTTTTATTGCAGAAAAGGCATACTGTGTCTCCTCTGCAATAAAGGATTCTTACCTGCCTGTTTGTGATCTTCTTAATAATGTACACTGAGCTACGCATGCAAGGGAGTTATGTTATCTTGGCAAAGCCAATCAAGTTGGACGAAGATTAAATACTACAGAATACTATTACAGAATACTTTTAAAAAAACAAGGGAGATTACAGTGAATAAAAGATGGTTTGTAGTATGATATAGTATAATAAGTATAGAGTGTCAGAAAAGAAAAAGAGGGAATAAGTGGTAATAAGTGAAAGAAAAAGGTGAAGAGCATGAATAGGATCTGTTTGAATTTTATTCTCATCTTGCATCTCAGTGACATTGATCTCCGGCAGCCTCTTTGCAGCTCCTTCCTACCTTCATGCCCTGCAGCAGCAGCTTTACATCATTGCGCATACTGGAAGCCTGTCAAGCAGGGGCGTTGCTAGGGGGTGGCTATTGGGGCTATAGCCCCGAATCTGGGGCCCATAGCCCCGAGTCTCTTGCCGCAGGGTCCCTGCTTAATCAGCGCTTCAATCACCCTGACACCATATAAACCATGGTGCCACGATGATTGAAGCGTCAACACCAGCCATTGCCCACGAAATATGGCTTACCACCGGCGTGCCCCCCCCCCCTGTGGGCCTGCAAAAAGGTTGGTGATCACTGCTATGGGCTCTAGCCCCATATCTTTTGCAGACCTAGCAACGCCCCTGCTGTCAAGACTGAACCATGACTGTGCAATGTGTGTCACCACCGCTGCTTGTAGTCTCCAGTAGGCATAGGGATACTGCAGTAGCATAGGTGTTGTCAATCTTATGCCCCGTACACACGATCGCACATTCCGACAACAAAATCCATGTTTTTTTTTTCCGACGGATGTTGACTCAAACATGTCTTGCATACACACGGTCACACAAATCTTGTCGGAAATTCCGAACGACAAGAACGCGGTGATGTACGACACGTACAATGAACCAAGAAAAAGGAAGTTTAATAGCCAGCGCGGCTCTTCTGCTTGATTCCGAGCATGCGTGGAACTTTGTGCGTCGGAATTGTGTACACACGATCGGAATTTACGACAACGGATTTTGTTGTCGGAAAATTTGAGATCCAGATCTCAAATTTTGTGCAACGGAAATTCCGATGGAAAATGTCCGATGGAGCCTACACATGGTCGGAATTTCCGACAACAAGCTCCCATCGAACATTTTCCATCAGAAAATCCAACCGCGTGTACGGGGCATTAAAGGTGTTGTTTGTCAGAAGAATGTTCTACATTCAGATCGCTGTTCAGAGAGTATTTAACAGGAATTATATCACTTCCTCACATGCCGAACCTTCATGGTAG
The DNA here is from genome assembly GCA_037952925.1 of Lithobates clamitans. Taxonomy (NCBI): domain Eukaryota; kingdom Metazoa; phylum Chordata; class Amphibia; order Anura; family Ranidae; genus Lithobates; species Lithobates clamitans. Next base: position 3,897,502 of record JBBGZY010000658.1, read on the forward strand.
GATCATCAGGTATTATTTTAATGAAAAACTGCAGATTTACAAAGAGTAAAAACAACGTCTGAAATTGCATTAACATGTTAAACCTTCTGTACACTATTATTAATTTAGATCTTTTTAAGCTGAGGATTAATTTTAAAAGTTAGATTAGGTGGAAAGATTAGGGGTGGGATATGTAATTTTTAAGTGATGTATAAGGTTTAGGGTTAGGATAACCCTGCACTCAGCTATCAGGACCTAAATGTTATGTACCATCCATGTGCAATAGGAAACAATGGGGAAACCACCCAACATTAAACTGGATCTCTTGGCAAACCATTTTTTTCAGTTTTGGATAAAATGGGGGAGAGTTACACCCCCTGTCAAGTTTTTATTGCTGTCTGTTTCCCCATTGGGGAAATTCCCCTCTCTCTTTGCCCTGGTGACCATTGTCACTGAGAAAGAAAGTGTGGTTAATTCCAACAATTTAGAGCTTTCCCTAAAATAAGAGGTAAGAAAAAGTCTTCCAATGGAGATACCTGCTCCAGGGTCAACTGTCAAAAAGGGGAAACTTCCTTAACTTTGAGGGGTTTCCTCTTACTTCCTGTTGCTTTTCTGGGAAAGTAAGTGAAGGAAATGTCCCGAATGGTACACAGCCCTTCCCTACTCTATCCAAAACTAAAAATACACACTTTAACAAAATAGTGTCTGTAGATGTCAGGTGACCATAGGAATATTGTAAATGCTAATTATTTTTAGAGGGCACTGGAAAGGAACACCTCTTATCTGGTTTTGACCATGTGTCTCATAGAAAGGCCAGAAGGCAGCAAGGCACTTGGGCAGCTTTTCAGGAGTAGAGTAAACTCTAGAGGAAATATAATAAAGGAGAAGCACCTCTAAGTGCAGCAGCCAAAAGTTGTATTATAGTAAGTGTAGCAATATGGATTACAATTGCAAAGCACCATACACACTGGTATTTCCAGGTATCGCCTGTCCCTCTAGTGATCAGTATATCAGGTGACATCATATTTGTGTGCCCAACAAGAAGGACTGTGGGATGAGTAGTTCTCCCATCAAAAAATAGCTGTGCCTGACTATGTGCCCGGATTATATGTCCCAGGGATCTTTGTTGCTATTGAGTAGTTTGCTAGGAGCAGCTATAAAAGAAGCAAAAAGCCCGCATGGAGCTCTCTTCCTCCCGGGCCTGATGTAGCCTATCACACGGAGTACCACCTTCCAATCCGTAACCTGAGGGGCCCCGCTCTGCCGTTTGCTGTCGGACATCCTTCCAGCACCACTTCGGTCGCCTGCCAGTCGGTGTGTCAAGCTTCACGTCGGGACATGGAGACAGCGGATCCGCTGCATGAGTGTCGCTACACAAGTTGCTCTCCGGAAGACATCGTAGCGGTCTGGTCGTTGGTGAGAGGGCAAATCAGCCAACCTTTATCCATCCTTTGTCACAGCTACATTGGGACACTTTGTACAGACATCTCTACTCTAGGAATACTTTACTGAATTCATTTGAACACTGTGCTTAGACATCTTTAGCCTTCCTCACTACACGAAACCTACTGTTTCCCACTACACCTAATTGGATTACAGTTAACGAGCTCCTACGTACCGGTGAAGAATATCAGATCTGCAACGTGGACTTTATTGCTGTTATTGATAGGAAGGCCCATATATTATCATTTCTAGATCTGCTCTCTCTCCTTAGGATAGCAGCATAGTCTGGCCAGGTTCCATCTTCTACAGAGTGTCAGTATAATCAGTTAGCTGAAACATTCTTTTAGGGGGTAGCATTGTTTCTCAAGGAAGCGTGTATATAGTATTGTCATTGTTTTTTATTTGTTTCGTATCTTCGGAGAAATTCTTTTGCTGAGTTGGCGCTGTTGCCTAGAACTCAGCAGATCTATCTTTACCTCCTGTTTGTGACAACATCCCCTTTAATTGGTTCAAGTAAAATATTCTCAGAACATAAATGCGCAGAGTTATCTGATTTATTACTCTACAGTGATACAAGGATGTCTGAACCCAGAGTGTCGGTTGGGTTGGAATGTTTACCAGGTCATGGCCGTGCAGATGAGCAGTTAATTCTAAGCAGTCCTCTAGGGGACTGTGTTACATAAGCAAACAGATTAAAAACACTCACAATCATGTGCAGAAAGTTGGGCCTACCAGCAGAATAAAAACGTTTGGTGTGTGACCTCCATCTGTGGCAGCAGCAGCGGTGTCCCCCCCAGAGAGCAAACAATTGCGTTGCAAGTTTGAAAATGACTTGCTAAGCTATTGCTAGACTTGTCAGGCTTCACAAGTTTGTTGCACAATTGCAGCAAGTCTGCATTGCATGAATCCAGATCAACTTTCTTTGCAAAAATTGTGCACGTCTGCTGCAAGTTCTGGTTCAGTTATGTTTGCAATAGTCATCCCACCACAGGGGTCACTGTGGCTATATTTTCATTCTGTAGACTTGCAGAGTAGACTCACCACTACAACTTTGCTCTTGCTAGAGACTTGCCTTGCAAATTTGCTACAAATTGGAAAAGTGTCAACTAGAACTTGTGCTTCAAGTGGCAAGTTATCCTTGCTATCTAGACCAATCCTAATAGCTGACTAGCAGCTATCCCCGATAGAAAGGATAACTTGCCACAAATTTGTGGCAGTTTTGAATTGTTATGCCCTGTACACACGGTTGGATTTTCCGACAGAAAATGTGTGATAGGACCTTGTTGTTGGAAATTCCGACCGTGTGTAGGCTCCATCACACATTTTCCATCGGAATTTCCGACACACAAAGTTTGAGAGCTTGCTTTAAAATTTTCCGACAACAAAATCTGTTGTCGGAAATTCTGATCGTGTGTACACAAATCCGACGGACAAAGTGCCACGCATGCTCGGAATAAATTAAGAGACCAAAGCTATTGGCTACTGCCCTGTTTATAGTCCCGACGTACGTGTTTTACGCCACCGTGTTCAGAACGATTGGGTTTTCCGACAACTTTGTGTGACCATGTGTATGCAAAACATGTTTGAGCCAACATCCGTCAGAAAAAAATCCATGGACTTTGTTGTCGGAATGTCCGATCAATGTCCGACCGTGTGTACGGGCATAAGTCTGTTAACTTGCTGCAAAATTATCACTAGCAAGTTGTACACTTGCAGAGCGCTTGGAGCACAAGTTCTAGTTGACATTTTACCAATTTGCAAATTTGTGTGGCAAGTCTCTAGCAAGAGCAAAGTTGCAGTGGTGAGTCTACAGCAAGAGCTGTGCAAGTCTACAGCATGTAAATTCAGCCACAGTGACCCCTGTGGTGGGAGGACTTTTGCACAACATAACTGAACCAGAACTTTCAGCAGACTTGCAGAATGTTTGCAAAGAAAGTTGATCTGGAGACATGCAATGCCGATTTGCTGCAATTGTGCAACGAACTTGTGAAGCCTGGCAAGTCTAGCAATAGCTTAGCAAGTCATTTTCAATCTTGCAGCACAATTGCTTGCTATCTGGGATGGAAACAGGAGCCTGCAAGATGGCTGCCTGGCAACTTCGTGAAGTACAAACAGGAAGTGATGTCACACAGGAAGGGGCGGTAATGAGTTTCGGAGTATGCCCAGTTCGCTCCTTTGTCAAAGAACAAAAAAAAACTTTTGGCTACTGCACTTAGAGGCGCTTGTCCTTCATTATATTTGCTCTAGAGTTTACTCCACTCCTAAAAAGCTGTCCAAGTGCCTCCTTCATATATACATATATTTTTTTTATGTAAATAGCATTATTAAAGTAGTTCTAAAGACAGAAGTTTTTTTCACCTTAATGCATTCTTTGCATTAAGTTAAAAAACCTTCTGCAAGCAACTTCCCCCCAGACCCCCCTTATACTTACCTGGGCCCCATCTTGATCCAGCAATGTGCATGTGAGCAGAGCCTCTCTGGGCTCTCTCTCTACTCATTGGCTCAGACACAGCAGCGGGAGCCATTGGCTGTTAATAACAGCCAATGAGGGGGGAGCGGAGGGTGGGGCCAAGCTGCGCTCTTTACACACTAGTGCCCCCCATAGCAAGTGGCTTTCTATGGGAGCACTCGGCGGGGTGTAGGAGCCAGAAGCGCCGGCGGAAGACCTGAGAATAGAAGGATAGGGCCTGCCCTGTGCAAAACCATTCGACGGAGTAGGCAAGTATAAAATCTTTGGTATTTAAAGAAAAAATAAAAATTGCCTATAGAATCAGTTTATCCTTAGTGAATATTTAAAAACTGTTCTTACTATTTTCAATTTCACATGCGAATGAGGGCAGCCATTATCTACAGTAGACATAGAAGATAATATACTCTTCTAGAAAACATATCCTGTAACTGATTTTCTTGCACCATCTAATATCCAGACAACCAATAGAGGTCACAACTTGAAATAACTGTACAATATATGACCATGAAAGTATGGCCCAGCAATTGAAAATAATAAAAAAAATGGCAAAAATAGATTTTTAAGAAATGACATATTGTCCCTATATATAGTAATCTATTAATACTAAATTTTGTAAAGCAATACATTTTTTAAGTTTATTGGTGTTATAATAGTGCTGAAACTTAATTAAAATAACATAAGGGGAAGGAAATATAAAACTGGCTTAAGCCCGTCTAAAGATATGACATGTCAGACAACATATACTCACACAGCGTGTTGGTTTTTATATGTATCACAAACGACTGCAGAGCAATGCAAATAAATACTTGTGGAACAACACCTGCTTTTATAGTTCAGACTCTATTAGATCACTGACCTTGACCACGTGTGAAATTACACACATAGCTATTTATTGTACGCTTCGTACTACAGAAATGTTTTAGCAGGTGTACACTTTATGGTTTTTTTCTTTTAATTTTCTTTCCTGTCTTCTTAAGGCTGGAAAATAACGTTACAGGGAATTTCTCCCTTTAAGCCAAAATGTTCAGTTTAGATGTTAAGTCTTAAGACTTAAAGCGGGGCTTCATCCAGTTCTTGAGATATTTACAAGTCAGCAGCTACAAAAACTGTAGCTGCTGACTTTTAATAAACAGACACTCACCTGTCCAAGGATCCAGTGCTGTCCCCACCCGGACCGGTTCTTCAATGGTCTTCGGGTCCCCGGTGCCTTCATGTTAACTGTGGGCAGCTGGCTGTGACTCCTTGTAGCCTCACTGCCGGCTTCTCACTGTGTGAGCTGCTCTGTGCTTTATGAATGGTCCCCGAGCCTCCTGGGAACTGTGACGTGTCCCAGAAGGTTGTGGGCTGGGAAGGGGGAAAGAGAACTTCTGCTCGGATCACTTAGGTGATCCGAGCAGAAGTGGGAGCAGGTACCTATAAGAACTAGGCATCAACCCCCCCCCCCCCCCAAATGAAAATATATGTTCCAAATATAACAGAGGAGGGGTGGAGCTAAATTTCCTCTTTTGGGTGAAGTTCCACTTTAAAGTGATACTAAAGTCTTGTTTTTTTGGGGGGTTTTTTTTGCTTAAAAATAACAAACATGTTCTACTTAAATCCTCTGTGAAGTGGTTTTGCACAGAGCAGCCCAGATCCTCCTCTTTTTGGGTCCCTCTTTGTCGCTCCTCCCTCCTAACAAGTGCCCCCACAGCAAGCAGCTTGCTATGGGGGCACCCTAGCCAAGCCGCAGCTCCATGTGTCCATTCAGACACAGAGCTGTGGCTAGGCCCTTCCCCCTCTCTCTACTCATTGGCTCACTGACTTTGATTGCCATTGGCGATCCGTTGCTGTCTCAGCCAATGAGGAGGGAGAGTCCCGGGTGGCCAAGCCTCTCCTACAACATCGCTGGATAGAGATGGGGCTCAGGTAAGTATTAGGGGGGCTGAGGGGGGCTGCTGCATACAGAAGATTTTTCTTCTTAATGCATACAATGCATTAAGATAAAAAGCCTTCTGCCTATACAACCACTTTAAGTTGGCTATGCACTGCTTGAATTTTAGCCCATTCCTGCTGGTCATGCCAGCACCCTAGGTTCAACAAAAGTCAATTGTTCAATCAACTTTTGTTGAAGCAGTTTGTCAGAAAATTGTTGGATGAGCAGCTTCTGTATTCACCCAGCATGGGGGATTCATCCATCTGTGCTCTCAGCCTGGAGAGGAGATTCTGTTGGATTTCTCGATTGTTGGAAATCTATGCATGCATAGCCAGCCTTACACAGATCACTTACTGCATCCACATAGGCAATGGTTGGATGTGTCAGGGCTTAGCATTATAATATATAAGTATTAATTACCTTCAATTTTATTACAATTGTGTTCAATTGTAAAAGCCTCTGATCTTCCCAAACCCCTCAAACTGGCCATAGACGGATCGAAAATTGTGATTCATTTATGGCCGTTCTTGCTTGAGAGAAGGCGATCTAATACTTGACTTCTCTCAAAAGGGAATGTTGGAAAATCTTCTTTGGATCAGGAGTCCCTCCTTTCAGAATACGATTGTGCAGCAGGGAGGATTCCTCTATCCACCTTGAATGTGTGGATGGGGAAATCTGTTCCTTTTTTTTTTGACCAGCTTGCTGGCTGATCAAAAACAGAAAACAATCCATCTATTGCCAACTTAAGCCACACATGCATTAATAAGCCTTTACCTACATCAAAGCCCAAAAATTAGGGGCATCCAACCAAGCAGGCACAATAGGACCAATTTATATGTAATTGTTGTTGTAAGTCGTTCTAAAACCTAAACATTTTTTTGTTTTAGTGCATTCCCTGCTTTAAGGTAAAAAATGTTTGGACATAAGTAACTCAATAGACGCAGTCAGTGAGGCTCAGGAGCGAGCCTGCTTGAGAAAGCGGTTTCCTATGGGGGAACTCATCAGGAGTGAAGAGCCAGGAATGCTGGCAGGGCACCCGAAAAGAGAAGGTTCAAGGCCCCTCTGTGCAATTCCATTGCTCAGAGCAGGTAAGTATAAACCTGTTTGTTTTTTGTTTGTTTTCTTAATTTTTCATTTACAACCACTAATAGTTTGTAGTAGGGTTGTCCCGATACCACTTTTTTAGGACCGAGTACAAGTACCGATACTTTTTTTCAAGTACTCGCCGATACCGATTACCGATACTTTTTTTTAATGTCACGTGACAGTTGTTTTTTTTTTTTTTTGGGGGGGGGGGGTGAACGGTTTCTGTGTGTTTTTTTTTATTTACATTCATTATTTTTTACAATAATTTTTTTTTTCTTTATTGCAATATGTGTGTGTTTTTTTTTTACTCAGCCCTGTTGGGGGGCTTTGGTGAGATATCAGGGGTCTTAACAGACCTCTGATATCTCCCCTTTGAGACAGAGAAAGAGACAGAGGATAGAGATTGCCCAGTCCCTTTCTCTGCAGCCTCAGCTACACTGAGAATGAATGGAGAGAAGACAGCGGCTCCTCTCCATTCATAAACTGACACATCCTAATCACAGGAGATTACAGTGTTTCAGTTATGTGAATAGGCAGAGTCAGCTGACTCTGTCCATTCACACAGCGGAGAAAGACAGCAGAATGGAGGGGGACAGAGAAGAAGAGGGGGACAGAGAAGGAGAGGGGGACAGCGGAACGCCGGAACGGAGGGGGACAGAGAAGGAGGACAGAGCAACGGAGGGGGACAGCGGAGCAGGACAGAACAACAGAGGGGGACAGCGGAGCAGGACAGAACAACGGAGGGTGACAGAACAACGGAGGGGGACAGCGGAGGGGGACAGAACAACGGAGGGGGACAGCGGAGGGGGACAGAACAATGAAGGGGGACAGTAGAGGAGGACAGAGCAACGGAGGGGGACAGTGGAGGAGGACAGAGCAACGGAGGTGGACAGCATAGGGGGACAGAGGAACGGAGGGGGCATGGAGGAGGATGAGGTGACAGTCAGCGGTGATCGCGTGTGGGGGAGTTACAAGCACCGATCACCGCTGTATGTCACTAAAGCCGTGGGGGAGAAGCTTGTAACTCCCCCACACGCTGATCACCGCTGACTGTTTAGGTATCGGGGGAAGCATCGGGAGCATTTGCCCGAGTACAAGTACAAGTACAAATGCTCGGTATCGGTGCCGATACGGGACAACCCTAGTTCGTAGTTTCCTACCATTGTAAGGTTGACCTCTAGGCAGATATAAAAGACACACATTATTGCAGCTCTGTATTAATTAATATATCATTAAACATATTTTATTGAATACAGACCTTAATTTGACCTAGAATCAGTCTCTTGCAATCCCCTGAAGAGCTGAGAGTGGGAGACGGGGAAGAGTCAATAAATTGTTCTGCAATGCTCATGTACTAGCAAGAGATATGCTGATAGAAGGAGAGAACAGAGTGACAGAGAGATTGGTTCTCGTTTCACTGCCTAGTCACACAGTGGACCTGAAATTAAAGTCCAACTATGCTATAGACCAGGGATATGCAATGAGTGAACCTCCAGCTGTTGCAGAACTACAAGTCCCATGAGGCATAGCAAGACTCTGACAGCCACAAGCATGACACCCAGAGGCAGAGGCATGATGGGACTTGTAGTTTTGCAACAGCTGGAGTCCGCTAATTGCATATCCCTGCTATAGACCCTGCTCTGGTCTTGATGACATATCGGTGAAGCATGGGGGTGCAGACACTGCGGGGTATGATCTATCTGCGGGGAGGAGCAGTGGATCAGATAAGCAAATTCTCTTTTATTGTTCGAGACATAAATGTGCGATTCATCCTTGCAACAAGAGCACAGCCCCACTGCAAGGGATAATGTTTTATTTGTCTGGAGTTAGTCTTTAACTGAAGCAGATATAAATCAGACAGAGCTGTGTAAATCCCAGGACTGGATGGGCAGAAATACAAATCCTTTTCGTAGGTAAATCAGCTCCTATATACTGTATGCATTTCATTTCTGTATTTAACTGTTTGCCTAGCGTTCAGCTTTAAGGAAATAAATAAATAGTAATTTGTGTGATGTGCTGTTTTTTCTGGGTACACTACTTATTGAATATATTTACATATTCATTTTTTTGCTAGAATTCTCCTTTCTCTTGTTTAGTCCATCTAATAGGCCAATGGACTTGGAATTCTTGCAAATTCATAATGATGGTACCATAGCTCTCAACTGTCCCTGATTTCGAGGGACTGTCAGTTGGCTGCTCTGGCACCAAACGCTGCATTGTAGGAGTCTGTACGCAATTTCCCCCATACCAGTTACCACAAAGCTCTCAACTGTCCCTGATTTGGAGGGACTGTCCCTGATTTGGAGCAATGTCCCTCTGTCCCTCTTTCCTCCTCATTTGTCCCTCATTTTGGACTGATCTATATAGTTGTATATAAAATGCACTTTTTATCTTTCAAAAAGTGTTTCCCAGTGCTAAACCTTTCATCCAATTTCTAAATTGCTGCATTTGTACATTTTAAAAGCCAATATAAAGGAATAGTAGTGGTAAAAAAAGCACTTGTGGATTTAATTACCCTTTTTTTTGGGTTAATTCTCCTTTAAGAGGGTGTGTCAGGGGGCGTGTCCTATGCCTTCATACATCGCGACGCTCGCAGGGAACGGAGCCCAGCACTGTGATGGATCGAGCGGAGTACACAGCCCACGGACACAGCAGGGAGACATCGCAGGATCCTTGGGACATGGTAAGTAACTTTGCCTGGATCCTGCGATGCGATCCTGAGTTTGGCTCGGGGTTGCCGCTTTTGGTAATGAAAATTCACCCCGAGCCACACTTGGGATTACCGCCAGGGAGGTTAAGCAGGCCATATGTTATGCAATTTTGCTCAATCCCCCCCATCAACACAGTCAGCGTTGATAGGGGACTCCCTCCTGCAGTGCTATTGAGTTCTACTGGCGGGGGGGGGCCTTCCCTGCCGGCAAAACACAATGATTAGTGTTGCTGGCTATAGTCGGCGACACTAATCATTCTAGAAATCCCAACAGGCTGGTTGTACACAAGTCAATAGATTGATTTGTGTACAACCATGGTGACCATACATAGATCCAAACTTGGAGGGTCCCCACTGAACTGGCTGAATTTCTATCCACCAGTGGCGGCTGCTCTTGCAGGGTGCAGGGGGGCTGCCCCTTAATCCATGCGCCCGGCCCCTAATCTACATGTAGGACACCAGACGCATGGATTCCAATGGGTTTTTTTTTTTGAAGCACATAATTAGAGCCGGAGGGTGGGCTTGGGGCGCAGAGCTAACGTCTTCCGGTTTCTCCTCCCAGCCAAACAGGAAGCAGGTCCTGAGACCCGATTGGCCGGAAGTCCTAAGACCCGTTTGGCCGTGAGTCTTAACGCCTAAATTGGCCAGGAGGGGAAACGACCGTAGGGACTCGGGAGGGGACCCGGAGGGGAAGCCGCCTAAGTCGCGACCTGGATGGTGTAAGTGCGGGGCTGGCGGGGGGGCCTGGCAGGTGACGGGCAAGCGACTGAGCGACAGGGGAAGCGGCGAATGATCGAGCGAGCGCGGGGGGTGGGTTATGTGGTTGGTTGGCTGGCTGGATGAGGGGCCGGTTGGTTGGCTGGCTGGGGGGCCAGGTGGCTGACTGGCTGGGGGGGCGCTTTAAAAGGTGCATTCATTGTTTTCATGCATCATTCTTTTTGCAAAATGTTGTGGCTCTGTAGATAATGCTGTATCCTTGATAACGTCTACACACGTAGAATAAACATGGGTGTCTGTGATTTGAACTGTATTGCACTTTTACAGAGATGGTTACGGTAGGAAACCATGAGCCTCTAAGGCAACAGTGCCATCTTTAGGAAATAAGAGGGTGATGCCCCAAACAATAAAACATGCCACAAGAAAACAAATAAACAGACTAGGGAGTTTATAATATAATAAACTGCAAATAGTATACTGTTTGTATTCAACTCTGCCCAGCATGAAACTATAGATTGTCAACTGCTTTCACAAAAGCACAGCCAGTTATAATTCAGAGTCGAGCGATTCTATCTAGTATATATTCATGGGCTGAAAAATAGTTCATAGCAACTGAGGCTGTTTAGAGCAGCCTTTCTAATGCTTTTATCTGGGAAAGGATCCCTTGAAAAAGTATGCAGATTTAAAGACCCCACTAAAAAATATATTGGGTAATTAGTAGGTTGTATTGAGTGAAAAAAAAAAAAACTATAAATATTTACTTTTTGTACATTTTGCAAAGTGCTGCGCAAACTGTTGCCGCTATATTAATCCTGTATTATAATAATAATAATATAAATAATAATACAGTACTTAAAGTACAACTTCACTTTCTAAGCCAACATTGACCATTTGTATTTCTTTTTGTTTAAAATACTATTTTTATTTGGTACAAAAGGTGGTACACAAAAGCTTTGTCATATGCCAGATGAAAGTACAATGCAGGTAGTTTACACAACCATTTGTATGTCTTATTTCTTAATGCTGCTAGCATTAGTAAATCAATAGGAAAGTATATCATATTTACTTATTTCAAACCTTTTATTTATTTTTACATTTCTTCTGTTACTTCCTGGGTTCCGTGCCTGGACGAATGATGTCGTACATCCCAGGAGTCTTCCGGAGGGGAGGAGGGGAGGAGGGGAGGAGGGGTTTTCTCTGCTAAGCGCACCCTCCCTCCCGCCTGCATGCCTGAGCTAAGGGCAGATGGATTTCAGGAAATAAATGCCCACATGAATCATCTGCCCTCACTCAAGATGGCCATGCCTAGAAAAGCTAAGTTTTTCAAAGTGTTTTTTCGCAATTAAAACATGGAGACATGAGTTTGCTTTAAATATCAAAAAGGAATTAAATAGCATTTTTAGTTTGTGGTGCTCAAATGCAGTATAGTTTGGTTTTAAAGCCCAACTCTAGGAAATTTTAAAATCCTCCCTTGCAGTTGGGCTTTGACTCAGACTGCACTTCGAGGGTTAACTGCTTGTTTAGTCTAGAGGACAGTAAAAGTACTTTAACTTTCCTGATCCTTCACTCCCGCCAGCAGATAGCACTCCTCTATGCTCCGGCAATGGACAGTACCTTGTTCCCATCTTATCCAGGGCTGAACTATGGATCTTGCATTGATCTTCATGACATCAGTACCTTAGACCACTGGAACATGGGGGAGAAGATGCTACATGGACCGGTCTAGCAGTGTGAAGGATCAGATGAGTAGATCTTGAGCAATTAAGTCTTGTAGTGGTATACAGCCAGAAAAAAAACAGTGAAAGTTGTAGTGACCCCTTACACTGGTGGTCAGTGTAGACAACAGATCAATCTATCTCTGCTCCCTCCTAAAGGAAGCCCTGGCAACCTCTGGAGGAACCTTAGAGTTCCACATAATCAGAGTTAGGAAAGGCTGGTTTAGAGGTTTGGAAGACTAGTTACCCGGCTCCTAAGCTGGCCATACACCAGTACAATTTCAAACAAACATACCTACGAATATTCGTATCAACATTTGAGCGAAAATTCTTTGTATGTTCAATGACTGGAAAACTGTTGAAAAGAACTTCAAAATTCTGTTTGCTTTTAGCATATGATTTTGGAACGAATGGAATTTCCAAAACGAAAATCACATACGCCATTAGAAATTTGTACAAGAAAAATTCCCATCCAGCTCCTTTAAATGTTCTTCTCATTGCGATCACTAATGACCATCGATTTGACCCCACTAACAATTACAAAATCGAAAGAACATTCTTAAAACAGAAAATTTCAAATCAAATTGTACTAGGGTATGGCTGGTTTTAGGATGAAGTTGATGTGGGGTTGATTTGCTAAAGGCAAATACTGTGCACTTTGCAAGTGCAGTTGCTCCAAAACTTAGTAAATGAGGTGAAGCTCTGCTGACTTCCATCCTCCAATCATGTGTAAGCAAAAATGCAGTTTTTTTTTTTGTTCCTTGCATGTGATTGGGTATCCTTTGCAAAGTGAAGCTTCACCTCATTTAATAAGTTTTGGAGCAGCTGCACTTGCAAAGTACATAGTCTAGTTGCCTTTAGTAAATCAACCCCTTTGTGTTACCTCCAGTATTTTGTGTCTGGTATCAATACAGCATAGTAGATAACACTTCCATCGAGAGTATAAATGGGCTAAGAAGAGTTGGGGGGGGGGGAGGTGTTCAAGAGCCACATGCATGTTTCTATGTTTTATATTAGATTTAGGTCCTGTTGAGAAATACAAACGTTTGGTAACTCCAGAACAATGGCAAACTGATATTATAAATCCCAAAAGATGCTGTGATGTTTTGGAACCCAATATTAAAAAAGTGAGCATTTCTATCCTTTATGTTAAAGCAGGGCCGCTGATAAGGCAGTACAACCGGTCCTGTTGTACTGGGCCCAGGCCCTATCAGCTTAAAAAAAAGGGGCCTGTGGAAGCTTCAATGTTCATTAATAAATGGATGTTAGTAGACTACACACCTGCTCCTACTTGCTTACCAGGTCTTAAATTACATTTCCCAGGGCCCCATCCGGTCAACAGAGGGGCCCAGGAGGTAGGAGCAGAGGAGGGACTTTTTTGGAGTGTAGGTGGATAAAGTCAGTGCTGCTGTTCTGCTGCACTCTGAGGGTGGGGTGTAGAAGGGTTGTGGGGGCCCCATCAAGGAGGTTGTATGGGGCCCCATGGTTTCTAACAGCAACCCTGTGTTAAAGACTCTCCAAAAGTGATATTTCAATCTATAGATCAAGTCTGTCGGCTTATTCATGTCTTGATTTTTTAAATCTCATTAAAGTGTTACTAAACCCACAACAGTAAAATCAGTCTGTATATGCAGTAAGGCATGCTTGTTATACTCACTATGGAACCTAAGGGGTTAATCCTCTGCATTGTGTAAAAATGCTGTTTGATCCTGTCTTCTCTGATCCTCCCCTTCTTCCACTGTCCCCAATATATTTCCTGATAATACAGAGCCAGAGGACAGGCGGCACATGCTTTGGTGTGTACTGCTAGAGAGGTTGTTTTTTTTTCTTGGGAGAGTGCATGTGATCAGCACAGGGCCAATCAGCACTATCCAGACAGAGGGCCAGGGGTCTCGCATCCTGATATGACAGTCAGTGCAGAATGAAAACTCCTCCTACAAACTTTAACCAAACACTGATAGAAATCAAAAGACTGCTATATACTGCTGATGAGAAAAGTTATTTAGCAGTTTATATTTACTAAGATAATTGCATTTCCATGTTCTGTGTATTGTGGGAGACCAGATATAGTGAATGCAGGGTCCTAGGTTTAGCAAAACTTTAAGTAGGATATCCCAATATTAGGTCCTTGCTCTCTTCCTGACCATCTCTGGATGTCCTTACTAGCCCTACTGCATAGTCATTAATATAAACAATATTAGAATTCTAAAGGGTGTTAAAGTGGAACTTCATCCATGATGGTTGTAGTAGATGAACAGAGCTTGAATCAAAGCAAAGATTTTCCCACAAACTCCCTAGCAGGAAGCATGAGGAGTGTTTAGCTGTTCAGTATCTAGCTTAAAGCGGTGTCCAGCCTGGGGGAAAAAAAAAAAAGATTAAAAGTCAGCAGATAAAAATACTGTAGTTGTTGACTTTTAATATATGGACACTTACCTGTCCGGGAAGCCCACAATGTCGGCACCTCAGCCGATTTATGGATGCACAAAGTGTGCTGCACTTTCTAGCTGGCCCAGCGGCGGAGGAAGGAGTAGGGGGGCGGGACTTCAGAGGGACGGTGCCATGGTGCTGTCTCCCAGAAGTGGGGAAGGGTACCTGAGAAAATAAGCGGAGGTTCCACTTTAAAGCGGAACTAAACCCTCCTATTGTTTGCAGCCAAGGAAGCCATCTTTGCCTCGCCTGTTTGATTTTCAACAGCCATGACACTACACATGTGATCAGTTATGACACCAGCCATTTGATGGTGTAAAAGGTTTGGTTGAGAGCACAAATGTGACAATTACATTCTCAGTACATGCCTGGAATGCTGTTTTCTTTAAACTGTTAAATCGATGGGTTTAGTTCCGCTGTAAACTGAAACATTATCTTTAAGGAACCAGTCACCCAAAACTAATCTTTAATTTTGATCCTTAAGGGCTCCCCCTCCAATCCATTCCCCCACAGTCACATCCCAGCGTAAGCTCCAATTGGAAATGTGTAATAGCTGAGGGGAAGTAATGAAGGTAAGTACAAATGGGTCAGGTATTGGGCTATAAAGGATCAGTTCACCTTTTGTAACATGTTACATGTTACACCCATATTCAGGTTGTAACATGTAACATATTACAGATTCAACACCCCCACTCCCCTGTTCTGACAGCTAGCAGGGGATCTTCTCCCCCCCGCTAGCTGTCACAATCTGCCCACCCAGCAGCGTTATCCATTCAAAGTGTTCTGTGAATGGGAAAACTACAAGGTCCAACAGCCTTTGCAGCTGTCGGCTTGTAGTTCTCAATGAGTTATGAGTGCGCTGTGGAGCACTGTGGTAGATCATGGATTCTTCCTGTCACAGGAATGGCCAGATACATACACAGAAAGCCTGCAGGAATGTGGCATTACATACACAATCTGCTTTACAGGTCCATTACAAAAAAATAATGCATTTGTTTTTTTTTTAATAAAAAGAGAGCAAACTGCCCTAAATACCTAAGTAAACAGCAGCAGCTCAGCTGCAAGATACATACAGTTGAAACACAAAAGAAAAAAAGGGGGCTGTGCCAATTAACTTTATAAAGTCCGTAGTAAATGAACTAAATAAAAAATATTGTGTATCACTCTTGAAAGTGAATACAGAAAATACATAATATAGTCCGTAGTGAAATTAAACAAACAAATCTCTGAAAAGGAAAAATTATGTGTATCACTCTTGAAAGTGAAGACAAATAAAGTTGGCGAATCGCTTTTCAAAGTCTTCTCATATTGTCAATGGTGAACAGACATAACATATCAATCCCTCCACCACATAGAATGCACACTTACCAGATAGCAAGCGATATAGCGCTTGTGGCTTAATACCCAGCCTGGGCCTTTCTCCTCAACCAGGGAGTCAGATGACAGCTCATTATCTGGAGAGTCGTTCTTAGGTGGAGTAAAGCTGGTGGTCTGAGTCTTCATAACGGATCCAAAGTGGCCAATTTCGATCAAGAAGTAGGCTCAGAATGTGACCCAGAAAGGAAAAAAGACAGGCCATAGTGTAAAAAATGTAACAGATTGTGACGAAACACATTGGGAGGAGGAACGTGGGCAAACAAAGATTTGGGGGGCACACCCTAAAAGATGCATTAAAGATGGTGCAGCATAAGACCATATAAACAGAACAAAATATTACAGCGCATACATGCAAAAATTACATTTACCTCCTGCAAGACTATTCAAAACACCTGAACATTTTCAAAAAAAATATGGGGATTTAGTCACATCATATGGCTATATGGTGCTACAAGCATTATATATTTTTTTACTTTAAAAAAAAGGTGCATTTATTTATTATTTAAAGAGACTTCAAATGGCCAGACCGACAGAATTTCTCTAATACCACCCAAATCCCAAAATTTGTAGTGGTATATTATGCAAGTTTTGTTAGTATATTATGCAAGCAGTTTGTTAGTGGTATATTATGAAACGTCTTTGGCCATGGTCTCATTATGAATACGTTTTAAAGGTCCAGGAGTCTTGTTTCACTGTGTTAAAACATGTCATTGAAAAAGTCTGCAAGCATTTCTTTTCAAATATATCGTATTTGCTAAAAACATTTATTTTGTATAAGTTATTGGGAATTGTGTGTACGCCAGGATCTGTGGTCATAGGAAATGTGATGAAAAAGTTGGCTGAAGTCAGGCTATTCTTTCGGCTACATACACTTGGACGTGTGCAGGCACAAGGGAGCTCTACCTTAATCCTCCTTGCATTTTACCACACCCAGGGAGCCGCATGCGTTCTTGCATGAGGGTCTGCATGTATAACATATTTTATTTCACGTTCGGGAAATACATCTCACAAGAATGTGCAAGTAAATGCTGATGTGAAAGAGCATTAGCATTTACAGCTTAGCATACACCCATACCCGTCTATAGCCAATTCAATGTGCCACCCGGTGCAGGAGCTTTATACTCGTGATCTTTTGGTCTTCAAACATTCATGTGCATGTACCCTTAAAAGCTGAATCTGCCATTGGATATAAAATGAAAGCATACAAAGAATCGTAATGGAGGCTATATATTCAGATATACCATGAAACATGCGAGTTCAGCTTTATTTTAATATTATATTTTTCTAATCTTAAATAAAATAATTTTATAATAATAATAATAATAATAATAATAAAATGGTATAACAAAATATATTTTTTTATAATAAAATAATATTTGATTCATTATATGTAGCGCTGGTAGATTTACAATCTACCGCAGATTAGGTAAATTTAGTAAATTGTGCGTTAGGAAGGTTAAAAGTTCGCCTCTGTTCCAGCTTGGCTGACGTTGTGTGTGCTTCCGTGCTGACCGGTGGGTGTCGCTGTTACCATTAGTCAGTGTTGGAAGGGCAGCGTGTCGAAGTGTATAGATGCTCCTCTGTCTCCGAGACAAGCTCGGTGGAGGTGGTCCTCCGAGTTACATTCTGGGAAGGGGGTATTTATGGGACAGACGCCATGTTCTAAGGTCGTTTTGCAGCCACCTGCTGGCCCTCCTGGCCGACAGGTATGCATTAAGGAGCTACCTCGTGGTCCTCCGATCGGGAGGCCAACAATGCTAAGGCGCAGGGGTGGGTCCAGAGGCTTGTCTGGTGCCTACCACCGCGGCCAAGGAATTGTCCTGAGCTATCGGTCCTGTGTGACGAAGCTGGACAGCCGAGGAGATCCCAGAGGAGGACCCGTCTTGGAGAGATCACGCGGCATGCTGGTCTATAGAGGGGCCTGGTGTCTCGGCTGGAGGACGTATCCAAAGGAAGTAACTATACAGCATTGTGTCGCCGGTTTGGCTTAAAGGTTCAAGCACTGTGACTGACTGTTCACTGCAGAAGATCTGATACATCCTGTGACAGAGGATCGTGCAGATTTACCCCCCCCCAAATAAGTCTGTGGCAGAGACTTTAGATTCATGCTGCGTACTGGCTGCTAGACCGGTGAGAGAGGCCTATCCAGACAAGCAAAGAGTGTGTCCCATGAGGGGAATGCATTCCACATAATCATCTGAATTCTACCGGGACATTTGTCGCTAAGATCTTGTAAGAAGATATTTGAGTTTCTCCTGAAAGTTTCCTTTTCGTCTCTTTCCTGCTACTTCCTAAAGTTTGACTGTTTAATAAAGCATTGAAAACGTACTCCAGTGTTGGTGCGTGTGTCGTCCAGCAGTAAGCTCAACGGAACCCTAGACCCGGTGCTGGTGAAACAGAGGGAAGCAAAGTGAAGGTAACAGATCCGCTTAAACCAGCAGCTCCACCGTGAGTTAGTGCTACATATATTAATATATATATAGTAGCTATAACATAATTGCTGTGTTCTTCATCTTATAAATTGTTTTTAATCACCTTTCTTCCTAATTCGCAATTATTTATATCTAAAGCCTCGTACACACAATCGGATTGTTGGCCAACAAAACTGTGGAATTTTGTCTGAAGGGCGTTGGCTCAAACTTGTCTTGCATACACACAGCCACACAAATCTTGGCCAACAATTACCAATGTAGTGACATACTAGATGTACTACGTTGTTTTTCAGCTCTTTAGCGCCACCCTTTGGGCTCCTTCTGCTAATTTAGTGTTGGTAGAAGTTTGGCAAGTATTGATTCGCACTTTTTTTTTTTTTTCGCATTTTTCATTTAGCGCTTTTCAGTTCGCACTTTTCAGTTCGTTTCTGAACGGCCGTATGTCAACCAGACATGTTGCGGAATCGGAAGAGATAACGTGTTATTTATTATTGGCCTTGGAGTTATTGCTTTGACGTTATTATTTTGTTTGAATAATGATTTGGTATATTTTCTATATTTCTGGATGCATAGAATGCACTTTTTGGTTAAGTTCTATTGGCAGATAGCATGTCTAATTTTATTTTTTTTCTTTTTTTAATGTACAATAAAACAAATTGTGTAGAATAATACTTGGCTATGTGTTTTACTTCAAATGACAGTTTGGGAGTAGGCAGTTACATTTTAAAAAATACAATGTAAAATTAACAAGGGACACCAACATAGTGGTATCTTTGATCTTAAAAACTACGGGATAATGGTGTTGTGGTAACTTGCCCAAATAAAAAAAAAGAAAAGAAAAAAGCATAATAATATTATTCTTGATATCACTAGAAAAAAAAAAAAGCCTTTGAAAATGTGTTTGCAATAGCTCCATCAGTATCACCAGCAAAGCAGCTTCATTATTATCCTATTAAAGAAGAAGAGAATTGTGCGCTGCATTTGGAGATTTCATAATTTTCCACGTCACAAATGATAATTCTCCATTACGAACGCTCGTTTACAACACCGACCGCTTCTACTTCCGAGCATGCGTATTTGTACTGTGGATTTTTGTCCGACGGACTTGTGTACACACGCTCAGACAATCCGACAACACACAGTTGTTAGCGGAAAATTTGATAACCTGCTAGCCAACATTTGTTGGAGGAAAGTCCGACAACAATTGTCCGATGGAGCATATACACAGTCAGACTTACCGCCAACAGCCAGTCATCCAACCTTTCCCGTCGGAAAGTGTACGGGCCTTTACTGTGTCCTAGACTTAATTTTCAACTAAATTATGAATTATTTGCAGTGAATTATTTGCATGACTCTGGCCACCAACTTAAAATGAATTAGCGCAATTTTGTTATTATTCTTTTTTTTTATGTTTAAATATGATAACCTGTAAATATATTCTGTTTCAAAAAGGTTATACTGTTCTTACCACCATAGCAGAAACCAGCACAAATTTAGGAGCCCTTCACTTCTTCGTGCTGAACAGTACGTACAATTACTCAAAATGGAAGTCCCCATAATAAGTTTAGGATCACACTCTAGCATTAATTTGTATAATGAGTTAGTGGAAAATACTGCTTTATCTAATTAGTAAATTTCTACTTTTAAATTACTTGCAGATTCCCTTTAACGCCTACAGTATTATGCACCTCCAGCTTACAAATTTTCTTTTTTAGGCTATTAATAATTTTTAGTTTAATGACAGTTTTTCTTACATTATCATCCATTTAAATAGAAAGCATTTATACACATAGACTGTGAGAATGGCAACAAGCCTGCGTCCCAGCATGAAAAGGGTGAAGATGGGAAGAATTAGAAGGAGAACATTGCCATCTAGTGGTCATGTCTAATGAAGGGTTAAAGGGAAGCGTCTGCGCTCAGGTTTTGTTTTAAATATCTATGTGCAGATGATTCCTTTAGGGAAATAAAAACATATTTAGCCTGACATTGCATAACAGGCGCAAGAATCTGCCTTGTCCTTCTCTCAATTTCCTTCTGCAATGTTGAAACTTGCACAGGGGTATAAGTCAGCTGCCTGTCCCCCACCTTGTGGCAGTTTTTGAGCCAGTTCAGTTGGCTGCTCCGGCACCTAAACGAGTCTGTACACAATTTCCCCCTTACCAGTTACCACATAGCTCCCAACTGTCCCTGATTTCGAGGGACTGTCCCTGATTTGGAGCAATGTCCCTCTGTCCCTCTTTCCAGCTCATTGTCCCTCATTTTGGTCTGATCTATATAGTTGTATATAAAATTCCTTTTTTCAAAAAGTGTTTCCCGGTGCTAAATCTTTCATCCAATTTCTAAATTACTGAATTTGTAAATTTTAAAGGCCAATATAAAGGAATAGTAGTGGTAAAAAAAAAGCCCTTGTGGATTTAATTAACCTTTTATTTTTGGTTAATTCTCCTTTAAGTGGGTGTGGCAGGAGGCGTGTCCTATGTCTACATACATTTGCTGGTAGGTGTCCCTCATTCCCATCTCAAAATGTTGGGAGGTATGGTTACTATCTCACTATTTGTGGGGGCTCTGGGGTCAGATCCCAGCAACAGGGCAGCAAGGTTCAGATAACAACTGGTAACTTTTTTCTCCCCCTCTGGTTTCCCCTGACTTCTTCTTACCTGCAATTCAAACCTTAACATTTCCCTGAATGGTTCCCTCTGCTAAAGGAAGATTAATCTACATTCCCCCCCCTTTTGACGACTAGAAGCCAACACCAACCCCACCATCTCAAGTTCCCACAAATGATAAGAAAACAATCAGAGTGGTTCCCTTTTATGTAATCACAATGTCAGCCATGAAATGGCAATCATATACTATATTACAAAAAGTATTGGGACGCCTGCCTTTACACGCACATGAACTTTAATGGCATCCCAATCTTAGTCCGTAAGGTTCAATATTGCATTGGTCCACCTTTTGCAGCTAAAACAGGTTCAACTTTTCTAGGAAGGCCGTACACAAGGTTTAGGAGTGTGTCTATGGGAATAGAGAGAAGCACACCGCTCCAGGCAAACTCAGGTGCAGGATGGATCACAGGTCCAGACCTCGGCTCACCACCGTGGAAGACGAACAAGACAAGGAATTGGTCGCACACTGGAACTCCAAATTCACTATTAGAGCCAGGTGTGTTTTTGAGTGTATCCCAATTTGGGTGGACTCCCTTAAAAGACCTACCTGTTTAGTGTTACATTGGTTGTGAACAAGCAAGCTATCGCTTGTGAAACGTCTACCATTGCCTGTATCTGTCCGACCCCTTTTTTGACAATAAAGATGACATCGAGATAATTTGGAGTTCCAGTGTGCGACCAATTCCTTGTCTTGTGTGTCTATGGGAATGTTTGACCATTCTTCCAGAAACGTATTTGTGCGGTCAGGCACTGATGTGGATGAGAAGGTCTGGCTTGCAGTCTCCATTCGAATTAATTCCCAAAGGTGTTCTATCGGGTTGAGGCCAGGACTCTGTGCAGGCCTGTCAAGTTTCTCCACCCCAAACTCGCTCATACATGTCTTTATTGACCTTGCTTTGTGCACTAGTCCAAATCATTTGGTGGAGGGGGGATTATGGTGTGGGGTTGTTTTTCAGGGGTTGGGTTTGGCCCCTTAGTTCCAGAGAAGGGAACTTTTAAGGCATCAGCATACCAAGACATTTTGGACAATTTCATGCTCCTAACTTTGTGGGAACAGTTTTAGGACGGCCCCTTTCTGTTCAAACATGACTGCGCACCAATGCACAAAGCAAGGTCCATGACATGTCCATGACTCATCCATGTCCAAGAAATGGATGAGCGAGTTTGGGGTGGAGGACCTTGACTGGCCTGCACAGAGTCCTGACCTCAACACTATAGAACACCTTTTGGATGAATTAGAGCGAGCCAGGTCTTCTCATCCACATCAGTGCCTGACCTCACAAATGCGCTTCTGGAAGAATGGTCAAATATTCCCAAAGACACACTCCTAAACCTTGTGGACAGCCTTCCCAGGAGAGTTGAAGCTGTTATAGCTGCAAAGGGTGGGCCAACTCAATATTGAACCCTACAGACTAAGACTGGGATGCCATTAAAGTTCATGTGCGTGTAAAGGTGGTCATCCCAATACTTTTGGTAAATACTTTGGTAGTGGGTAGTGTATGTAGGCAAGAGGCATCATTCATAAAACAAGTCAGCAGCGTTCAGATGCAACTGGTGATGCCACTGCAGCCTGAAGATGGCCACTGATTAATACTGTAATATTTCACATGCAATTACAATTAAAAAAAATAACAATATTAATAATTACATTTTGTAGAAACTAGTAAGGCACCCTCTAGTGTGCAAATCTATGCTTTGGGCTCTAAATTAGTCCTTGAATATGGGTCAAATTTATGTCCTTTCAGGGCTAGATGACTCATACAGGCAGGACTCTGGTGCCTCCCCCTAGTTCTTGAAAGTTGGAGAATGTTCTGGAAACTGGAGGGTGGAGGCCAGGAGCGTTGATCTGCATACTTAGGGGAGTTTGGCCAATCCCCAGGCAGTGGAAATGGCACGGTGGCTAAGCAGCCTTTAAATATGCATGAGTCATGCTGGCAGGGAGTCAGGTGGAAGATGGAGTGCTGAGGAGACTATCCGTGGCCCTTGAGGTGGCCCCCTTTTGGTCTTGGTCTGACCTGGAAGGATTCTGGCACCATCGCTGTCCAAAAGGCATCTTGCCTAGGAAGCAGCAAGAGCAAAGAGGACAGTGTGAGCACATCAGCATGTTCAGGAACTTGGGAAAGAAAGACTGTCACATGTAGCTATCAGCTATTTGTTGCCATTAAGTTGGGCATCCCATAATTCCTATTCCTTATCCAAGTTATTCCCCCTAAAAAAAAAACATAAAAACAAAGCTCAGAGACTGTTCCATGTGTCTGGAGAAAGTGTGGAGAATACTTGTGGCTTGGCTGTGCAGTGTTGGGGGACCCGATTATCAGAGGCTCCTCTGGGGCTGAACGTTACACTATTTTTTCTTTTTAACATTTTTGTGTATTTGTCGGTCTATAATTAAAAACATCATAGGGTTTTTATAAAACTGTGTATTAAATAACAGCCTTTAAAAAAATATTTGAGTATGCAAATTAATAATAACATTATAGAAAAGTTAACTGGCTTATGCTGATGCTGCAAAATTTGGGTTGAGCATCTAAGTTTAAATTACCGTCAGTCACAAAAATGTATTGTAAATCTAAACAGTTTGTTGAAATATTTAAAAAACAGTTATAGCGGAATTCCACCCATGAATGGAACTTCCACTGATCGGATTCCTCCCCCCTCCTGGTGTCACATTTGGCACCTTTCAGGGGGGAGGGGGGAGCAGATACCTGTCAAATCCAGATATCTGCTTCCACTTCCGGGGGAAAGATGTGTGGCGATCTACGCAATGTCCGGCAAATCCTCTTCCCCCTCCCCCCTGACTTTTGGGAGACACACAGGTCCCAGAAGACAGCAAGGACCAATCAGAATGCGCAGCGTGACTGATGCGCCGTAGGGAACCAGGTGTGAAGCCGAAAGTCTTCACTGCCTCGTTCCCTTACCAGGAATGGCGGCGGCATTAACCACTTCAATACCAGGCACTTAGACATCTTCCTGCCCAGGCCAATTTTCAGCTTTCAGCGCTGTTGCAATTTGAATGACAATTGCGCGGTCATGCTACACTGTACCCAAATAAATTTTTTATCATTTTGTTCCCACAAATAGAGCTTTCTTTTGGTGGCATTTGATCACCTCTGCAATTTTTATTTTTTGCACAACAAATAAAAATAAACTGAAAATTTTGAAAAAAATAACGTTTTTTTTCGTTTCTGTTAAAAAATGTGTAAATAAGTACGTTTTCTCCTTCAATGACGGGCACTGATATGGCTGCACTGACAGGCACTGATAAAGTGGCACCGATGGGCACCGATGAGGTGGCACTGATAGGCGGCACTGATGGGCACTGATAGGTGGCACTGGTATGCGGCGCTGATGGGCACTCATAGACGGCACTGACAGGCACTCATAGGCGGCACTGATGGGTACTTATGGGTGGCACTGATGGGTACTTATGGGTGGCACTGATGGGTGGCACAGATGGGCACTGATGCTCACTGATAGGTGGGCACTGATGGGCATGGATGGGCACTGAGAGGTGGCACTGATGACACTAATGGGTGGCATTGCTGGGCATCACTTGTCTGATCTGCTGCATATTGTTGCCAGTCAGTGCCCATTTGTGGGCACTGATTGGCATATATTTGGCATATTTTTGTATATGTGGATGGCCATCCACATGTTGGGGGCTTCCCTGGTGGTCTTGGTGGCTTCCCTGGTCCAATGTGGGCATCCGTGGGGGGGGGCTGCGCTGATAAACAATCAGCACAGACCCCCCTGTCAGGAGAGCCGCCGATCAGCTCTCCTCTACTAGCGTCTGTCAGACGCGAGTGAGGAAAAGCCGATCAACGGCTCTTTCTATTTACATCGTGATCAGCCGTAAATGGACACGGCTGATCACATGGTAAAGAGCCTCTGTCAGAAACTCTTTACCGAGATCGGTGTATCGTTGTGTCAGACTGACACACCGCACCACCGATCCCCGCGATGCGAGCCCCCACGGGCGCGCGGCGACTGTTATCCTGCAGGACATCATATGACGCCCAGTCAGGATAACTGAACCACCGCCCGGTCGTCATTCTGCTATAGGGTGGGTGGGAAGTGGTTAAACTTGGAAGCTGATTGGTTTCTATTCAGAGCTGCTTCAGATTTTGCACTCTCCAGTTTTAGTAAATCAACCCAATTATGTCATGCGATATTGTATGTTGCATTAAAGCAGCCGATTAAAATCAATGGTCTTCCGATGCTCCTAAACGTCCTAAAAAGTGTACAAAATTGGACAAAATCTTTAGCGTACCACACTATGGTGCGTTGCCATGTGTTGCAGCATGCATGTGTTGCCTTAGTGCATATTGGGAGCCAATCAAATTAGGAGAATTGCAATGCGTTAGCGCATGTAACATGCTGTCATGCATTCCACTAATGCACAGGTTAATTTGCGTGTCCTGCAATGCACAGATGTAAATCAGCCCTCAGGGTGAAGTAGAAGCCACAAGTTCCTGACCCACATAATAGTTCCAATGATTCAGTTTAGTTTCACTGCCCCCAGAACGACACAGGTCAACATAAGTCAAAGGGGTCAGTGCTTCTATCAGAGGCAAGACATTCAGATTATTTCCTTTGTGACAGATTTCTCTTAATCATGGTGGTGGTCCCAATTTTAGTTTTTTTGTGTAAATGTAGGCATCTGCAGAAAATGTTTTAGGTATCTAATAATATCCAGATACTAAGGAATCATTGTGTGAATGCCTCAGCTGTCCTGAATAATTCCTATAACGTATCTAATATGTGTAATTCCTATTATCGTCATCTCCATCTACTGGCTTTAATGCACTATTTTCCTGAAATACAGTGATCAGGAAAATACTGCAGTATGGCCACTAGGCCACGACTGCAGTATGGCAAACGATCATAGACGCATACAGTATTAGACGGATTATAGGGATTGTTTGTGAGGACTGTGTTGTGCTTACCCCTGAAGCAGCCCCTTGATATGATGGGCTCTCTGTTCTGCCTCGACTCTTTAAGTTGTTTAGTCCCCACTGACACACCTGTGTAGATTAATGCCCTGTACACACGGTCGGATTTTCCGACGGAAAATGTGTGATAGGACCTTGTTGTCGGAAATTTCGACCGTGTGTAGGCTCCATCACACATTTTCTATCGGAATTTCCGACACACAAAGTTTGAGAGCTTGCTATAAAATTTTCCGTTGTCGGAATTTCCGATCGTGTGTACACAAATCTGACGCACAAAGTGCCACGCATGCTCAGAATAAATAAAGAGATGAAAGTTATTGGCTACTGCCCCGTTTATAGTCCCGACGTATGTGTTTTACGTCACCGCGTTCAGAACGATCGGATTTTCCGACAACTTTGTGTGACCGTGTGTATGCAAGACAAGTTTGAGCCAACTTCCGTCGGAAAAAAATCCTAGGATTTTGTTGTCGGAATGTCCGATCAATGTCCGACCGTGTGTACAGGGCATAAGCGTTTGCATAAAAATGCACAGAAAATAGGCCGCAAGCAACCGGATGGTAGATTAATTAGATGTATTATGGCAAGGCAAGTTAGACAATTCATGAATCAGTAAATAACTGAGCATGTTTAACCGTTTCAGCCCCGGAAGATTTTACCCCCTTCCTGATCAGAGCACTTTTTGCAATTTGGCACTGCGTCACTTTAACTGACAATTGCGCAGTCTTTTTTTCCCACAAATAGAACTTTCTTTTGGTGGTATTTGATCACCTCTGCGGTTTTTATTTTTTGCGCTATAAACAAAAAAAGAGCGTCAATTTTGAAAAAAAACGCAATATTTTTTACTTTTTGCTATAATAAATATCCCCCCAAAAATATATAAAAAAACAATTTTTCCTCAGTTTAGGCAGATATGTATTCTTCTACATATTTGTGGTTAAAAAAATCGCAATAAGCGTATATTGATTGGTTTGCACAAAAGTTATGGCATCTACAAAAGAGGGGATAGTTTTATGGCATTTTTATTATTATTATTTTTTTTTTATTAGTAATGGCGGTGATTTGCGATTGTTATCGGGACTGCGACATTATGGCAGACACATCGGACACTTTTGACACATTTTTGGGACCATTGGAATTTATACAGCGATCCGTGCTATAAAAATACACTGATTACTGTAAAAATGTCACTGGCAGGGAAGGGGTTAACACTAGGGGGCTAATTGTGTTCTCTAGTGTTCCCTATTGTGTGTTCTAACTGCAGGGGGGAGGGGACTGTGTAGGGGAGATGACAGATCCCTGTTCATACTCTGTATGAACAGATGATCTGTCTCTTCTTCCATCAGAGAACTGGAAACTGTGTGTTTACACACACAGATCCCAGTTCTCGGTGTGTCAGCAGCGATTGCGGGAGCCCGGCGGTGATCGTGACCACGGGCACTAGCATCGGCTCCAGGGGAGAACAGCGCGCCCCTAGTGGCCACAGGGCGAAGTGACGTAACATAATGTCGTTTCGCCCAGCCTTGTCATACTGCCACAGTACAACTACGGTGGCTGGTCGGCAAGTGGTTAAAGGTGCTGTACTAGATAGGGTGAACACTGATCCATAACATGACAATCAACTGCAATGATGCTAAACCAAATTTTAACTGATGCAAACAGGGTTAAAGGAATCATTATTAACCGCTTCAGCCCCGGAAGATTTTACCCCCTTCCTGACCAGAGCGTTTTTTGCGATTCGGCACTGTGTCGCTTTAACTGACAATTGAGCGGTCGTGCGACGTGGCTCCCAAACAAAACTGACGTTCTTTTTTTCCCACAAATAGAGCTTTCTTTTGGTGGTATTTGATCGCCACTGCGATTTCTATTTTTTGCGCTATAAACAAAATAAGAGCAACAATTTTGAAAAAAACGCATTATTTTTACATTTTGCTATAATAAATATCCCCCAAAAATATATAAAAAAAACATTTTTTTCCTCAGTTTAGGCCGATCGTATTCTTCTACATATTTTTGGTTAAAAAAAATCGCAATAAGCGTTTATTGATTGGTTTGCGCAAAAGTTATAGCATTTACTAAATAGGGGATAGTTTTATGGCATTTTTATTAATAATTTTTTTTTTACTAGTAATGGCGGCGATCAGCGATTTTTATTGTGACTGCGACATTAGGCTGACATGTCGGACATTTTTGACACATTTTTGGGACCATTGTCATTTATACAGCGATCAGTGCGATTAAAAATGCACTGATTACTGTGTAAATGACACTGGCAGTGAAGGGGTTAACCACTAGGGGGCGGGGAGGGGTTAAGTGTGTCCTAGGGGAGTGATTACTAACTGTATAGGGATGGGCTAGCTGTGTCATTACTCTGATCACTGCTTCCGATGACAGAGAGCAGTGATCAGTGACACTTGTCACTAGGCAGAACGGGGAGATGCTGTTTACATCAGCATCTCCCCGTTCGTCCTCTCCGTGAGGCGATCGCGGGCATCCCCGCGGCGATCGAGTCCGCGGGACCCACGACCCGACTCACGGAGCTCCCAACCGGCGCGCACACGCAATGGCACGGCGGGGAATTCAAATGGACGTACCTGTAAGTCCATTTGCCCAGTCGTGCCATTCTGCCAACCTACATCGGCGTGTACCAGTCGAGAACTGGTTAACTAATTAAAAAATAAATGTCCTAGAGTGCACTACGCATACAGCCCTAATAGTGGATGGGTGCATGCTTTCCTGACAAAGGGGTACCCCTTGAGGTAACTATAAAGTACCTGGTGCCTATTTAGCGGTACTAAGCTGGCTATTGTTGGGGCCTGTCTGTAAGGTGGTGCCTGTGAAGCTGCCCCTTTAAGACTGTTATTAATGGATGGCTGATGGGCTAATAAGTAAGGAGGAGCCTCCATTCTTATTAACTGTAGACAGTAAGGAGTTAGGCTCAGTTGTTTTGCTCACCACTCCTGGTATGCAATGTATCCCGTCCAATATGCTTGGCAGTCAGCTGTCCCAGAAGGCTCATTCCTCATGATCAGGTCCTCCTGCTCAGACTCTCACTGGCTGTAGGCACACACAGCTTCAGGTCCCACCACGGCAGAACTTTCAGTGTCTCTGGTGTGGGCACAGACACTCAAGAAATAGGTCTACTCTCTCTCTGGTCACACAGAATACCAAAACAGGGCACCCCGACTCCAAGCAGGCTCTGGTCTCTCTGATGTAGTGTACAGACCCCAGCAACAGGTCTGTACTATCTGTCTCCCTGCACTAGACTGCCAAGATCTCAACTAAATTACCTGGGAAAATGCTGTCCTCTCCTCCTGTTTGCAGGGAATCCTGGGTGTTGAAGTCCAAGCCCCATAGCCTCCAGCGTTTGGGGACTACATGTCCTATGGTCCTCTTCCAGCCTTCGCTGATTGGCCCACTGCCTTGCTGCCAGGAGGTGGGGGGGGGGGTGGGCAGGAGTAAGCAGCAGATTTTATACAGCCCAATCTGACATACGCAGACGACAATGTTTTGTCACTGTTCAGGGCAGTGAGTGGGGGAGGACTGTAAAGGAGGAGAGCAGGCACAGACATACACAGCCCGCTCCTACAGCAGCCAGCTGAGCACCCGGCTACAACTGTGCGAAAGCTGAGGCATTTGTACAGCAATTGTTTTGTACTGAGATCTACATTGTGTCAATGGTAGGTGGAGTTTTAAGGCTACACCCACCATCTTGATGGGTTGAATGATATACAGGTGAGATCTCTGCTATGCCATTTAATTCACTTAGTAGTAACAGCTCAAAATTGCAGCTTGGCCCTAAAGGAGCACCTCTCACCCCTCGTTCCCGTTCACACCACAAAAACATCTTCCAGATCCGTTCCTGATGTGTCTCTGCATGCACGTTTTTAATGCTTTTTTTATGTGTTTTACTGCATTCCAGTAGCTGCCATAACCCAAGTATCCTCTTCTTCAGCCGGCGGTCGGCTTTCAGATAAAAGTGGTCTCTGTGGCAGATTCGCTGCAAAATCACTTTTATCGGAAGCGGGAGAGGGGCCCCCCTCCCGCCGCGCGCCAGTGCCCTCTGCCGCTTACCGGAACCGCCGGCAGCGGCGGAGGCGATCGGGTCCTCTTCCCTGTTAGGTATGGAGCTGAGTGAGGGGAACATGGCCCCCACCCAGCTCCATACAATTGCAGGGCGGAAGCAACGTCAAAACGTCACTTCGGCCCGTAGCTCTTAAAAAGACTTTTTTTTTTCAAACTATATTTTTTTTTTTTATTGCATTTTAGTGTAAATTTGAGATCTCATATTTAAGAGGTCCTGTCATGCTTTCTTTATATTACAAGAGATGTAAATCAAAACATGCAACCTGTAGAATTTTGTAAACGTCGCAATTCCACGAGCGGCCGCAATTTTGAAGCGTGACATGTTGGGTATCAATTTACTCAGCTTAACAACATCTTTCACAGAATTAAAAAAAAAATTGGACTAACTTTACTGTTGTCTTATTTTTTAATTAAAAAATGTGTATTTTTTCCCAAAAAAGTGCGCTTGTAAGACCACTGTGCAAATACGGTTTGACAGAAAGTATTGCAACGACCACCATTTTATGCTCTAGGGTGTTAGAAAAATATATATATAATGTTTGGGGGTTCTAAGTAATTTTCTAGCAAAAAAAACTGATCTTAACTTGTAAACAACAAGTTTGAAAAATAGGCCAAATCCTTAAGTGGTTAAACAAAAGAAAGTCCTATCAAAGTGGGCCTTTAAACGGTGGCTCTCATGGATATGTCAAACTGTATCACACAAATTTGTATAATATACAAAACTTTTATTGTTCATACAAAACGTCATATAAAAAAAGGTAAGGGCACTCCAGCTTGCCTGGAGTATTTAGGTGCCATCGCTACGCTCTTCCCTCTGTTGATTGTATGGGCTGGCCATCTGAGAGAGGACCAACCCAACTCCCCAGTGACCGCCAGTTTTGCCCTCCTAAGGGCAGATCTGTGTGGGGAAGATTTACTGGATAAGTGGGTCCACGGGAGACCCAGACTTTATTTGCTGTTTACCTTTTACTTTTATTTTCTTTGATACTCCTTGGATAGATTTGTCTGTGGATCAGGCATCTTGGAACACTCTCCCTTGGAACACCTGTGGTTTACATATACCCTTGGTAACAATCTAAGTTCCGTTCCACTGCTGATGTTTGAGCAAAAGTGTCTCTCTCCCCCTCTGGTCTTGACCCAGCCGCAGGGGCGTCGCTAGGGGGTGGCTTTTGGGGCTATAGCCCCGAACCTGGGGCCAATAGCCCCGAGTCTCTGCAGGGGTCCCCAAGGGCAGGCTCTCTGGGGACCCTGATGCAAGGGAGAGGCTTTCTGGGGTTCCTAATGTAAGGGGGGCTCTCTGGGAACCCTGATGTAAGTGGGGGGCCCTCTGGGTACCCTGATGAAAGGGGGAGGCTCTCTGAGGACTCTGATTTAAGGAGGAGGCTCTCTGGGGAACCTGATGTAAGGGGGCTCTCTGGGGACCCTGATGTAAGGGGGCTCTCTGGGGACCCTGATGTAAGGGGGCTCTCTGGGGACCCTGATGTAAGTGGGGGGCTCTCTGGGGATATATATACACACACACGTATATTACTGTATATACATGTGTATGCTCGCCCAAGCGTATGACTTTCTTTACTTTCTTTACTAGGCTGCTATGGGCTCTAGCCCCAGATCTTTTGTAGACCTAGCAACGCCCCTGCCCAGCAGGTACCATACCTGAAATTTTGGTTCTCGGACAAATGCCCGGTGTGCCCTATGGCTAGTCTGGGCCTGCTTATGCTGCAAAAAAGTAGTCTGATCCCTTGCAATACATGACATACAATGTCTGTTTTTTTATATTTATGTATGTTCCTTGCTAAGGAACATTATTTTTTAAGTTGTTATGGGTAAAGTTCTTACTTTAAGGAGGCACTGCAGTACTTCAGAATGATTTCATGAAGGGCATTTGATTACCTCTTGGCCCACTCTTCATAACTAGGCCTCTTGTCCACATCTTGTGTCACATTGCTCAGATGAATGAAAAGAAAACACATGACATTTAGCTGCTCTTTAGGCTAGGTTGTAACGTCATTAATTGTGATCATCATATCTGAATAGTCATAAATTGATCCTTTGTAATGTAAGTGCTCCATGACTTTACACTAATCATGAATGATTGCATGCCAAATACAACACAGTCCCTACAAATACAGCAACTGTCACATTTACAAACTTGTTTTCTAGTTTGGATAATGTGTGCAAGTGTTAGGAACCCTGTCAGAATGATGTTGCTGTCTTTTGACCTGTTGAGAAGTGTCACTCTGTGAATTTGTCCTAATGACCGTTATGACTGGAACAGACAGGGACATGAAATCCAAAATACTACAGATGTCACTAGAATAGAAGGTGAGGGGCCCAGCTGTCAAATTTGGAATTTCTCCTCACATTGGGAAGGTATCCTCTTACTTCCTCTTGTTTCTCTGGAATAGGAATGAACTGACATAGAAAAAATAACCTGGCAGGGGTTCTAATCATTCCCCTCTCTAATCTAAAACCAAGAAAAACATTTCTGAAGTTCTTCTGAAAGGGTCTATGAATTTCCTTTTACCACTTGACCTCCAGAAAATTTACCTTCTTAATGACCAGGCCATTTTTTGCAATACGGCACTGTGTTACTGTAACTTACAATTGCGCGTCCGTGCGACACTGCACCCAAATAAAAGGTATGCCCTTTTTTCCCCAGAAATCGAGCTTTCTTTTGGTGGCATTTGATCACCGCTTAATTTTTTTAATTTTTTGTGCTATAAACAAAAAAAGACAATATTTTGCACTTTCTGCTATAAAACATATCCAATAAAAAAAAATGAAAAAATCCAATTTCTTCATCAATTTAGGCCAATATGTATTCTGCTACATGTTTTTGGTAAAAAAAATCTCAATAAGTGTATATTGATTGGTTTATGCAAACGTTATAGCGTCTACAAACTGTGGGATATTTTTATTTCTATATTTATTTTTTACTAGTAATGGCGGCAAACAGTGACTTATAGCAGGACTGCAATATTGTGGAGGACATTCTGACACCAACTGACACTTTTTGGGGACCAGTGACACTAATACAGTGACCAATGCTAAAAATATATACTCGTACTGTACTAATGACACTGGCTGGGAAGGAGTTAACATCAGGGGCGATAAAAGAGTTAACTGTGTGCCAAGCCAGTATTTTACTATACTGTGTGAGGTGCTTTTATTAGAGGAAGAGTTGCACAAATTCCATCCCTTCCCTCCTGTCAGAACGGCGATCTGCCTTATTTATATAGACAGATCGCTGTTCTGCCTCTCTCCCCAATAATTGGCTGGTGCTGGCAGACATCAAGTACTCAGCACCCACCGATGGGCTTCCACTGTGTGTAATGACAGCAGAAGCAAGCCACAGTCGGAATGCATGCGTACCCCCCACCTAAAAGTGTTGGATCACGTACATGCTACAGGGCGGATGGGAAGTGGTTAATTTACAAGTAGATGTGATCAGCCTAAAGGAGCTGTTATCAACCTGGGTTCTGTGGAACTATAGGTTTCTTCCAGAAGTTACTAGGGGTCAGTCCTGGATTTATAAGGGGGCAAACGTGGAAATTGCTCCGGGCCCCCCTTCCAGAGGGGGACCGAGACTTTCTTTATAAAAAAAAAAGTAATAATTATCAAATTAGTTTTATTATTAAAAAAAATTGCAAAATGTGCATGGGTGTCAGTATACAGACAAGTTAAGCCTGGCTTCAGAGGCAAAGAAAGAGATGAGCGCGTCTGGTAGATGTTTTACATTTCAACTTCTCATATTACTTTACTATTCGAGATGTTTGTTTTAACATGACTGTGTCGCAGAATTTATTGCCTTGTTAACGAGAGACAAGGGGATGGAACAACGGAAAGTTCGAGAAATGTTGGAAAGTGCCAGGCAACAGCCCCAACTCCATTGTGTGGGAGTGAAGTTAACGAGTAGCATCAATTTATTATAGCGAGAAAAATTAGAAAGAAGCTCATTCCCCCACTTTACCCCAATTGGGTCAAGTGGTGAATCCGACAATCCGCTATCTCGAATAGGATAAAACTTTGTTAGCAAGTTTTACCCGAAATTACAAGATTAGTCGAATTTTGGACAGACATGGAAATGGATTGGAATTTAGACAGAATGGCATAGCAGAGTGCTGGACAAAATTGGCATAGAGTAGAGGGGCCCCGGAACTTGAAGTGCCCTGTGCTGACCTAAGGTCTTTGAGCTGTGACTAATTGACTTCCCATTTGATGGTGCCTGTATAGTTTTGGGGCCAACCCCACATGGCAGAGTCAATGGCATTACACCAATTATCTTTTTATCTGTCTGTAAGGATGGCATTCTAGCTACTACTGTAAAGGGGACATTCTTCTGTCTGACCACCAATGTAAGGGGTATTTTTACCACTGACCCCGAATGAATTGGTAATAGAAGGGGTTCCCAAAGACCTAAAAATGTTTCCCCAGGGCTAAAAAGATAGAGAAAGATTAGCCTAAAGTGTCCCTCTAGGCAAAAATAAAAAAATGAGTTGTGCAAAGTTCCCATAATCGGTATACATTCACAGTCTGCGCAACGTCAATTGGCTCTATTCCCCCACACGGGAAACTCAGGGGCTGCTTACAGCTTCCCATAATCATGAATGGCTGTATGTGGAAAAACTCGGGTATACAACGGTGCTCACATAAACACAAGTATAGCATACAGTGTACCGAAATACAGCCATGCTCAACAATCAATAAAAAAACAAAAAAACAAGCAAATGCAAAAGTCACAACTAAGGCTGGGTTCACACTGGTACAACACGACAGTCATACGACTATGGATCCGACTTTGCCCTGCAACTTGAAGTCCGACTTTCATCCCACTTCAATGAACGGGATCTGACTTTCATCCCGACAATACCAGGCCCTTTGAGTCTGCTATGAATCTTGAGGGGAAACTCCAAACCAAAATGAAAAAAAATGGCATAGACGTTCCCCTCCAAGACTATACCAGACCCTTCGGTCTGGTATGGAATTTAAGGGGGAAATAAAAAAAATGGCGTGGCCCCCCCCCCCATATCTATACCAGACTCTTATTCGAGCACGCAGCCTGGCAGGTCAGGAAAGTGGGTGGGGAGGAGCGAGCGCCCCCCTCCTGAACCATACCAGGCCACAAGCCCTAAACATGGGGGGGTGGGTGCTTTGGGGCGGGGGACCCTAGCATTACAGTGGGAGACAGCGTCGAGAGAACATCTGAGGAAGAACAGAGGGGGAAGACAGCGGAGAGAGGAGAAGAACCGGAGAGAGGAGAAGACCTCAGTGGAGGAGGGAGAAGAGCCAGAGAGGGGAGAAGACAGCAGAGAGAGGAGAAGAACCAGAGGATGAAGACATCGCCAGAGGGAGAAGAAATCGGAAGAGATGCCAAGGTGCTTTAATAAATTACTTTGCCAAAAACCTGTGTACTGTTTTTATTTTTGATACTTTTTGTAGGTGAATGGGTAGGGGTACAATGTACCCCATACTCATTCAAATAGGGTGGGGGGCCGGGATCTGGGGGCCCCCTTGTTAAAAGGGGCTTCCAGATTCTGATAAGCCCACTGCCTGCAGACCCCAACAACCACCGACCAGGGTTGTCGGAAGAGGCCCCTGTCCCCATCAACATGGGGACAAGGTGCTTCAGGGTGGGGGGTGCAGGGCCCCCCTGCCCCAAAACACCCACCCCTCCATGTTGAGGGTATGTGGCCTGGTATGGGTCAGGAGGGGGGGCACTTGCTCGTCCCCACCCCCTTTCCTGACCTGCCAGGCTGCGTGCTTGGATAAGGGTCTGGTATGGATTTTGGGGGGGACCTCACGCCGTTTTTTCAATTTTTTTTGGGGGGTGTTGGGGTTCACCTTAAATTCCATACCAGACCGAAGGGCCTGGTATGGTCTTGGAGGAGGAACCCTATGCTGTTTTTTTTTTTTTTTTTTCGACGTGGGGTTCCCCTTCAAGATCCTCAGAGCACAAGTCGCATGCCAAAGTCAGGTCAGTTAGGAGGACGATGATCTGACTTTTATCCAACTTCAATGATATTCAATGGGCTGAAGTAGGATCAAAATCGGACCAAAGTAGTGCAGGAAACTTTTTCAAAGTCGGACTGACTTGCGTCGGACCAATTAAGACGGCTCTCATAGAGAAACATTGATTTTTACACATCATGCGACATGTGCTCCCAATGTCGGAGCGTTTGTTGTACCAGTGTGAACCCAGCCTTAAATATGTTTTCAGGTAAATATTACAATGATAAATAAAAATGTGTACTCACTTAAAACAAATGATAGTGTACAGAGGCGGCTCTAGGCTTTGTGAGGCCTTAGGCAAAACTTACACATGAGGCCCCACGGACTGGGACGCTCCGTGATAAGGCCGCTATTCCTCAGGCTGCGGGCAGTATCTGATTTGTCCGTCAGCTCCTAAGCCACAGAGTCCCAGTGGGGGTAGGCAGAGCCGCCGGCGTCAACTTCAGTGATTGAGAACAGGCAAATTAGGCGGCCGCGAGGCCCCTGTTAGTGCGAGGCCTTAGGCGACCGCCTAATTTGCCTAATTAGAGAGCCGCCTCTGATAGTGTATCTGTCACAAAGTTTGCTTACTGCTTAAACATCTATTCATGTAGTAGCGTGAACAAAATATCTTGACAGTAGTCTTAAACTTTTCTGAAGTTGCCCATAATTTTTAAATAGAGCTTTAATGGCCAAGGAAGGAGAAGGACTTAGAAGCATGAACATTTCTGCCAGGTCAACCTGCCAACACTAACATATCATTAAACTGTTGTGGCATTTTAAAGTCCAATAAAGCTAAAATTGTTAAAAGGGCACCTTTAAACTTACATTTTATACCAATCTTCCATCCCCCTTCCAGCAGCAAGAGATTAAAAGATCAGTATACCTAAAATGAAATATCCCTCAATATGAGCACCCTATTAAAGCATGTTTAAAGCCAAAGTTTTTTTTTTGTTTTGTTTTGTTTTTCTTTATAGCTACATCCCCATTAGCAAGATTCTCTCCTACTTAATTTTTCTTTGACTACCAGTCATCAGAAAATAAAAAAAAGATTTGGGATTTCCACTTTAGCTGAACTAAATAAAAAGAATACCTCTGTATCTCCTGACCACTCTACTGCATTAAATGTGACCTTTACTGATAGAAATTTATAGGCTACTATTGCTGATCTCCTTCTGAATATGCTAATTACCTGGCTGTCTCTGCCTTCAGTACTTTTTGAAAAATAGTTCTGGACCCATAAGGTTATCTTGTTGGTATTGCTATCTTAAAGTATTGTTGCTGATGTAAAAAATCTGATTCTCGGGTTCTACACTTTTTTTTGTGCTGAAAATGCTCCCCTCGGCTTATACTTGAGTCAAGCACTTTTCTGCAGCAGAGAATGACATTTTCTGAACCGACTTTGGGTCCCCATATCTCGGGGCCACTTGGTGCTAGGA
The DNA here is from genome assembly GCA_037952925.1 of Lithobates clamitans. Lineage (NCBI taxonomy): Eukaryota > Metazoa > Chordata > Amphibia > Anura > Ranidae > Lithobates > Lithobates clamitans. The sequence goes on from JBBGZY010000658.1 coordinate 3,934,901, forward strand.
ACCCCAGTAGTGCTAGTTCCACTGGGTTTGCACACCAAATTTGGGGTTCCTAGCACCAAGTGGCCCCAAGATACGGGGCCCCAAAGTCATCAACTGTGTCCATCTGCAGCAATGTCATTTCGGGACCCTTTGGGTCCAGAGACCCCAAATTTTGGCTGCAGCTAGGAGGGCATCTAGGAACCCTTAACTACCGAGTTTTAAGTTAAGGGGACCTATGGCTGCAAATGGGCACAGTGAGGCATGCAAATGGGCACAGTGAGGCTGCAAATGGGCATTGTTGACCCTCTTCTCCACTTACAGTAGCTGCGCATTTCTCACCCTAGGCTTATACTCGAGTCAATATTTTTCCCAGTTTCTTGTGGTAAAATTAGGTGCCTCGGCTTATATTCGGGTCGGCTTATACTCGAGTATATACGTTAACCAAAAAAAGAAATTGAAGTCAAACCAACTGCTGACAAGGCGTGTGCTTGTAATCACACTGAAAAAACCCTAATGAAGGGGACATTGTTGAACCTCCAAATTCCATTGGATTCTTTTTGGATTATCCCCCTGACCTTTACTGAAATAAAGCTGTATCTGGACCTCTTAGAAGTGGTGAAGGGCCTTAATTTCTACTTTTGTTTCAGTACTCTGAGTCACTGACCTGGAACAAGCAGGTAAGAAGTTAAGGTCTATCTAAACCAAAAAAAAAAACAATACTGAGTATATTGCAGCTTACCAACCCTTGAAAGTAGTGGCTGTTGTCCTTTTATTTTCACCTGGTGATCATGCTATTAACACACTTTCCATCCTATTGGGAATCCGTGTTGTCACCCTAGAAAAAGACTACATAACCTCTCCCTTTGTATCCTTCATATAGAGTGGAGGGATTGTGTAGCCCTCATTGAGAGCTACAAACAATGTAATTGATGAGAGTGCAGAACAGACAAACAGGCAGTTATCAGCTTTTTTTTTTGCATTTGCTGAAAAGATATAATAAAAGACTTTCAATGGTTTACAAAGGTGGTTATGGCCCCATTCACATGGGGCAGACTGCAGCTGTGATCTGCTTGCTCAGCAGAGGATCTCTCCACCGATCCCTGCTGAGCAGGCGGATGACATGTCCGAGTCTAGTCCGCTTATGTAGAGCTGACATTGACACAGTCCTCTCTCCTCTATGGGCGTCCGGATGTAAATGGACCGTCTGTCCGTTTAAACCCGACTGCCATTCGATCCGCTAGACAGAAGGGAAACAGATCAGTATCCATCTGTTTTTGGCAGATCGGTTTGGATTGAATGTAGGCGGGTATAAACAGACACATGTCCGTTTACACCCACCGCTCCATAAAGAAGCAAGGGGGTTCAGATCGGGTCTGCCTGAAAAACTGACAGAGGAACCCGATCAGGACATCTATGTGAAAGGGGCCTAAATCAATTATGATCAATTTAGATACAAGCTAACCGGTATTGATTAATATGTAGCGCCCATACAATAGAGAGTTTAGTGTTATATTAGGCCAAAATTGCCAGAATCTCATTCTGCAGTGTAATCTGGTGGGGTTTGATTTCTGGGGAGGTTTATTAGTGTAGAGGAGGGTGTGACCCCCTGCACTCTGTTTGGCCAGTTTCCTTTGTTTTCCGGGGTTTGTCCTAGAAGACAGGAGGAATACAAGTGTGAGTGACAGGTAGCTTTTAGAAGACGTCTCTGGACCAATCATTAATTTGTTGGGACAGGGGCGGGACTTCTATTTAAGGCCTGGTCACATGCTTCCGGGGTGGTTGTTCGTTCTGCATGGGAAGTTGAGAGGTTCTGGTTGGAGGATGTAAGATCCAGGATCCGTGCGGGTGCTCTCCCCTACGGGGGAGGGGAAGCATGCTATGGAGAAGGTATCCAGGAGTGAGGATATAGACACTGATACAGCGCTGATGTTCTACTCTGTGTGAGGAGAAGGAAAGCAAAGCTATGCAGATGGAGAGGAACTGAAGTACCTTCTTCCAAATCGCTGCCAATACTGACATCCAAGGATTGGGCGAGGATTTTCTACGTGCGACATGGATCATCACTCAGAATCTGCAGAGACTTTAGAGGGGTTAGTGTATGGGGTTCAGGAGGACAGAGCTGGGCCCCGGAGGAACTAATACCCTGGATAAATCCGAAAGTCACTTCCCGAGTGTTATTCAGAGTATCACAGAGGGAGTTAAACTCAGAAGTTCTGTCAAGTCAGGAAGTGGTGGTAAAGAGGAGGAAGGAAACATGCATTGCACTAGGAGATATTATTCAAGATGGAGGTCTACTACTCGGGGCTTCGTATAATCTGAAAGTAATATTGTGTTGCATATCATATAACCCTACTGGAAGTTATTCAGAGTGACTTTTCAGCACAGTGCTGCATTTCATATGGAAACCGCAATAAACTTGGACATAGTTCATTTTCAATGACTGTCTGCGTATTCAATTTAGTTGGGGGAAAGGGGTAAAGGAACTAGCTCCAGGGTAGAACGAACTTTCAGCCGCTCCTACGGGAGTAGGGCGCTTCAAATATATTGAAATATGCAACAAACACGGTACTGTTCTACATATAGAACTGAAAATATGGATAAAAAATTCGACCTATGAGTATAAATGTAAGCAATCTATTAGAAACGATTATTTAAAGCAGGGCTTGACAAACCCCAGGGACCAGGTCGCATTGGCGCTTAGAATTAGCAGCCTGGCGTCTGGGCTAGACTGCGGCAAGTGTCTTTTCCCCATGTGCCCCCCCTCCTGCGGGTGTGCACACTAAGATGCTGCGCTGGCCGGCATTGTGGCCTGCTGGAGCAAGATGCAGCGCTGGCAGGGGAACTGGCGCCCTCTTCTGGTGGCCAGGGCTGCTACAAGCAGTCACTGACAGCCTGGGGGGCTTCCCCTGCCTGCTCTCACTCTCTGACAGCTGGGAAGGTGTTGTGGGCTTGATCTGGTGCCCTTTCCATTACAGTGAGTGGACAGGGAGTGTGGGGCAGCTGGTTGAAACAGCTTTAGTTCCATTTCAACACCCCCTCCCCAAAAAGATTCCAGTTTTCCATTCATTTTTTTTATATTATTTTTTATTCTCTTCAGTTTTGCACTCTCTCCCTGTCAAGCCACAGCCACACAGCCGAAGGCCCCTTTCACACAGGCTGTCCGAACAGGTCCGCCTGCCAGCTTTTCAGGTGAACCTGACCAGACCCTCCAGTCTCCTCTATGGAGTATCAGATGTCAGCATACACATGTCAGCTGACCCGCGTCGCCATATGATCCTGTCTGACAAAAACAGATGAATGGTGGTCCTATTTTCCATCCGTCTGGCGGATCAATTTAGATGGCATTGGATGGGAACGGACAGGCGGTCCATTTCCATCCAATTGCCCCATAGAGGAGATCAGGACTGTGTCTGCTATGCATAGCGAAGCGGACATGGACCTGTCATCTTCCTGCTCAACAGGGATCAGCGGAGAGATTCCAGCTGAGCAAGCTGATTCCACTTGTGGAATGTGTCCGTGTGAATGTGGCATGTGTCACTGGATCTCCTATCGCTCCCCACCTTGCTGCCCACCACATTATCAAGCCTAGTACACACGGGCCGAATGACATTGGCTGGTTCAATAAAAACTGGCTGACATTCAGCCCATGTGTATGTCAGCCGGTCTGATAGAAGCTGGTCGTCGGAAACTTCTGTCGGACGAGCATGCTGGAAAACCAGCAGCCGACCGGCTCCTGATCAGCACTCTCAGCCAATGGCCGCCCCCCTGTCAGAACACAACAGCTCAGCAGTGGAGATCGCTGTACTAAAATCAGATTGTTAGTACAGCGGCTCCGACCTGATCTGTTAGTTTTTTTCATTCAACTGACAGTGTGTACTAGGCTTTACATGCATATGATGGCCAGGTGACGGACAGGCTGTGATGCTTCCTTTCTGCCTTGGGCCTATGTCCTACTGGGGATGGTCCACATGCCCTCCACTGCATTGCGTAAAGCACCCCCCCGCCACGTGCGCCCCCGCTATGTATCCTGGGCTCTGTTTGCCAAACTGCGGGCCCGGGACTGGCATAGCGGGTGCCGCAGGGTAGAGGGGAGGGAGGAGAGTGGACACACGTCAGTTCTCCTCCCCATCTTGTTTATGACCCAGAAGTAATGTGTATGACGTCACTTCCAGATCTCTTTTGGCAGTTTCCCCGGCCAGGAAAGAATGAATGCAGTGCGATCTGCACTGCATTACATTCAGTGGAGCACATGGGAGATCTTCACATATACGCACGTACAAACGTAAACGCATGCGTTGGGGCGCCTACGCAAAAAAAACATCGATTACGATACACGTTACATATCGCCACGCACAAACTGGCTCCTAACTTTTTTTGCTGTCTTCTAGATTCAAAACAAATTTGTCAAGCCCTAATTTAAAATGTAACTAAAGGCAAGACTTTTCATTTTAGAAACCCCACCAGTTTTTATTTGCCAACTGTGTCCCATTGGGGAAATTTCCCTTCACTTCCTGACCCATAGCCAAAACAGGAAGTGAGAGGAAATCCCTCCAAAGTGAAGGAATCCTGGGGTGTCACCAGAACTAATGCATAGCTCCCAACTGTCCCTGGTTTTGAGGGACTGTCCCTGATTTGAAGCAATATCCCTCTGTCTCTCTTTCATCCTCATTTGTCCCTCATTTTGGTCTGATCTATATAGTTGTATATAAAATGCACTATTTATCTTTCAAAAAGTGTTTCCCAGTGCTAAAACTTTCATCCAATTTCCTAAATTTCTGCATGTGTAAATTTCAAAAGTCAATAAAAGGAATAGTAGAGGTAAAAAAAAACCCTTGTGGGTTTAACTAATCTTTTATTTTTGGGTTAATTCTCCTTTAGGGGGGCATGACAGGGGGCGTGTCCCATGCCTACATACTTTTTATAGTAGGTGTCCCTCATTCACATCTCAAAAAGTTGGGAGATATGCTAATGTCCCCATTAGAAGATTTCACCTTTATTAGTGTTCTGATGCCAACCCGAAATTTGGGAATTTCTTTTTCTTTTACTTTCACTTTTGATTATATTGGTCAACAGGACATACAGGCAGTCCCTGAGTTACGAACGGGTTAGGGACTGTCGGCTTGTTCTTAAGTCAGAAATGTTCGTAAGTCGGAGTAAAAAATATTGCGATTTTTTTCAAAATTGTCGCTCTTTTTTTGTTTATAGCGCAAAAAATAAAAACCGCAGAGGTGATCAAATACCACCAAAAGAAAGGTCTATTTGTGGGGGGAAAAGGACGGCAATTTTGTTTGGGAGCCACGTTGCACGATCGCAAAATTGTCAGTTAAAGCGACGCAGTGCCGAATCGCAAAAAACGCTCTGGTCTTTGGCCAGCCAAATGGTCCGAGGCTGAAGTGGTTAAACTCTAGAATACACATATTTCTAATATTCCAGAGTTTAACCACTATGCCCATGTAATAGGGTGACCACATTTTCAAACTGCCATTCAGGGACACCCCCCCCCGCGCGCCCGCCCAAAAAAGATGGTTTTTGATACTTTTTTTGCCAATCTTTGGGGAAAACGGAGGGGGACAGCAGTAGAACGGAGGGGGACACGGAGGAAGAACAGAGGGGGACAGCAGGACGGAGGGGAACACAGAGGAAGAACGGAGGGGGACAGCAGAACGGAGGGGGACAGCAGAACGGAGGGGGACAGCAGAACGGAGGGGGACAGTAGAACGGAGGGGGACACGGAGGAAGAACGGAGGGGGACAGCAGAACGGAGGGGGACACAGAGGAAGAACGGAGGGGGACAGCAGAATGGAGGGGGACACGGAGGAAGAACAGAGGGGGACAGCAGCAGAACAGAGGGGATCACGGAGGAAGAACGGAGGGGGACAGCAGAACGGAGGGGGACACGGAGGAAGAACAGAGGGGGAAAGCAGCAGAACGGAGGGGGACATGGAGGAAAGATGAAGGGGGAGAGCAGCAGATCTGAGGGGGGGTGGGGGGGACAGCAGCAGATCTGAGGGGGGGTGGAGTACAGCAGCAGATCTGAGGGGGGTGGAGGACAGCAGCAGATCTGAGGAGGGTGGGGGACAGCAGCAGATCTGAGGAGGGTGGGGGACAGCAGCAGATCTGAGGGGGGTGGGGGACAGCAGCAGATCTGAGGGGGGTGGGGGACAGCAGCAGATCTGAGGGGGGTGGGGGAAAGTAGCAGATCTGAGGGGGGTGGGGGACAGCAGCAGATTTGAGGGGGGTGGGGGACAGCAGCAGATCTGAGGGGGGTGGGGGACAGCAGCAGATCTGAGGGGGGTGGGGGACAGCAGCAGATCTCGGGGGGGGTGGGGGACAGCAGCAGATCTGAGGGGGGTGGGGGACAGCAGCAGAACGGAGGGGGTGCATGCATTGCTCACTTTAACAAAGAAATGTAAGTTACACTAACCTGGAAGTTTGTCTGGCGGGCGGCGAACTCACGGACCTCGTGGGCGGGAGGGAGTGAGGACTCGGACGAGGCTCAGGAGAGAAGTTGAAGTCAGGCAGCTTGGAGTCGAGCTGCGCTGCTGGCAATGTGCTGCTGCACTGGCTGGCGGCTGCTGGAGTAGTCGGTGGCCCCGGGACAGGCACTGACTGGGCACAGCTGAGCTGCCTGAGCAGGGCACAGGCTAGTAAATCAGTGTGGCTGCCTGGGCCAGGCTGGCGGCTGCTCTCTCTGACTCTCGGAGGCGCGCTGCTCAGCCGTAGCCCGTAGGGTGCCACTGCGCTGACTGCCCACGTGACAGACGGTGTCAGCTGACATCACTGGTTGCTAGACGCGGGCGGCCCTAGCCTAGCAACCAGTTAGGCATATGATGTGTGTCATGTGTTACTCACAGTTATAATGATTATAAGGGTGGTGAGTCGGACTGGTGCCGGCGGTGTGTTTTTTTTTCATTTCGGGACACTGTATTGTCCCAGAATGAAGGTGCCCGGGACACGGGACAAAAATCTAAAATAAGGGACAATCCTGGGCAATCCGGGACATGTGGGCACCCTACCATGTAAGCTATTTCCACTATTTCCCATTTATCGGAGCGCCATATTTGCGTAGGCGTATGCCACGCCTACAAACGCATGTCCCGCCTCCTAATGATAAAGTAACTCCGCCTACAGCCAAAAAAGTGTCCCTAAATTTTTTTTTACAAATGTTGGCAACTATGCAACAGGCCTTAAACACTTTATTACAATGATGTTTGTTACTGTATCTGTTTCAATTAGAGACATTTCCCTATCACACTCATGCTCCACGTGTCAGCTCTGTTTCTTCTCTGTACACGGCCAGCAGCTTCAACCAGCACCAAAGCAGGTTTCAGATCGGGCACTGTCTTAAAAGGCTAGATGGTGTGTTGCTCACCATTCGAGCAATGCATCAACACAAACCCCCTGTGTCTCCCAAGTAGGGATGGACCGAACACCCCCTGGTTCGGTTTGCACCAAAACACCTCGAACAGGCAAAAAGTTCTAGCGAACATGCAAGCCCTATTAAAGTCTATGGGACACGAACATGAAAAATCAAAAGTTCTAATTTTAAAGGCTTATATGCAAGTTATTGCCATAAAAAGTGTATGGGGACCCGGGTACTGCCCTAGGGGACATGTATCAATGCAAAAAAAAGTTTTAAAAACTATAGTTTTTTCAGGAGCAGTGATTTTAATGAAACAATAAAAATGAAATATTTCTTTAAAATATCATGCCGGGGGGGGGGGGGTCCCCTTAGTCTGCCTGTAAGGTGGTGCATCTGTGCAATGTATAGAACATGCCGCAGAAATAATGACATTTCTAAAGGAAAAAATGTAATTTGACCATTTCCCGGAAGGATTTGCCCCCTTCCTGACCGGGCCATCTTTTGCTTTAATGGACAATTGCGCGGTCATTCGACGTTGTACCCAAACAAAATTTAGTGCTTTCTTTTGGTGGTATTTGATCACCTCTGCAGTTTTTATTTTTTGCTCTATAAACAAAAAAAGAGCGACAATTTTGGAAAAAAAAACACAATATTTTGTACTTTTTGCTATAATAAATATCCAAAAAAAAAATGTCTTCATCAGTTTAGGCCAATATGTATTCTTCTACATATTTTTGGTAAAAAAAAATTGCAATAAGCGTATATTGATTGGTTTGAACAAAAGTTACATGTTGATGGGGACAAGGGCCTCTTCCTAACAACTCTGGCCGGTGGTTGCCGAGGGCTGCAAGCGGGGGGCTTATCGGAATCTGGAAGCCCCCTTTAAGAGGTCCCCAGATCCCGGCCCCCCCATGTGAATGGGTATCGGGTACATTGTACCCCTACCCATTCACTAAAAAAGTGTCAAAAAATAACAACCACAAGAGACAGTGTTTGACTATTTCTTTATTAAAAAAGAAAAAAAAAATGTCCCGCAATGTAAATCCACCGTCAATTACGCAGCCCGCCGGACCCGAAAAATAGAAAGACAAAAAAAAGCTCCGCCTCCATGGGAGGTCTCCCGGCGACTGCTGTCTTTTCGCTTTGACAGCTCTTATATTGGCAAGGGCGAGGCCAAATAGGGGGGGGGGCAGGGATCTTGGGGCCCCCTTGTTAAAGGGGGCTTCCAAATCCTGATAAGCCCCCCGCCTGCAGACCCTGGCCAACCACTGGCCAGGGTTGTTGGGAAGAGGCCCTTGTCCCCATCACCCCCAAAGTACCCTCCTCATGTTGAGGGCAAGCGCCTGGCATGATTCAGGAGGGGGGCACTCGTTCGTCCCCTCCCTTTCTGGTCCCGCCAGGCTGCATGCTCAGAGAAGGGTCTGCTATGGATTTTGGGGGGACTCCAGGACAATTTTTTTAAAAATTTTTGGCATGGAGTTCCCCTTAAAATCTATACCAGACCAAAAGGGCTTGGTGTAAATTTTGGGGGGAACCCCATGCCAGTTTTTTCCTAATTCTGTGATAGGGTCCACTTCAATGCACTGTACACTGTAATCTGCAGTGCACTATATACCCTGCACTGTATAATATAGGGACACCTGATGTAAAGGGGGGACTCTGTTGGGGACACCTGATGTAAAGGGGGGACTCTGTTGGGGACACCTGATGTAAAGGGGGGACTCTGTTGGGGACACCTGATGTAAAGGGGGGACTCTGTTGGGGACACATGATGTAAAGGGGGGACTCTGATGGGGACACCTGATGTAAAGGGGTGCACCTGATTTAAAGAAGGCCTCTTATAGGGATGCCTGATGTAAAGGGGGACTTTGTTGGAGACGCCTGATGTAAAGGGGGACTCTGATGGGGACACCTGATGTAAAGGGGGGCTCTGATGGGACACCTGATGTAAAGGGGGACTCTGATGGGACACCTGATGTAAAGGGGGGCTCTGATGTGGACACCTGATGTAAAGGGGGACTCTGATGGGGACACCTGATATAAAGGGAGGACTCTGATGGGAGCGCCTGATGTAAAGTGGGGACACTGATGGGGACACCTGATGTAAAGGGGGATGCTGATGGGGACACCCGATGTAAAGGGAGGACTCTGATGGGGACACCTGATGTAAAGAGGGACGCTGATGGGGACACCTGATGTAAAGGGAGACTCTGACTGGGACACCTGATGTAAAGGGAGGACTCAGATGGGGACACCTGCTGTAAAAGGGGACTCTGATGAGGGCACCTTATGTTAAGTGGTTTTATTTTATTTTACTTGAAATATGTATGTGATTGGCCTACTGTGATGGGCACAGTGAGGCTGCAATTGATGGGCACAGTGAGGTTGCATTTTGATGGGCACAGCGAGGCTGCAATTGATGGGCACAGTGAGGCTGCATATGATGGGCAGATTTTTATCTAGCTGTAATGATACAGAATCACCTGATAAATATTTCCTGTATTACTAACAGTTTAATTTTTCAGTTTGTTTGCACCCCCCCCCCCCCCCCAAGAATTTTGAGCACCAGCCGCCACCGATTGGCACTTTGCCTGTCATAACCAGCCAGCTCTTGGCATAACAAAAGAGTTTGGATGGATGTTGCAGATATGTAAATTTTACACCTGGTAGTTTTCCTTATTTAAAGTAGAATTATTTATTTTGGATAGCGTAAGGGTGGTTATAATCTCTGTCAGATTTTGTTCCATCTGTGTCCCATTGGAGAGATAAACTTCAGTTCCTGTCCTATAGACAAATAAGGAAGTGACAGGAAATCCCTGCAAATTAGGGGAGTATCTTTGGGGTCCCCCAGTGTCCCCAATGAAAGATTTCCCCTCTATTAGTTTTCTGGGGACAACCCAAAATTTGGGATTTTCTTTTACTTTAACTTTCAATGATAATGGTAAACAGGACAAGTATAGAGGGTGAATATCCGTATTGGATGCATAGACTGCAATAAAAACCTAATGAGTGTTGTACTCCGTTCCCACCCTGTCCAAAACAAAAAAATTGTTTTTTTTTATTAATATTTCACTTTAAGGTGTCTGAACACTCACGATTGATTGCAGCTTAATTTTTAGTTTCTATCACATTATTTATTTTCATTTCAGTGCTTGAGTTTTTCACTACACAAAAAAAAGTTTTGCCTTTAGTTATACTTTAACTGATAGGGTCTCTATTTATTTTGGTCAGGACTAAAATAAACTATTTTTAAAGCCTAATTTTTTTTTCTCAAACAAAATTAACTTTTGGTATATGAATATTATGTATTCTTATGTCTGGCCACAAGAGAGAACTGTTGGCTCCTATTCCCATTTCCCTTGTCTATCTACCACCTATTGCAAAAATTAGGTTGTTTACAGAGCTCAATAGTTCATGCTAAAATTTACAGTACACAGACAATTTAAAGAGGAAGTAAACCCATCAGGGTTTTTCTTCCTTTCCCCTTCTCTGCAAAGTAAAGGCATAATATTCTAGCATGCATCTCATACTAGCACATTATGCAACACTTACCTGAAAACGAAGTCCACGCTGGAGGCCACATCTATCTTCGCCCGTCTTCCTTCTGGGGTCGCAGACTTTGGCTGTGTGACTGGCTGGAGCCGCGTGATGTCACTCCCGCACATGCGCGTGGCAACTGCCGATCACGGCACAGAGCTTGGAAGGAACGGCACCCATGCCTGTTCCTTCAATACGCATGCGTCAATGACATCATCGGCGCAGTATACTGTAATATTTCCTAAACGGCGCACATTTAATAGATATTTACAGTACCTATAGGTAAGCCTTATTCTAGGCTTACCTATAGTTACAAATGTTAGATGGAGGTTTATAACCTCTTTAATTTGTAAGAGATGCTATTGGAGTTTTCAATCAGGCAACGCTAGCCTCAAGGCAAGCAGCTACTGCTGTGCTGTCTTTTTAGCATTGCACTCTGGAAATCCTTTGCTAACTAGTGAATGTTTACATGTGGAATAAAGATTCTAGACATAAAGTAAAAAATCAGCTTAGAAATGTATAAATAAATAAAAAAAAAATTTTTAAAATTGACCTTGGACTAATATAGTTGCAATAACACAGCAATGATGTGTAAAGTGATGATTGGTGACTTTATATAACTAATGATGCCACCCTCCACACTAAAAATCTACTATATTATCAAAACGTAAATCCTATCATTTTAAGTGTGTCTTGACATCAGCAAGCCCCTCCCCTACGCGTTACGCCACATGGCCACGTGGCTTCCTCAGAGGGATAAGATCATGGTACTTGTTGCAATTTATTTCTGCAGCTTGCACACTGCATTACATTGCTGTTAAAAACCAAAAAAATGTCATCTAGCAATTAGGAACACCCCAATTTTTACCATCTCATTGGAAGGGTACAGATCTGAATAATATGCCAGCCTCCATAATAAAATTCAGAGAAGTCCTGTATTTACTGTTCTTTTTAGTTTACTGGTTCTCCAAAATCTGTTTTCTCCAGTTCAGTATTTTTTTTTTTTATATTTGGACAAGTCTAAAAAAGTCATGATAGTAAACTTTTGAATTCTTTACTTTTCTCCTACTTATGAAAGCAAATCTTAATAAGACGTGTATAAAGAAATATGTACTCCACCAACACCATGGCTACTGTCAACTGTCAGAAGTGGTAATTGCTCACAGATTGCTTGGCCCATCCAGTGCACATGGCGTCTTTCAGCTGCGCACAAAAAAAGCCCTTCAGTAGATGCCAGCAGCTGGTTTTATTGAACAACTACATGAAAAGTATAGAGTGTCACAGAAATAAAAGCAGACAGACCCTTTCATTTGAACATCAATAAAAAGAATACATGCAAAGACACAAGGTTGCCCACAGGACCGGCAGATCAGTTCCTAAACTAACAGTGCTGCATTCTCAGGAGTTTGTCTTGGACCTGCTAGAGTTCAGAGTGTGTATACAATGACTTCTGGGTAATACTGATGTAGACAATGCCCCGAGGGCACAGGGAATGCTGAAGTCGCGCCAGCGGCACTATGCAGGTTTACCAGGGGCACTGCAATACAAAGCTATTGGTTTTGCAAATGAGGTAGCTCTTAAAGAAAGAAAAAATCTTATTTCAACTATCTGTTAAGTATACCATTTGAAAGGGTTTTGTTTTACCTGTTTTTTAAGTGCAAAAATACTGGTTAATTCTCAAAAAAATAATTTGACCGTATAACTTCTGGCGCTCTCTGCCTGTGCTGACTATTATCAGTAAGCATTGTTCCCATTTCTCTCTCTGACTACAGAACACCACCAATCTACACTCACCGGCTACTTTATTAGATACACCTGTTCAATTGCTTGGTAACACAAATTGCTAATCAACCAATCACATGGGAGCAACTCAATGCATTTAGGCATATAGATGTGGTGAGAACGACTTGCTGAAGTTCAAACCGAGCATCAGAATGGGGAAGAAAGGGGATTTAAGTGGCTTTGAACGTGCCATGGTTGTTGGTGACAGGTGGGCTGGTCTGATCTACTGTGATTTTTGTTGGTGACAGACAGGCTGGTCTGATCTACTGGGATTTTCACACACAACCAGCTCTAGGGTTTACAGAGAAAATATCCAGTGAGTGGCAGTTGTGTGGACAAAAATGCCTTGTTGAAGTCAGAGGTCAGAGGAGAATGGGTAGACTTGTTCGAGGTGATAGAAAGGCAACAGTAACTCAATTAACCACTCGTTACAACCAAGGTATGCAGAATACCATCTCTGAACGCACAACACATCAAACCTTGAAGTAGATTGGCTACAGCAGCAGAAGACCACACTGGGTGCCACTGCTGTCAGCTAAGAACAGGAAACTAAGGCTGCAATTCACACAGGCTCACCAAAATTGGTTAGAAGTTCGGAAAAATGTTGCCTGGTCTGATGAGTCTCGATTTCAGCTGCGACATTCCGGTGGTAGGGTCAGAATTCGGTGTAAACAACATGAAAGTATGGATCTATCCTGCCTTGTATCAACAGTTCAGGCTGGTGGTGGTGGTGTAATGGTGTGGGGGATATTTTCTTGGCACGCTTTGGGCCCCTTAGTACCAAATGAGCATCGTTTAAACACCACGGCCTCCTTGAGTATTGTTGCTGACCATGTCCATCCCTTTATGACTACAGTCTACCCATCTTCTTATGCTACTTCCAACAGGATAATGCACCATGTCACAAAGCTCAAATCATCTCACCACTGGTTTCTTGAACATGACAATGAGGTCTCTGTACTCCAATGGCCTCCACAGTCACCAGATCTCCATCCAATAGAGCACCTTTGGGATGTGGTGGAATGGGAGATCCGCATCATGGATGTGCAGCCGACAAATCTGCAGCAACTGCATGATGCTATCATTCCAGTATGGACCAAAATCTCTGAGGAATGTTTCCAACACCTTGTTGAATATATACCATAAAGAATTAAGGCAGTTCTGAAGGCAAAAGGGGGTCCAACCCGGTACTAGCAAGGTGTACCTAATAAAGTGGCCGGTGAGTGTATTTTATAGAGCTGGGGAGGGAAGGAGATGTTCTGTAGCCATAAAACACTTTTTATTGCACCGTGACAATGCTGTTCTTCCATAGATACAGTGCAGGACAGGAAGTGTAATGATGGCGTTGGGAGCAAGTGAGCACCGACGTTAAAATAAAGATACATAAAGCCTGAAAAAAAGCATTGGCAGCCAATCAGAGGAAGAGCTGGCTTAGATACACCCCAGCCTTGTGATTGGCATAGGGTTATTATATATAGATAGGGTTTTATAGAAAATGTAGGGAATGGTGCTTGCAAATGTCCTTTTTTTATAAAAAGCCTCATATGGTTGAAAATGTTGCTATGGGCTGGCTCTACTCTCTTTTTTACTGCCATGTTTAATGTTTAATTATTTAAAATAAAAGACGAGTATGCAGAGGATAAATATTGTCTGCAGGCATTGGGATCTGCTCAAATAGGAGCTCCAGTCTCCCCATAAAAATTAAAAGTCAGCAGCTACAAATATTATAGCTGCCGACCTTATTTTAAGGACGCTTTCCTGTACAGGGATCCAGCGCTATCCTCACCCTAGCTGATTCTTCAGCTTTGGGTCTAGGTGCAGGAAGCTTAAATAAGGGAAATTAACCGTAAAGCCTTGCAGCTTCACAGCCGACTTCCCTCTGCGTATACGCAAACTTTGCTTCTTGATTTGTGCCGCAGTGTTCTGGGACCTCTGATGTGTCCCAGAAGGCTGCAGGGGAAAGAGGGGGGAGGGGGGGATTTCCGCTCAGATTGCTGGAAGTGGAAGCAGGTATCTGTCAAAACCAGGTAACTGCCCCCCCCCCCCCCCCCCAAAAAAAAAGTGCCAATTATTAAAGAACAGGTAGGTTTGTTATAAAGTATACGCCTATATGGAACAACCATGCCTATCCCGAACTGACCAAGTTGCAGCATGCTACTAAATGGAGTGCATTGGGTATAACGCACTTGAGACATATCTTTGATAACAGCACTTTACTTACCTTCAACCATTTATAATCCTGCTTTGACATTCCAGCCACAATGCATTTTTATTATCTCCAATTTAAGCAGTAGTAAACTGCTGAAAAAAAACCTGCAAGACAATAGCATAATGTGCTACCCTGTTTCCCCGAAAATAAGACCTAGCGTGATTATCAGTGATGGCTGCAATATAAGCCCTACCCCCCAAATAAGCCCTACCTTGTTTCCCTGAAAATAACTCCTACCCTGAAAGTAAGACCTACAAGGACTTTAACTAGGGCTTCTTTGGGGGGTAGGGCTTATATTGCAGCCATCACCGACAATCACGCTAGGTCTTATTTTCGGGGAAACAGGGTAGTATTAATCGCATGCTAGCACATTATGCAATACTTATCTTAGAACGAAGCTCTCGCAGAGCGTCCAGTCACCACTGAGGGAACATGTTCCCTCTGCATTTCTTCCAGGTTCGCGGCTCCGGTGCTGTGAGTCGTCGAAGCGGCGATGGTGTCACTCCCCGCATGCGCGCGGGAGTCCTTTATTCTGGAAAGGTCCGGCACCATCACCTTCACAGCGCATGCCCCGCTGGCGTCAGCAGCTGCATGCAAGGTGAACATCTCCTAAACCATGCAGATATTCTTTTTACCTACAGGTAAGCCTTATTATAGGCTTACCTGTAGGTAAAAATGTGCAAGGGGACAATGCAACCGCTTTAAGATCCAATTGTCAATAAATTCTCCTGAAATGTCCCCGACCCCTATTTTTATTTTGATGCAGCAATCCAGCTTAACGAAGGGCTTTATCTCGAGATGCTTTGCAATGCTATTGGGGGATTACCTGGAGTGCTACCCAAATTCGGCTATGGAAAGGGTCAGAAAAAGATGTAGGTACCATGTCTGGGGAACAATGGGGGGAGGCTTTGAAATCTTTTCGTGGTTGCTCCCTGAATATGACAAAAAGATGTACACAACTATATTTTTGAGAGTACACTAAACCCTTCAATAACTATTTTGTTTTGGAACACACCCTGATCCATTGTGTGCAAGATGTTACAGTGGCACGGGTGATCTTCTACAATTATTATGGAGGTGCCCAATACTCTACAGGTAATGGAATCTCGTTGTTACCACCAATAATAGGGTTTTTCGATTGACTTTACCTGTTGACCCAAGCCGTGTCCTTTGGGCATTCTTGGCGATCTTTGTTAGGGAGGCAGCATTTAGGGCCCTTTTTCAGGCCCGCAAACTTATCTTACTGAATTGGATTTCACAGTCCTCTCCCACATCTCAGATGTGGATAGATCATAGATCATATGAGAGTACTGCTTAGATATGAACGCCTGATATATATATTTAAAAAGTGTGGGGAGGATGGTTAGCCACACCAGGCCTTGCTCCTGTAGATTTATTATTGGACAGATTATTACTGTAATTTCAGGGCATGTATGCTAGTGAAATTTTGTAGTATACGGAAGTGGTTGAAGTGGCGATTATCCTGTTACTACGCATTACCTATTGAACCATGGGTGGGTTTGTGGGTGCAGCAGTGCAGTCATCTGTGTATAGGTATAATTGGGTATATTTTGTGGATACCTGATTATTCTTGTGTACCATGCTTGTAAAGTAAGAAATGGGAAAATGTTTCTTGTATTTCTTCTCTACGAACTGTAATGTTGGTTTGAGAGGATTTAAGGTATGCACTCCAAAACTACTAGTGTTGAGATAAAATATTTTTAGCAGGGTATGCCTGTAATTCAGCATCAAGTTCACTGGTGGTTATGAGCAGTGGTATGTGATATCTGGCATCTCAAAGTACTGTTGCATTAGTTGAAAGCATAAAACTGAATTTTTATTCAGTTTAAGAAAATAATACGTAGGTGGCAAAATAATTTAAAAATAGACTGTGGTAAAAATGGCAACTATAATGAGTTGAAAACACTGCAATATGGAGCCAAATGGCAACAATACGGTATTACATTATTGTCTCGCATTTTTGAAAACTATGGGCTCTGTCCCTTCCATACTCTGCAAACTAGATTTCAACTTCCAAATACTATGCAATTCTACTATATGCAACTTCAACATGCAGTTAAAGCACAATCCAGGTCTGCAACCTGGGTACAATCTCCAATGTCTATCTTCAACTATATGTTTGAGGTGGAAATTTACAAGGGTTTCATATCTAGGTGTTATTATATGTTACTGATTATTTTTCTGAGCGAATTCCCCTCGACAGCTGAGGCTCGTTGGGAGCAAGATGTGGGAGCTTTTGAGGAGGACCAATGGGAGGAAGCCCTGCAGGCGGTACAAATATGTTCCCTTAGCGTAGCACAAAGACTATCACAGCTGTACATTATTCTTACAACTCATCTTACACCTGTATGGCTTTTTAAAATGAGGGTGAGAAAGGACCCTATATGTTCTAGATGTTCTAGGAGACCATGGTGATTTGGTCCACCTATTATGGAGATGCCCCAAGCTCCACCTCTGGGGGAAAGTCCTGGACACTCTTAACAGAGTGTTTCAGGTTACTATTAGACAAGATCCTAAACCCTGCATTTTGGGCATATTAGATGATCTCCAGGTTGAAGAAGTCACCAAACAAGCCATAGCTCAAGCCTCATTCCATGCTAGAAAGCTAATCCTTAGACATTGGAAATCTGATGAACCTCCCTCCTGAAGCAATGGGTTGCAACAATGGGAGATACAATCTGATTAGAAAAATACATCCAACAGCATAGGGGCTGCCCACATCAATTTCAGGCAGTGTGGTCGCCTTGGCTTGATACCCCAGGGTTATCGCCGGTAATTCTGGACAGAGTTTTGTACAGGTAACAGCCTCATCTTTTGAAGGCTTATATATGGAGTCAATGTGGTGTGTTTTGTAATTTGACACTTAGGATGAGAATGATTCGTTTTATATGTACTAATGTTGGAATTGTTGCTAATACCTTGATATGTTTGTGTTAATTTCTCTGGAAGGGTTCAATGACTTAGATATAGGAACTTCCAGTTATCTCACCTCTGCAGAATGAATTTTGATTGGTTGTTATCAGTTTATAAGAGCTCTATGTTGAATAAGGCTGTAAATGTGAAAATATCTGTAACTTTTTGTTTCTGGAAAACAAAGCATACTGGAATATTGAATATATTTAATTTTTTTGAAACAAATTAAATTTGAGATACGGTGTAACTTTAACATTGTCCCCTCATGTTGTATTTTGATTAGCGCCCATTGATTGCTGCCAAGCAATGAATGGAAGGATTAATTAATTTATGAACTTGTCCTTATAAGCCATTGATTACGGTGTCCTCCCTTAAAGATTTAATTATGCCTAAAGTTAAAATGTTTGCTAATTATTGCATTTTATCTAATTGAATCTTTGTATTACATATATAGTGCAAAGGTGCAAGACAGTTGACCTTTCAACTATTGGGCAGGATGAGGATTTAATTAGAGCCGTCATTGGTTTGGAATAGATTTATCTGAATATTCCCAAGCAACTGTTCTAATTGAAATTGTTCATGGCAATGACGTTTATTTAAAGGGGTATTATCAATGAATAGATACAAAACTACATTTTAATAAGATGTTTTTTCCAGCCGCATTACTAGAGTTGTGTAACTCTTCAAAAAAGGAAAATATTATACCGGTACTTAATTTATAATAATCCCATCTACAAAAGCTAGAAAATTTGGGAGGTTGAAAGACACTTATTATCTTACACATTTAAACTCTATAAAAGGGAAGTACCTGGTCTTGTTCAGACCAAATAGAATGTGACGACTTATATTACCATGTATTTTCATCTGTGGCGTTCTGAGGGGTTTTTTTTGTTAACTTTCTTCATAGGCATTACCATGTCAAACTGACTTCACATGGATTTGACTCTGTTATCATCAACTCAGACCTCGTGCTTCAAAAGCAGGGATCTGTGTAAAAGTTGTTCACCACATGGAACCCAAGGATGTAGTATATAGTGTAGTATTTATTTATAAGAATGAATCCAACACAAATAACTTGAAATTCCACTTGGAACAAACACAATACAAGTGGCCAAGCGTATGAAGATGACCGCTGATCCGCACCGGAAACGGCGTCGAGACATCAGCTTTTACACAGGTCCCCGCTTTGGATGCCCGAGGTCTGAATTGAGGATCAGAAAGTGGAATTTATGTATGGTCAGCTTGACATGAAATTGCCAGTGATTTTTCTAGTGAGTGCATAATGGTGGCGGTTCTGCACTTTACGATCAGTATATGATCTATTGCACTGGGAATCATCATCATTAAGTGTCTCAGGTGGATGTTTTTTCAACTTTGGTACTTTCTACTGGACTTTTTGAGTGTTTACAAAACTGGCACTTTATAGTCACTATAATGGCTTTCTCTGTAAGTTTTCCAATAATATTTGGATGTATTTTTGTTTTGTTTGTTTTATATATTTATGCACTGTTTATAATTTTGATGCACTTTATATTGAAGCACTGCACTCTTCTTGGGCTATTTTGAATATTAAGTTGGTAGGTCACCTTTTTGTGTAAGCTGCTTCTACCTCTGTGCGCTCACTCGCTCACTTGAAATAACAGGTTTTTTTTATTGTAAAGGAAGTTTTAGAATCACTTTAAGCTGGCCATGATGTTTCGTTTTTTTTTTCATTCAGCCAGTGGGCTTAATTTAAATATTGAACAGATTCCCACATCCATGCTATTATATTCTGACAGCGTGGAGACTCTCCTCTGTCAGAAAATACAGATTAGCACTGCAGGCATTTTTTTTACTAGAATGGCAGTTGAACAGAAGCCAATAGGTAGACCAATTTCTGTTCAACCGCAGTGGCCAAACATGGATCAAAATTCAGCTGGTCCCTGCTGAACTAGTCCAATTTCAAACCATGTATGGTGAGTTTTAATCTTGTATATGTTATTCACAAACATTTACCTTCCTTTTGCCTTGTATGATCAAAGAGATTATCATATCTTTATAATACTACCTTTTCTTGCAGCCTGTGTGGTAAAAGTTTCCGTTGTCATAGATAAAAATGGCAACTGATTACACACAGGACGCTGACTAATTGTGACCAACACGAAACCAGGTAATGTAAGATGGCTTCAGCTCTGCTCCCCACCCACAGGAGAGGTCCCACTAATGGGCTTAGTCCTTGAGGCCTCAACAGTGGTGAGGCAATGGTGTTGGGTACAGTGTGCTGCTCCAGGCTGTGTTGTAGTATGAATGGGACACACAGAACACTATTGTTTTCTGTGTGTCCTTGTGGTGACAGGTGTTTACAGTGCAGTAAACCACCTGTCACTGCGCCATGTGTCAATTCAGCTTTAAATTATGGCACAAACATGAAAACTACACAACGATGGTGCTTCCAATCCAAACAGACTGCAAGTGAACTTGTCTGTTATATCCTCTCTCTTAATTTCCTTCTTACAATAGTGTCCTCTCGCTCCTGTACATGTTTTCTCAACCCCACAGCTTATATATAACACCCTCACTCCTGCCCTCTACCTATTCCTGCACTCATCACCTTCTGCGTATTCTGAACCCACATGCTTACATGACCGTCAGAACACCGGAGCATGAGCATTCATATAAATTTTGCTTCCGTCTTACTTTCCTCACAGTCCTGCTTCCTCTGACTTCTGGGGATGTTTCCCCTAGTTATGTCCCTCTGCCATCTAGCTTTAAACCCCACACTTGGGACCATTCTTCCTCTAGCAGCCATTGCAATCCATACACTTAAATTCCTATTTCTCTGCTCCCAAGAACCAGCCTCCTTTCACATGTACCCTCTGTCTGTAACAAGCTCATCTCTGTCCATGACTTTTTTATCCCTAACTTGCTTAGGCAGCCCATACATTATGCATTTTTTTTTATTCAACCAGTGGAATGTGGGTGGAGCTCCAGAGATCGTGTGAACCATTAAAAACGGCTCCAAATGTAAATAACAAAATTTGAAACAAAACACATGAAAGCAAGCATTGCTTTCATGAGTTTGCATCAAATAATGTTTACATTTGGAGCCACGTTTTCCCCAACTAATATTCCTTCCACTTGAAGACCACCCCATGTGGCTCCACCCATTCCTAACATGGACACCAATCAGGTAATTCTCCGCTAACTTATTTTTCTACAAACCTTAAGGTCCAAACACCTTCAACCCCTGTGCCGGCCCTACGTTCATATTTTCTTTTACTCCGGGCCTCCCTTCAATGATAAACAGCAGAGAGATGAGTCAATGCCCCACTGTCAATCATGATCCTGGAGCCGCCTCGCATGTTGTCAGGTAATAAACGTCCATGTTCATACATGAAACCAAGCATTGTACCATACTGCATATTGTTTAAAACATGTGTATGTGGTTTTAATGACACTTTAACCTACTTGCTGTTACTGAAATCTGGCCCCCTCACAATACACAGAATTAGGCCCCAACCACTACAACCTTGGCAAACAGACCACACTAAAAGTCTCAAAAGACATAGTCATACTCTTGAGTGATCGTGGCATATATCTAAATCCCTGAAAGACTTGATCTCATATAAATCTGCCCTTCAAAAGCACAGTTCCTGCCTCAATGCTGCCAAACAAACCTATTTCATAACTTCCATTAGCACCCTCTCATCGAGTCCTCGTCAACTTTTTTCTATCTTTAACTCTTTACTTGTATCCCCACCACCTCCACCCACTAACTCATTCATTGCCCAGGAGATCACCAATTTTTTTTGAAAAAAAGATTGATGCAGTTTGGGATGAGATCTCCATTATTCACATATCTCCCCCACCTAACATACCACATTTACCACCACATTCAATACTTTCCTCCTTTGACCCTGTCACCACAGAAGAAGTTGCTATACTTGTGTCTGAAACCCACCTAACCACGTGCCTCCTGGAAATCATTCCCTTACAATTACTGTGGTCTTGCTCTTGCTTTAGTCTACATTCTGTAAATCAAATCTCCAATCTCTCCTGCTCTACTACCATCTTCCCTACCTTTCTAAAATATGCAAACATTACTAGAGATGTGCACAATAGAAACATTTGTTTCATTTCGGATTTGTTCGTTAAGCTAATCATTTTTTTTTCCTCATATTCGTTATGTTAGAATTAATTCGGTTTCAGAATTAATTTTGTATACACGGATTTGTTTCGTATATTCATTGTTTTCAAATCAATTTGAAATTCAAATTTATACAAAATTTGAATTAATTCAAAATTCAAATTTTGGAACATAGTCATATTCATTCTATTTTATTCTATTCTATTTTTTTCTATTCTATTCTAATCTATTCCTTTATTTTCTATTATATTCTGTTTTATTCTATTGTATTCTTTTATTTTATATTCTATTATATTATATTAAATTATTTTATATTCTATTCTATTCCTTTGTTTTCTATTATATTCTATTGTTTTATTCTATTATGTTCTTTAAACCAGTCTAAGCAGGAATCGTCAACTTATTCCACTTTTGTACCTTTTTTTTAACAAGAAAAAATAAACCACTTTTATACCTTACTGTACTTATTCCAATTAAAATTCATTTTCAAATTTAAATTAATCTTTAAATTCAAATGCCTTTTCGATTTTGAATTTTTTTAAAATGTATTTTCTAATTTAATTTTCAAATTGGAATAATTAATTTTGTTATAATTTATTTCAGATTCGTGGAAATTTGTTACTATTGTGATTCCGAAATTTAGATACATTCAAATCTCTGAATAACGAAAATTTCATCCTAATTACAATACATAAAGAAATGAACTGCACATGCCTAATCGTTACCCCCATATTTCAAGAATTCTTACTGGACACACCAGTCTGAATGACGTAAGACCCATCTAATTTCTCCCATTTACCTCTAAAATTCTAGTATGCCTACTCTACAAACATCTGTGCCACCTCTCACTGATTTCAAGCCTTTTGACCCCTTCAATCTGGCTTTCACCCCCAACACTCTAGAAAAACTGCCCCCCAAAACTCACTAATGACTTAACCACTTGCCATCCGGGCTATTTCTTACTTTGGTTTTACATGTAAAAAGCTACTTCTTTTGCTAGAAAATTACTTAGAACCCCAAACATTTTATATATATATATATATATATATATATATATATATATATATATATATATATATATATATATATATATATATATATATATATAATTTTAGCAGAGACCCTATAGAATAAAATGGTGGGTGTTGCAATTTTATATGTCACACGGTATTTGCGCAGCGGTTTTTCAAACGCAAAAAAAATTTTGTAAATTGAAAAGAAAAAAAAAAACACTAAAGTTAGCTCAATTTTTTGCATAATGTGAAAGATGATATTACGCCGAGTAAATAGATACCTAACATGTCACGCTTTAAAATTGCGTCTGCCCGTGGAATGGCGGCAAACTATGGTGCTTAAAATTCTCTATTCTCCATATGCAATGCTTTAAATGCCTTTAAAGGTTACCAGTTTAGAGTTACACGGGAGGTCTAGTGCTAGAATTATTTCTCTCGCTCTGATGTTCGCGACAATACCTCGCATGTGGTTTGATCGCCATTTACATATGCGTGCAGAGGTAATGTATGCATTTGCTCATAAGCACAGTGGGACGGGGGTGCTTTAAATACATTTTTGTTTTCATTTATTTATTTATTTTTACAAATATATTTATTTTTACACTTTTTTGTTGTTGTACTAACTTTACTGCTATCACAAGGGATGAATAACATTCCTTGTGGTAGCATGGGCCGTGACAGGTCCTCTTTATGTAGAGATTTGGGGTCTATTATGCCCCAAACACACGGTCGGAATTTCCGACAGAAAAAGTCCAATGGGAGCTCTTGGTCGGATATTCCGACCGTGTGTATGCCCTGTCGGACTTTTCCTGTCGGCATTTCCGACAGACTTAGATTTAGAACATGTTCTAAATTTTTCGGCCGGAAATGCCAACAGAGGTTATCCCGTTGGCAAGTCCGACTGTCTGTATGCAGCATTAGACTCCAAATCTCTCCTCTGGCCTCCCATGTAGCTGATCAGACACAGATCAGTCTGATCGACTACTTAGCTGGCTGTTACCTACGAGGTAAACAAAGGAGCGGACCCGGAAGTGATGAACTGCTTGTTGCTCCCGGTTTTCCAGGGTTACAGAGAGAGGGGAACAACTTCAGTTCCTCTCTCTGTACAGGGCAGCCATCGCCACTGGCCGCATCGCTCCCGGCCTCCGCAATGGGACTGGAGAGCCCGGGAGAGGCGGCAGGAGGGGGGTGGGACTAATTAGCCAAACAGATCACTTCTGCCTTTTTAAGAATCGCTGGCTGCAAAGAATGATCCCGGGATGATGCCTGTAGGTGCATGCATCATCCTGGTATAACCACTGAAACGGAAGGACGTCCATGTATGCCCTCCCGACGGGAAGTGGTAATAGCTGCCAAAACCAATTTGCTCCATACTCATACTTTTAGACCTTTCTGCTTCCTTTGACACAGTTGACCACCTGCTCTTCTTCAAAAAAACTCCACTCCTTTGGTCTCCAAAATTCTAATCTTTCATTGTTCTACTCATACCTATTTCAGTGCAGTGTGACATACAGCTCTTACACCTCTTCTGCTCTTTCTGTAGGGGGTAATCCAAGGCTCGATCCTCGGGCTTCTTCTATTCTTCATCTACATCTCCACCCCGGATCAGTTGAAAACCCCCTCAGACTTCGCATATCAGCTCTATGCTGATGATCCCCAAATCCATTTCTCTACTCCTAATCTCACCTATTCTGTCTCTTCATGCCTCACAAATTTACTAACTGACATATTAGCCCGGATGTCATACCACTTCCTAAAACTCAACCTGTCCAAAGCTAAGCTCATAATCTTTCCTTCCTCTTCCTCATTTCTCCATTGCAATCAAAGGAAAACTATCCACCCCTCACTCTCAGGCCAGGGTGCTAGGTGTAGTGCTGGATTCTGCCCTCTTCTTCTGGCCCCACAGCCAATCACTTTTCAAATTTTGTGACCTTAACACCTTTTACATCTTGCCCCTTCTTAACCGATGACACCACAAAGCTTCCAACTCATTCCCTTGTTATCTGTCTACTGCAACTACCTCCTCATCAGCCTGCCTTTACACAGGGTATACACCTTCAGTCTATCATGAATTCTGCTGCAAGAAATATGCACCTTATCGATCGCTCAGCAATCACTGCCCCTCTCTGCCAATCCTTCCACTGGCTTCTGATTGCCCAATGAATAAAATTCTAAATACTAACAATAACATACAAAGCCACCCACATGTCTTTCCTAACCTACATCACAAACCTTGTCTCATAATACCAAAACAGTCCTTTTCGCTCCTCCTGTTGGACATATAAAGATTATGAACATCCTACTCCTTAAAGCGGACTTCCACTCATTTGTCCCCCCCCCCTCTGGTGCCACATTTGGCACCTTTCGGGGGGAACGGCGCATTTTGACAGGTATTCTGTCCCCGCTTTCGGGAGACCGGGCCGCGGCGCATTACGTCAGCAGCTCGGCTCACTTCTCCTCCCCTCTCCTTCCCCCACCGCTGGGCCAGTAGGAGAGCGCAGTGGTGCCTCGCGCATGCGCAGTAGCGACCTGGCGTGAAGCCATAATGCTTCACTACCGTGTTCCCTTACCGGTAATGGCAGGAAACATCAGCTGCGGTGCCGACATCGCTGGACTCCAGGAGGCAAGTGTCTTATTATTACAGTATGTGTAGCTGCTGGCTTTTCATTTTTGCAGGGGTGGGCAGACCTCTACTTTTAGTAAACATGCTCTTCTGTCTCTTTAACAGCTTTGCACAAATCTCAGTCAGTACACTTCTTTCTGGTAACAGCTTAGTCAATGCACAGAAGTGATATTTAATCTAGGCAATTAAAGTATGCTGAAGACCAGGTGATTATTTTGTCAATAGAATTATTTCTTTAGTAACTGTGGTATATTGATATCACATTAGCTATAGCAAACTGTGTCATGTAGATAAATGCAGGTTAACTGCTATATAAAATCTCTGTTTATAAGGAATGTAACAGTTGAAACGTAATTTATTTGAGTTGATTTTCATGACATCCATCTGCTCGCTACTGTGCCAATACATTGCGAATTATTGAAGTAAAAATCCAGCTAATATTTACAGACATCCCAACCTGCAGAAACTCATTTCAGGGAGGTGATGCTTCGCGCCCGCAAACGCCCCCACCCCCTGCGGCAAAATATTTTTTAAATCACTTTTTCAATATTTTTTTCACAGTGCTTCTGGGGAAGGGGGTGGGGGTGGATGGTATGTGGAAGGTGTCAGTAGTTTTTTATTTTTAATCATTTATTTTTTTACAATTTAATTTGTTTTTAATTTTTTTTTCACAATGCCTTTTGGGGGGAGGGGGTTGGGGCAATGGACAGTGTTGGCAGGGCAGGGGAGAGTGGTGTCAGTAGTTTTTTATTTATTTTTTTCACACTTTTTAATTTTTTTTAGAATTTTTTTACAATTTTTTTTATATATTTTTTGGGGGGCTTTGGTGAGATGTCAGGGGTCTAAACAGATCCCTGACATCTCCCCTTTGAGACAGACAAAGGGACTGAGGACACATTCCCCAGTCCCTTTCTTAGCACTAAAGATGAATGAACAGGAGACAGAGGCTCCTGTTCATTCATAAACTGAGCAGAGTAAACACAGTTTACTTTGAGCAGCAATCACAGGACACAGGAGAGATCTCGCTCACTGTGTCCTATTACTAGTTCCCCCCAACCGGCGGGAGAGGAGAGGAGGGGAGCCGGTTGCGGGGGATGAGGGGTGGGGCGGAGAAGGACATGGAGGGGGCCAGAGGAGAATGGGGGATGGAGGGGGCCCGGAGAGGAGCAGACAGAGCAGCTGGGAATGATCAGTGCACAGCAGGAGGGACAGCTGTGATCACCGATCTCATTGTATAGCTTTTTAGCTGACAGCCGCGGGAGGGAGAGAAGGAGAAGCGGCTGTCAGCTAAAAATTGATACAAAGGAGATCGATGATCACAGGCTGTTCCCAGCTGCACCGATCATTCCCGGGAGATCGGGAGGCTCTTGCGGGTGTGCGGGTGTGCGGGAGCCGCCGCAGAAATGTGGGAGTCTCCCGCACCTCGCGGGAGACTTGAGATGTCTGCATTTATTTTGCTATAGATAGGGGTTAGAATCCATGTGTGTGTGTTTTCTTCTCTGTCCCCAATTAAGGAGATATCAAACCAGTTCCCATCCCAGAGTCACAACAGAATATCAGTGGAAATCTGGAAGGGACTAAAATAGACATCTTTGACAGTTGTCACTGAACAATTGCCTCCATATATCATTCTGCTCATACGGCATTTCTAATATTCTGATATCCTCTCACTTTTATCATGGACACAATGGTCACAATGACAAACAGATAGGATGTATCTCTTTAAACAGGTTTTAAATATTGGTGTATGCTTCTTGGAGCTAGCAAATTACAGAGCAGAAGCTCAGGACCCAGCCATCTCACATTGTAGGAGTGGAATTTGGATCCATGGACATTGGCCCAGCTGCAGTGTTGCCTAGAATTGCTCTTTGACTGCTCACACGCCCCCAACGATTGCACAGAGCCAAAGTACACTTTTAAAAACACCAAACAGACCATAGGTGACCTTGTTTACCCCTTTAGCTCTCCATCCACTCTGTAACATAAGCTCTCTACCACTCCTGACAGTTGTGTCCTCTCTCCTTAAACTCTCTTTCCTTCACCCCTCTTCTCCACCCCACACCTTATATATTTCACCCTCCCTTCTGTCCTCTCCTTATTACTGCACTCACCAAGTCCTGCTTATTATAAATCTATATTGAAAAAAGGAGGGGTGTGGAGGCGCCAACTGTGGTAGCTTGTTTATGCAAAAATAAAAGTTAGTGTAACAATTACACTTACTGGTTCGCAGGGTGGAGGTGTTTCTTTGAGATGGAAAAGTGTCCTGGAATGTGTTGTTATCTTGTTTCCGGCTCAGATTTCATTCCTTCAGGCGTCTGGGTGTGAAGTCTGTACACAGGCTGAACTGCTGCATCCAGTGCATGGAAAGCCCCACGCTGACCACTCTGGAGTGCAGAAGAGGAAATGACGTCACTGATGCACGGCAAACGTCCAGGCTGGTGTTGGGGATAATGCAGGGATAGTACAGGCTACGCGCTCGGGGCTCACAGCTCCTTCTACTGGCCTACACCTGAAAATGTTGATTGTGTTACATATCGCCACACACGCCGGAATGAGAGCAAGAATTCTAGCATCAGACCTCCTTCGTAACGCTAAACTGATGACTTATAGGGGGCTTTTAAAATGTCACCTGTGGAAAATATAGGGTACTGACATGTTTAAGGTTTGACATGTTGAGTATCTATTTACACAGTGCAACTTCTGCTTTTATATTTTACCCAAAAATTGAGTAATTTATTGCATTTTTGTGCCCCCTAAAATTAACATTTAATGTGTTTTTTTACAGAAAGTTTGTGTTTCCTAGACCTTTTCAGTAATATCGTGTGAAATAAATAATTGAAACTACTACTATTTTATTTTCTAGGGTGCCTGCTTTCAGAAAATATTTAATGTTTGGGGGTTTTACGTAATCTTCAAGCCTAAAATGATTTTTTAAACGTGTGCTAAAAATGCAAAAACGGCTCTTTTTTTAGCTGGCTCCTGGATTCAAGGCAAGTTTGTCAAGCCCTGTCCTACACTCTGCAATTTACATCATCAATCTCTCCCTCTTCTGGCATCTTCCCCAACTCTCTAAAACATGCACTAGCCACCCCCATACTTAAAAAGCCCTCGCTGGACCCCACCAATCTTAACAACCTACGCCCCATCTCCTTGCTCCCCTTTTTATCCAAACTCCTTGAATGGCTAGCAGTGCTGGGACCAGGTCATTAAGAGCCCAGGGCAAACATTCCAAACCTTGTCACTATCTCTCTGCATTACCATCATCCAACATTTTAAATCTTAATGAATTTTAGCACTAACCTGTCTATGTAACATGCCAAACAAAATAGTTCTACACAGCCTGCAAACATCAGACATAGTGCGTCACCAAAGTGGTGACACCATCATCACCTATTTTATTTTAATTTATCAATGTATTTATTATTATGATTACCATTATCATGACTACTATTGTTACCATTTATTTATTATTTTTTATACATCTTGTTTTCCATTATCACCTTTTTAATATTTATGTTTACAACATGTGTTCTCATCTGAATGGATTTTTGGTATCCGCACTACCATATAGCTATGCATCTAGCCATTTATGCATATAGCCACTCATACCTTACTCTGCATTTATTTATTGAAGCACAGTTGGCTCTTTACACACGTATGTGTGCAGGTTTGCGCATGTGCATATTCCCCCATACATGCATGCAGTGTACTACACCAAAGAAGGCACTTGTAGCTTCCCATCTTCAGTAGTCCATGTTTACAATTACGCATGGTACCAGCCAATAGTATATATATATCTATATATATATATAGATATATATATCTATATATATAGATATATCTAGATATATCTATATATATAGATATATATATTGTGGCAGTGAGTTGTCCTGCCAGGGTCTAGAAGGAGGATGTGACCCAGAATTCTCAACCAGACAGGTTGGGGGGCTCCAGGGAGCTTGTAACATGAAGAGGAAACTGGCTTTTCAGTTCCCTCTTTTCTTAGAAAGGTCCCTTTTGGGACCTGGAGCCTGGGGATTTCTGAGAGATCCGGGTGGGATGAAATCCCCAGTCCTGGGTCCTGATTTTGAAAACAGCCAGCATACTGATTGGTCAGGTGTGTGCTGGGCTTTTAGTAGTAACCTGACCATAGTTCTGGGCTCCACCCGGCAGATAGGAAGTCTGAGTACCAGGAGTCAGGAGGGCTCCACGGGGGAGCCAGTGCAGCAAGAGGCTGTTAGCTGTGTGCACCAAGGTGGTCGGTGAAACAGTCTGTATGAGACAGACAAGGGCCTGGAGTGTAAGGCCAGAGCAGCAGTGCTGCAAGTGAGAGCCAACCAGGCTGAATGTAATTTTGTTGATGAAAGGAATGCTGAAACCCCTGCGAGGGAAACCTATTTTTGTTTGTTGAACTAAAAATGGGGAAACAAAGCCCTTAAAAAGAAGAACCAGCGAGTGGCGGTGTCCTTCAAGCTCTACATTTGATGCTAATCCTTTACTATATATATATATATATATATATATATATATATATATATATATATATATATATATTCCATATATATATCTTCAGCTAAAAACCTGTGCATAAGTACTTATATGTGTACACGTGCGTCTTTCTGTATATGTTTGTGTGACATGCTTATATATATATAAATCTATGTGTGTACTTTTCATATGTTTTACATATGTTCTCTATTTATATATATTTTTAGATATATTTTATATATGATTTTAACATCTGCATTAGCGTCTGCAATTCCACCTCTATCTACATCTGTCTGGTGTTCATTTTACTCTATTTAGAGCGCTGAGATGTGGAAACCCCTTACAGCGAAAGAGAATTCGCCCGCAACACTATACCACCTATGTAGTGGTACACCACCCATCCAGCCTCCTCTATCTATATCTACTTTTATACATGTAAACACTGACTAGATTTGACCCTCTAATGCCCCGTACACATGATAGGATTTTCCGACGGAAAATGTTCTAACGAAGCTTGTTGTCGGAAATTCCGACCGTGTGTAGGCTCCATCAGACATTTTCCATTGGAATTTCCACAAAATTTGAGATCTGGATCTCAAATTTTTCGACAACAAAATCCGTTCTCGTAAATTCCGATCGTGTGTACACAATTCCGACGCACAAAGTTCCATGCATGCTCAGAATCAAGCAGAAGAGCCGCACTGGCTGTGGAACTTCATTTTTCTCGGCTCGTCGTACGTGTTGTATGTCACTGCGTTCTTGACGTTCGGAATTTCCGACAAGTTTTGTGTGACGGTGTGTATGGAAGACAAGTTTGAGCCAATATCCGTCGGAAAAAAAACATGGATTTTGTTGTCGGAAAATCTTATCGTGTGTACAGGGCATTAGACTTGATGAAGAGGATAACCCTCGAAACGTGTTAGCCAACTATTTGAGTATCTCTTGTGCGGACAACAACAAATATCAATCTACCTTGTATATATCCTTTGTGTTTACAATAAACTCTTTGTTTTAATGATTCATGCAACGGGCCACGTGCCTTTCTTTTCCTTTTCACAAAACATTCCAACCCCCCCCCCCCAAGATGTATGATCATTATGTTTCAGCAAAAATCCCCCCCCCCAAAAAAAAAAAAATATTAAGCACTAATCTTTATGCTTACCCCCAAAGCATAAATTCCCCCTCTTTCCAGTACTAATCTTCCCCCCTGCTGAAATCCCCCCTCCCAGCACAAATCTTTGCCCCCCTTCCAAGCTCAAATCCTCTCTCTCCCCAAATCCCACCACCACAAACCCCCCCCCACCAAAAAAAATCACCTTCCTAGGACAAATCCTATACCTCACAAATTTCCCCTCTGAGGACAAGCCCTCTCCCCCACTCCAAATCCCCCTCTGGGCACAAATACACAACACTCCACAGAAACTGCTCTCCTAAATTTCGGAAAGCGATCGGCTAACAGCTAAATCCAATAGACACTATTCTGTACTCCTACTCCATGATCTCTCTACTGCCTTTGACAAGGTGGACCACTCCGTCCTCCTCAAAAAACTCCACGCCTTTGGTCTACATGACTGTACTCTTCGCTGGTTCTCATCCTACTTATCCAACCACACCTTTAGCTTTACTTACAATTCTACTTCCTCCTCTCCTTTTTCTTTTCTCTGTCAGGGTCCCCCAAGGTTCTTTTCTTGGACCTCTCCTATTCTCGATCAACACTTCCCCCTGGGGTCAGTTAATAGCCTCCTTTGGCTTCCAATACCATCTCCACACTAACGACACCCACATTTATCTCTCTACCCCTCAGCTCACTCCTTCAGTCTCATCACATATCACTAATTTACTAACAGACATATCAGCCTGGATTTCACACCTCAAACCTCACCTCAAACTCAGTCTATCCAAAACCAAGCTCATAATATTTCCTCCCCCACGTGCCTCTTCCCCTGATTTCTCCGTCAAGATTAATGGCACAACTATCAACCCATCCCTGCATTTCAAGTTTCTAGGTGTAATCCTGGATTGTACAATTGTACTTTTATTTTCTCCATCAGCTCATCTCCCCCAGCTATTACCTTTTGAATCACTTGACCCTCCCTCCTAGTTTGTAAGCTCTAACGGGCAGGGCCCTCTGATTCCTTCTGTATTAAAGTGTATTGTAACCAGTGTTGCCAACCGTCCGTTTGTGGGCAGCCCGTAAATTTGTGGGCAGCCCGTAAATTTCAGCCCGTTTTCGGGCCGCCCGTAAATGTCCGTTACGGGCAACCGTGCCCGCAAAAAAGATGGCTGCTGCTAGACAGCGCAACTACACATGCACCATTCTGAAGCCTGCCGAGCTCGGGAAATCTCGTACGTGCTCAGCAGGGCAGGTGCATGCGCAGTGAAGTGATGGCGCCGCCTGGTGCCATGTTTGAATGTCAAGCGCTCTGTTCTCGTTCATCTCGCCACAGTGACAACAGAGGAGGAGGAGGTGGTCGAGGAGGTCGGTCCTTGGTTGGTCTGTCTCTGCCTGGAATGGAGGGACTCGGGAATGTTGAACAGAGCGCCGCTGCGCTGGCCTGACTGATCATCCACTCCACTCTCCACTCCAGGTCAGTCAGAAACTGATTTGAATTGCGCTGATCAGCCTGAGCCGAGGAGGGAGGACAGCTAGAGCAGAGCTGAGCCATTCAATAGGAGAACACTTAACATGCAGCCTCTGACCCCCCATGTGCCATGTCCAAGCAGCCTCTGACCCCCTGTGCCATGTCCAAGCAGCCTCTGACCCCCTGTGCCATGTCCACGCAGCCTCTGGCCCCTCCGTACCATGTCCACACAGCCTCTGACCCCCCGTACCATGTCCACACAGCCTCTGACCCCCCCATACCATGTCCACACAGCCTCTGACCCCCCATACCATGTCCACACAGCCTCTGACCCCCCCGCGCCATGTTCATGCAGCCTCTGACCCTCCGTACCATGTCCACACAGCCTCTGACCCTCTGTACCATGTCCACGCAGCCTCTGACCCCCCGTACCATGTCCATGCAGCCTCTGACCCTCCCGTACCATGTCCACGCAGCCTCTGACCCCCTCCTGTTCCATGTAAATGAAGAAATATGGTTGTTAACTTTTCTTTAACTTAAACACATTGCGAATAGCACTAGCAACATGTTTATCGTTTAAGTATTGATATTTGCACTGTTTAACACTGAAAACAAGCATTTTAGGTAATTTTTTGCAGTGTCAGTAAAAAATGCAGCTCTGTCAGTAAATGTCATGTTTTTTTGCCAGTAAAAAATTGGTGCCGTTTATAAATTTTGGCGTCCTGCCAGTAAATTTCACTTCAGGGGGTTGGCAACACTGATTGTAACTGTACTGTCTGCCCTCATGTTGTAATGCATGGTGCAAACAGTTGGTGCTATATAAATCCTGTATAATAATAATAATAATAATATTGCAGAAGGGTTAGAGCCTTTGTCATGTTTTTTAATACTGTCTGGTATTAGAATGAGATTTTCCTAGTTCCTGTCAGGACAGGAAGTGGGAGAACTCTCCCCAATGTGGTCATAGACAAAAACACATTTTTAGTAGAGTCGGGATAGTTTAGAACTTTGATAATGTTTTTATTGCTGTGTATATTCCTGCTTTGGGGCCAATTGTTATCTCTAACTCTTGGCCTGGTGTCCTAAGGTCATAAAGTGATGGAAGTTTTTGAGGTGGGATCAAGAATGAAAACCAAACATAAGGTTAAACTAAAAAAAAAGCAAAAAACAAAATGGTTAGGTTGTAACCATGGCACATAATTTTGGCACTTCCCAGGTGCTCCTACAAGTTCTGACTACTATGAGCTGACCAAGGCTCTTGATCTGAGCTGGAATGAGTGGTGATACTCATCATCCTGCTGACTTCAGGACCTCAGGAGTCTCTCATTAGAGAAGCATCTATGTCTAGGAAGTAGTGCTCTAGGGGATGATGGGGGCCTTCATGAAAAGCGTTTTACTATGCTCAAGGCCCTGTATCACCTTTTGATAGTTTTACCACCACATAGTATTACAAGGAATGTTCCTAGCTATTCACTCGGCTCAGGTAAAGTTCTTCTTTCACAGAAACAATGTTGCACTGTGTTTCGGTTTGGCAGAGGTTCTCCCAACTGTCAATTCTTCAACCAACAGTTTATAACTTGAACATATTTAACTTCAATCCTTGTGTGTTAATTTCTGGGTTATGGCAGGGTCTTTGATCCCTCAGAGAGCCACACTTTCTAATATACTGCTAACTTAAACAAACAATAACAATAGTTCAGTACACTCTGTAGATTTGTCAGTTAGTTGGTATTTTCTTCAGGGTTATTTACAGTGTCAACCTCTCTCTTGCACCTCACAGAGCTGCGTGTGTGTGTGTTTTACATTTTCGAGGTTTATTTTTGTACCCCATCATGTTGCGCAGAAGCCAAAGAATAAAGCCAAGTTTGGTTTTTGGAATTCAAAACAGGCAAAGTGCAGCCAAATCATATTTCTATTTAACCACCTGTGAAAATGGGCCAAGACGAAAACTGGGGACATGTAATAACTTTGTTAATCTGGTACACACTGGATAATGTAAATACTTGTACTGCACCTCTCCCAAATGCCAAAAGGTCAGCCTAAAGCAATTCTGTTGCTAATTTTAAAACTTGAAAAGCAGTCATCCCTAAAAAGAAAACAATTAATACTTACCTGACCCAATGTCCAGTCTGCCAAACTCCACTGGGTTGAAGAAGGAAAACTGTATACTGTCTTCTTTTAAATGTATGGATCACTTGTAAATATTTTGCATAGTGACACGATTTATTTAAAGTATATACAGGGTCCTTTGTGTTTGTGATTGGTTTATTTAGTGACAATGACATGTTGGCTATATAGTCCCATGACAAAATATAACATCTTTAAACAATGATGGATATGTCTGCCTGGTTCCACTAGGATTTGCCTCTTCCTCATGCAGCAGGGTGGAGTACCTATTAGTAAGGACTTCCTCTTTTTTTGGGGGGGGGGGGGGGGCTTTGGTACTTATCATTCTAGTGAGGGCAGGAACCATGTATTTAGGGGAGGAGGGGTGGTTAAAAAATGCAGAGGAAAGCCGGCAAAAGAAGGATGTATGGTACAAAGTGCCTAAATATGTTTTTTCCTTCAGTATGAAAGCTTTTTCAGTGCACAACTCTAGATGGAAGTAGAGTAGAAAACTCCAACAGTATGTGACCAGAAAAAATTCAAGAGCACATGTTTGTGTCGATGGAGACTATCAGCGTAGGTTTGGCAAACTTGTTAAAGCAAGAATCTTAAGGTTGTTGGTTTAGACTGCTGGACTGGTTGGTATGGTACAGCCAATGCCTGAGGGATGTGAACATTACAACAAGATCTGGGAGGGAATTAGTGGTAGCGCAGTGGAGGAGGGTACTTTTAGTTGGCGGTGATAGGAGAGTTTTTCTTGGGTGCACGTTCCTAATAACTGGGCCCCCATGCCGTATGAACCTCTGGTGTTTAGCTGGACCTCCTGTAGACTAACTATGGGACTACTGAACACAAAAGAGAGGCCTCGTCCAATATTTCCACAATTGCTTGAGGGACAATTTCACTGTGGAACCTGAACAATGTAGTAAACTGGAGGGACGTTTATTAGGGTCTTGGACCCACCATGACTGAAAATTTTAAGTGGTTTTAAAGGTAAAAGGTTTTTTTACCTGATTGCATTCCCTGCATTAAGGTAAACATTTTGCCTCTTGCTGTGCCCTCCACCCCCCCCCTCCCTCCCAAATACTTACCTGACTACTGTATTGGTACAGCGTGGTGCCCGTCTTGACGGTCTTCTTTCCTCTCTCCACGCTCTCACAAGTTTGGCTGAGAGCAGCAGGAGCCACTGGCTCCTGCTGCTGACAGTCAAATCCTGTGAGCAGAGGGTGGGGCTGAGCCATGCTGTGTGTGTCAGTGGGTGCTGACAGGCCGGCTTGGGATCAAGCCCACACGTCTACCCCCATAGTAAGCGCTTGACACAGACACAGAAAAGGAGGAGTCAAGGTTTCTGGCAGGGGACCCCCAGAAGAGGAGATTTGGGGCTGCTCTGTGCAATTAAAAAAAAAAAATGCCTTTGCAAACACTTCAACTTTAGGCCTCGGTGCAGGAACTAGCTTAACAGCTCCCTACATACATGTATATGACCTCTGGTAGTTTAGTTTTTAACCTCTTCTCACCTAATGAACATGTAGAGATTTACTGCCTGTACTGTCTGAATTTGTAAAATGTCTGTAAATATATTATGTATGCACTTCCTGCCTCTGGTTTGTTGGCTTTGAAACCCTGGAAGGAGAAAGTGGAGAGAGATAGACATTCTCAGCCACACATCCTGCTCATGCTACTAAATCCTGGACCAGAAGAGACTATTATGCAGGTATTCCTGTGATCTAATATTTTGACTGCAGCTGTTGAGTGTATGTCTGAATCCTCGTTACAGACAGAGTATCTCTGCCCTGTCTTTGTTATTATTTCACAAGCACAGTGCCAGATAGCTAGGTCTGTCATGCTATATGTACATAGTGGTCACTTTGCTCTATTTTAGAAAGTGAACCTGTTTATTGCAATAGAGTTTATATACTACTCTTAATATTTTAGACACTACTAGGGAGGGGCTAAAATGCAGAGCAGACAAGCTGACTCTGAGTTCCAGTGCCGAGAAGTCCCATTTCAAGCTGGTTGAACAGTTGGTGGATAACTCCATGACCGTTGACCTGACACAAAGATGGATTCTGCAACTGGACTTTGCTGCAACATTCTCTAATAATAATTATATATACCTGGGCAGTGGCGGTGCGTCCATAAAGGGTGCAGGAGTGCCGCCCCCTCTCTCCTGTCACCCCTCTCACCATAGATAGATTCATGCGTTGCATGAATCTATCTATGGTCGCCGCTGCCGCCCCCTATTTAGGTGTTGATATAAAAATGGAGAACATCCAACTATACCAGTTTAAGCTGCCAACATCCCTTAGACAATTAGAAAGAAAAAGGAGATACCCCCATACTAACTGGGACTTTAAAGGCAACAAAATACATATAGATTATAGAAACGTTTATTCAAAAATTGTATACATCTATATAAGCTATAGACATTTCAAACCAATAAAAACATGGATAGCAATGGTGGTGAATTCCCATTTAAGATCCGGACTGTCCAACGCGATTCAGGACACAACACATTACTTCGTCAGGGACTTTTTGTCAGGAATGGAACACACTATATATAAAAAATCAAATACATTAACAAATAACATTATAATCAATAATTTTAAAACAGTTGCTTCAAGTATAGAACATACAGCATAGTAATCGCATAAAAGGACATACCCAAAGCGCCAATCATGAAACTCCACTGCTGGACCAATGGCAGCATTCGCATCGCAAACAAACAACAATATGTCTAAAGGACATAGTTGTACCTGGAGGGTCCCCACCTATTTACACAAGTCCAATCCCAAAGGCACCAAGAGAAAATGCACAAACGGATAACGCCCCGCAATGTTCCTATAGTGTCACCTTAGTATGCAATCTGGTGAGGAGGTAGGGAAAATATTCAGATTTTACAATAATTGAGCTACTTAGTGTCTGAAGGGTTCATCCCTTTACCAGGCATGAGTCAGCAGGAGAAGAATAAACATTATTGAGTATGTAAGTATATTCTACCACCATAGATACAAATACAGAGCAGAGCAAGGAACTACAGCAGCCAAGGACATAAACACAGACGTCGCTCTTCAAGCTTACTGGTTTGTTACCTTGAAAATGAATCTAAATAAGAGCAAAGAGGGTATCTCATAGTAACAAAAGAATTCATAATTGGGTTCATGTCAAAGGGATTATCCCCTTCAGCAGACATGTACTCCAATATACACATAGTAGATTGTTGCGCAATGAGAGGCGATACCAGCCAAAGCATACCATATTAGTGATAGTTCATACAGTCAACAGGGGGTGATGAGAAGTGTTATCCCGTTCCAGTCATCCGGCATTGGATGCGCGTCCTCGCCGCCCAGTGCAGTGACAGGACGGTAGTGTCCAATACCGGCTTTAAATGGATCCGATGGTGGCGCGTTTGATGGCACAGTGGTGGCTGCATTTGATGGGCACAGTGGCTGTGTTTGATGGGCACAGTGGCTGCATTTGATGGGCACAGTGGCTGCATTTGAAGGGCACAGTGGCTGCGTTTGATGGGCACAATGGCTGCAATTGATGTTTTTTTTTTTTATAGTTTGCACCCCCCAAAATTTTGAGCATCAGCTGTACCTGGGTATATGTACACAAATCCCCCAGGACTCCTATCGGAGTTAGGACCTTTTGCTGAGAATATCTGTACATTGAATGTATGTACTGTTTTTAATCTCTTATTATATAAAGATTGTATTATTTCTATACTGGTGGGAATCTATATATTTAATGGTTAATTCTATATGCTGGTTGCAGTTCTTCTGGTCCCAATTGCTTTGTTTAGATTACCGAATCATTTTTCAGAAAGGGAATCCCCTCTGTTCAGAGGCCCTATGCTGGGTGGAGGCACTGCTAACTTCATTATCAAAACCACTCTTCTACTTACCGAAGGTTCTGGTCCTCTTATTTACCGTTTAGCACAATATCCTGATGGGAGGACGCTCATTTCTCATAACCTAGCTACACAGTTTTATGCTAGTACATTATTGTGTAAAGAAAGTCAACTAGTTTCCTGAACAACATCTGTTGTTCTAGTATATTTTTTCTTTTGCTACCAAGAAAAACATGACAGAGGGTAAGGAGAGAGGCTTTCCTAGTTTATCCAGCACTGTAAAAAGGTTTGATTGGAGTTAGACAAGAATCATACAATAAAACATTGCATATTAGCAGACTTGGAGGTCACAAGATACGTGCTTCATGTCTATAACATTCATTCTGGCATCTGCCTTTGCAACTGGTTGTTGTACTGGCTAAATCAGTATTGGTACAGAAATAATGTCATATGATGCAGTACTGCAGGAGAATCTTTTAAGGGGAGACCTCACTGTATATACTGTATCCACTATGGTCACTAGTGAGCAAAGATTGAGGCCACCAACAATTCAACAGTGTATGCTCTTGCGACCTGGCCCCACGCTCCAGGGGTGCCACGCGGTCCCCCTGTAAACCTGGATAGGAGGAGCGGCAGGGTGGTTGCATACAGCGGAACCAATCTCCCCATTTTCCTCCTGCAGCTGCTGAATGCCCACTGCACCTCCTATTCAGCTTCTTCCTCCCCCCAATCCCCCACAGATTTGCTGGCTTCCCACCTCCCCTCTCCCAACGGCCGCTGCAGGGGATGCTGTCAGGGTTGAGAGCAAGGAAAGGGCAGGTAAATGTGTTATTTACCATCCCCTTCCTTGTCTTAATAAACAGAGTCAGTTTGTGAATGAACAGGAAGCTCTGTACAGAGCAGACCAAACCATTGAACTTTGCAGAGGCGTTAGAGTCGATGCGTTTCACCTATTAGCTTCCTCAGGGCCCCAAACTTACTTATGCGTAAGTTTACACTGAGAAACACTGAATGTGTATTATTATATTATATGTATTCCATGTTATTTACTGTGCCTTCTTTTTTGGCTAGACCACTTTGATATCTGTGAGATCAAGAGTATGAGGCCCTGAGAAAGCTATTAGGTGAAATGCGTTGGCCTTTTACAACGCCTCTGCAAAGTTCAATGGTTTGGTTAGTATGACCTCTTTGGTGTACTTCTAATATGATGGTGGCTTAGTAAAAGGCCAATTGCACAGGACATGGGAGCTTATGTTTTCATCCATCTTTTTTTATATATTTTGTAATAAAATTTTTTTTTTATAAATTCTATGTGTAAAATCCTATTTCTTTCAGGTTCTTTATAGTATATTGTCTCAATGGATGTGGTACCACCACAAACCGCCATATAATGTTTCTGGTTGTTACAAGTTCTAAAGCTATGTTTGACCTAGTCTGTATTGGGATATGCTTTTGGATATGTCTGGATGTAGCCTAATCTAATGAGATATGTTTACATTGATGCTAGCCAAATGCAGAAAGCTAGCCAAATGCAGACTTTTGCTGTGATTGGGGTTCAAATGCACGTGTGGGAGCTCCACTGCATTCAAAAGTAAAAACCAGCACTTGACAGCAACGGCTGTATACAAGCCCTATAGGAAGCTGAGACTGCAGTCGTGGGTGGTACATAAAGATTGCTTTCTCAAGTAGTTATTGGGACAGGACCAAACCAATAAAACAGCAGCTAACACAACAATACTGACCTGGAGATTACAGATAATACATAATATACCTACCAGGGTTTACACTTAATATACCCACCATGGCTTTCACTTAATTTACTCTAGTTTCTTGGCTACCACTATAATCAAATTATTGATTTTAATGGTACAACCCAAAATACATCACAGTATCTATGAGGTTGCTTTACTAAAACTGGAGGGTGCAAAATCTGGTGCAGCTCTGCATAGAAACCAATCAGCTAGTTAGAAGTAGGGATGAGCCGAAC
The DNA here is from genome assembly GCA_037952925.1 of Lithobates clamitans. Taxonomy (NCBI): domain Eukaryota; kingdom Metazoa; phylum Chordata; class Amphibia; order Anura; family Ranidae; genus Lithobates; species Lithobates clamitans. The sequence goes on from JBBGZY010000658.1 coordinate 3,975,483, forward strand.
ACCCCCCGGTTCGGGTCGCACCAGAACATGCGAACAGACAGACATGTATCAATGCAAAACAAAGTTTTAAAAACGGCCGGTTTCAGGAGCAGTGATTTTAATAATGCTTAAAGTGAAACAATAAAAATGAAATATTCCTTTAAATATCATGCCTGGGGGGTCCCCTTAGGCTGGATTCACACCTATGCATTTTTAGTGCCTTTTGCATTTTGCATATTTGCACTACAGAACGTGTTCCATAGGAAACCATGTTAAATGGACTGTAGTGCAAATCTGCAAAATGCAAAAAGCACTAAAACTGCATAGGTGTGAATCCAGCTTTAGTCTGCTAGTAAAGTAGCGCATTTTTCCCATGTTCATAACAGTCCCGCAGCAAAATTACATTTCTAAAGGAAAAAATGTAATTCAAAATTGTTGTGGATGTAATGTATTGCTGGATCCCAGCAATATACCGTATATACTCGAATATAGGTCGATCCGAATATAAGCCGAGGCCCCTAATTTACCACAAAAAACTGGGAAAACGTATTGATTCGAGTATAAGCCGAGGATGAGAAATGCAGCAGCTACTGTAAATGGAAAAGAGGGTCAACAATGCCCATTTGCAGCTGCATACCTCCCTGTGTCCTGTGCATACCTCCCTGTGTCCTGTGCATACCTCCCTGTGTCCTGTGCATACCTCACTGTGTCCTGTGCATACCTCCCTGTGTCCTGTGCATGCCTACCTGTGCAGATCTGCCTACCTCACTGTGTCTTGTGTATACCTCCCTGTGTCCATTGCAGCCTACCTGTGCCAATCTGCATCCTCTCTGTGTCCTGTGCATGCCTCCATGTGACGATCTGCATCCTCTGTGTGCCGCTCTGCATCCACCAATCAGCGTGTCATAAAAACATACGGCGGCCATTCCAGTGTTCAAAAGCCACGCCTCCTCCTCGTCTCTGATAGGCAGAACACTCAATTTCCCAGCAGTCAGTGTTCAGCCTATCACGGACATCCGCTCATCCTCATACCACGGACAAGGATGAGAGGATGTCCTTGATAGGCTGAACACTGACTGCTGGAAAATTGAGTGTTCTGCCTATCAGGGACAAGAAGGAGGCGTGGCTTTTGAACACTGGAATGGCCACCGTGTGTTTTATGACACGCTGGCTGCCATCTGTCTGCATGACACGCTGATCAGGTAGGCAGGTGGCCGTGAATCGAGTATAAGCCGAGGGGGGCACTTTCAGCCTAAAAAAAAAGGCTGAAAATCTCGGCTTATACTCGAGTATATACGGAACATAAAAAAATCATTGAAAAAAACAGCGTGGGTCCCCCCCCCCCCCAGTCCATTACAAGGCTCTTCAGGTCTGCTATGGATTTTAAGGGGAATCCCGCGTCAAAATGAAAAAAATTGGCGTGGGGGTCCCCCTCAAAATCCATACAAGCCCCTTATCCGAGCACGCAACCTGGCAGGCCACAGGAAAAGGGGGGGCGAGAGAGTGTCCCCCCCCCCTGAACTGTACCAGGCCACATGCCCTCACGATAGGGAGGGTGCTTTGGGGTCCATAATAATACAGTAATGCACTGCCAACTCGCAGTGCATTATGGGGCGTTCCGCAGCGCTCTAATTTCCCGCCAACATCCCATATGTTCGGTTCGTTTTATAACAAACGAGCACCCGATGTTCGAATCGAACTTAGGTTCGAGTCGAACCGCGGGCTAATCCCTATTAAGAAGCTGAAGTGAGAAGTTGATTGGCTACCATGCACAGCTGCACCAGATGTTGCACCCTCCAGTTCTAGTATATCACTATCTATCTATCTATCTATCTATCTATCTATCTATCTATCTATCTATCTATCTATCTATCTATCTATCTATCTATCTATCTATCTATCTATCTATCTATCTATCTATCAATTGTATTTTATCAGTTGATCAAATGAGATATATAACCTTTTTTATTTTTTTGTAAGTTATTTGAACCCAGAGAACATTTTTAGGAAACATTAAGTGAACGTGAGGCAAGTTCCCATATATTCCTTATAAAGACATTGCGGCTCGTATGTGTGCACTTTATTGACTTGTCTGTGGACAGACAATGGCAGTGGAAAAGTACCATCAATAATTACCTAATGAATACACATTAGAAGAACGTCTTTGCATCGGCTGAATCCAAATGTCACAAGATCATTAGCAGCGCTCACAATTAAATTGCAAATGGGATGCTAACGAAGTACCTGGCATAAAGGAGAAATGGTGCCCAAAGGCAAGCCCTACAAATGGTTTGTTAGCTATCGGCTACATTGGCTAATAGACATATGATCAAATGAAAGTCACAGACAATATTTACTGTGCAGAATTTTAGATTCATTTTTACATATGTCAATGTTAAATTGTTAAACTACTATGAGCAAGTAGGGTTAGATGTCTACCATGGAAGGCAAGTCCCTAGTAACAAGGTGGAATTATATCAGAGAGGTGCACAAGGAAGGGTTGTATGGCTAATAAAGGTTACAGGTACTTTATGGGATTCACTCTTAGGCAGGGCTTTTAGTTTTTACTAACAAAGTAAACCTGTGACATAATGTAAACTGAGGCTGCAGTCATAAAGCCATCCTCTTGAGGTGCCACAACTTACCTTTAAATTTAGTCACTCCAGACATGGGCGTCCACAGAACTTTTTTCAGGGGGGGGGGGGGCATCATTTTAGTGTCACCCATGCACTGCCCCTTTTCGACAATGTCATTATCATATTATCATGGTCAGAGACTGCAGACGTAGTACAGTCCCTAGGATAAGTAATGGATAATGGCCAACAGGCCCTCTTTTCAGACAAAGCAAAACTACAGCAGTGATCCCTCCAGCTGGACAAGTTCCCTGGGGGTGACTCTGGTCAGTAGTGTAGCATGTCTTTACCCTGGCAGTGGCTCAGTCTTTTTCTCTCTGGTGGCGCTGGGCAGCGTGACTCTCTCTGGTGGTGCTGGGCAGCATGGCTCTCTGGTAAAGCTGGGCAGCGTGGCTCTCTGGTGGAGCTGGGCAGCGTGGCTCTCTGGTGGTGCTGGGCAGCGTGGCCCTCTGGTGGCGCTGGGCAGCGTGGCTTTCTCTGGTGGTGCTGGGCAGCATGGCTCTCTCTGGTGGAGCTGGACAGCATGTCTCTCTGGTGGAGCTGGACAGCATGTCTCTCTGGTGGAGCTAGACAGCATGTCTCTCTGGTGGCACTGGGCAGCGTGGCTCTCTGGTGGCGCTGGGCAGCATGGCTCTCTCTAGTGGCGCTGGACAGCATGTCTCTCTGGTGACGCTGGACAGCATGTCTCTCTGGTGGTGCTGGGCAGTGTAGCGCTCTCCCTGGTGGCGCTGGGCAGCGTGGCTCTCTCTCTGGTGGCGCTGGGCAGTGTGGCTCTCTCTCTGGTGGTGCTGGGTAGTGTAACTCTCTCTCTGGTGGTGATGGGCAGCGTGGCTCTCTGGTGGCGCTGGGCAGCGTGGCTCTCTGGTGGCACTGGGCGGCGTGGCTCTCTCTCTGGCTTCTGCCCGGCACACTTCTCATTCTTTGTCCTGTAGCACTCTCTCCCTCAGCTTTTTTCCAGGCTGCAGTCTCTCAATCTCTCTCTTGATTGAGCTGTTGCTTCCTCCCTGTGGAAATTGGGGCCGCCAATCTTTGGGACTACATGTTCCATGATGCTCTCCTCTCCTAGTCTCCTTTGATTGGCCCTCAGTTATGGGCAATGGGGAAGGAAAGGAGCGGGCAGGAAGCTTGGCGGGGAACCTAGTGAGAGCCGCCGTCTCTTCTCCCTGACGGGAGAAAGGGGCAAGCGGGGGAAACCTCTGATAGCCCGCAGCTCACCTTTCTCCTGCCACAGCACCGCTGAGTTCTCTGCTGGACTGAGCAGGGAAAAGAGCCTACACTGATGGGGGGGCTTGACAGCACCTTGATGGTGTCACCCCACTGGCGGGTGACCCCCGGGTGGGGGCTGCCCGCACCCCATTAGCGACACAATTGTGTTGCATTTAAGATCCGATCTCTGATTCCGGGGGGGCACTTGACCCCCCTTACCCCTACCTGCGGACGCCAATGCTTCCAGAGCCCCCTGGAAATCTCAAACTTCCAAATATAGAAAGAATTGACACAGCGCTTCCACTTCAAACATGGCAGTTCTTGGTGCCTGAACCATCTATTACCAGGCTCAAGAATAGACAGGGAGGAGGAGGTGATGGCTATGCAGAAAGATGGAGTATCACGGAAACACCTAGGGTACAAAGAAGAATCCAGACGCCCATACTTATATAACCATTCTGGGGGTATGGTATGTTCTATGCAGTAAGTATAGTTGAGAGAATCCTCTAGAGATCGATAGAAACATCAACTTTTGCTTAGGAAGCAAGTTATTAAAGTGAAGATGTGATATGACACAATGGGGTTGCTTTACTAAATGTGGAGAGTGCAAAATCTGGTGCGGCTGTACATAGAAACCAATGAGCTTCCAGGTTTTTTTTTTTTTGCCAAAGCTTAAGGGCACTTTTACACTGAGCAGCGCCGGGTGTCGGCGGTAAAGCGCCGCTATTTTTAGGGGCTCTTTACCATCGTTTTTACGGCGCTTTTCTGCTGCTAGCGGGGCGCTTTTAACCTCTGCTAGCGGCCGAAAAAGGGTTAAAAGCGCCCGCAAAAAGCGCCGCTTTGCCGCCGCTGCCCATTGATTTCAATAGGTAAGGGCGCTGTAGGAGTGGTGTATACACCGCTCCTACAGTGCCTCAAAGATACTGCTTGCTGGACTTTTTTGAGCGTCCTGCCAGCACACCGCTCCAGTGTGAAAGCACTCGGGCTTTCACACTGGAGTAAGAGGAGCGGTTCTTTGCAGGCGCTATTTTTAGCGCTATAGCGCCTGTAAAGCGCCTCAGTGTGAAAGGGGTCAAATTGAACACGCTGAAGTTAGAAGCTGATTGGACTTCCATGCAGAGCTGCACCAGATTTTGCACCCACAAGCTTTAGTAAATCTACCCCCACATGTTGCCAGCTGTACAGCTGCAGCCAAATTTATATGATATTAGTGTGATATAGATTATTATTTTTGTTATTAAAGTCCAACTCTACTCAGAAAGTTTTGATTCAGTTTTGAATAGGGTTGGAAAGAGTAACTACTTCTGTCAATATTTTTATTGCTGTTTTTGACATTTTAGTTCATTTTGTGTCAGTGTGGTCAATAGGCCAGGAAGACACAGATAGTAAAAGCAGCCTACTATGCCAGTAGAAACAGCACTACCAAGTGTGTGGGGCTGGACAAGGGACCAAAGTACATGTAAGGCTCAAATAACAAATCAATCCCTTACAAGTTGTCTGTACTTCTATATTTACACAAATTATAGCAAAACTAGGTGTCTCAAAATGCGTAAACTTTACTAATACATACATATAGATCTTAAAGTTAGACACATAAGGGTTGATTGGACAAATAGGCTGTACATTTTGCAAGGGAATTTTGCCATAGCTTAGTGTAGCAAGGTCCCAGGCCTCCTTTGATGTAATGAGAACCTCCAGGGCCAGGGATAGCTGGCATCCTTCTGTATGTAGTGGGTTGAGAGGCATGGTGGGTGCAGAGTAGTTAAAGTTAATGGGCGCCAGACACTTCTTGAAAGCGGGGAAGAGCCGAGAGAGCTGCCGAGGGACCCCAGAACGGCCACTCTGTGCAAAACGAACTGCACAGTGGAGGTAAGTATGACATGTTTGTTATTTCAAAAAAAATAATAATCGAACCTTTACAACCCCTTTGAGTTAAAGTTAAACTAATTTGCTAACTTATGTCCAATTAATGTTTTGCAGAATTAATAAAAAGTGCTAATTACTACAAAGTCTAGTAGCTAGTTAGATCCCTTTCACACCGAGGGCGTTTTGCAGGCGCTATAGCGTTAAAAATAACGCCTGCAATCCGCCCTCAAACAGCTGAAGCATTGTCTGCAGTGTGAAAGCCCGAGGGCTTTCACACCGGAGCGCTGCACTGGCAGGACGTCAGGAAAAGTCCTGTCAGCAGCTTCTTTGGAGCGGTGAAGGAGCGGTGTGTTTACCGCTCCTCCACCACTGTTCCCTATTGAAATCAATGGGACAGCGCTGGGATACCGCCGGCAAAATGCCGCTATTGCGGCACATTACGGGCGGTTTTAACCCTTTCTCGGCCGCTAGCGGGGGGGTAAAAGCTCCCCGCTAGAGGCCGAAATGCGCCGCAAATCCGACAGTAAAACGCAGCTATAAAATAGAAGCAATGTGGCGCAATCCCTGGATAGCTAGTAATGCTGAAAAATAAGAGTTGGACTGCTCTACATGTGTCACAACAATTAAGGAGCTTCTATTTTGCACAAGATTACTCTACCACTACCAATTAGGTTGACTATTATGTTATTGCTTTATTTATTTAATATTATTTACTAGCTATTAGATGTTGTAGTAATTAGCACTTTATTTATTTTGCCAGATATTAGTTGGTGATATTTTACAACTTTAGTTTTACTTAGTTCTTGATAGTAATTACACTTTTTTTATCATTTGTCTGGCTAGTCAACACTGAATAATTTATTTTGTACATACTATTACCTTTAATGAATCATGCCAAGACGGAGCTCACAGGGAACACCCTGGTCAGTGGTTGATATTTGACAGATTTTGTCCCGGTTATTTGGATACTGGGACATGTTTTAATTGTTTTAAAAATAATGTGCGTTTTGTAACGGTTTGTATATTTTGTGTGAATACTTAGTTTATGTATCTATATTTAGGATGTACATATATTAATAAAATGTACTATTTCATACACCTGGTTCTAATATAATTTGATTTGATGTATTTTTTTTGAACATGATCTTGCAGAATGTGTCTCTGATTGACAATTGTCTTTTAGTGTCCATTCACTGTACTCCTCGACAAAGAACTCCCTGAGGAAGACTGTTATAGTTGAAACGCGTAGGGGTATTGTGATGCAGTTTTGCTTTTGAGGAATGATATCATATACAATTCTTTGATCTAGACATGTAATTAAAGACATGTAACATGTTGATCTAGAAATGTAATGCTTACCTTGCTGCAGGGGCGTTGCTAGGTCTACAAAAGATCTGGGGCTAGAGCCCAAAGCAGCGTAGTAAAGAAAGTCATACGCTTGGGCAGCATACACATGTATATACAGTAATATACATGTGTGTGTGTATATCCCCAGAGAGCCCCCCACTTACATTAGGGTCTCCAGAGAGCCCCCCCCCCCCTTACATCAGTGTCCCCAGAGCCTCCTCCTTACATCAGAGTCCCCAGAGAGCCTCCCCCTTGCATCAGGGTCCCCAGAGAGCCCCTCCACTTACATGAGTCCCCTTGGGGACCCCTGCAAAGACTCTGGGCTATGGGCCCCAGATTCGGGGCTATAGCCCCAAAAGCCACCCCCTAGCGACGCCACTGCCTTGATGTATGCACCATGTTTTATTCTATATGGATTTTAAAATGTTAAAATGTTTGTACCAATAAAATCTTTTTTAATACATTATCTATTTCTAAGTGTTCTTTGGTGCCTTCAAAGTCCTGTCCAACTTCTCTTTCTTGCTCTAGTAATTATTGGGATATGACACCTTCTTGACACTTGGATAGCTTAGGCCTTTCTTTCTGATATAATATTTATTTTAATATAATTTGTGTGGATTATATTAGTGCAGACAACCTTTAAGGGATTGTTTTGTTATTTAAGTGAGTAATACAGACAGAGGTACTAACCTTTCTCTGCAAAACTGAAGATTTTGCTTTTATTCTGGAGTTCTGCCTTAAGGGTAGGTTCACACTACAGTTTATGCAGTGGCCTGCATTTTTCTGCACAGTAATCTCTGCTAGGGCATGTATAAAACAATTGTTTTCTATGTTCCCTGTTCCCAAAGCAGTGCTGGTGTAATGTACAGTGCTGTATGGTGCACAGACATGCTGCATTTTTCTGCAGCGCGCTGGATGGCACTGCATGTCACTTTACCACAACACAGTGAACCATGCTGCTCTGTGTAGATATGAATAAATTGTCACTAAGTTATACTTCAAATAAATTTAAAAAACAAAAGCTGAAACACTATCCGCACTTCCCCCTTCTGGGCCTCCCATAGACATTAGCCTGCATGGTAAAATACTGCCTGTGTGTCAGACGCAGTTGGGCAGCCAATGGCATTCAATACCAAGCAGCGGTTTCCAACGCGGGCAAAATCCTTTCTTGCATTAAGAGCCCTTTCACACTGGGGCGGGGGGCGGCGTCGGCGGTAAAACGCCGCTATTATTAGCTGAGTTTTACCGTCTGTATTCGGCCGATAGCGGGGCGGTTTTACCCCCCCTACTAGCGGCCGAGAAAGGGTTAAATACCACCGCAAAGCTCCTCTGCAGAGGCGATTTGCCGGCGGTATAGCCGCGCCGTCCCATTGATTTCAATGGGAAGGAGCAGTAAAGGAGCGGTATACACTCCGCTCCTTCACCGCTCCGAAGATGCTGCTGGCAGGACTTTTTTTACCGTCCTGCCAGCGCATCGCTCCAGTGTGAAAGCCCTCGGGGCTTTCACACTGGATACACAGCAGCGGCACTTTCGGGTCGGTTTGCAGACGCTATTATTAGCGCAATAGCGCCTGCAAACCGCCCCAGTGTGAAAGGGCTCCAAGAGAGGTATGGACTCCAGAGAGAGAGATATCATTGCGCCCCTGTACAAATCAATAGTAAGACCTCATCTGGAATATGCAGTTCAGTTTTGGGCACCAGTTCTCAAAAAGGATATCGGGGAACTGGAGAAAGTGCAGAGAAGGGCAGCCAAACTGATAAGAGGCATGGAGGAGCTCAAATATGAGGAAAGATTATAGTTACGGAATTGATTCTCTCTTGAGAAGAAGAGATTAAGGGGGATATGAGCAACATGTAAAAATACATAAGGGGTCCATATAGTGAACTTGGTGTTGAGTTATTCACTTTAAGGTCATCACAGAGGACAAGGGGGCACTCTTTACGTCTGGGAGAAAAGAGATTTCATCTCCAAATACGGAAAGGCTTCTTCACAGTAAGAGCTGTGAAAATATAGAATACACTCCCTCCAGAGGTCGTTCTGGTTTGCTCAGTAGATTGCCTTTAAAAAAAAGGCCTGGATTCTGTCAGAAGACGTTGGAGAACGAATCGTACGTAAGGAAGAGTCAAGTACTGACATCACTTCCGGGTGTGATAGCGGTTTAGGAAGCCTGTGGAACGCAGCTGGCATGCACGCCGCTAACGGGAACTGCGGCTCTGGAGCTATCACTCTCCCGTAGATGTAGATCTTCTTTGCGGATATTTCAGCATATGGAATGCTTGTTTTTAGTTATATTTTTTAAACTTTTTTAGATTCTGTTTATATATTTGTTTTTTTTCCCGTTTTGTTATTTTAAATAAAAACATTTTCCAAATTTGTGATACTACACTATGGGAGCCCTTATCTCATTTTTTTTTGCATGAATAGCCCTATCTGCACTGGAAAGTAGTGAGAGAAAGAAGCATAGTTGGGTGTTTTACCCCTGGAGATTCCACCTGCACCCAATCTGATCCAGACGAGAGATATCCTTGGGCGATCCATAGAAGTTGGATATTGGATGTCAATGCTGGAAACACCATCTGGGCACTAAGGCTGTCCTACATGTGAGATAACCCTGTAGGGGTGATTGGAGCTGGTGAGTGGGGAGCTAAGAGGGGGAGCACCAAAAGTCACCTGGATGTTTCCTGTGTTCATAGTTACAATAGGAAGTCACCAAGCATCTAAGAATTATAAAAGACTCTTGTTTTGTTGGTCTTTGAAGGAGTTTGGATGTTACAACTTGGACTTGGTCTATCTATTTATATCTCACATCTATTTTTCACATATATTGGTACTGGGTTCCTTTTTGTTTTTTTGGGTTTATTTTGAATATTTTTTTATGTTTTTGAGTATCACTCTTTCTGGATATAGTAACTTGTATTTATCACTTCCATTATCACTTATGGTTAGTGTATTACACTTCTGTCACACGCTTTTTCTATGATATTATGCACGCTCTAGTCTCCTTTTGGGGATCTAGCAGGGTAGACTGCACACCTATTGCCCTTTAGACCTAAGCCCAAATTTTTCATCTTATTTTATATATATATATATTTTTTTGCCTTCCTCTGGATCAACTGTGGGTATAGAATTGTGTATATAGGATTGTATATATTTTTTTTTCCCCTTTATTGGCTGAACTAGATGAACGTGTCTCTTTTTTAAACCAGACTAACTATGTAACTATGTAACCAACATTTTCTTCAGGAGACCAGCAATGGCAGCTCTGTGCTTCCTTCATAACAGTGGCACTTTAAAGAAGAACAAAGCAGAAATCTTAATGGTTTTATGAAGCCCATAATAAATTCGACAAAGCGCAGCAAAAACTATTATAAATGGAGATGTCACTAATAGTAGCAGTAGATTTTAAGTGGCAGCTGAGGTCTCAAGTGGCCTTTGGAGCAGTATCATACACCAACTAATCTAAATTTAATTAAAACTATCCATTTAATTTCGTTTACTGGAAGAACAATCATCTGTTAAATATGCTCAATACTCACACATACCTAAAAAAAATAAAGAAAGAAACCATTAACTCTGTAATGCTCCCGTCCCATGATTAGCGTGTCTTTTGAGGAAATATAATTAAAAAGCTTTGATAAAAATGGATGGGTACATTGATCAAGATGTTTCTGCTTCTCAGATTAAAAAGAAATAAATCATGAATGAAAATGAAATACTCTGGAACATTAAAATTGGTGATGACCAGAAATGATAGACGGGTAATGTTCAATGGATCTGTGGTTGTGAAAGGGATAATACACAGAGGAAATGACAAAAATACATACAATATAGAAACACATCTTGGTTTGGTTTGTGTGCCTAACAGGAGGGCTTTGATCAAAATAAAGAATGTTAAAAGTCCTATTTCCTATTCATCTATGCCTGAATATTTGATAAAGAAAAAGCATTTTTCATCCATTTTCCCCCTCGGGGCAAAGTACCAAGTTCTATTTATGCTGACCGTTGGGCCAAAAAGGCAAAAATTAATGCAACCCTATATCCATTATTAAATTATTTTTAAGTACCTAAATTTGACTTTGTATCAAAGTTTGCAGTCCACTAAGGGAGAGTCAAACTGGGAGCCAAAGAGGCGCGCTGCATGCAAATGTATTGAGAATGAGAGTGCTAGTAAGAGAAAAGAGCAGAGTGAGCAGAGGGATGACTCCATCAGTCTGCTGCTGCTATTTCACTATCCAGTCATCAGGCTGGTGGATGGAGAGAGGACACCACTGTATTCCTTAACTGTAAGTAGTGTCATCTGCCTGTGTGTGTGGAGGGGCGGTAGGGGGGTGTAAATCTCAGGACTGAATGGGTAGGAATACAAATTATTTGACAGCTAAACAAATCCTTTACAATAAAGGGTTGTAAACCTCTGAAATAAAAAATGAACATGGCATATACCTCTATAGTGTGTACTAGCCTCAATCCACAGCAGCTAATGTGATCTGTCCCTTCATTTCTCTGCTATCTGCATGAGTCACTTTTGACAGGTTATCCCCCTCCAACATACAGAAGGTGATTTACAGCCTCTACTGTGCATGCTTCCCTATGAGACTGTGTAGAGGGGGAAGTGTCCTTTCCCTCCACTCAGGTCTCAAATTACATTCAGCTCTCCACGCCCCTTGCCTGCTGGAGCTGAGAAATAGCTTTTTATCTGTGTGTTTTAGAAGGCTATAGAGTAGAGAGGGTTGTAGATAAACAGGTAAAGCCTATGTAGGGGGATTTGTTTGATCTATGTGTATCACCTGAGGATAGTCACCTCAGTGGGTATACTGTATGTAAAGGATTTTCAACCACTTTAATTTGTGTATTTAGCTTTTTGCCAGGAGTTCAACTGTAATAACAACCCACCCCAAGCTGATACTTACCTTTGCCATGCTCCCTGACAGGCCTGGACTGGCCATAGGGCATAACGGGCATTTGCCCGGTGGGTTGGGGCCATGTGTCCTATCAAGAGCTGGCTAATGGGACAGAGAGCTCCAGCGAGTGAGAACCATGACAGAAAACCTGCGATCATATTGCATATTTCATGCACCTTGCTCTCACCCGTGGATCTCTGACTGCCGCAAGCCACGTGGGCCTATAGGAAGTGACACCGACCAAGCAGGAATCTCTGAGTCCTCCTTAAACACTCCTCCCTTTGGCCTCACCATGGAACATGATGATGGCACTCAGCGGTAGCTGCCTGTAAAAACCCGTCAGAGGAAGACAGAAAACAGGATCTGTTAAGCGATGTACATAGTCAGATTCTGTTTTCTACCTCCATATTGGGTCTGGTTTGGGCCTCCAGGGAGGTACTGTTGCTCTCATGGTTCAGAGAAGCAGGATCTCCCAATCTATGGATAGTGTAGGACCCACTAATCATGGGGTACTTTGTTGCAGTAAGTGGTCTTAGCACCGTATAGCAATATGGTGTGACCAAATCCCCATATTTTTTGATAATGTTTTTTGAAAATGTCTAGCTGTTTTAAATTAGCCTTGCTGGAGGTAAATGTCTTTTTTGCATGTGTGCGCTGTAGTATTTTGTTCAGGGAGGTACTGTGACATGGGCAGGAACTTACTCTGCATGAGTAATCCTCCTACTGCAGTGTGTCACTTCTCGCGTTGCTAAATAGAGATGTCGGTGCTTGTAGAGATACCGGCGCTCGTAGAGATACTGGCGCTCAAAGAGATGCTGGTGCTCAATGGAGATGCCGACGCTAGTAGAGATGCCGGCGCTCAAGTGAGATGTCAGTGCTCGTAGAGATGCCAGAACTCAATAGAGATGTTGGTACTCATAGAGATGCTGGCACTTAATAGTGATGCCGGCGCTCGTGGAGATGCAGGCGCTCAATAGAGATGCCGGTGCTCAATAGAGATGCCAGTGCTCAATAGAGATGCCAGTGCTTGTAGAGATGCCGGCGCTAGTAGAGATGACAGTACTCAATAGAGACGTTGGTGCTTAGCAGTGGATGGCAGCGCTCAGGGAGGGACAGTAGGCTGGTAGCCTAGGCAACCCCTTGGAGGAGGAATAAAGATCAGGCTATGCACGTAGCGTAAGATGCGCAACATGCTTAGGACACACTATGGGTGTAGACAGATATCTTTATTCTTATTATTGTAATTTGGTTTAAAAAAAAAAAATGGCTGCTCAATCTAAAATTCCCGGGCCTATTTTTTGTCCCAGTCCGGGCCTGATCCCTGATGCTCACTCTGTTTGTCTGTTGAAAGTGGGAACCCTTGAAAATACCCAGCACTGTGACCTTCACAAAATTCATAGCTTTGAGGCACAGGCATACAATTTGTTCAGCCCAAACATCATCCCATGGGAGGCGGGATTAGGTCAGTAACAGTAACCCTGTGTAAGCTTCAAATCAGTCTGATACAGAGCTTACACAGAAATCAGAATACGTATCTGTGGGGGTGTTCTATCAAGAGAACCTGTCCCTTTGTCCTGAATAGTTATTTTAAAAGTCCATGAACTACTCCTGTCCTGTTCTTAATACAGGCAAACTCACACAGTATATTACCACTCCCAGTCTCCCATCTAGTCATTAGGTCATTCGGTCTCTTTAGCCATTCATGCCTACCAGTGCAGGTGCACTTTTGGTTGATATTAATTACTACTCTTTATACACCATCACACACTACATTATAGGCTTTCAAGTATTGTTTCGGAAATGACTGCATTGAATAAAAATGAACATATTCACATCTGGTTTGTCAAGTGAAAAACTGCGTTTGTTTCTCTGTTATGCTGTCTCTATGAAAAGAGATTTTGCTGCATATAGCTAAAGATTACTAGCCGGGAGGCACTTGTAAAAACTCATAGCAATGCAGCTGCCAGCATGCAATAAACACATTTTAGGTACAGGTCTATTTTTAAACACATGGAATAGCCTTTACATTAATCATGTATACAGCAAGAGCTCTCCAAATCTCCTTGCGTTTTACTATACATGGAATAATTCTTTTTCCTGTTGATCTGGCAATAGCTATGCAATGCGCCTTGCCCGTCTGTCTGCGTTGTCATACTGTGCAGTTTCCCTTATGTGCAAGGTAAATAAAACAAGATTAAAGGAAACCAGATTAATTCAGCAAGGGATCAGTTCCCTCTTTGGGTTAATGCTCAGGAATGGCTTCATCTTTGGCTTAGGGAGACCCTCTCAGAAGTGGCGCACTCTGACGGAGCTCTACTTTAAGGGGTCAACTAGAAATTTTATCAGAAAGAAACTGGTGTGTGAGTTTCACTAAGCCAGTGGAAAATATCAAATCCTCTAAACAGCAATTGAGATTTAGAAAACATCTTATTCAGCTATTTGGGGATTTTGTTCATTAGGACTGGTAAAATGTTATTCAGACTGTCTGGAAGGGTGCTATAATTTTTGAGTAATGGCTCACAGGAAGACTACTAGGTAGCAGTATCAGATAAAATGATGTCACAAAGGGCTTCTTTGGCAATGAATCAATGGAGTCTGAGAGTGGTTGGCTGTGAATTTGCACTGGTTTTGTGCTGCCCTAGGCAAAACTAAAATCGGGTGTCCCCATCTAAATTTGTTCCATCTCAGCCATTTTAAAATTGTGCACGCCCATGCAACGGTGACAAACAAAGTAAATTTTAGTATCCATAGGCAACGCTTTAAAAGCTTTTACAAGTTACCACTTAAGATTTACAGAGGAGGTCTGGTGCTAGAATTATGTAGCGGTGTTGTTGCCACTAGTAACAAACATCCACCATATCACCCTGCTGCCCGACCTCCATATATCACATCTGAGACAATGAACAGTCATTTGCTTTGTTTTGTTTTTGTTTATTGGGGGGTATAACTTGGTTGGGGAAAGGGGGAGATGGGATGCCCATAGATCAAATTACTTTGCCATCATATTTATAGATTAGAACTTTGAGCCTTGAAGAAATGATGCGCATATATAACATTTACAGTCTCTTCCCTGTATCACCATGCAGATCATTGCACCTCCTCTGCCTAACTCCTGCAGACTATTGCTCCCAGGACTTCCCTATCAATGACCGTGTAAAGATGAGGACTTCACACATGACCGTGTAAGGGTGAAGCTCTCAAAAATACTTGCCTCCTGCACAAAACTTATACGGTAGCACATGAATTTATTGTCACATCTTCTATGTGCAAAAGATCCCACTCGGAATAGTCTCTTATGCTGACTCTGGTTGCTGCTACTAGGCCAGAGGCCTGCAGTACCTCTCCCTGGAGGCCTAGTAGTTTAATAGCATGTTTTGAATGGTGGACTACTGTTCCCAACTAGTCCAGCTTGCAAATCCTGCGCCCTCGCGCCACATCGATTTGACACTATTCCCCACAGTCTCTCCTCTGATCCAGGACTCCTCATCAATGACCGTGTAAAGATGAGGAATTCATCCATGACCGTGTAAGGATGAAGTTCCCTTACAGGCTTCCTGGCATGTCTCCACCCCACCACTGTGGTATACTCACCGACCTTTCTCTGCCCCGAGTCCATGATGGAGAACTTAACCGGGCCGTGCGTTCCGACAGCTTCTCCTGTCTCTCTGCTCCAGGAACTCCTCATCAATGACTGTGTAAAGATGAGGACTTCACCAATGACTGTGTAAAGGTGAAGTTCCCTCACAGGTCTCCTGGGCCTCCTCCTGCGATCGGCTCACCCCCCCTCCAGATGGGGATGGCCTCCTGCTGCTGTCCAGTACTCCATTCTCCACTTCTCCCGGCCGACAAACTCCCCTCAGTGGCCTGTTACCTCAGCTTATTTAGCAGGCTCGCTCCCTGCCAATTCCAGTTGGGGCTTGGTCAGGGCTCCTACATGAGCTAAAATAAAAAGGATAAAATTGCGCTAAATAAAGTCCACAGTGAAAAAATAATAAATGAATAAATGATTGTATGAAAAAAAAGTCCCAATATAGCACAAACGATGTAGATGGTAGTTCACCAATCAATCAAATCAGCATAAACTTAACACCATGTGAAATGCAAGCTTACCAGATAGTAAGCCAGAACTCGCAGGTGGCCGTAACCCCAGCCTGGGTTGTAGATCTTGTCATTTGGATCAAACACGTGTGAATTCACTCAAAGCAGGTATCGATATAAATCAAAAAAATAAAAATATGGCATAGTGTGATACTGTAAAGACTATATATTGTGCACGTTAGAAACAGAGTGCCTTAACATCATGCCCAAGAAAGGACAAAATGCCACCTTCGTGAAAAGAGCAAACTTATGTGACCCGTCACCACACAGAAGGCCTCCTTACCAAACGCTGGGAGAAAACAGGCAGATGTCTCCTTATAGAGGCAGGATGTCAGTTGTATCCAAATTGCACTTTAGATGTTAAACCCTATTGGCGCTCACAGCATGGAATCAAAGGGACCGTCCGACCATAGATGCCAATGGTTAGTGACCCAAAGGAAGATATAACACACTATAGTGTAATACCATCATTACTTGTTTAATAAAAGACAAAAATACACTTACACAAACGATAAAAACTTCAAGCATAAAACGTAAGCCGGGCGGCAAATTCCAAAAGCTCCCGTCCTCCTCGACGAGACGAGTGTGGTGACGTCAGCACGTACCTCCTCACTACATGAGCTGCCTGCCACTCCAGTACTAGGCCTTGCCCCTCTTCCAGAACATTCTCCCTGGAAGCAGGGGAGGCGCCTCAGAACTAGAACACAGGTGATTACACCCACTGCTACACTAACCACTACCTGCCCCCAGATCAAAACAAGCAGGCCTAGCCTAAAGCATAGACCTGCCTAAATTTGCCTGTACTGACAGTTCTCCTAGCAAAAATCCTATGCTAGCACCTACCTATGGTCTAGGCTGTAGTTAGGTGCCATATCTTATGTAGACCTTGATATTGTTCTTTGACCACACAATTTACCATATGTCTGGGCTGTAGTTAGCTCAGTCTTATTGTATAGTTTCACCTGTCTTTTCCGTAAGCTTAAGTTGGCTTGTGATTTCTCACTGCTGCCAGTAGATGTCACTGGTATTACTGGTCATAGTATGAAATTTCACAAACAAAACCAAGTTATGAATATTTACATTTTCTTCAGCCAATTCAGTAGGGAGGTTTATGCCACGGGTGCACGCTGGGGGAAGATATAAATATTTGAGACAGGCCATGTGCTCTGTCTCTTTCCCTGGGCTGAGGTTTAGGGAGGTGCCTCTGGATGTAGCTTTGCCAATAGCTTTTGTTTTGGGGTCTAATATGTTCTGAAGTGGTCCTGAAGCTGTCGTGCCTGGTCTGGTAGAACCTGTGCCAAGGAGGAAACTCAGGAGAGGCCCCTTCCTAGAGAGAGCCAGGAAGGGGTATTTTCTGAAAGCAGTGGTCCTGTGTGCAGGATCATAAGTTGGGACCCCGGAGCTGAGAAAAAGTGTGGCTCTCTGCGCCACAGGAAAAGTTGGGTGTGATTTTTATTGTGCTGAATACTGGCTGTGGCTTAAAGGGACACAGAGTGCCGGGGTTCAGTAGTAAGTGACACAAAGGTTTAGGAATAATTTCAACAAAGTTCCCAGAAGCTCAACAGTAATTCCACAAACTGTCACCTGATTGTGGTTTTCTCAATCACAGTGAAATCCCTTCTTTCTGAGATTGGTAGTGACAACTAAACAAGTCATCTTCCTCCAGATGGTGGGCGAGGCTAGCAAGACTGTGATTGGCTTTAGCAGTGGCCAATGACAGTCCTCCTCCTGGAAACAGGGACCGCCCCCCCTAGCAAAACTGCACTCAATCTCTTCCCCATCACAAAAGCTGACGACTGCAGCTACAGCAAAGTTAGAGAACCAAACAATGTTTCCCATCTTTTACAATGTGTGGGGGCGCAGTGCCTCCCCCTCAGTGCAGATGCAGTGTGGGGAATTCTAAGATTGGAATGCATTGTCTCTCACCGACACTTCCCTGCGCTGCTCTGCTGATGGGGGTTGCCTACCCCTGTTGTAGACCAATGGTGTTACCTTCCCAGTAGTTCCTTCATCTATTTCTAGCCACAAAAAAAAAAAAAACAATAAAAATGTAGATATGCTAGAAACAAAGCAACTGCAACCAAGATACACCTGCAGCTTCCTTACATAGTCGATTTTCATATTGACCCCCTAACATCTTTTTTTGTCAGTAAACTACAAGTTTTATCTGAGCATAGCAATGCAATCATCCTGCATTATTATAATTGTTTTAGAGTCACACAAGATGCTGCCTATCATTCTAATTCTCAGATCATTGATTCCAGCCAATTAGTAGAAACAAAGGAATTGCCAATTAAGAATATATGAACAAACATTCCAGTAATGAACAGTAAATCTCATTGGGAAATGTTAAGTAGAATTAATAACTCTGAATGATTGATAATATTGATGGACCAGTATACATTCGGTTTAGTGGCAACTTTTCATGTTTTTTAAACAAATAAGCTAGTTCATTCCCATTAGCTTTTTCAAACAGTTCTTGTTTTCCCTATTGGTTGTTGTGTTTTCAATAATGTCTGAGGTTTGGGTATTTACTACTACTTGGGCTAACTTGGGGTACATTGTTCATTTATCACATTTCTACTTTATTCTCACTAAGACAACTCAGTATGTGAAGACATTCTGTTCAGTTCTTAAATTCAATGAAAGCAATGCCCACCTTACTGAAACAAGAAGACTTAAAGAAAATGTGCAAGCCTATGTGGGCTGTAAAGTGAGCTGTGTATGCACAGCTCAGTGTACATTATCAGCATGCCTCAGTGTTGGAATAAGGGAATGCATGCATTGTCATGCCAGCCTGGCCAATTAAGAAGGCTGAAGAGCTCAAACTCGGAAGAAGCCAGGAAAAAAGATGTTCGCTCTGATGAGGGAATGATGAGTAATTTTTCACTTTAATAGAGAGTAACGTCATTTTTCCCTTTAGTGGCTGATCCACACATTTCTGCATTTAAATCCCAAAACTAGGCTTAAAGCGGAGGTCCGCCCCCCCCTCTAAACAGTAAAAGGCAGCAGCTACACATACTGTAACCGCTGACATTTAATATTAGGATACCTACCTGTCCTGGAATCCATCGATGTCAGCACCGCAGCTGATGCTTCTATCAGCTGCTCGGTGCTACCATCACTATAGCTGGTAAGGGAAGCCTTGCGGCTTCACAGCCGGGTCCCTACTGCGCATGCGCTAATCGGGCCGCTCTCTCTTACTGGCCAGGCAACCGGGGAAGGAGGAGGGGGCCGGACTTCTGACGTACCTCGGCGCGGCGTGGTCTGACAGAAGTGTGGACAGGGTACTTGCCAAAAACAGGTACCCGCTCCGCCCCCCCGAACGATGCCAAATGTGACATTAGAGGGGGAGGAGGAGACAGATGAGCAGAAGTTCCACTTTTGGGTGGAACTCCGCTTTAAGTCTATATTTGGGGCAAAAATGTGGAAGATCAAGCTTGTAAAAAGTAATGTGAAAAAATGACTTGAATTCAAACAATATGTAATACGAGGTGTGTCTAAAAAGCTTGGTGAATGGTCTAATATCTCAATGGTAACATGGGCCAGGTGTGCGCTCATGCACATGGCTATCCAGAGACACATCGAGAAGCGCCACCTAGCATGGAGTACACATGCCCATCAGGTTAAACCCACTGTGGAAGTCAAATGCAGTCAGTGTGGGAAATAGGGTCACAGTGCAATGGAGCACCAAGTGAACATCAAGTTCTGCTACAAATTGGGGAAAACAGAGACGCATGAAGACGCATGAAGTGTTTGTGCAAGTGTACAGGACTGAAGCCGTGAGCAGAAAATGTGTTTACAACTGGTTCAAACGCTTTTGAGATGGGAAGGAAACGACTGAGAATGAGCCACGTTCAGGCCGACCGCCGACAAGCAGAACCCAGACATAATAGAGCGAGTGCGACAAATGCTGGCACAAGATCGGCGAATGACTCTATAATTGATGATGGAGGAATTGGGCATTAGCAAGGACGCGGTGTGCACCATCGTGCACATAGATTTGGGTAAGTGGAAGATCTGTTCCCAGTTTGTGCCGCACAAGCTGACAGATGAACATAAAGCAAAACGGGTGAAAACCTCCGGAGATTTCATTACCATCTGTGACCAGGGTCCATCCTTTCTATGAATCATAGTGGAGATGAGACCTGGTGCTACCAGTTCAATCAGGAATCTAAGCAGCAATCGATGGAATGGTGTTCACTATCATCCCCACGACCCACAAATTCATGAAAGGTGCACGTTTTTTGGACGTGGTGGCAATCCAAGAATGTGCAACAGCAGTTCTGCGATCGATTCCTAAAGAGGCCTTTACTGACAGTTTCCAGAAGCTTTATGAAGGTTGCCAAAAGTGTGTTGTGAAGGATGCTGATTATTTTGAAGGCCAATAAAGTCAATTTGTTTGTATTTTCTGTTTTGTTTGTTTTCTGACACAATTCACCAAGCTTTTTAGACACACCTTGTATATCAAACAAACTGCAACATAACATAAAATGCTAACGTTGCAAGTGGGGATCAGTGGGCAGGGGAAAGGTAAATGTAATGTGTAGAGTGCACTCAGTTTCAAATTCTCCATCTTCCATTCTAACTCCTGACAACATTCCTCCTTTAAACCCCTGTAGGTGACATCTGGATAGAAAGATGAGGCAGGGGCAAGTCCCAGAAGTTTGGTTAAAGTTTTTAAGTGATGAATCAAAAATCAGTTGCCTTTGAGTCCATGCATGTCTGGAAAGTAAAATGGCAAAGGTCTGAAGACCTGAAAATGACAGATCAGAGGTTCTCCATACATGAAACACAGGTCTAGGATGCTCCTGCGGAAAAAAAACTGTACAGACACGGATGTCACAAAAGAGATATCTGTTCTGCTCTGATTCAGCGGAGGATCTAGTCAAGGATTTCCTGCTAATTGGTCTGGACACAGCCCATGTGAAAGGAGCCTAAAGATAAAAGCCAGCATAACATTTTTTTTTGAAAGATGTGTAGCACCCCTCTGATACTCCAAAGACAGGATAGCACCTCCAGAGGCAGGGGCGGGCTAGTATTTCACCCCAGGGCTGAGTCCATGGCTAGAATGGGGGGACCAAGAAAGGAAAGTAGGCACCAGTCACTTTTGTCTTTTTAGAGTTTTATTGCAGAACGGTTAAGGAAGTGAGGGCTAGGGGTCTGAGATACCATAGCAAATCACTTACAAACTTTCCAGATCCAGATCCATGTCCGGCTTTACAGTGTCAGAACCTTTACGCTGATGCGGCAACACTGTAAGCAGGTTCTTACATTCCAGTGCATCCTCCAAGCGAGTCACCAGGCTTCTGGGAGACTAGCATTTTTCCTGACTTTCTCTAACAAGGGGCATCCCCTCGGTCTCCTTCTTGGCATAGCTTCATACAGACCAGGCAGGACAGCTTCAGGAGCATTTTACCATTATTAGGTTTAACAGCAGAGATCAGGGGCGGACTGACAACTCATGGGGCCCCCAGGCAATATGGGATTATGGGGCCCCCAGGTAATCAGAGATTGTGGGGCCACATGGTATACACACACACAGTATACAATCACACAGTATGCACATACATGTACACACAGTATACACAGACATTTCTATTGGCTGAGAAGGTACTGGAGAGCTGGGGAAGCTATAATCTCTGGATTTTTAGACCAAAAGGATGTCAATAAGGGACATTTCAGAGACAGACGTAAAAAAAACCACAGATTTTTACATACTGTCCCTGGTTTTACTGAGGCTGGCAACCCTGATGGGGCCCCCTAGTGGCCTGGGGCCCTTGGGCAGTGCCCGAGTGGCCAAATGGTCAGTCCGCCCCTGGCAGAGATACATCCAGCAGCACATCCCTAGGCCTCAGCCCAGGCAAAGAGAGCGAGCATGCATTAGTGGCCTAAACCTCCTACTGGATTGTCTGAATCAAATATAAATATTCATAACTTAGTTTTGTTTGTGAAATCTCATACTGTGACCAGTGACATCTATTGGTGACAGTGAGAAATCAGAAGCCAACTTAAGCTTAGGGAAAAACCAGGTGGAAAACTTTTCAATTCCTCTGAGCTAACTACAGCCCAGTCAAAAACTAGTTTGACATAGTAGCCCCTGTTTAGGATAAGGTGACAAGATACATTCTAAATAGGATCCATGCGAACGCTGGAAATCACTGTAGTAGGCACCACTACTACCGTGGTCTCTACTAGCTTTCGGGTCCTGTGCTAAGCGGCTATCCTGCTGATTACTAAATATAGGAAGTCACTTGCTTGGCAGAGGCACCATTCAGAGAATGCTTTGCATCTTCTCAGTCAATGCAAAGCGTTCTCTGATTGGACATGGTCCTTTGCTGCATGCAGGACGCTGTCGGTCTGACCTAATGTGATACAAATTATCCGAGATATTTTCAGTTTACACCAACCATCTTCGTTATTTCCCTTTGAATCTTCTACACTAGTTCAACCAGGACCCGCATTTGGCCTCAGTGGAACTCCAGATCCAAAATCTCTTTACGCCCTATGTATATGGGCCTCTCTTCCCACTATGAGGAAGTAAACTACCTATATATATCTATACTCACCTACTTCCATCTGCTACATATGGATAACTAATACTCTGGGGATACCAAGTGACCCTGATGTATCACGATTGGGAAACACGCTGGATGGGCAGACAGTGTCAGCACCTTTGTTTTTTAATTTCTGTGGAATGCAAGACTAGTCTACATATATGCCAATAAACCCTTGCTAAAGCTTGCAACCACCCCTGAAGAAGGGGGCTAAAACAACTCCGAAACGCGTCGGGTGCAAGCACATTGGTATCAATAGTTATAGTTGTACAAATGTATGAATCGCATTCCCTTCACCATCTGTTATAATGCTATTGATGTTTTTATGATGTTTTTGCAATGAATAAATTATTATTTATATACTATACATTTTCCATACGTCCTTCCATATGTGCCTTTAAAGTCCACTAGGGGAATTGTTCTTGTTTAAATTCTGATTGGACATGGTAGAGATTGTGACATCACCACCCTGCCTCACAACCTCAGCAATCTCTGAACGGCATCCGTCCCAAACAAGCCTGTACCTGTGTTGACAATGCAGCAGGGCAGCCTCTCCGCACTGTATCTAGAAGCTAGTAGAGAACAATGTAGTAGCAACGCCTACTAGAGTGATTTCCAGATTTTATGGGTATCAGCCAGGCATGGTAAAAGCATAGTTACATTGATCCAAGCTGAACCAATGTAACTATGTAAAAATATGTCTGAAATTCTCCAAGATATATTTGAGTAGCTGGACTTATCCCTTTAATTGGGTCACAAACTAGCAAAAGTTGTTAATTAAAGCGGAACTTCACCCAAAACTGAAGTTCCCCCCCGCCCTCAAACTACTGGGACACAACAAAGATCCTAGAAGGCTGCTGGACCATTCACAGAGTGCAGTGGGGCTTGCACATACGCAGTGGGCAGATAGCTGTGAAGTAGCAAGGAGTCACAGCCAGCTGCCCACAGTTAACCTGCCAGAGCCAGGGACCCGAAGACTGGTGAAGAACTGGCACGGGTAAGGACAGCACTGGATACCTGGACAGTTGAGTGTTTGTTTATTAAAAGTCAGCAGCTACAGTTTTTGTAGCTGCTGACTTTTAATTTTTGTCAAACTGACTGAAGTTCTTGTTGAGGCTGCATTCACACCTGAGTGTAGCGTCTTTGAGTGTTTTTCCGGCATGTTTTTTTGTGCTTTTTTTTATGTGCAACTGTGTTGCGTTTTTATGCAGCGTTTTTGAGCTTTGGCATTTTTTATTAGCCAAGAAAAAACAATCATCTTTTGCATCATTTGTTGCTAGGTTTTTCAGCTTTTTTAGCTTTTCCAAAAGCTTTTATTTCTTTTGTTATTATTATTTATTCATTATTATTTTTATTTTTTTTGTTAGCATTAGGGATTAGAGTTAAGGTTAGGTTAGGGTTGAGATTACGGGTTGGGGTTATTTATTTATTTATTTATTTTCATGGTTTAGGGTGGTAAAACTACTACTACTAATAATAATAAATGAATAAATTAATGTAAAATAAATACACAAATTCATAAAAATGACCATAAATAAATAAACCTAACCTTAAAGCGGAGCTTCAGCCCCCCCCCCACTAAAAAAATACTGTAGCTACTGAATTTTAATATAAGGACACTTACCTGTCTAGGGATCCTGTGATGTCGGTACCCCAGCCACTTTTTCAATGGGCTCTTGGGTGCTGCTGCCACCATTCCTTGTAAGGTAAACTGACAGTGAAGCCTTGCGGCTTCAGGCTTCACAGCGGGTTACCTATTGTGCATGCGCAAAGCATGCTGTACTTTGTAAATGGCTTGGCGGCAGGGGGAGGAGGAGGAGAGCCGAACTTCCGGGGGACCTTGCAGCTGCTAGGTCATCCGGAAGTGGGGATAGATATGTGTCAAAAACAGGTATCTGCTCCCCCCCCCCCCTAGAAAGGTGTCAAATGTGGGGTGGAGCTCCGCTTTAATCCCTAACCCTTAAAAAAAAAAAAAAATAAAGAAATAAAGAAACATCCAACCCTAACACAAAATAAATAAATAAATAATTATATATATATATATATATATATATATATATATATATATATATATATATATATATATATATATATATATATATATATATATATATATATAATATATATATATATATATTTTTTTTTTTTTAGTTTGGTTATTATTATTGTGTGTTTTTTTAAGGTTGGAGTTTAATGATTATTTATGTATTATTAGATATTAATAATTTATTTTATTTATATATTTTTTTATGGTGATTTTTTTGTTATTTGTGTATTTTATATTTATTTATTTATTCATACTGTATATTATTCCTATTTTTTTATTTTACATTTTTTAATTTGAGTAGAAAATTGCGCAAAGACGCGCAAACGTGCACAAAAATGGCACATTTGCATTCCTTTCTATGGGAGAAGGGAACCAAAACACGCAAATCTGCTACAAAAAAGCTGCAGAATTTTTTGACCTCCAGGCATTTGGATTCAGGCGACTTGGAGTGGAGATGTGAACCAATTCAATGAAGAATAATAGATTTTTTTCTCCTCCAGCATTTTGGACCTTCTTGCTACATAAAGCTCATGTGTGAATGGGCCTGAATGGCTGTTACACATAAATGCAGGGCTTTTTTTCAGTGGGAACAACGAAGGAATGCAGTTCCAGCACCTCCAGCACTGAATGTATGCAATGGCAAGGGGTCCTGGGGTGTGATGGAGGGTCTACTGATGCTGGCTTCTGGGGTATCTATTGTTGCTGGAGGGGATATATTTTTGCCTGGCAATCTATTGTTACTGGTGGAGGACCTTTTGTTACTGGGGGGGTCAATTGTTGCTAAAAGGGATCTACTGTTTAGGGAGGGGTCTACTGTTGATGTCTGGAGAGTCTATTGATGCTGACTGCTGGGAGATCTGTTGTTGTTGCTGGGGGGGGAGGGGTCTATTGCTGCTGGCTGGGGGGGATCTATTTTATTGATTTTCTTATCATCACCAAATTCCATACAAATTACTTAGCACTACAAAATGATACTTGGCTCTATATTCTCTAAAAGGGGCCATACTGAGAGCTGGGTAGGGGCTGGAACCAAGGGTCAGTGCTTAGAGGTGGGTAAGGGCGGAACCAAGAATCAGTGCTCAGAGGTGGGTATGGGTGGAACCAAGGGTTGGTGCTCAGAGGTGGGTATGGGTGGAACCAAGGGTCGGTGGTCAGAGGTGGGTAAGGGCGAAACCAAGAGTCAGTGCTCAGAGGTGGATATGGGCGGTGTGATAGCCTCACCTGGGATAGAGGCTTTTGGAGGGGACTGAATGCTAACCTCTTGCCTACTGACTATGGTCCCTGACATTTGAGGGAGCTACAAGCATTTAGGAAGATGTTCTGTTATGTAATACAAAAGGACATTAATAAAAAGGGCATGATGGTCTCTGCCAGTGTGGGACTCATAGCAGATGCTGATGTCATTGGCAAGTCTGGGACCCCCTGCCCTAATGTGTTTATTGTAAGTAGGTTTGCTATTGTCTAAAGGAGTTCTGTGTTTATACTTATGATAATGTGTATTGTGTCTCCTGCGCTAGAAGACGGCAAGTCTGACCTGAAAGGTCAGACCTCTGAGTCACCTAGGCTGGTTAAATGACTAGTTAATTAGCTCATGTTAATTTATGTTTCTGGTTACAGTTTGTATTGTTAGGGTAATATGATCAGGAAGGGGAACCTCCTTCTCAAGTGTATAAAAGCCTGTATTCTTGTTCAAATAAACAGTTCCAGCTTTGCAGCCAAATTAGTCCTGCCTAGTTCTTGGTTGCAATATGCGGCTATAACATCTAAATATCTATATTCAGACTGGAGGAAGCGGTATGTGACAGAAGCACTCAATCGGAGTGTAGGACATTCTGTTACAGGCGGAACTAAGGGTCGGTGCTCAGAGGTGGGTATGGGCAGAACCAAAGGTCAGTGCTCAGAGGTGGGTAGGGGGCGGAGACACAAAGTGATTTAGAAGGGGGGAGTTCCTGCACTTATTCTCTAAGCACTGTATAAATAGGTACTCGAAATGTTTTGCCTTATTTGCTAACAATCACTCCAACAGCTTTTACTACTTTGGTGAATGACCCCCAATGCAAAAGAACAAAAAGGAGAAGGATGCTGTGGACAAAACCTTGACTTTTCACTACCCCCAGATTTTATAAATCAGCTCCTTTGTGATTTCATTCATTTAGCAGCACTGACATGTACAGCACTCGACAAAAGGTCTTCCTTTACATAATTGGGATTCAAGCGTTGCTTTAAGATGCAAGTGTAACTGGTGTACAATAGAATAGATCAGCCGGCACCCAGACAATTATAAATCTTATAAAGAGGTCTTTGGATCTTGTTAGGTTGGCATCATGCATTTTGATGAATCCCTGCATAATTCCGCTGTAACCTGAACCCACGTTACAATCAATTTGCATCTGATATAAAGAAGTGGTTTCTTAAATATTCACATCTGCTCTCAAAGGGGAACAAAACACTCCATAAAGTTGCCATTAGCATACTCGAGCAACAACATCTGCTGAAAACTTAATAAGATTATTACCTGCAGTTCATCATCGTATTATCTGCAGTTGGTCACCTCTGCCCTTAGCAGTGGGTGAATCAGCTTCTAGGCAAAGAGGCAGCATTGGCGGCTGCGCTCATAATCACGCTGCATGGAAATATCCTACAGGTAAAGAAAAATATACAAGTTGCCCCAAGCTGTCTCGTTTACAGTAAAGCACATCAATTATTCATGCGCACAGATTTCCCCTCAGCACCTTTTAAAACAATATCTTGGCAGAATTCATTAACAAAGTTATGCCAACAATTAAATAAACCTGCATGACATTAAGTGGAGCAGGCAAGAAATGTTTGGGTTTAAATGTCCTTTTGCACATTTTTTTTTTTTTTTTTTTTGCAAAATGTGGGCAAAAGGATGTCTACTGAGCTTTGTGCGCCACCTAGAGGTCATGTGCTAAAACACAGGCATATTTAGCCCTTCCAGTATAACTAGGAAAATATGCCATATGGCAAGTCTTGCTCAGTCTAAGGGCTTTGTTACATGTGCGAATTCTTGATCGTATTATTTTGTGATCAGGATTGGTAGCGATGTTCTGTAGGTGATCACAGGCTTTGCAGCTAATAGAATTGATCTGCTGGACGGCACTGCGTCGTTTTAACTGACAATTGTGCAGTTGAGTGTCGCTGTACCCAAATAAAATTGATGTCTGCTTTTTCCCACAAATAGAACTTTCTTTTGGTTCTATTTGATCACATCTGCGGTTTTTATTTTTTACGCTATAAACAAAAAATGACCGACAATTTAAAAAAAAAAAAAATATTTTTACATTTTGCTATAATATAAATTTAAAAAAAAAATAATAATTTCTTCCTCAGTTTAGGCCAATATGTATTCTTCTACATTTTTTTGGTAAAAAAAAATCTCAATTAGCGTATATTGATTGGTTTGCACAAAAGTTATTGCGTCTACAAAATAGGGGATAGATTTGTGGCATTTTTATTATTTTTATTTTTTTTTACTAATAATGGCGGTGATCTGCGATTTTTTTAGCGGACTGCGACATTTCGGCAGACATGTCGGACATTTTTGACGCTTTTTGGGACCAGTGACATTTATACAGCGCTCAGTGCTTTAAAAATGCACTGACAATGCAAATGATACTGGCAGGGAAGAGGTTAACACTAGGGGGCGATTAAAGGGTTACATGTTCCCTAGGAAGGTGCTTTCTAACTGTGGGGGGAGGGGACTGACGGGGTAGAGAGAGATCGCTGTTCCTGATCAGGAACAGACAATCCCACTCTACTCCCCTGACAGAACAGGTATCTATTTGTTTACACTGGCAGATCCGCATTCTGCCTCTCTGCTGATTGGCTCCCCCACTAGTGAAAGGGCACACCTCCAGGGGCCCGCACATAACTGTACTTGCCCGACATATAATTCTGGGCCCTAATGAGTGACAAAAAATTGTGCACCCCCCACACTTATGTAAAATATAATGCTCATGTTTCAAGGGGATGATCGAACCAAGGATTCATTGCCTAAATCCATGGTCCTGTGGCAGCTCAAGCTCTGCTCCTCTTCTGTTCCATCTTGGGATGTAGGTGAGCACTCTGACATCATCAAGTACAAGTCCGCTCACACCAGTCGTCATCCGATCTGATCCTGTCTGCGAGAAACAAATAGGTGGTGTTCCTATTCCCCATCTGTCCGGCAGATTGGATGGCTTTGGAGGGAAATAGACAGGTGGTCCGTTTCCATCCAATTGCCCCATGGAGGAGAGTGGGACTGTGTCCGTGTCCGCTTTGCTATGCAGAGCTTTCATATACCTGATCAGCGGGGATCAGCGAAGAGATCCCCCCCACTGAGCAAGCGGATCCCACTTCACGGAGGCGCCCATGTGAAAGGGGACTTTGATCGTTTGCTTAACAATGTATTCTACATCAGTTGGGGAGGCACAATTTTTATTTGCAATAAGTCTTTTTTAAGTTTTGACAAGTTAACATAGAGGAAACAAAAGGTCAAAAGGTCCCATTAGGACCAAAAATATCAGTAGTAAAACACAGTAACTGAATTGTAATATTAAATAATGTTAAAACAACAATGGACTTTGCAAAAAGGTAGGAAATATAAGTCTTTGGGACCAGGTGGTGAAGTGGTCAGAAGGAGAAGAAGGGAGGAGGAGAGAAACATTAAGGAAGAGGACCGTCGGTACATAAGGCACTGAAGTCATAGGAGAAAAGAAGAGGTACATAATCTGCATCAGATAACCGTACACATAGGGTGAGAAAGCCACGGGGACCATATCGCAGAGAACTGTTCCGATTGCAGGTTCTTGCGAGCAATTAGGCGCTCCATGAAGCATTGATAATTCATATCTGAGATTGTATTGGCAATGGTAGGTGGAGATGGTGTACACCATAATCTAGTGATGTCAGCTTAGCCACTAAAAGTAGGTGGATAATTATTAATTTGGAGTTGGGTGGGCGATTTTCTATCCCAATGTGTAGTAAGGCAAGGGCTGGGTTAGGAATTAACCAGGGCCGGCGCCAGCATGAAGGGGTTGTAAACTCTCGTGTTTTTTCACCTTAATGTATCCTAGGCATTAAGGTGAAAAAACACCTGGCAGTGACCAGCCCCCCGTTTTACTTACCTGAGGCCTGTATTACCCTCGGCGGAGACGCGATGTCCCTCTCTGCACAGGGTCCTGGCTCTTGATTGGATAGATTGATAACAGCGCAGCCATTGGCTCCCGCTGCTGTCATTTAAATCCAATGACGTGGGTGCCGAGTCTGGCATTCGTGTCTATGGACGCAAATGCTGGACTCAGGAGTGCGCCCACAAGGTAACCCCCAGGGAGTTATCTGATGCGAGGAGGAGCTACCAGCGCCACCGGGGGACCCCAGAAGAGGATGATCAGGGCCACTCTGTGCAAAATGAGCTGCACAGTGGAGGTAAGTATGACATGTTTGTTATTTTAAATAAAATAAAAAAACAAAGGCTTACAATCACTTAAGGCAGCCAAGGCGGCCGCCTGAGGGATGGGGTGCGCCAAAACGAGGGGTTCCCCACGAGGTGCTTATCCTAGTCCCGGTGGCCGGCCTTGCTCGCACCTGTACCCAGTTGAGCACACCGATAGGCAGCGCAGCACAGCCCCAGCCGGGCGGCAACCACTTTCCCCGCTCGCCTCTCCTGACCCGAGTCCAGATGCAGGGCAGAGAGAGACACCCTCGGGTTCAAGATCAGGATCGCTGGATGCTGAAAAAAAATTCCTCCCACCTTGGTGGTAGCAGAGAGGGTCAGCAACACCTCCAGTTCCGTAGCACATAGAGGCTATCGCCACTGAACTGGAGGGTGTGTGAGATGAGAGGGAGCCTGAGGAAGAACCTGGAGCCAAGTGAGACCAGGGGAAGGGCCAAGTCCTGCAAAAGGCACAGGAGGATCGCAAATGGTATTGGTACCTGAATAGATAAAGATTTCTGTCTCCCGTCTCTGTGGAAGGTAGGGCAAGCAAGTTGCTTCTAGCTTTATGGAGTCAGAGTCATGTCTGGCTGTGTATGTTATTGTACCAGCCCTGCCCTTGTGCCATTTCCGCAGTCTGATGGTCTCTTGTGCCATGCCTGCAGTCTGACAGTCTCTTGTGCCATGCCAGCAGTCTGACAGTCTCTTGTGCCATGTCGACAGTCTGACAGTCTCTTGTGCCATGTCGACAGTCTGACGGTCTCTTGTGCAATGCTGCAGTCTGACGGTCTCTTGTGCAATGCTGCAGTCTGACGGTCTCTTGTGCAATGCTGCAGTCTGACGGTCTCTTGTGCCATGCCGCAGTCTGACGGTCTCTTGTGCCATGCCCGCAGTCTAGCAGTCTCTTGTGCCATGCCTGCAGTCTGACAGTCTCTTGTGCCATGCCTGCAGTCCGACGGTCTCTTGTGCCATGCATACAGGCTGACAGTCTCTTGTGCTATTCCCGCAGTTTGATGGTCTTTTGTGCCATGCCCGCAGTCTGACAGTCTCTTGTGCCATTCCTGCAGTCTGACGGTCTCTTGTGACATGCATGCAGTCTGACGGTCTCTTGTGCCATTCCTGCAGTCTGACGGTTTCTTGTGCCATGCATGCAGTCTGACGGTCTATTGTGCCATGCATGCAGTCTGACAGTCTCTTGTGCCATGTAGCAGTCTGACGGTCCCTTCTGCCATCCCTGTAGTCTGATGGTCTCTTGTGCCATGCCCGCAGTCTAACGGTCTCTTGTGCCATTGCCGCAGTCTGACGGTCTCTTTGGCCATGCCCTCAGTCTGACGGTCTCTTGTGCCATGCCTGCAGTCTGACGGTCTCTTGTGCCATGCCTGCAGTCTGACGATCTCTTCTTCTATGCCTGTAGTCTGACAGTCTTTTGTGCCATGCCCGCAGTCTGACAGTCTCTTGTGCCATGCCCGCAGTCTGATGGTCTCTTGTGCCATGTATGCAGTCTGACAGTCTCTTGTGCCATGCCCATAGTCTGACAGTCTCTTGTGCCATGTATGCAGTCTCTGCTCATCCCTTGTGCTATGTATGCAGTCTCTGGCCATCCCTTTTGCCATGTATTCAGTCTATGGTCATCCCTTGTGCCGTGTATGCAGTCTCTGACCATCACTTGTGCCATGTATGCAGTCTCTGATTGTCCCTTGTGCCATGTATGCAGTCTCGGACCATCTTTTTTGCCATGTATGCATTCTCTGACCATCTCTTGTATCATGTATGCAGTCTCTTACCATCTCTTATGCCATGCATGCAGTCTCTGACCATCTCTTGTATCATGTATGCTGTCTCTGACCATCTCGTGTCATGTATGCAGTCTTTGATCAACCCTTGTGCCATGTATGCAGTCTCTGTGGACTGTAATGTAAGGGGGAGCTCTATGGACTGTGTTTGTAAATTATGGTCAAAATTTACTTTGGGGAGTTGGCAACACTGCATCCCAGTAAAGTGCCCCCCTCCCCCCACTATGTATCCCGAGCGCCGCTTGCCCATATCCGGCATCTAGGACCGGTATAGCGGGTGCCATTGGGTAAAGGGGAGGGAGAAGATCGGACACACGTCCGCTTTCCTCCCCTTTTTGTTC
Organism: Lithobates clamitans; assembly: GCA_037952925.1. Classification (NCBI taxonomy): domain Eukaryota; kingdom Metazoa; phylum Chordata; class Amphibia; order Anura; family Ranidae; genus Lithobates; species Lithobates clamitans. Next base: position 4,007,683 of record JBBGZY010000658.1, read on the forward strand.
CTGACCCAGAAGCAAGATTGACAGTTTCCCCAGCCATCCAGGCCGGGAAAGAATGTAATGCAATGCGATCTACACTGCATTCATGACTGAATGCATGCTAACATAGATGATGTAACATCAGCAGGTTAATAAAGTGTATGCCATATGGGGGTTTGCATAGTGGAGGGGGTTGCAGCAGGATGGCTGGTGGTGGTGGGGGGGGGGGGGCACCAAAATGAACCAAAATGCACCTTCGCCAAAGTAGACAAAAATCCTTGCACTGGCCCTGGGATTATCTGTTGGCCTGATATGGCAGATATGAGAGTGAAAATTAGCCGCTAGTAACATAGAGACGTAGAGATTTACAGTGGAGGGGTTATTGGGGTAAATTTTCGCCAGTTTGAAAGGTGTCAGGTACCAGAGATGTAGTACTTTAAAATAAAGTTCCCGGTCATTGGAACAATGGGAGGCCATGTTGGAAGCAGCGAACGTCTTTTGCCACATTGGTGCCCAGAAAGTCTCACCCAACTCCTATTCCCATTTCTGTCGGGAAGTAATCTGAGATAACAGGCGATCATGTTTTATGGTGGAGTAGAAAAGGGAAATACCTTTTTTAGGATATTGGTCATTAAAAAATAATAGATAGGCGCTAGATGGTAGAGAAGCTCTATCTGGCATAGAGGTTGAGTGGAGAAAGTGTGATAGGCGAGCGTAAGTAAATATTTCTGTGGATGGCAAATTGTGGTCAGTACGGAGGGAGGCTAGAGGTTTAATCGTCTGGTCGGAGTATATGTGGTGGAGATGAGTGAGGTCATGAGAACGCCAGATGTAGAGATTGAGGCAAGAAAGACACCACTGCTCCAGGTAGATCCACCGAGATGAATCCTTCGCCTCCAGAGAAAAAAGAGCCCCAGGTGCTGGCTAATGCATATGCAGATAGATATGGGCGGAAAAACTCTGGACAGCCGCACTCCGAGAAAAGTTTCTTTATGCCTTTTATTGTAAACCAGGACCACAAAGTACAAACCACAGCAGAGTGATACAGGAAAGAAGCTGACACGTTTCACACTTATCCTAAGTGCTTACTCATGAGTAAGCACTTAGGATAAGTGTGAAACGCGTCAGCTTCTTTCCTGTATCACTCTTCTGTGGTTTGTACTTTGTACTTTGTGGTCCTGGTTTAAAATAAAAGGCATAAAGAAACTTTTCTCAGAGTGCGGCTGTCCAGAGTTTTTCCGCCCATTTCTAGATGTAGAGATTGAGGTTAGGAATGTATTGGTGTAAGAAGTCAAGGTGTAGTGGAAGCTTATGTGAGGAATGTGGAGGATAGTGGGAAAAGGATAGTTCCATCTAGGCCCTGAACAAGGCTCTATGGGTAGGGGACAGTGAAGGAGGTGGAGGCAGTCCATTACTGATAGCTAATAGAGTGTCTGTAAGCTCAGAGGGGTGGGGAGGCACAATTTTTAAAACATTTTTAACTGCCTGGAGTAAAGTTTGACTCAAGCCTAACATAACAAGATGAAATAAAAACCCATTAAAAGATAAAATAAAAACAACTTTTTCTACAATTTTCACCGTCAGCCCAGAGATTTCCCCTACAATTCTTTTTTTTTTCCTTCCACTAGATTCCTCAGTGTGTTAGTCAGAATTATTCACTTTCACTTCCTCTAAACCCAGGTCATCCTGAGCAATGCTATTAATTAGTACACTGTCCAAAGGTGGCGTGTTAGACCATGGAATCGCTAGGTTTCTAGATCACTGAAGAACAGTGTATTTGAACCCTTGCTGCAGCATTTACCAGTTAAGTGAAGAGTAAATGTATTACTGTAACTGTATATGCAACCTGGCTGCAGTACAAAAGAGCTCAATTGGACTTTAATGATTACAGAACTACATCCTTTTGTGTCTTTTATATCTGCCTAGCCACTTCAGCCCCAGAAGAATTTACCCCCTTCCTGACCAGAGCACTTTTTGCGATTCGGCACTGCGTCGCTTTAACTGACAACTGCGCGGTCGTCCGACGTGGCTCCCAAACAAAATTGACGTCCTTTTTTTCCCACAAATAGAGCTTTCTTTTGGTGGTATTTGATCACCCCTGCGCTTTTTTTTTTGCGCTATAAACAAAAAAGAGCGACAATTTTGAAAAAAACGCATTATTTTTTACTTTTTGCTATAATAAATCCCCCAAAAATATATAAAAAAACTATTTTTTTCCTCAGTTTAGGCCGATACGTATTTTTACATATTTTTGGTAAAAAAAAAAATCGCAATAAGCAATTATTGATTGGTTTGCGCAAAAGTTATAGCGTTTACAAAATAGGGGATAGTTTTATGGCATTTTTATTAATTTTTTTTTTTTTAAATGGCGGTGATCAGCGATTTTTATTGTGACTGCGACATTATGGCGGACACATCGGACATTTTTGACACATTTTTGGGACCATTGTCATTTATACAGCAATCAGTGCTATACAAATGCACTGATTCCTGTGTAAATGACACTGGCAGTGAAGGGGTTAACCACTAGGTGGCAGTGTAGGGGTTAAGTGTGTCCTAGGGGCCTGTTTCTAACTGTGAGGGGCATGGCTGTGTGTGACATGTGACTGATCTCCCCGTGGCGATCGAGTCCACGGGACCCACGACCCAACTCACGGAGCTTGCCACTGGCCGCTTTTTTGAGGGGAACGTACAGGTATGTGGTTTTGCCTGTACGAGCCCTTCTGCCGCAGCCCTTGCCTGTACGTGGTTTTGCCTGTACGAGCCCTTCTGCCACAGTATATTTGCGTGAGGCTATCGGCAAGCGGCTAGAGTTCACATAGTTACATAGTAGGCGAGGTTGAAAAAAGACACAAGTCCATCAAGTCCAACCTATGTGTGATTATGTGTCAGTATTACATTGTATATCCCTGTATGTTGCGGTCATTCAGGTGCTTATCTAATAGTTTCTTGAAGCCATCGATGCTCCCCACCGCCTGTGGAAGGGAATTCCACATCCTTGCCGCTCTTACAGTAAAGAACCCTCTATGTAGTTTAAGGTTAAACCTCTTTTCTTCTAATTTTAATGAGTGGCCACGAGTCTTGTTAAACTCTCTTCTGCAAAAAAAGTTTTATTACTATTTTAGGGTCACCAGTACGGGCCTTCCTTTATCTAGATGGCAACTCACCTCCTCATAGAAGGTTAGGCAAGAATGATTCTTCATGAATCCATGCTGATTACTGCTAATGATACCGTTCTCATTACTAAAATCTTGTATATAGTCCCTTATCATCCCCTCCAAGAGTTTACATACTATTGATGTTAGGCTAACTGGTCTGTAATTCCCAGGGATGTATTTTGGGCCCTTTTTAAATATTGGTGCTACATTGGCTTTTTTCCAATCAGCTGGTACCATTCCAGTCAGTAGACTGTCTGTAAAAATTAGGATAAACGGTCTGGAAATCACTTGACTGAGTTCCATAAGTACCCTCGGATGCAAGCCATCTGGTCCCGGTGATTTATTAATGTTAAGTTTCTCAAGTCTAATTTTAATTCTGTCCTCTGTTAACCATGGAGGTGCTTCCTGTGTTGTGTCATAAGGATAAACACTGCAGTTTTGGTTACTGAAGCCCCCCGATTCACTCGTGAAGACTAAGGAGAAGAATAAATTCAATACCTTCGCCATCTCCCCATCCTATGTAACCAGATGTCCTTCCTCATTCTTTATGGGGCCAATATGGTCTGTCCTCCCTTTTTTACTGTTTACATACTTAAAGAATTTATTGGGATTTTTTTTGCTCTCCTCCGCTATGTGTCTTTCATGTTCTATCTGAGCCGTCCTAATTGCACCCTTACATTTCTTGTTGCATTCTTTATAAAGTCTGAATGCCGAGGATGATCCCTCAACCTTGTATTTTTTGAAGGCCTTCTCCTTAGCTTTTATATGCATTTTTACATTGGAGTTAAGCCATCCAGGACTTTTGTTCGCTCTTTTTTTTTTTAACAATCAGGAGTGCTTTATTGAAAAGAATAATATGCAGTACAGAAAAAACCAAAGAAAGTAAATAATGCGGTGCATATGTAAACAGATACATGTAAAAATAAATCATATAATCGAGTACATGTAGACTCTTACTTACAAAAGATTTAGCATATTGTATCCAATGCAGTTATATAAACACATTTTGTAGTGAGTTGTTGAATATGCTTGGTAAGCCAATCAGGCTTGTCATTACAACTATGTATAAGGAGTCATGAGAGGCGGCTACTGAACTGGTTAAGGAAGCATGTACTAGTTTAGTTACATCCTCATTGCGACATAGCCACAGGATTATCCATCCCCTTGTTCGCTCTTTTAAATTTATTACCCAATGGGATACATTGGCTAATGCCCTTATTTAATATACTCTTAAAGCAAACCCATCTCTCCTCCGTATTCTTTGTTCCTAATATTTTATCCCAATCTATGCCTTTTAGCAAGGTTTGAAGTTTAGGAAAGTTGGCTCTTTTGAAATTCAGTGTCTTTGTATTCCCTTTAGGTTTCCTATTTGTGTGATTTATACTGAAACTAATTGACCTGTGATCGCTGTTACCTAAATTGCCCTGTATTTCCACATCCGTGATCAGGTCTGTATTGTTGGTAATCAGTAGATCCAGTAATGTTTTATTGCTAGTTGGTGCGTCTATCATCTGACCCATAAAATTGTCCTGCAAGACATTTAGGAACTGGCGAGCCTTAAATGAATGTGCGGTTCCCTCCGCCCAGTCTATGTCTGGATAATTAAAATCCCCCATTATGTTAACACTTCCCATCCTTGCTGCAAATCCAAATTGTGATAGGAGATCTGCCTCCACTTCCTCCCTCAGGTTAGGGGGCCTATAGCATACTCCCAGTATTATTTTCCCCTTAGCTTCATCATTTTGGAGCTCTACCCATAAGGATTCCACCTTCTCCCTAGCTCCCTCGGTGATGTCATCTCTCACATTCACTTGTACATTATTCCTGATATATAGGCATACCCCTCCCCCTTTTTTACCCTCTCTATCCTTGCGATAATGGGTATACCCTTGAATGGTTGCCAGCCAATCATGAGAGCTGTTTAACCAGGTCTCTGAAATTCCCACAAAATTGGTATTCCTGAGAATACTACCTTGGAGGTCCTTTTCCTCAATTTAGCTCCTAAGTCCCTAAAATTGTTCTTTAGAACACTCCATCTGCCTTTGACTTTGTCATTGGTGCCAACGTGCACCATGACAGCCGGGTCTTCCCCAGCCCCTCCCAGTAATCTGGCATAGCTGTGTTCAGTAAAGGCCATATCTGTGTTCGAAAAAGACGCCTAGTTCCTCTTCGCTGGCGGCTGGTATATTCACCACGGACTTCCGGGATTGGATTGAAGTCCAAAACTTTACAGCAGTACAGCGCCTCCATCTAATCTGCGTTCCAGCCCTCCATTCGACCGCCTGGTGGATTCCCAAGCCTCGTTTTGGACTTCAATCCAATCCCGGAAGTCCGTGGTGAATATACCAGCCGGCAGCGAAGAGGAACTTGGCGTCTTTTCCGAACACAGATATGGCCTTTACTGAACATACCTACGCCGGACTACACAGTCTTTATATGTGAGTGTTTTAATGGAATTGTTACATTAAATTTTACGATCTTACTAAGAGGCGCCTTTGCTGTTTTCTTTGTCTTCCATATATTTGGAGTGGCTTCACCTCCGCTGACAGGGCTGCCCTATCAATAGACTGTACACATCTCACGAAGAGCTTTCAGTGCTCAAAGGACTTTCTTTTAAATGTGCATTGAGGCTTATTGTCTACATTGTAACCTGCGCTGTTTCTTGTTGTATTATTTCCTCCCAGTAATCTGTCCACCAGATCCATGATGTTCCAAACCCGAGTGCCCGGTAGACAACATACAGTTTGGCGTTTCAGGTCTTGTTACAGATTGCCCTCTCTGTCCTTCTAAGAATTGAGTCCCCTACCATCAGAATCTGTCTTTCCTTTCCCTTCATTATCCCCCCACTCTCACGGGACGTGTTCTTCCCCTGGCAGTAGGAAAGTCCCTCAGCTCCAGCAGTGCTGGTACCTGACTGGTTTCACCAATGTCACTCAATGGAGAATACTTATTGTGATGCTCCAGCCCTGGATCGGCCTCCCTGGCACTTACCCCTCTACCCTTCCTGACTGTCACCCATCTACTCTTTCCTAGTGCCTGTACCTCTTTGTCTCCACCCGCCTCTGTTCTGGTCCCTGCTGGCACCTGCCATGTACGTTCCTGGCTCTCCTTTAGTACGGAGGGACTTCTCAGTGCTGACAGCTGCTTCCCCAGATTCAGAACCTGGGCTTCCAGAGAAACAATGTGCTTACATTTTGCACAGCAATATTTGCCGTGATCGGATGATCAAGGAACGCATACATGCTACAAGATGTACACCGAGTCACATCTCCACACCCACCGGGCTTGGTGTGGATTGGGGATTATACCCTGTCCAAATTACCTAACAACTAACTTCCTGACACTAATACTCAACAAGACAATACACAGGTACTCAACAAGACAATATATAGATACTCGCAGACCAACGTGCACTCTCAGACCAACGTGCACTCGCTGACCAACGCGCACTCGCTGACCAAAGTGCACTCGCTGACCAACGTGCACTCGCCGACCAACGTGCCCTCGCTGACAAACGTGCCCTCACTGACCAACGTGCCCTCGCTGACCAACGTATACACACACACAATACACAAGTACTAACGATCCACACACACTACTCAGACAACACTCGTACTCACAATACACAGCTACTACCTGGCACTGATACGTAATACAGCCCACGTGCACTCGCAGCACTCATGTACTTACAATACACAGGTACACTCTCACCCTACACAGGTACTTGACCCTTGTTACAACCTCTTGTTTTCAACTCTGGTTTTTTAACTTACCACTTAGTCCAGTTCCACTAACTCTGGTTTTTGAACTCACCACTTAGTCCACTTCCACTTGGTTCCACAAGCTCAAAGATGATCGGCTTCACAATGAGTTCTACAGAAGGTTATAAAGGCCTCAAGCACCTGTGACTAATTAACCACTCCCCATAATTAGTAGGCTGAAGGAAGCAAAGAAAAAAAAAGCTGTTTAAAAAGTGACAGAAAAAGACGTTAAAAAGCTACAAGGAGAAGCCCCAACAATCACCAGCAGTCAAAAAGCAAAACTTGTTCACTCTCCACTCAAGGTCCCCACTGTTTAGCTTCCAACCAGCAGCCTTAAAACAGCAAAGTGGTGCTAATGAAAACCTGTCATGGAATAAAAATGTTTAGGCTGCCTTTGTGGATCTTCTAAAAATGCTTGATGTTTGGCTGCCATATTGATTTAGTAACTCAATGCTAATCTGGAACAGGATGCAAATCAGATGCGCTCATTTTACTGGCTGCATACATGTTCTGGTACACTGATTAAAAGTACCGACTCCATGAATCCAGGTGGTACACATATAATCCAGACAACTAGTATGTTGAGAAGAAAGCTGAAAATAACGGTCTGAGGCCCGGGTTCACACTGGTACAACACGACAGTCCTACCACTTTGGATCCAACTTTGCCCTGCGACTTGAAGTGCGACATGCATCTGACTTCAATGAACAAGGATCCGACTTTGATCCCTGACAATACCAGGCACTGTGTCTGGTATGAATCTTTAGGGGAACTCCACACACAATGTAAAAAAAAAACGGCCTGGGTTCCCCCTCCAAGAGCATACCAGGCCCTTCGGTCTGGTATGGATTTTAAGGGGAACCCCCATGCCGAAAAAACGACCCTTGTCCGAGCACACAGAATGGCAGGTCAGGAAAGGGGGTGGGGATGACCGAGCGCCCCCCCTCCTGAACCGTACCATGCCTCATGCCCTCAACATGGGGAGGCTGGTGCTTTGGGGCAGGGGGGGCACTGCGCCCCCCCATCCCAAAGCTCCTTGTCCCCATGTTGATGAGGACAAGGGCCTCTTCCCTGGCCATTCGTTGTTGGGGTCTGCGGACAGGGGGCTTATCAGAATCTGGAAGCCCCCTTTACCAAGGGGGCCCCCAGATCCCGGCCCCTCACCCTATGTGAATGAGTATGGGGAACATTGTACCCCTACCCATTCACCTAAAAAAAAATGTAAAAAACAAAACACATTACACAGGTTTTTAAAATAATTTATTAAGGCAGCTCCATAAAAATTAACTTCTCTTATTTGTTCCATTATGACTCTTAAATAAAGAATTTTGCTATATCTGTTGAATGACCGTACGGGCGATACACTTATTCTTTATTTAAGAGTCAAAATGTAAGAAATGTAAGAAGAGAAGTTAAATTTTACTATTTACGAACACCTTAAGGTTGAGATTGCCGTTATTCTGGCCAGCCAGCCCCAGAGCGTGAATGTATGCTGAACTGGGATTCCACAGGCTGTAAACACAACCCAACCCTGGCCAGGCTGCAGCAGTGCAAGAGGATGTCTGCTCCTGGGGTCAGATATTCTTCCAGGCACATTTTATGAGTATGATGAGAGGGATGGGATATAGGCTCTGTTGTAAATGTACAGTTATTTGGGAGCTGATGATGTTAATGAATGTTTAATATTGTGCGAGTTATCTGTGGCTAGTAAATACTGTCACCACGCTGTCTTACTAGGAGGACGGGCGCATGTCGTGAGCTGGCCGGCTCTGTTTTTTATACACGATTTTAATACCTACTAAATGTAAGTGAATTACTTTTTTTATTAATAGAAAATCAGTCAATATTACACTATGACCAGTCTTTATTTTTGGGTCTTCTGCTTAAAGAGATGGTCACGGACTTCACGGACTTCACAGTGTGCCAGTGTGTGAGAGACATTACAGCCAATTATCCTGTGATAATCGTTCCTAAAGTTCTTCCGTGCAAGTTAAAGGCCTTGGCTGGGCTATTAGCCAAATGCCTATTTTGCTTGCTATCTGGTAAGCAAGTTTTTCTTAAGGTGGCGGTGCACTTCTTGATGTGAATCACTGTGGTGCCATTGGGATAAGGATTTACCCTATTACTTTCAATTATGCGAATATACTGTTATGATATTCAATCAAGGATCCTTTTGCAACAATTGGTACTAATTTAGCGCGGCTTCTCTTATTACATCACAGGGCATACCCTTGTGGCTAACAGAGACCAGAGTGAAGGAAAGACTAAACTTAATACAAATAAATCACCAGGACCAGATGGCTTACACCCAAGAGTCCTCAGAGAACTCAGTCAGGTTATAGCCAGACCACTGTTCCTAATCTTTGTGGACAGCATACTGACAGAATTGGTACCTGATTGGAGAAAAGCCAATGTGGTACAAATAATCAAAAAAGAACAGAGACAAAGCTCTGAAAACTACAGGCCAGTCAGCCTAACATCAATTGTTGGTAAATTATTGGAGGGGATGATAATGGACTATATCCAAAAATGTACTGAGGAAAAAAATATTAGTAATAACGAGCATGGGTTTACGAAAGGGCGTTCCTGCCAGACCAATCTGCTAGCATTCTACGAGGAAGTGAGCTGCCATTTAGATAGGGGGAGCTCTGTGGACTTGGAGTACTTGGATTTTGTAAAGGCATTCGATACAGTCCTCCATAAGCGTTAACCTACAAGCTGAGGTCCACAGGCGTGGACCATAGGGTCTGTTCTTGGGTAAAAAATTGGTTACAGGGGTGTGTCCAAAGGGTGGTGATAAATAACATGGTTCTGTCTTGGGACCAATTCTATTCAATTTATTCATAAATGATATAGAGGATTGGACAAATAGCTCAATCTCAGTTTTTGCGGATGACACAAAAATAAGCAGGGCAATAACTTCACATCAGGATATAGAAATTTTACAGAAAGACCTGAGCAAAATAATGGAGCGGGCTAATACATGGCAAATGAGGTTTAATGTGGAAAAATGTAAAGTAATGCACTTTCGGGGCAATAAACATAAATGCAAACTACTCACTAAAAGCATAACCGTTGGGGGAATCAAGGATGGAGAAAGATCTGGGGGTCCTAGTAGATGACAGATTGAGCAATAGCATGCAATGTCAAGCTGAAGCTACCAAAGCCAGCAGAATATTAGCATGCATAAAAAAGGGGATATACTCCAGGGATAAAACTATAATCCAAACTCTGTTAAGGCCACATCTGGAGTATTCCGTCCAGTTCTGGTCACCAGTCCTCAGAAGGGATATGCTGGAACTGGAGAGAGTCCAAAGAAGGGCAACAAAACTAATAAGGGGACTGGAGGATCTCGATTACGATGAACGACTGCAAACACTAAATCTATTCTCGCTGGAGAAACAACGCTTGAGAGGGGACATTATAGCGATTTACAAATACCTCAATGGTGATCCCAGTATATAGGAAAAAAAACATTCAGTCTCGAGGAGTTTAGAAGGACACGGGGACACACAATGAGATTGTAGGAGAAGCGGTTTAACCTTAAACTGCGCATGGGGGTTTTCACTGTCAGGGCAATAAGGCTGTGGAATGCTCTTCCACAATTGGTGGTGGCTGCAGGGAATATAGATATTTTTAAGAGACTCTTGGATGTGCATCTTAAAGAGCACAACATACAGGGATATGGGAAATAATTATAAACACTGACACATGTGCACCTACACAGGTTGAACTGGATGGACTATTGTCTTTATTGAACCTTACCTACTATGTAACTATGTAATGTGTGGAAGCTAATGTAGGTACATTCAGGCACCTCTATTTTTTTATTTTTTTAAGAGTCATTTTATTCACTGATACACACCCAAAATGAAAGTATTACTATGAGTAAACCTCAGCCATTAAATGTTAAGTCCAGTATGCATATTAACAATGTTTGCATAGCTATGTGGAGTATATTTGCATGTTCTTGACTGTTTATGTATATGGTAACAACAGCAACCTGAAGGCTTACATCAGAAAACTGGCTAAACCAGACAACTATTGTTTAAAGTCTAGGGTGCAACTTTAACCTTTAATATAGTAATATTTGCAACATGCCCAGTGTAGCCACTTATGTGGTATCCAGATGTTTAGAAGCCATTTTTTCTGCTTACTTCCCTAGCCCTGTCAACAAATTCAATCCAAGTCTTGTGCTAATGCATTCATCCAACAGCTGCTATATGCTTTAAATTTGATGGATTGGGCTGTAACATTTTAGAGAGACGTGCTATGATGTCCAGCTAGAGAGGTATTCTTCGCTCTTGTTTACACGGCTTCACACGTGCTTAACGCATAAAGGTTTCCAGATTTCAGAGCCCAAATGCACGCTCGCCTGCACAGTTTTCTAGATGAGCCAAAGTTGAGCTCCTCTGGCTTGGCTCCCTCTCTAAAGTTTATGGCTTGCTTGCTCCTAGTAGCCCCCGCTGTTTACATTTTTCAGAACTAACCTCATCCATCATAAAGCCACATCCTGCTGGAGCAATCAAAGCCTTGCATAATTTAGTCTGCACATGAGCAGACTCACGCATATATAAACACTCAGCGGTGCCTACCAAGCTCACGCTATATATTTATCAGGTGAATAGGGCCCAAAAGCAATACTTTAATAAACCCCGTTATCCTCTTTACTCTGAAGTTAATGTCTATAACTTGGCTCACCTCCTTGACATATCACTAATACCTTTCCCAGCTGTTCAAATAAAGGGATTTAAAGGAGATCAAAACAGCATCAGATCAGATGTATTGCTCTTACGTGAAACCTGTAAAAGAGATATTTTTGTAACCAGAAATTTTATGTTCTTTTACTGTTGGCATTGGCAGGTGGTCACAAGCACACCATGAAAGAAGGCCCAGAAGATCAGTAGAGCTCACTTGAAGCACGCCTTGGCTCTAGGTTTTTTTTTTTTTTTTTTTTTCTATTTATTTTTGAAAAAGAAAAAGTTTTCCATTACAACAAACATATAAACAGGGAACAAGTAATATTATCATAAATAAAAAAAAAGAAAAACAAAAAACGCATAGATACCTATCCCTATCTTATCATTCTAATGTGCGGCAGTTTAACCTGTCCTTATGCTATAAGTTTCGGGAATCATTTTCCTCCCTTTTCTCCTCCTCACTCACTCTTCTGCCCCTCATCCACTCCCCATCATACACCCTACCATACAAGTCATCCATCACCCACCCTTCCCATCACTCCAATTCTTCCAAATCCAGCCAAGCTTTCCATATTTTTTCGAATTTCTTAGGGTTACCCCTCTTTTTGTAAATATATTTCTCTCTACAGATTACCTCTCTGACTGCATTCACCCATTCTGAGACCGTCGGAGCTTCCTTTCTCTGCCAATGCTGTGCGATAAGCTTTTTGCCCTGAAACAGGCATCTAAACCTTGCTGTCTGTATATCCCTTGAGAGCACCTTATCCCCCATTAGTCCCAACAAGCACTCCCTCGCCTCTACTTTCAATGACGTCCCAAACACCAGATTTATCTTTTCTACCACCCCTTTCCAATATATATGTAATTTGGGGCATCGCCAAAACATGTGGATCAGGTCTCCATGCCCTCCCCCACACCTTTGGCACTTTGGATCGGGCCTCTTACCCCACTTAAATAGTTTCAATGGTGTGTAATATGCCCTATAGGAAAGATAAAGATGGGACATCACCTGAGAGGAAGAGAGAGTGACCCTGGGCCCCAGCGACAGAACCTGCTTCCATTGATCATCGGACAATGCCCCACATCTCCCTCCCATTGGATCCTGCTTTTGTTCTCTACCATGCCCCCCTGGGCGGAAGCCTTCAGGCATCTATACATTTCAGAGATCAGCCCCTTCGTAGTGTGTACATCAATAAGCTTTCTCAGAGAGGTCATTTCACACCACACTGGAGCATCCTTCCCAAATTGTGCCTCTAGGGCATGCCTGAGTTGCAAATACTTGTAAAAAGATCTTTTAGAAATTGCATACTCCTCTACCAACTCCTCAAAAGATTTTAACCTCCCCCTCTATATACCTGAGCCAGGCAATGGATACCCTGACGGTCCCATTCCACAAAGTGTCCTATTTTTTTAAGCTCATTGAGGTTATTGTTATCCCAGAGTGGGGAAAATTCCGCAAAGCCCATGTATCCCAAAGTTCTTTTGGCTTGTACCCATGCCTTAACCATCAGCTTGGTAGTGGGGCATTTAGTACTAAATGAGTCTGCCTCTAATGCTTCTGCGATCGTGTCATGGCCGATATCATTCCACAAGATGCTACCACCCCCTCCTTCCTCCCATGGCCTATTACTGCCTCCCATTTGCTGTAATTGGGAGGCCAGGAAGTATCCGTATGGATCCGGTACTGCCAGGCCACCCTTCTCCTCTGGCTGTCGCAACGTCCGCAAACTGATCCTAGCCGACCCACCTTTCCAGATAAGTTCTCTAAACACACTGTCTATTTTTTTGAACCAGTGCTTAGGAATCCACACAGGGGAATTCTGCAAGACATGTAAAAGTTGGGGTAGCCAGACCATCTTGATCAGATTGCAGCGTCCGACGACTGAGAGGGGCAAGCGACTCCACACCCGGCACTTCTGTTTCATTTTTTTCATAAGTGGGACTAAGTTACCGGATATATACTGTCCTGGATCATTGGTTATATTGATACCTAGATATTTCATTTGGCTGACTATTTTAACCTGGGATACCTGGCTAGGGAGGGGTTCATTCAGCGGATCTATGGGTAGGATTACTGATTTGTCCCAATTAATCAACAACCCAGAGAACACGCCGAATTCCACCACTATCCCTATGGCTGTTTTTAATGAATTCTGCGTGTCTGCCAGGAACAGCAAGATGTCATCTGCATACATAGCTACCTTGTCCGTCCCCTTCCTTCTTTTAAATCCCTGCACCCCCTGCGCCGCTCTCAGGGCTATCGCCAAAGGCTCAATTGCCAGAGCAAAGAGCAGGGGGGACAGAGGACACCCCTGTCTCGTACCCCTGCTCAGCTGGAACCCCTCCGAGCACTGGCCATTGATCTTAACCCTGGCCCTCGGGCCACTGTATAACAGCCTTAACCATTGGACAAACCCAGGGCCAAACTGGTATTCCACTAGGACCTTCCACAGGTAGTGCCATTCCAGGGAGTCGAAGGCTCTGGCCGCGTCCAATGAAAGAGCCGCTCTCCCCCCACTGTTTTCCACCGGTATTTGCATATTCAGGTACACTCGTCTTATGTTCGTACTCATAGATCTATTTGGGATAAACCCAGTCTGATCCGTATGTATTATTTTAGAAATTATCTTATTCAGCCTTGCGGCCATTACTTTTGCCAGGATTTTTACGTCCGAACATAAGAGCGAGATAGGCCTATATGATGACATATCTATTGGGTTCTTCCCTTCTTTCAACAGGGTTATTATTATGGCTTCTGACATGGACAGTGGCAGGGCCCCGTCCTCCCTGGCTCCGTTGAACACCTCCAAAAGTAGGGGCAATAGTACCTCTCCATATTTTTTAAAGACTTCTATGGGCAGGCCGTCGGGGCCTGGTGACTTCTGGCCTGCCATGTCTCCCACTGCCCTCTGCAATTCAGCGAGGGTCAGTGGGGCATCCAGCATTTCCCTATCTTCACTTGTTAATGGGGTTATCCTTAGCCCCTTGAAAAAAAAACTGCATTTCGGCCTCCACATTTACTCTGTGAGAGCCGTACAACTTCTCGAAATATGTCCTAAATTCATGCAGAATGTCGGGAGTGGTCTTTTTCAAAACTCCGTCCCCCCCCTTGATTGCTGCTATTGTACCTAAGGGGCCGTTAGCCTTAATTATTAGAGACAGAGCCTTTCCAACTCGCTCCCCCTCTCCAGCAAAGCTCCGCCTTTGAAATAAGCTCCTCTTTTCCATCCCCTCCCGGAGCACCCTGCTGTACCTATCCTGTCTCTCCACCCAGAGCTTGTAGCTGGATTGGGATGGCGTGTCTATGTACTGTGCTTCTGCTACTTCTACACTCTCTTTAGCTTTTTGTTCTTCTGCTAGTGATTGCTTTTTATTAAATGCGATTTTCTGGATTAGTACTCCCCGGAGATATGCCTTCAGGGAGTCCCAAACAACCCCCACTGAGGTCGAGCCCAGGTTTATTCTAACAAACTCCGATAAGTTCTCCTTCATTCTCTCCTCATCTCCTATTAAATCAAGCCAAAAGGGATTGACCTTCCAGTTCCCCCAGATATGGTGCTCTCCTACCTTCACCACAGTAATAACAGGTGTGTGGTCCGAGACGGCCCTTGGTTCATACATTACTTCCTCCACTACATTTAATGCTTCCTCATTTCCCAGAACCAGGTCAATTCTGGATAAAGTGGCATGGGTCCTGGAGTGGCATGAATATTGCTTCACCCCAGGATGCCTCCTCCTCCAGATGTCCACCAGTCCTATTTCATCGCAATATTGCATAAGGGGGCTCTTAGGTGCCGCTCTAGGTCCAGTTTTGGGGGGAAACCTATCTATACTGTTGTCCATTGTCATGTTGAAATCGCCCACCACTATGACCGGGGTCCCGGGGGAGTTCATTATAAAACTGGCTAAATCATCTAGTATTGTCATACTAAATGGGGGAGGGATATAAACGTTAGCTAGAATAAATCTTTTATTTTCTATCAAACAGGAAAGAAAGATATACCGGCCGTATTCGTCCACCTTGCTCTGACTGCAGGAGAAGGGTAAACCAGTGCTTATCAGCACACTCACCCCTCTAGAATAAGAGGAGTGGGTGGAGTGATACTGTGTCTGGAATTGCGTATTATCTAAGGTTTTAATTGAGTCCTTTACTAAATGGGTCTCCTGCAGGCAGAGTATTTTGACTTTCCTCCTCTTGGCTATTGAAAAAATGATCTGTTTTTTAAAATTATCCCCAATCCCCCTTACATTCCATGCGCATATGTTAACCCTTCCACCACCTCCTGGGGTTTTTTTACACCTCTTGTTGGTTATCATTGACCCTTGGGTCTAGTGACCTTACTACACACATATCGCTAATAACCCTAATAAACCAAACCACCATCTTTTGTGAACATTGTGAGTGACCCTATTTTTAATTGTGTCCCTTTGCTGTAACAGACTAGACCAACATTCATCCATCCAAAACCGTGCCCCCCCTCCCCCTCTACCCTCAATATACACCCCCCCGATCCAAATCTCCCCCCCACCCCCCAGTCTCCTCCCCCCCCCTCAACACCCCCCACCCCCCCTCCCCGTCCCAATCCCAGACCCTTGGGCCCACATTTGGGCCTACTCCTCGGGCTTCTATAGTGACCTTCAAACACTCTAAAGTTAAAGAAAAAGCCGTGCACCAAACCTAGTAGGAGGGGAACTATCCCCTAAATGTTAACCTTATTAATATTATAAATAATGTGCTAGTGATTTTTAAAATAAACTAATACCTCTAACTCACATTGATATAAATGCTTTTATCACCTATATTTATATTTAATCCCCTACCATCCCCCCGCCCCCCACGCCACTCCACTTCAAAATACATTCTAATAAACCGTGAATGTAGGGCCAAAAAGCTAGAAAAATGAAGGAAAAAAGAAAAAAAAAAGAAAAAAGAAAAAGGGAAAAAAAGTGTCTAAGTTTCAACACCCCGTCTTATTCTCTCTTCGCTCTTCTCCAACCAAGTTGACACATCCTTAGGGGTAGAAAAAAACCTAACCTCCCCCAGAGCCGTGACACGCAGCCGTGCCGGGTACAATAGCGCGTAATTAACTCTTAGTTGTTGAAGCTTTCTTTTACAGTCTCCAAATTTGGCTCTTTGCCTCTGTAGCTCGGGGGAGAAATCCGGGTATATCGAGATCCTGGCACCATTATGCTGGATATTTCCTAATTCTCTTGCCTTCTGCAGGATAGTGACCTTGTCACGAAAACATAAAAGTTTGAAAATAAAAGGCCTAGGATGGCCCCCTGGAACTGAGGTCCTGGGAGCTATCCTATGTGCGCGCTCTATGGCAAAGGTATTTGAAAATGAGTCCCTGCCGAATTTCTCTCTCAGCCACTCCTCCATAAATTTGATGGGATTGTTACCTTCACAGCCCTCTGGGAGCCCAAGTACCCTCAAGTTTTCCCTGCGCAGTCTGTTTTCCATGTTATCCATTTGCTGTAGGCAGTCCCTCAGTTGAATTTTCATAAGTGCTACTTCTTGTTTTAAAGGAAATACCTCATCCTCCATTTGACTGAACCTTTCCTCCAGTGCTGTTGTTCGTATGCATACTGCGCGCACATCTCCCTTAACAGTTAACAGTTCATCTCTAATGCCCTTAAGCTGCTCGGACAGTTCATTAATTGATTGTTTACAGCTATTGACAGCCAAGTAGATGTCATTTAGGGATGGCTGTTTTTCATTGGTCAGGTCACCTTGCCCTCCCCCTATTGCCCCTTCTGGACCCAAGACCTGTTGTTTATCTGGGCCTCCTCCTGCTACTACTGGGCCTGCTGATGGTATAGCTACCGTAGGCCCGTTCTCTTGGGCCTGACTTCTCCTCCCGGGGTGGCCAATTTGATGCTGGGCCACCCCTGTGCTATTCGCCTTTTTGGGAGTTTGATTCGGGGTGTGTGCAAAGCGCTCCAGTTTAGCTGCCACTTGGTTCCCCTTTTCCTTCGTACCACGAGGTCCAGGGGCCCCCGATCCCTCTTGTGCTTGTCCATCCTCCATCCCCTTCCTCCTCGTCATGTTACTATTCCCACCGCGGTACTAGATATCACTCTGGCCTGGGGATGTACTTCTTCTCCTCCACCAAGTTGTTAGCTATATATACTGTATGAGCCTCACTCCCTTCTTTTCCCTTCTTTTCTTCCCCCTCTCTTTGACAAGTCTTTATAAGCTGGTATACTGCAGGTGAGTAAGTAAATAACCACCTACTCACCCGCTCCAATGCTATAGGTAGACTCCTCTGCAGCTTGGATGATGCTGTTCTTCAAGGGCTCTCCAACACCCCAGTTCAGTCCTGGATTTCCCCTCTCTCACTGGGCTGAGCGCTGCCGATGTCCTTCTCAGGAGTACTGTGTGCTATGTGCAAACAGCTGGTCATAGACACGCTGTGTGTGGATTCAGCTCCGCTCCGCCGTGACTGCTTGTCACCAGCCCAGTGTGTGTGAGCTCAGCTCCGCTCCGTCCAGACCGCGTGACAGCGTGACGCAGCGCTGTGTATCCGGGAAGTGTGCCACAGCTATTACAGCCCCCAGGTGCTTCAGGCGTTCCCCTCACCTCAGCGTCCTTCCCCAGCCATACAGCGTCCTTGTCTCAGGAGCGGGAGTGCAAGCGAGGGGCGGGGGTCAGGTTCGGCTGCATCGCCTTCCCTCACCTCAGCATCCGGTCACGCCCCACCCTCTACCTTCCTGAAATAGGGCGCAGAAGGGACTTTAAAACAGTTCAGCAGCTCCTCCTTGGCTCTAGGTTAAGATCAAATGCAATTACGGCACCAGCCAGTTGACCTGTAAACTTCTGCTGAAAAAAAACTGCACAAATTTAAGAGGCTGGAAAAGCATTTCTTATGTAAACATCATTCATTTAGTATAATAATCATTAATCAAAATTAAAAAAAAGCAGTATTTAACATAGAAATTTTGAAATTAATGGTGAAAGAAAGCTGTAAGTTTTACATGGAAGGCTAATATACTCAGATTTATGCAGAATAATGTTGGCCAAAAAAGCCAGCTGTTTGGTCTACAAAACTGTAAGGACCTATATTTTGTAAAACCTAGGGTTAAATGGCCACCTCCAGGTACATATAACAGGCTACCATTTCAACTAATTATATATTATTTCAAAATAATTTTCAGATATTGCTAGAGAAAGTACCTGAATCTATTTTTATTTTAGGTTTCTTAGATGTCTGTACAGCCAATTTCACACTAGCATAGGAAGGGGCAAGCACCCTGAGCTAATCAGGTTTTACTGCATTACTTCAGTTTGTCAGTCTAATGCCGCGTACACACGGTCGGACTTTGCAGCTACAAAAGTCGGACAGCCTGTCCGACATACTTCCGGCGTACCTTCGGCGGACTTGGGGCAGACTTTCTTACGAACGGACTTGCACACACACGACCACACAAAAGTACGCCAGCTTAGTACGCTGTGACGTACACCAAGTCCGACGAGACTATAAAACGGAAGTTCAATAGCCCGTACGACACCCTTTGGGCTCCTTCTGCTAATCTCGTGTTTATCTCGTGTTAGTAGAAGTTTGGTGAGAGACGATTCGCGCTTGTGAGACTCGTATTTTTCAGTTCGTTTTAACTGTTGTTCAGTCTGTGCTTGTGAGGTTTGTATCTGCTTTTCAGTGCGTTTGGTCAGTTGGCATTGAGAAATCCTTGTTTTATTGGCCGCTCGTTCCTGATTTTCAGGTCGTTCTTCACAGGCCTTGCTGTTCTTCAGTGCGTTCTGTTTAGTGCGTTCTGACCAGCCGACCGTTTTGAAGCCATGTTACCTGTACGTACTCGTCGTAGAGCTCGTGCATTGTATGTGCTTGGTGCTGTAGTTTATTCTTCAGCCCAAGACCAGTCCATGAACAGGGCGAGGAGGAGTTCATGGACCAAGAATTGGTTGCTTCAGCGTGACCAGTTCTGTCACATGCCTTTGCTCCGTGAGATCCGTGAGAATAATCCTGAGGATTTCAGGAACTTTCTCCGGATGACGGACCCCGTTTTTGATCGTTTGGTGGCTTTGCTGACCCCCTATATCAGCAGGCAGGATACCTGCATGAGGCAAGCCATCACTCCGGAGCAGAGGCTGGTCGCTACCTTGCGGTATTTGGCCACAGGGAGAAGCCTGCAGGACCTTAAGTTCTCGACAGGCATCTCCCCCCAGGCTCTGGGGATCATTATCCCAGAGACCTGTTCTGCCATCATACAGGTCCTGCAGAAGGACTATATTAAGGTAAGCTATTTTTATTTTATTAGCATCACATGTTCTTTTATGTAATCTTTGATAATGTAATGTATTTCTTGCTTCAAACACTACTTCCCATCATTGCAATATAGTGTGAATGTCCCCTTTTTATCCTCACACATGCTGGGATTTTTTCCTGTTATTTTTTGTCATGCATGTATAGTTTCCTTCAATAACCTTCCCAGCATGAAGTGATGGGAACATATCCACCTAGTCTACTCATTTTGAATGTATTTTGTTGGAGTGTATTTAGTGTGCTGCTAATTAGCAATTAGCTAGATTTCACAACCCCCCCCCCCCCACCTGAACTCACTCCAAATAGTGTGCTGCTAATTAGCAATTAGCTAGATTTCACAACCCCCCCCCCCCACCTGAACTCACTCCAAATAGTGTGCTGCTAATTAGCAATTAGCTAGATTTCACAACCCCCCCCCACCCTCGTTAAAATTTGCTTGAATGTTCTGTGGTGTTGATTTGTATAAAGCAAATCTATGTTGCACTTTGCAAAATGCATGTGCACTCTACAAGTGCATTTGTTCCAGTGCTTTAGTAAATGAGCAGAAGCTCTGCTGATTTCCATCATCAAATCATATGCAAGCCTCAAAGTGTTTTCATTAATTGCCCTTGCATGTGATTGTGTACTCTTTGCAACATGAATGCCTTTTGACATTACCTCATTTACTGTAAGCTGGTTAGCAACTGCACCTGCAGAGTGCGACAACTGCAGTCTTGTAGCCTTTGTTATCCCTAAATTCCTGCGTGTTGTTAAAGTAATTTTTTTTGGGGATTTCACAACCCCCTAAAATGTAATCAATGTTCTATCAGAGGGGGTGAGCAATCTGATAAGTGTGCCTTTTTCCATATTAGTTATTCCAGAAGAATTAAATTATTTAATGTTAGACAGATGATGGGCAATAATGTTTTTAATTGTCTAATTTTCTTGCAATGTTAGCTTCCAAATTAATTGATTTTGGTTTTCTTGTTTGATTCCCCAGTTTCCTTCAACGCCACAGGAATGGCAGACTGTGGCATCCCATTTTGCCAGCCGTTGGGACTTTCCCAATTGTGGAGGGGCTATAGATGGGAAACATGTCCACATTGTGCCACCACCCCATTCGGGGTCATATTATTTTAATTATAAGGGGTTCCACAGTATTGTTTTAATGGCGGTGGTGTCGGCACACTATGATTTTTTATATGTGGACGTGGGGAAGAATGGCCGGATGTCGGATGGAGGAGTATTTGCCCAGACGGAGTTCTGCCAGCGTCTCCAGAGTGGTGGCCTGGGATTGCCACCTGATGAGGATAACGTGGAAGGACTCCCCTTTGTCTTCATTGCCGATGAAGCCTTCGCTCTGAGCAAGCACCTCATGAGGCCATTCCCCCAAAGAACCCTCACCCCGGAGAGGAGGGTTTTTAATTACCGGCTGGCCAGAGCTAGAAGAGTGGTTGAGAATGCGTTTGGAATTCTGGCCAGCCGGTTCCGCCTGTTTCAAACAGCCATTAATTTGGCGGAATACAAACTTAATTTTATAATTTTATCATGCTGCATTCTGCACAACTTTTTAAATAAGCATTCTGCCAATTATATAGGCACAGTTGGGCCTGAGGCCGGACAAATAGAAGCCAACCTTACAGGCCTGGATACTGTCCGTACTGGCTTGGCCCCCCAAAGTTCCCGTCAGGTTAGACAGCAATATGTTGATTATTTTATGGGTAGGGGGGCCATTGCAATGGGCCAGGATATATAATTTTTTGACAATAAAAAAAATATTGCTGAAATCTGGCATTATATTTATTGCTTGCCTTTCTTTTGGGCTGTCTCCTAGGTTATGGTCGAGCAGTTGTAGTGCCAACTGTATTAGAATTTTAAAAATGTCTAAATAAGCTCCATTGCCACTGTAAACAACTTTTTGACAATTATAACCAAACTGATACTGAGCCTTGAAATAACAAACCACACATTTGTTAAAATCCTATAAAAGGAGATGTTTTTATTAATGGTTGTTATGCATTCAGTTCTGCATTTAGTATAAAATGTTCATAGACAAAAATATAATGGTATCTTAATGATGTAGCAAAATATAATTATATTTAAATATTTCTACCTAATCCACAAAAAAATATTTTGGGCTTTTGGATTTTCGAAAACAGGCTTTTTTTTTGGAAAATCAAGTTTTTTTTTTTTTTAAAAGCAAGTTTTTTATTTTTTTTTTTGTTTTTTAAAATCAATTTTTTTAATTTTTTTGGTTTTTTAACGTTAATTATTTTTTATTTTTTTGGTGTTTTAAAATCAATTTTTTTACTTTTTTTGGTTTTTTAACATTAATTATTTTTTTGATTTTTTGGTGTTTTAAAATCAATTTTTTAATTTTTTTTGTTTTTTTAACATTAATTATTTTTTATTTTTTTGGTGTTTTAAAATCAATTTTTTTACTTTTTTTGGTTTTTTAACAT